>OW818033.2:98252456-99502456 GCA_942486065.2 Calliphora vomitoria
ATATATTGCGTTTCAATCGGCTCAGTAGTTTAGGAGTTATAATAACAAATTGAAGCAAAAAAATATTTTTTATGTGAAAATATAAAATTTTTTTGTTTTAAAAAAATCATGAAAAATCTAAAATGACAGAAATTGTTCAGGTTTATTGCTTCATCACAAAGCCACACATAATAGCAACAAAATGAGATATCGATCATAAAAATCGATTGATTCTTTTCGATATTATTCACAATTAAGTGAATTCGCTCATTTTCACAAAATTTTAGTTTTTTGTTTGATATACATAAAATTGAGTAGCTAATGTTCTTCTTTCGTTTGATTGAATTATGAAAACAGTTTCTCCATGCTATGTACAAATTTTCACATATATAATGCGTTCCAATCGGCTCAGTTGTTTTGGAGTTATAATAACAAATTGAAGCAAAAAATATATTTTCTACGTGAAAATATAAAGTTTTTTTGTTTTAAAAATATCATGAAAAATCGAAAACGGCAGAAATTGTTTAGATTTATGGCTTTATCCCAAAGCCGCATATAGTAGGAACAAAATGAGATTTCGATCATAAAAATCGATTGATTCCTTTCGAATTTATTCACAATTAAGTGAATTCGCTCATTTTCACGAAATTTTTGTTTTTTGTTTGATATACATAAAATTCAGTAACTAATGTTCTTCTTTCGATTGACTGAATTTTGAAAACAGTTTCTCCATGCTATGTGCAAGTTTTCACATATATATTGCGTTTCAATCGGCTCAGTAGTTTCAGAGTTATAAAAACAAATTGAAGCAAAAAATATATTTTCTACGTGAAAATATAAATTTTTTTTTGTTTTAAAAAAATCATGAAAAATCGAAAACGGCAGAAATTGTTTAGATTTATGGCTTTATCCCAAAGCCACATGTAGTAGGAACAAAATGAGATTTCGATCATAAAAATCGATGGATTCTTTTCGAATTTATTCACAATTTTATAGTATACGATATTTAAATGATATCGTAAATTTTGACATTATTTACACAATGTAAAGAAAAATCTCCTTTTTTAAACATATGATGTAAAATACATTAAATTACAATTTCTTTTAAATATTAAATATATTCCAACATGTTGAAATAATATAAGTTTCCATTATAATCTCTAAAATTCTGCTAAAACTAAAACTTTAACATAAATTTTCATTTCAGTTTTCTTTAAAAAAAAAAGAAACATAGTTTACGCCATGTAAATAACTCACCTACTTAAATATGAAATTTATAAAATTTTCAACAGATTCCCTCCCTTTATTATAATTTTGCTGTCATAAGAAAACTGTCACAGTTTTCACAGTTTATTTGCCTCAAAGAACTTGCGAAAAGAAAAACTTTTCTCCAAGTGGCGTCTATTAACAGCCACAAAAAACAAAACCAAACAAAAACAAGAAGCTACCATCATCTACTCCAAGCTATTTCTACAGCCACTTCAAAACTGAAATGTCATTTACAAAAACAGATATTTCACCCAAAAAGAAAACCAACGTATGAAAGAAATAAAAGAAGAAAAATAGCAAAAGAGTCAACAAAAAACTATAGTTGTAATTTAAACATGTACAAATAGTTTTGAAAAATTCATAGAATTTATTTGATTACGTTTAAAATAAATATTTGCACAAATGTTTTATTTATAGAAGAGAGGGAGCAACATGAAAATGTTGTCAACTATTTTGTTCATTTTCATTTTGATGTAATTTTTTTTTTTATATTTTGCTTGACAAATTTTATTTTTTTGTAAAATACCACTGTCTGCTGCATTGCAACCATATTTTCCCTTGGAAACATAAAATCGTTTTTCATTTCACATTTTTTTTTTGTTTCTGTTTCAATATCAAGATGTATCGGTGAGTTTGTGTAAATTTTGTGTGATTTTTTTTTTTTTGTTTTACGGTCATCAACTACAACGTTTTTATATGTGTGTATGTAGGTATATGTTATCTAAAAGTGTGCGTGTATTGGTTTATAATGTTATTTAATTTTTTTTTTGGAAAACGCGTGTGTAACTGCAAACACTACTGATGTTGGTAAAATATCTGCACAATGGTTATTTGAAGGATTCAAAGGACAACATGATAGAAGGTCACATAATCATGATTGCCTAGATACCTCATATAGACACACGCTTTCACAAGTTTACATACTATAAACACATTTTTACATACACTGCCACTGTAGATACAGTGTAAATTAGGGTGGCCCCCTTATATTGGACTTTAACGATTTTCGGTTCTGCCAAGTTCCAAAACTGTTCTCCGTTATCTAAAAACCAAATACTGAAAATTTGAGTCAAATCGCCAAATATTGCTATTTTGATGGAAAACTAGAAATTTCAAATTTAAAGAAATTTAAAACCGATTTTCCAATTTGCTCAAATTGTCTGCTTTTAGATTTTAGATGATGTAGAACAATTTCGAAAATCCAAAAACTACAAAATAATAGCCACCCTAACGAATATGCACGAAATTATAATATGTGTATGTAAATTTACACATACATACTTACATATACATAAATAAGTATGTATGGATGTATGTTTACACTAAATATTCTTTTTACTGCTTTACCACTTTCAAAAAGTGGAAATCTATTGGTGACACCAACTAGTTTTCTGAAATGAATGTTTAAGAGAAACATTTTCTACATAGAATAAATCTCTCTTTGTTATTGAGAGCATGTACAGTGTCAGCTCGGTATTCGCGACTAATTAAAAACCAGACCTGACTAACTAAAAACAGAACCCAAAATTTTATTGAAAAAATTTATGTAATTTTTAAAATTAAAATCCTTTTTATTGATCTACATATTACATATTAAACATTTTTAAAGAAATTGGAGATTTTGAGTTGCTTTTTTGGCAAATTAATTTTTAAAACAGCAGCTGAATCACATAGTTCATATAGTGCTGTTGTCGTGTTATCATTTTCCAAAGCCCATTGTATGCATATGTTTATCGATGTTAAACAATCGTCCACTTTAATTTTGTTTTCTTCACGACCACTATCGTATAAATCCCACGATTCCATATCTGATAATTCCATTTGCTTCTCATTACTTTCCATATGAAATTCTTCTAGAATCCAGTTGTTTATCTCAGCATTCGTGAAAAGATATTCCGTATCAATTTGAGCTACAAGTGTACCAATAGTAGAAAGATCTTCGTTTTCTTGCTGAATTATATTTTGTAAAAAATTCAAGGGCATGTTATCCTCTTTACTTCATTCAGTACGGAATTCGAGCAAGGCGTTTCAGAATTTTCGGATATTGGACACTGATATTTTATCCCAGGAGCTAGCTAGAATAAAAACTGCATTTTTGAGATTGAAGTTTTTTAGTTTGAGCTTCAAATTTATTCCCTTCTGGTCAAGCAAGTGGGTGAGCAGTTGTTTTTTATAATTTAATTTAACAAAGTTGATAACGTTTTGATTTAATGGTTGAATAAGCGCAGTGCAATTGGGTGGTATATTCATTGCTATAATTAAACCGTCATCACTTTTTAGTTCCTCAATTGGGTGACACGTCGCGTTATTTTAAAGAAGAACTGCTAAAAATTCTCGGACCTAAAAAATGTTTACTTATGAACAACTTACTTTACTATTTAATTGGTGAATATTAACTTACGTGGGTAACGAATTCGTTATGAAACCAGTTCTTGAATATAAATGATGTCATCCACACGTTATTACTGGAGTTGTATATTACAGGATTATGGAAAAAGCCTTTAAAGGCGCGTGGGTTTTTCGATTTTCCAACAACCAATCATTTCACTTTGTCTGTGCCATTCGCATTTGAACAGGGCAAACAAAGTTATTCGTTCTTTACATATTTTTCTTCCGGGCGCTGTTTTCTCATTACATGTGACAAGAGTGTGATTTGAAAGCATCCTATAATATAAACCAGATTCATCGGCATTGTAGATATGGTGAAGAGTCAAACCATGCTCATCAACATAATCCTTAAACTCTTTCACAAATGCATCAATAAGTTGAGGTTTCGAAGACAATTTCTCGCCCGTAATTTTTAAAAATCTAATTCCATGTCGACGCTTAAATTTCTTCAACCATCCTCCACTGGCATTAAAACCAGAATTGGTTTGATAAATTTTTGAAAACAAATGACTGCCTTTTGTTCGTAAAATTGCTGCTGATATTGGAACATTTTTTTCTCTTTGTTTTAGAAACCACTTATAAAGCATTTTTTTCCATTCTTGGGTACTCAGCTTTCTTTAAGGTGCAACGTTTGCCAGGGCCACTTTCTGTTGTACGTATGAACTTTTTTATTGAATTTTCTTGCTTTATAATGCGGTAAACCGAAGACTTATGTAACTTGTAATTCACACAACAAATGATATAAATAAACTGACAAAATTGAAGATCACAATCAACCAAAATGGTTAATATACCAAAAGACAGGAATTTCCCTTTTTGGTTATAGACATTTTAATCAAATTTAAAACAAACAGATAAAAGTCGCGAAAATAGAACCTGTTTTTCATAAACTGTCGCGATTATAGAACCTGCAATGTTAAAAAATAAGCCGTCGTAATAATGGGTAGTCGCGAACACCAAGCTTGCACTGTATTTATATATAATATATGTTTCTTAAATAAAGAGAGAATTATTTTGTATAGAAAATTTCACTCTATAAATAAAGAGGAAATTTGTCTGTATAGAGACACAAAATGTCTCTCTTAAAACAAAAGAGAAGTTTTCTATATACAAAATATCTCTAATTAAAACAAAACAGAATTTTTCTATATAAAAAATTCTCTCTTAAATAAAGAGGCAATTTTTCTGTACAGAACATTTCTCTCTTAAAAAAAGACAGAATTTTTCTATATACAAAATTTCTCTGTTAAAACAAGAGAGTATTTTTCTATATAGAAAATGTCTCTCTTTCAGAAAGAGAGAATTTTTTGGTAAACACAATTTCTCTCTTATATAATGAGAGATTTTGTCTGTAAAGAAAATGTCTCTCTTATATAAAGACATAATTTCTCAGTAAAGAAAATTAATCTCTTAAAAAAGATAAAATTTTTCTACATACAAAATGTTTATCTTAAAACAAGAGGGAAGTTTTCTTTATGCAAGATGTCTCTAATTAAAACAAGAGAGAATTTTTCCATACAGGAAATTTCTCTCTTAAATAATGAGGAAATTTTTCTGTATATAAAATGTCTCTCTTAAAAAAGAGAGAATTTCTCTCTTAAAAAAGAGAGAATTTTGCTATATACAAAATGTCTCTGTTAAAACAGGAGAGTATTTTTCTATATAGAACATTTTTCTCTTAAATAAAGAGAGAATTTTTTGGTAAACACAATTACACTCTTAAATAATGAAATATTTTTTCTGTTAAGAAAATGTCTCTCTAAATTAAAGAGAGCATTTTTTGTAAAGAAAATGTTTCTTTTATATAAAGAGATAATTTCTCAGTAAAGAAAATATATTTCTTAAATAAACAGAGAATTTTTCTGTAAAGAAAATGTCTCTCTTAAATAAAGAGAGAATTCTATAGAACATATTCTTATTAAATTAAGACAAATTGTTGATTTTTATTACAGCGAAATCAGTTTTTATAGAAATAAAAAATCCTTAATCCTTATTTTTAGCTGGTCCTTTTTCTTTTTCCCTATTCCCAAGGTAACATTACTGGGTTATAAATAATCTTAGTGGTGCCTGTATTTTTCTGCATACTCATAAAATTTGTGTACATGGCGTTTGAAGGTGACAATGTTGATGATGTTTTAGACATATTTGGAAGTCACCTCACAGTTCCATGAGCAAGTGTTCACAACATTACAACAAATGCATTGAAACTACAATTTACAAAACAACAATTTATTATTCTTTAGTTTGTTTTATTTTTTTTTTTAGTTTTTGACTCAAGTACAAAACAAAAAGTGCAATTTTTCTAGTGAAAATTCCATAGAGTCAACAACATGAGTAAACTGTAAAGAAAAATTGTCCAAAAGAAAACGAATGGTTTATTTGCAAAGAAGAAAAAAAAACAAGAATATTTTTTAACATTTTAAAGTGGTCCTTAATTTAGAAAAAAGAAATATAATGCTTTTGTATGTTAGACACAGATAGATGTAGTTTTTTATAATTTTTTTTTTTTTTTTTTTTTTTGTTAATTTTTAAAGAATTTTTTGTTAACATTTCTCTTTAAATGAAAATGTTTTTATCTGGCCACAGAATTTTTGTTCTTTTTTTTTTGTGTTGAGAAGTCCTTTTACTGTCAACTTTTAGTCCATTGGTTTTTGTGTTATCCTCCACTTAAATTGAAACCTTTTAACAGCTTGCTGAGTGTTTTTAACTTCATTTCCAACGAATTGAAATATCAAAAAAAAAATTGAGTTATCTGTGTGTGTCACAGTAAGTAAAGGACGTTAAAGAAACACGGTTAAATTGTGGTGGTAGTAAATGTAGAAAATATTGAAATTTTTATATTAAATTTAAGAGCCCGAAAGTATGCTTTGATTTTTTTTTTTATTTCCTTTGTTTTCTCTCTGACAATTGATCGTATATTTGCTCGTGAACGATTGCAGATATCTTAATGAAACTTCATATAACCAGTGCTATTATGTTTCTAAGTTGATATATATTTACATAGGTTCGTAGATGGAATGCGAGCTGTTGGGTGGTCCAATGGTTTAGAAACTTTTTTTTGGAAATAATTCGGTATCTCGTGAACTATTAGAGATATTGTTACGAAATTTCACATGGTTGGAGCTGAGGTGTTTTCGTGTTTATTTGCATTTGTTCAGCTCTCTAGCTCTAATGGGGGCTAATATGTTGCCCCTCAAAGTTGGTCACCTCGGGTCTCAAAATTTAAAAAAAAAACGCCAAAAATCCATTTATGATTCAAATGAGCTGAAATTTTAAATATAAATAGTCCTTAAGAAGATCTACAAAAAATGCACTTACATATGTAGGTTATCTTTATTGGTTGAAGAAATATTTAGGTTTATTGATTTATTTTTTTTTTTAATTTTGCTCAATATTTTTATGATTTTTTAAAGATGACGCGCCAACGGATTGTCGAAATTTATTTTTAAAGTATCAGCTATATTGGTGATAAAATTCTAAATAAAATAGAAATAACTCGCTAATAGCTATCTTTTCCCTATAAAAAGTTATACCCATCCAAAGTTGGAACATATAAAAAAGCCCGTATTTTTTAAGTTTTTTGCCAAAAAAGTCCCTATATTTTTTCTTTTGTAGAAAAAATTTTTCTTCTGGACTATACACAATTTTTATATGATTCAGAAAGAAAACTTAATGCTAAAGCGTGTAAAGAAAAATTTGGGTCACTAAAGCTGACACAACACCCCCCAGGCCTAACCAAACATGGCCAATTTTAAAAAATAATTTTAGGTTTGAGTAAAAAATTCTAAAAAGGCAAAGCACGGATCCTCGAAGATGTTCCATATTTGTATAACCCTATGTATTACTTAAACACCTACAAAGTTTCTTTTACTATCACACGGTAAATAACGTCACAGTAGACACTTTTCTAAGAAAACTCAATTTTTAGAACACATTTTTCCCGGTTTAGGAATTTCGGTATTTTAAAATAAAAAATTTCAAAAATTATAATACCATTGATTTAAGGACATTTGGATCTGTATTAATTCCTAATTTTGTTATGTTATCTTTAACCGTTAAAATTTTACAATAATTCAAATTTTATAGTTTTCTTCATGGAAAATCACCATATTATAATTTTTTAAGTTTTTAAAGTAAATGACGTCTCAAAAATTTATAAAATTATTTCATTTTACTAAAATATCAATCTTCAAGTCCTAAGATTTTCAACAATATCAAATACGTATATAAAAAGTATTTATTTACTTGTCAGAAGTTCCAAAAACCTTGGCCCTTTTGAAAAATGTGTACGTTTTTTCATATATAGCGTGCAAAATGTAAATTCTGAATTCAAACACATACTGAGCGAGTTATTCCTATTTTTAGTTATTAACAACATAAATACGTACCATAGTCCAATAAAAATAGATCGGAAACTCTCCTTTCAAAGACCTAACTCAGTTGTAAAAAATCTAAGGGGTGAGAATGTATTATTAAAAAAAACTATATAAAAACAAAAACAAAACTGGTACGTGTTATTATCTTGAGTGATTTTTTTTCTAGTTTCCGCTCTATGTGTATTTCTCTATGATACGTACCATAGATAAATACACATAGATCGGAAACTCTCCTGTCAAAGACCTAACTCAGTTGTCAAAAACCTAAGTGATGAAAATGTATTTGTGAAAAAAACAATATAAAAACAAAAACAAAACTGGTACGTGTTATTATTTTGAGTGATTTTCTTTCTAGTTTCCACTCTATGTGTATTTCTCTATAATACGTACTTATTTCCATTCTAACAATAGTCCCCAACGTGTAGACATTCAACAACTATTATTATTTTCACTCCATTTAGTTGTTCACAAAATGTCTAGTGACGTTTCAAACGTATTTTTGTTTTTTTTTTCTTTTTTTTACCTAAAAAAAACAAAATCCATAAAAATAGGATTTAGTTTTTTTTTCATTGTTTCTACAAAATGTTGTTGAAATTCTATTAACGTGTCCCTGGAACTATATTTTTTCCCAATTTGTTTTCTGTATGTATTTTTGTATTTTATTCTATTTGTTGTTTTCCTAAAAAAAAATGCTGTTAACAGTTGTTGACATTTTTCCAATTGTTTTAACATTTTAAATGGGAATTTAGTTTAATTTTGTAGGGAAAAAAGATTTTCAAGTATTTATAAGAAAAAAATAAAAACAAAAAATACTTTTGATGTTTTGTTTATATGGAAACGTATGAAGTGTTTCCTTTAGTTTGCAAAAACAAACCAAAAATAAGAAACTTTTAAAATAAATTGACTTTAAAAATCATTTAAAATATACATACATATCGTTACCTTAATATAAAAGTCCCTAACTCGTGTTTTTTCTTAATATGATACATGAGCGGACCATTTATTGAAATAAACAAAAATCTGAGTTTACAAAAAATCATGAGTTAGGTCCTTTCTCTATTAAGGTAACGATATGTTAAAAAAATAACAAAAAGTCTGCCCAAATATTTAAAATCAACATGTTTTACATTTAAATAAAAGTTTGTTATTTAACAAAAGTTAAACAATTACATTTGTTAAAGAAAAACTTAATGTTTGCCTAAAAGCTTTTCATATATTAAAAACTAAGTAGATCTATAACACTTCCCCACAAAATGTGTCTTACATGATTTTTAAGGGTAAACCTTAAACAAAGTTATAACCATAGAGAAATATACATAGAGTGGAAACTAGAAAAAAACCCAAACTTAAAATAATCACACATGCGAATGTTGTTTTTGTTTTCATATAGGTTTTTGACAACTGAGTTAGGTTTTTGACAGGAAAGTTTCTAATCTATGTGTATTTATCTATGGTTATAACATTAGTAAAGGCTAATAGTTTTGCCCATATAGAAATATATATAGAGCGGAAACTCTTCCGTCAAAAACCTAACTCTGTTGTCAGAAACCTAAGTGGTGAGAATATATTAGTAAAAAAACTATATGAAAACAAAAACAACACTCTCATGTGTGATTATTTTGAGTACTTTTTTTGTTTCTATGGTTTTACCCTCAAAGGGGACAGCCATAACTTTTCCCAAATTAAACAATGAAAAACTTTAGTTCAATTTTTTTCTTTTTTTTTTTACTTTCATGTTTTACTCTATTTTCTTGTTTTAGTCGAAAAACTAAAACATTGTTAATTGGTTATGAAATTTGTTTTACACACGTTTTTACTGTGCTTTACATTTTTTTGTGGTTTTTTACTTACAAAACAAATGTTGTAATTGTTTTAATTGTTATAATGGTTTTTGCATTTTTTTCATTATGTTGCCAATTTGTAAGCAATTATAAAGTGGTTGGCAACATTTGTAATACCTTTATGAAGTTGGGCAAGCAAAGACAAAAAAAAAACAAACAAAAAAAATAAGAGAGGGCCATTATTCTGGCAAATTAAAGAGCATAAGTAAAATGGAGAAATGTAAACAAATGGAGTGTGTTAAGGCGGCCATGTTTTAATTTTTATGTGGAATTTTTTAATAATCTTTATGTATGTTAATTTTAAATAATAATAGGACAAGAATAATGAGAAAATATTTAGATCTAAAGCTAAAATTCAAAAGAATTAATTCTTATTTCAATTTTCTAAATCAAGTTAATTTTTCTTTCTGTTCAATCTTAATCTTGTGTTGTGTAGTAAGAACATACAAAGGTTCATCCTAGGATCTTAGCAAGTGTCCAATATATTAAAGATATAGTTTTCCCACCCTAAGTGTGTGGTTAGAGATAATATACTATCAATAGTTTTAACAGTATATGGGCAATTCCATGTCATCGTACGTGACATTTGTACGCCTATAGAGTGGAATAGATTTTGCAAAAATAAAAGTATCTGAAAAATAATTTGGTCTTTATGTTCCATTCAGAGGGTACTATATTTTAAAAAAATAATAAGTTCTTTTGAAACATTGTTGTCCAAAATATCGAGCAAAATAAGGGTATATCGTACGTGACATAAAACGGAAGTCATTTTGAGGTACATGTAGAAATATGCGAAAATTTGCGAATCGTGAGAGGCGTAATGTTTTCTATTAATTTCTTACTCTAAACCGAATATTTTTCCTTTACAATCCGTCATATTTAAATAAAAATAATTTTTGGATGATTTTATAATATATACAATTTAATATCATACGTGACATACCGTACGTGACAGATTTTTATTGTATACTAAAACAATGTATATTCTGTAAATAGATTTTACCCTAAAACATACCAATTAAATTAAAAAATTAAATAAAGTCAGTTTAAACTATTATTTTTGCACTTAAAATGTTGTAATAAGCTCTAAATACTTTCACATAGTAACATTTTAATGTTTTCTTCTATTTAAATCGTCTTGAAAAAAAGTTTCAAGGGTTTTTGTTTTTTCAGTCGTGATAGTCATTATCGTGGAATTGCCCATATGCTAAAAATACATACCACCTGGGATGCAGGTAGATAGATTTTGGCAACTTATTTTACACCATGTGTTGCTGTTAGATTAGTTTAATTTAAGTACATTAGATTGTGTACATAAATTAGTTCTCTACAAAAATTCAAACTGAACAGCACCTCAAAAGTATTGTTTCATTCCTTTGTGAATTATTTCTTTGTAGAATTAATTCCTTAAGGAATCATTGCAGATTTCTCTAATTCAAATACTTTACAAAATAGCTTAATTAAAGTTTTCTTTAATTCTAATCTATTGCAAAACTGCTTAAGGCAATTTTTGCAATACATTTTGTAAATGATTAAAACTCAAACAAAACTGAATGAAGAAAAAATATTTTCCTTCAATTTGTTTTACTTTTAAATTAAACAAAAAAATTAATCATTCAAAGGTGGAATGATTTTTATTAAGAATAAATTCCATTATAAATGAATTCTTTTCAAATAAAAGTCTTTGAATGAAGCAAAATGATTTTTTATGTAAGGAATGGTTATTTGGCACAAGTTGATGAAATGTTTAATTCTAAATTAAAATTTTAGTGAATTTTGAAATTCGAAGCCATGATCTAGAATATTCCCTTCTGCATCGTTCGAAACAAGGTCTGTACTATAAAGCGGGTGAAGCAAAACTTCCCAACCACTTCTTTCTAAATAGTTTTCAACAGGTATTGCATAATTTGGCCGAGCGTTGTCATGATGGAATAATACGGTTTCATGTCTGACCAAATATTCTGGGCGTTTTTCGGGAAATGCTCGCTCCAAACGAATCAATTGCATTCGATATAGGTTCCATGTGATGATCTGGCCAGATTTCAGCAGCTTTGTATGCTTTGTATTTGCTCCCACCAAATACAAAGCATTACCTTAATGCCATGGATATTTGACTTGGCTGGTTCGGGCTTCACATACGACCTCTTACGCTTCGGGTTATCTTAATGGATCCATTTTTTATCGCAAGTAATGATTCGCTGTAAAAATGATTTTCTTTTAAAGCGCTCAAGCATTAATTCGCACATCCAATTCGTCTTTCAAGGTCTTTGGTCTTCAATTCATATGCATCCCAATTTCCCTGCTTTTTGATGAATCCAACTGTTCGCAAACGTTTTGAAATTGCTGTTTGAGTAATTCCCAATGATTTTGCAAGTTCTTGTTGAGTTGACAATAATATTCATGAAGTAGTACCTCCAATTCTTGGTTTTCAAACTGTTTTGGCTAGCCTGGGCGATCTTTGTATTTCGTGTAAAAATCACCACTTCTGAACCGCACAATCCATCTCTCGCTCGTTGAAACCGATGGAATACATTCATCATAAGCTTTGGTGAACAATTGGTGTACTTTAGCGGTATTTTTATACCCTACACCATGAGTGGCATGGGTATATATAAGTTTGTCATTCCGTTTGTAATTTCTACATTTTTCATTTGCGACCCCACAAAGTATATAAATATATTCTGGATCGTTATAGATAGCGAAGTCGATATAGCCATTTCCGTCTGTATGTTGAAATCCGTAGCCCCCATATAACTAACAAACATGACTGATACATCAATATATCGGAAATTCTCCCGGCTCGGTTCCTATTTAAAATCGGCCCACAAATGGCTGAGTTATAAGGAAAAAACCCGGACAACCTTGATTTTTGGCCTATTTGTTAACTATATCTGGATTACTAAATCATAAATATACACAATATGGATATCTAATGATAGATATTTCAAAGTCCATTACAGAGATGTATATAATGCTATAGTAATTTGGACCTACAATGGGTCAAAATCGGGAAAAATATTTTTTAGACCGTTTTTTTTTACCAAAAAAAATTTGTTTTCATACATTTTTTTTCAATTTAAAAAAAAAAAATTTAAAAAAAATTAAAAAAAAAATTCAAAACAATTTTGAAAAAAAAAAAAAAAAAATTTAAATTTTGAAAAACAATCTAGAAAAAAATATATTTTTTTAAATTTTGAAAAAAAAAAAATTGATTTTGTTTACCTAAAAATGTTTAAAATTTTATTTTAAAGTATGATTTGGTGAAGGATACATAAGATTCGGCACAGTCGAATATAGCTCTCTTACTTGTTTTTTTTTTTTCAAATTACAGTAGTAAATCAAAACTGTATTTCACGAAAAATCACTACATGAAATTTAATTTTTTTTTATAAAATTAATAAATTTAATAACATTAACATGTTATTCTGAAAATAATATCGAAATAATTTTTTTATTTAAAATGTTAATCCTCAAAGATTTCCATGAAAGCTAGTGCTTCTACATAGTGCTTATATCTACCCTTCAGGAGACTAACAAACCTTACATTCCCATGACAGCAAACTGTTTAACGAAATGTCTAGAATTGAGATTTCAGCCTTTGATATTTATTTAGTACAAATTTGGTTTAAATTTTTAACATATGAATTTCACAAATAAATATTATGTGTGTTTCTACACTCGTTCTCTCACATTCAATTATACCTAACATAAATCATTGCCTACTTTTAGGATCATACATTTTTTACCTTAAGATTTTTACAACAATTTAGACTTTTTAATTATTTCTTCCACATACACAATTGTAACTAACAGCTACAAAGTTTTCGTTTAAAACTTAATAAACTTCAACATTTTCTTATACAAATTCTTGACATTTACTACTTTGTTACAAGAATTGCAGAACATACTTTAAGGCGAATCATACAACTTATGCATACTTTAAAAAGTTTGTATACATTTTGGCTTAAGGCAAACATTTGATTTGCCGAAAATGTACAGTAAAGTTTTCGGCAAAATAAGGTTTCAGTTTAAAGGTAAGACAAAAAATAAATAAAAATTAAAATCAAAAAAGAATTTAAACTGCCAGAAGAAAAAATTAGTGAAAATAGTAATAGTATTATTTATTAAAACCATTTTTTCGTTGGGAAAAATATAACATTTTGCACATACAAAACGCAAATTATTGTGAATTTGTTTTTCATATTTTATGTCAAATACAAATTCACCACTAACTTAAGCTTAAGTACTGCAGCAAAAATAAACTATTTCCTGTGAAAAGTAATTTTTAGTTTGTCTTCCTTCCTATTCCTCTTAAAAATATTCAATAGCCAATTTTAAAACAAAAACCTCATATTGCTTTAAACCATACTTTTTCAGGAGAATTATAACCATGTTGCGAAAATTAAGTGCAAATACTATTAAGAAGAGTCTTGCACAAAGAAAAAACTACTAAAACATATTTTAAGTCTTAAAGTCAAATAAATAAAAAAATCTAAAATTTCAGTTTTTCAATATTGAAAACAAAAATTACAAATAAAATTTAAAAAAGCAAAAGTTTAATTTTTAAGGCCTTTAAAAGTAAGAAAATTATCTATAGTATTCTTATTGGAATATCCATTAATAAAAAAGTAAAGCATACTTTATGGAGTCGCAAAAAATATTGGTAATTTTATTATTAAATTAGTTTAAAGGAATTACAAATTTTATTTAAATTAAATTTATTTCAGACGAGCAAAAATTCTCAGCTTTTTATTTTAATAACTAAAATCTTTCATGAGAACGAGTATATGAGACATTAATTTAACATCAAATCTCCAATTTAGTACTTCAACTATTAACACAGTGGAAAATGTATACAAATAATAGCATACTTTCGGGCTTTCAAAATAACGAAAACCAAAAATTTACATTTAATATGTTAAACTCAGTTAACTCACAAGCAGAGCTTAGAATTAATTAAATAAATTTGACCTAAATTAAAAAATCTTTTATTTTATATCAACAGAACAAATTTCATGAATTGTTAAATTAATTCATAATGGAATTAATGCATGACAACAATCAGTCAACTTGTTTAAATTATTAAAATTTTAATAAGAAAGTACTATATAAAATTAAAGAGAAACGTTGCATTACAAATTTATTAAATTTAAGTTTTTGTCATATTTTTTTATAACATTCTTCGAAAATGAAATATTTACTTAATAAACTAAAGCATACTTTATGGAGTTGTAAAGCAAAAACTCATAAACTGAGTTAAAATCATGTCCTTGTAGATCTTAAGTTATTAAAAAATGAAATTTTAACAAAAATATTTAAACCAAGTACAAAACAGTTATATACGTATATGTATGCAATTTTAGGTCTTAAATCAAACAATTTAAAGCATACTTTTAGATGTTATATTTTTTTGTTTTCTACTAAACATAAATCGAACCTATTTTCCAACAAAAAATGTAATATAATTTATTACATTTCAACATATTATTTTACAAGAAATATTTCCTTTTTTTTTTAATGAATACAATAAATTTACAGCCATTGTAAGTGTTTAAATGAACAAAAAATATAAATAACACAAAAATCAAATTCCTGGTAAATTGTATTTAAAGTAAATAGTCTGGATTGATGAATTTCCCTACAAAAATATAAACATTCATCAACAGGCATTTACTTTGACTACAGTTTCTAACCAAAAGCATCAAAAGTTTTTTGAAAAATGAAAAAAGTTAAAGAAGAAAAAAAAAAGACAACAAACAAAATTCATAAAAATAAAATGTTCCATTTAAAAAAATATATATAATAGTAATAATAATAATAATAACTTTTCTAATTTTCTTTTATCTTTATTTTATTATTATTATTAATAACCTTTATAAACAGTTTGTATTAATATAAACACATTTTGCATAATTTTCCCTCTACAAAATTTAGTTCGCCAGGAGAATGAACGTTTAATGAAGGAGACCATGGATAGAGCACGTTTTGGTAAAAATTTCACAGAGACTGCATCATCACTATTGGCAGCCACTACCTCAACATTGGCAGCAGCAGCCGCAGCTGGCGGGGCTCATCAGCATCAGCAACAACAACAACTACAGCAGCAGCTACAACCGCACCAGCAACAACACAACCAACAGCAAATATTACTACCACAGCCACAACAATATCCTTTGCCTCATTTGCAACAAATTCCATAACAAATGATAATTTATAAATAACCACAAATTGCTGCGAGTACAACACAGGAGCGTTCGCCACAGTATCCATCAAACAAAAAATAAAAAAAAATAAAAAAACGTCAGACAAAGACCGAAAATAGAGATTTAATAAAATTAATTTTATAATATAAAAACAAGCTACTAAACACACCAAAACAACCAAGAAATGTAGATGCCGGAGAAGGAGGGTAAACGCAAAGGAAAAATCACTAGGTAATAACCTTCAAAGTGAAATTAAACGATGCAGATGTTTGCTGACTGACTGACGACCATGATACATTCATACTTATACATACATACCTATACATAGTTTGTATTTATACCTCTAGAACATTTTAAACAATGAGCCCTAAAGCTGCCATTAACATGAATATGAACAGGAATAAAAAACAACAACAACAACATGAAGGCAAAAAAGACTTCACTAAAATCCCCAAACAAACCAACAAAAAAATATGAATAAAGAAAACATCACAACATGTACTTTTGATAGTAAAAAAAAACAACAACAACAACAACTGCAAAAAAGAGCAACAGAACAACCGTTAATTAAGTGTGAGTTAGAGCCAAACAAAAAAAAAAAGAAAAACAAACAAGAAGACTTGTAAATAATGTACAATAACTACAAAAACATAGTGGTACACACACACACTCATACATACATAACTATAGCTTTAAATATGAGAGCAAACAAGCAAAGCACAGTGGGTTGAAAGGCAACCAAAGTTGGTATTATTTTTTATGAAATTAAATACAAAGTTTTATTAAAAGATTTCGTTACAAAATCTAGAAATTAATCCATTTAAATAAAATTATAGCTTTAAGTACAGAGATTCCACATCTTTAAATTTGCAATATGTAGTTTGATTACAAGATTTACATGGACAGACGGACGGATGGAGGATTTAGAAAGTGATCCTGAGCAGATTGGTATACTTTAAGGTGGGTGTTAGGATAATATTTTGGCACTTTACAAACATCAGCACTAACCCAATATACTCTCCCCACTATGGTGGTGTAGGGTATACAAAATATCAGCTATTTATTCCATGTAACCATTTCCAACAAAGCAAATACTTTACCTTCATTCAGATGCTTTAACATAGAACGGAAGGAGAGAAAAAAGTCAATGAAAAAATATAAACGAAATTGCTCTCTTTTCACAAATATGTGCGATGAATTAGGTTTTTGACCACGTTTTAGGATCTCAGTTACCTATGTAGTTGTCATCTATGGACTTTTATTTCAATAGAATTTAAATTTATTGTAAAATTTATTCATAAACAAATTCATTCAATTTTGAATAGAAATTGAAAGCCAGACAGACGAATTTTGATAGCGAGAACTTGAAGAGGTAGAGTGTGTAGTACACGACTATCTGTACTAGACATTTTTTTTTCTCTTTTCCACTCTTCGCAACTTTCATGTTGTTGCTTCATATCAATGTTTAAATGCATTTGACAATGTAAATATTCACACAGCGAAAAGAGCGAAAAAAGAACACGAACAATTTCTGTCTGTCTATTAATTTCGTTTAGGCAAGTTCAAAAGAAAATGAGAAAAATCTCTGCCTCTCAATTTCTGCATTGTAAAAGGGGACATTGTTAAATTTATTGTTAATTCAAATCTAATTCCCAAATTGAATTAAACTATTTTTTATATGTATATTTTTTATACCCTTCGCCTTCGTGAGAAGAGTATATAATTTTGTCCTTCAGTTTGTAATTTCCACAATATAATTTTCCGACCCTATAAAGTATATATATCCTGGATCCTTATAGATAACGGAGTCGATTTAGCCATGTCCGTCTGTCTGTCTATCTGTTGAAATCAATTTTCTGAAGACTACAGATATCTTCGGGATCCAAATCTTCAACAATTCTCTCAGACATGCTTTCAAGAAGTTTGGACTATTTTTGATCTATATTTCGATTACTAAGTCATAAATATAGACAATATGGATATCTACTGATAGATATTTCAAAGTCCATTGTAACGATGTATATAAGGCTATAGTAAGTTGGACCTACAATGGGTCAAAATCGGGAAAAATATTTTTTAACCCGAATTTTTTTTTCACAAAAAACATTTTTTTGTCATACATTTTTTTTCACTAATAAATTCAAAAAAAAAAAAAATATAAATTAAAAAAATTGGAAAAAAAATTTAAATAAAAATTTCGACAAAAACAAATTTTTTTAATTTTATTTTAAAGTATAATTTGGTGAAGGGTATATAAGATTCGGCACAGCCGAATATTGCTCTCTTACTTGTTTTTGTTTTGTTTTCACTAATTTACAAAATGTCTATACTTGACAAATAATTATCATAACAATTAATGACGTTTGTTGTCAAGACAAAGTTGTCTAAGCAAAATCATGCTAATAAATGGAGACTATTCCTGATAGGTTTTTATTTTGACAACCATTTTGATGTTTATCATAAAAATAATGAATCAGGTATAGATATAGGGTAATAGATAATGGATTGGAATTAAAGAAAACTTGAATGATTCAACAAGGATTTAATTCTATAAATAATGAATTTTCAAAAGCATGAATTCAATACGTTTGAAGTGCTAAGGGGAATTAAGCCTATGAATTAATTCGTAAGGAATTTTTTAATGGAATAATTAAGAGATAAACTTAATTAAGTCTTGCGAACCTTAGATTTAGTATCTCTTTAATGTTTTTTGACAACAGACTTGTGTTTTGGACACTTAAGTCTCATCTCTATGATTCGTGACCCTTTCATATCCGAATTAAATTAGGTGTGTTTTAATGTTCATTTTAAATAAACTTATAAATTTCATATCAGTGTACATAATTGCCCATAAGTTTTGAAGATTATTTATATCAATAGGTCAAAGGTCACCAAACTCTCTTCTATATTCCTGCAAGACAGACACTAATTTAGTTTAAGAATTAGGACCAAAGTATAACAAGTAGTCCGATTCTTTGACAACAGTACCTAACTCTATATATGTATTAGTAAAAAAGTACCTAACTCTAAATATGTGTTAGTAACTAAATTACACATGTGATGGTACCTTTTAAATTTCTCCAGGCAACAAAATTGTATAAACATTTTTTAAATTTTAATTTGTATGAATTTTCAATACCAAAAATTGGAAGCCTGTCATTTAGTTTAAATTCTTTAATATAGAATAATATGTGTTAATATAATAATGTGTAAAAAAAAAAAAACGTTATTTTATCAAAAATTTAAAGTTAAAATTTCAAGACATTTCATTTGTTTACATTTCTCTGAACTCACACGGTACCCGTATATATGAGATAAATTTAAAATAAAAATTGATAGTCCGACTACTTGTTACACTTTGGTTAGGACCAAAATCAGGCACGACCATTGCAAAGTAAACATAAAATAATAAGAATAATATGTATGTTTTAAACTACTGGTTCTATTAGAATGCATTATATGTAAATAATCCAGTCTGATTTCAAAGTAAACGGAAACTATTGTGAATCTATCTTAAGCTACGTACACACGGTTGTCAGATTGTACAATATTGTCAGAGAATGTCTAACAACCGTGTGAACTTACAATTTTTGTCTTACAACGTTGTCATAAAAAGTATTGTCAGTACATTGTAAGATATCTGATAATCGTGTAAACACCTTACGTTGCCATTGCCAGATCATTGTAAGATCATTGTCAGAATCTTTTCATTGTCATATGAGCGAAGTTTATGCACCTGACAATGGCATCATTGTCAGATAATTTATTTCTATTGGCAACACTGTGCATATGTATTTAAAATAAACATAAGTGAAGCCACCTTGTGAACTGACAATTTTTGTTGGCAGATAAATTTATTGTTTGACAATTGTCTGACAATGAAATTGTAAGATTTTCTTACAATCGTCTAAACTGACAATTTACCTTTTGCTAATAATATTTCATTGGCAGTACATTGCGAGCACATTCTCAGATCTGGCAACATTGTAAAATCTGACAACCGTGTGTTAAAGTAATGCTAAAGTAATGTAGTAATGTAGCTAAAGTAATGTGTAGATGTGAAATGAAGTGTAAACAACAAATTATTGAGTTTGATTTAAGCCTGTTTAAATACAAGGTGATTTACAAGGGGTCACAGCTGAACACTTTGACTGTAAAATAGATTTCGAAGCTTCTAATATTAACAGATAGAGATCAATTTGACAAAACTTGAAGCCAATAAGGCAAAGGATAAATCTGTCATAATGATGTTGAAACAAAAATTTTTAGTTTTCGTTTATTGTATTACTAGCTTGACCCGGTGCGCTTCGCTACCCCTGTCGATGTAAAAATCGGTTCAGCCGTTTAGTAATTATTGTTTAAAAACTAAAGGTACCAATTTTACCCGTTTTTCCCCCTTTTTATCCCTTTCTGGTCCAAGTATTGAAAAAATTTATAGCCTATTGACGCTTCCAAGTAAGGATCTATCTACGTCCCAAATTTCAATAAAATCGGTTCAGCCGTTTAGGCGTGATGCTCAAACAAACAAACAAACAAACAAACAAATAAACAAACAAACTTACAAAGACATTTATATATTTATATAGATTTTTCAGTATCTCTTTTATTAATATTGTAGACAGGATTTCCTTTAATTTAAAAAAAGAAGTTAAAAATTAAACAAGTCATATTTGTATTTATAGATGAAGCTTTAAACCCATTTTTGCATTTTATGTGGTCTTATTTAACATCCTGCATATCCTATATTATTTAAATAGGATGGATATAAAAACTGTCACTGCCACTATTTATACACGCGCCATCTTTCGTAAATCTTCTACAATGCTCTTAACGGACAAACTAGTATGTTCGAATTCTAGAGCTTTCGATGTCAATGTTAGCAGCTTAAACATTTAGTGTTGCCATACTTATAAACAATGCTAATAGCAGGATTCTATTAACATTGTTGATAAGTAGAAGCTTCTACTGATGGACGTGTTTATAAACATGATGAATGCTGTAGGCAGTCGTTACATACCGTTAAATTCAAAATGCTATTGCAAATTAGTAACAATATCTTTAGCTTACCTGAAGCGAAGAACAGTAAATTTCAGTGAATTTATTAGAAATATTTAAATTGGGAATTTAGCACATTGAATGAATAAAAACCAAATGCCAAAAATTTTAGCAAAATCGAGTAGAGTTAGAGACGCAACTGAGATTAAAAATATTCACTCTCTCTAATCACAAAATATATTGATTTACTACATGTATTTTGTTGTTGCAAGACTTAGATTTTTTGACTCTCAGTAACGCTTTTATGTATTTTATTCTATGGTTGGACATTTTATTTGAAGTTTACACATTGATCGGAAAGTCGCTGTCACAGGCCTAACTCCGTTGTCAAAAACCTAAGTGGTGGGAATGTATTAGTAAAAAAAAACTATGTGGAAACAACACATAATGTATTTCTTTAAAACACATTTCGTAGCCTATTTTCTATAATTTAAATGCAGATTGTTTAGACTTAGGAATGTTTAGTGTAACCCTTTTATATGTGGGGTCAAAATTGTCCCAGAAAAGATAGTAGGACCTAACACTAAAAACTATTCCAAATATAAAGTATATGAAATTTGTTTTGTTAAAACCAATTTCTATATTCCAATGGATCATAACTGTTAAGCAAATCATATACATTTTAAAGCACGACAAAAATTTTGCATTTAAAAAAATTCGTGCAGTAAGGATTAACGGTTTTGGAATATAATTTGAGCATAATCACATAATTTAACAATATTTATTGTCTAATTTATATGTATTCGAAATTGTTTTGAAGAGTATTTTTGATTTCTTATTTCATGTATATTTAAACAACAAAAAACATTCAACATTTATTATTACCACTTCAATACACCCTCAACCCACTGTGCTACTTTACATCATGTTCTTTTTATGAATATTTTAACACGCTTCAAATAAAACAAACAACCTGTAGCATTCAATGAATACTAAAAATATGTAATACCAAATGCTCTTTTTGCAGTCTGCCAGTCTTCTTTTATGTGTTTTGTTTTTTGCTATTTGTGAAAACATGATGATAGTAACAGAATTTGTTTTTTTAGTAAATGAAAAATAAAAAAATTTACCCAGTAAAATAAAATGAATAAACAGAACAGAAAAACACGCACAAAACTTAAAAAAAAAAAAAGAAAACTTGTAAAAAAAAAAATACCAAATGAACCAGTAAAAATATGAAATGAACAAATTGTAAATAACAAAAAAAAAAAACACCCTCTCAACTATACAGACGACAACCACTCTTGTGTACTCATGAATTCTGCAGAACAGACATGGTAGTATTTATTGTACGTTTGTAAGTAAATATGTGCATATATCAACAACAACAACAAACTACTGTACAAAGTCACGAGTGACAAATAACAGAGAAGTAGAATGATAGACAAAATAAATAAAACTGTTATAGTATAGTAACAACAACAACAACAAAGAGAATATTAAAAGTAAACATTGTGTGAATACAACATCAACACTGTGCGTGTAAACATGTGTTTACGAATGTACTAACAACCAAACAAATACATAAATATAATTTCACTCACTCACTCACTCACTCTCTTACTCATGCTCATATACACAAAACTTAGTAAACATGGCTTATTCATGCATTTATTTATTTTAATGTGTTTGTTTAATGACCGGATATTAGAGCATTTTTTCTTTTGCTTTCTTTCTCTATTGAATTTGTTTACAAATAAATGTGTGAAAATTTTGATTTCGAATAACATTGTAACACAATTGTACAAAATTTAATTTTTTAATACTGTTTCTTTAGCCATCTGCTGGTTTGGGATTTAGAATATTTCCACTATAATAATAAAAAGGCTACTTGATTTATTTTACGTATGAGTTATATTTCTTTGAATTATTACGTATGAGTGATATTTATTTGAAAAAAATTCGTATACGCTTCCAGTGAACTGGTTAAAAATTTAATAAATATCCCAGTAAACACGCAGGTTTGATATCAAATTGAAAAGGATTCGAAATCGAAGACTTTCTCAAGTGCAAAAGTTTGATAAAATATTGGCTTTCTTAACAATTGGAGGTATTTTTGCCAAATATTCTTATTGGTTTGAAATTAAACTCGATATTAAAATAAAAAAGCCTTCATAATTCAAACGTTTGACTCTGTGATGTTCGTATCTTCTCTAAGCAGTAAATACATAAATGAATTGTATGAATAAGAATATTTCAAAAATTAATTAATTTATAATACCCTTGAGCTACATTGTCAAAGTCTCAATAATGGCTATCAGGAATAACAAATGATTTTAGCAACTTGTAGTTCTTGGAAATTTTAACCATTGGCACCAAAATTAAACAAATATTTCAAATTATTATTATTTATATAGAAGCACTATATTCAAAACCATCTATCTTAGAAAACAAGTTTTCAGGAGAGCAAAAAAAAAACAGGTTATTTCGCTTAACTATAAGGAATACTGAATTATTTTTTCTACAATATTTTAAGCCCGCTACTAGTCTCTACAAATGATTAATTATCAAAAGTTGGAATCAGGATGCACTAAGTAAGGTGAAATCAACAACACAGCTGATTTTTATTTATCTATTTTGAAAATGCTTGGGTTTTGTCAAACTGAATTTATTTTGAAAAATAATTAATTTTATTTTCAAAGAAAAAAATTTTGAATCAAAAAACATGAAAGAAAATGTGAATAAAAAGATTTCATATAATTAAATTTGTATAAAGCACTATTAAACCATTGATCCTTTTTAAATATAATTTAAATTTAACTGCCGTTTTTTAGTTAATATGCCAAAATAAAATTTGTTTATTTTTTATTTTACAAATTCAATTTTGACAAAACCTATGTTCTTGTCAGCAAGAAATATTGTGTTTGTTGTGTTTGTTGTCGAAACGCTCTCACCTTACTTATTACATCATGGTTGGAATATTATTCTATTTGTCAAATATATACAAGGTGGCGCAAAAGTAATCCTCCTATCAGAAAATAAATAGTCAGCAATATTCCGCGTTCTGGAGCAGTGTAGCGTAACATTGTTTATTAACGTGTATTTCGCATGTGTTTACTACACAAATGTCAAAACAGAACTGACATTAGGGGCCAATCGCAAAATTTATAGCATTTTCTGATAGGAGGATTACTTTTGCGCCACCTTGTATATTTAATCCTTTAATTACCAGTGAAACATGGGGCAGCAACAAATGTTTTCCATTGTATTTTATCATTACACAACAGTTTCATCTCACTCCAGGATACACCAAGCTCATGCAACTAGTTCTCAATTTGTCGTCTCCAAGTATTTGAAGGTCTCTCAGGTCTCCTAGAGCTTCGGGGGTTATATTCGACGGATTGTCTAGTTATATCGTTAGCTGGCTTTCTCATTGTGTGTCGCAGCCAACCAAATTTACGCGATTGTACACTCAAACCCAAAGGAACCTGATTTCTTATGTTCCACAAATCTTGATTTTATATCGTTGCTGGCCAGAATATTCTAAGTATATGCCAGAGGCAAATGTTTACAAAAGCTTGCATAGTACTCATTCGCAGCCATATAGAAGTACAGATTTCACTTTGCTGTTAAAAACCTAGACTTTGGTGTGAGTTGAGATATTTTGCTATCTCCTGAATTTGTTGAGCGTACCATAAGCTTGCCTTGACTCACAAAGGCTATTCTAAATATCTTCTTTGCTGTCCCCACTTTATGAAACTATATTCCCCGTTGCTCCGAAAGCTGGAAGTTTGTGTTGCATGATGAATTTATGCGCATTGATTTGGTTTTGTTGATATTAATTTGTAAACCAGCTTTAGCTGCACGTATAGCAAAGGCTTGGATCTTGAATTGCATGCTAGAGAAGCGGTGGGGTAGAAGACAAACGTCATCTGCATATTCGATATCATCTAAGCTATCATGTAGGCCCCACGAAATACCATGCTGCATGTCCATAGAGTGGTTCATAACTACGTCAAAATACTATGTTAAACAATAATGGAGACAAAACAAAGCCTTGGCGAACTCCGTCGTTTACTTTGATTGGTTTACTTGATGAGCCCTTATGAAGTATAGAACAATAGGCGCTATTGTGAAGCTTAAATATCTTTTCGGGAACTCATTTGCTTCCCAGATCGCATTGTGTTGTGTAAAAAGCACGTTTGAAGTCTAAGAACACTAAGTAAAGGGGTGAGCGCCATTAAACAATTACCCTCAAGCTATTAAAGTGATCAATACATAACTTGTTTGGCCTAAAGCCCGCTTGTTCTCGTTGTGGATTAATGATGGTTGAAATGCGATTGTCCAGGATTTGAGCTATGATTTTGTTTGCCATATTTAAAAAAGTTATACCCCTCCAGTTGGAGCACTCTTGCAAGTTCCCTTTTTTAGGAAGCTTTAGTATAAGGCCTTCTCTTAAATCGTCAGGAATTTTCTCATTTAACCAGAAACTCGAAATTAAGGGTTTTAGTAACATGTTAGGGTGATGTCTGCTTTCAGAATCTCAGGAGGTATTCCAGCAGGGCCTGCAGATTTACCAAGCTTCTGACGCTTAATTGTTATTTCTCCGGATTACTGTACTGTAATGTTTACATGGTTGTTTACGTTATTTATGTGATGCATTGGATCACAATCACATATATTTGTAGATCATAGTTCCTCGCTAGTATTATTCAGAATACGAAGAATTTCATCTATTTACATGTACACAACACGATCGCAAACAATACTCACAACAAAAGCGTAAAAATACAAATATTTCATTCAGTTGTTAGAAAACATTCTACAAAGCAGGTCTATGCCGCATATTTGTTCTTTTTTCAGCTTTTTTTAATTTATTTATCAGTACAAGAGTGTAGGAAAATACAAATATTTCATTTTTGTTGTTGTTTTCAGTACACTGAGAAGCAGTGACCACATGAATGATGAATTTATACAAAATAACAAACGGGACTATGTTGAAGATACTGTCGGATTTACCGACAACAATTGAGAGTAATAATTCTCACACAACTTTACCTGTTGATCTTTGGCATAGATCAATTCGTCCTGATCATTCCTTAGAGGTTTTATTTTACACTCAAAGTACACGTTTTTATTATAAAAACAGAACATTATTCAAAATATAATAGTTTTTAAAGAAATTTTCTAGATATTCACAAAAATGGTACTTTAGGATGGCACTTTTATGATTTTCGGTGCTTCCAAGATCTTAAATTATTCAAAAATACTGAACATTTTAACAAAATCGGATAACGTTTAGAGGTTGGTATTGTATTTTTATTTTCGTTATTAAATATTGAAAAAATCCAATTAAAAACAGTTTTTGTATTTCACTTACCCATAGATATTTAAATAAAATGTATCTGACATCACAAAAAAAAGATCATAAAATTTATATCTCAAATCTCAAATTTAACATTTTCAAATTTTTTTTTAGCGAAATTTTATAAAATTTTTTGAAACTTGCTTTTGATTCTAATAAATGCTAAATTAAAATAAACAGAGCAAATTTAAAAAGTTCTAGCTATTAGAGTAAAGCGTGGGGACCGATTTCAAGGAAATCATGTAGAGCTGGCTCATTGTATTTGAAATTTCGAAATTTGTGTCAACATAACAATATTTAAAAACAAAATTATAAAACATCCAATTAAAAATTGTTGCTGTATTTCTGTATCGTTAATTAATTATAACTTAATACCAAAAAAAATCATAAAAATTCATACACATCTCACAAATTTTACATTTTCAAAATTTTTTTTGAAACGAAATTTCAAAAAATTAAAGTAATCTCTCTTCGATTCTAATAAATACTAAATAAGGATTAAAAATACAAATTTTAACATCTTTATCTATTTAAAACAGAGCCCGGTAACACATGCGATTGGTCAGTTGTTGCAAGAGCGAAAAATAAGAAAAGAGAAAAATTTATACTCTCATATTCACTAAAACACAGGCATGGAAATTAAAATTTGGAAATAGTGGTATTTTAATTAAAAATAATATTTTTAAATTTAAAATTTCTGTTAGACTTCTTTACATATATCGATTTAAGATAGCATTTTAGATTAAAATTCGTTTCATTTGGGAAGTTTATTATTCTAATTCTACAATATCAGTGATGTGTTAAAGCAAAACGCTATATACAACGCGAATATGGTAGACAAAGTAATGTAATCAAAACAAACAAATAACCAAAACAAAACAATGAAAAGGGCAGTTTATAAAGAAAGAGACGAATAGAAAACGAGATTATTTTCGGTCTCGTGGCGCCTCTGTATACTCTGTGACGAGACTGAATGAGTTTTTAATACGTGTGAGCATGTTGTTGTAAATTTAGTAATGGCCGAAAAGCACGCGTACATAGGAAATACCTAGCTCTGATTTAAAGTTAGAGTGGGGATCGATTTGATATTGGCGGATTTTTAGTATTTGGTGAAACATCTGGTTATAATCGATTAATGATGTCCAAATAAAAAATATATTAATTTGTTAATAGTTATGAAACAATACATTGCAAAAAGTGATCATAGCCAATAAATTGTATCTATTTAATTACGATATCTGGGACAATTTCGATACAAGATATGATAGTGTCAACAATATCCTAGAAATTAAAAATCACAAAATCGTAAATTAGTCAATCCGCTAATATCAAATCGATCTTTTCGCTTTCTTCAAATAGCTGAAGAATTCAAAATTGGTATTTTTAATCCGCATTTAGTATTTATTAGAATCGAAGGACAATTTTCACTTTTTCAAAATTTTGTTTAAAAAATATTTAAGACTACCTCGGTAGCTATTTACTAATGCACCCCTATCGGCAAAACATGTGAAATTTATGTTCCCATGAAATATCCATTTCCCTCGAATGGGAATTTGCTATCGTGATATTCCCTTAAACTTTTCATTCACAATAGTTAACTTTGTTCGTAACAGATGTTTATTGTTTACAAAATTCCATCTAAAAATATCCCATGTAGAGGAATTTTTTCACGTGAACAAAGTTGATGAACGAAAAATGGGAAAAGGGAACACATTATATGTGAAATATTGATTCGCGATAGGGGTGATGATTTGTATTTCACCTATATAGACTTATTTAAATTGAGTAGTGAAAAGGAGGCATTGGTGTTAGTTCTTCAAGTTTCTCAAAAAAATTCTCTTGTTAAGAAAAATGAGAATTGAAAAGGAGGCAATATATTAAAAATTTTAAATTTCTGAATTTTATCAAGAATGTTTGAATTTTTTTTTTTTTTTTTCTTTACAAAAAAAATTTCGAATCGAATTAAAAAAATCAGCCAAATCGCTCCAGCAGTTCTCACGTGATGCCATTACATACATGGACTATTTCATTTTTATATATATAAAAGATAAAATTTGAGATTTGAAAACTTTCACGAAAAACCTACAACTTTTTTAAATCTGAAAATCGTGATAGTAGTTTATTTGGGTCCTTGGTATTTTCGATAAAAATTTTATAAATAAACGATGTGCTGTTCTGAATATAAAAAAATCTAAATATTCACACAAAAATAAGTTATGTTATTTTTTGTTCATTACTAAAACCCCTTACAATTCCCCACATTTCCCCAGTCAACATCATAATTTAAAGCTTGAGATGCATAACAAAAATTAAAAAAAAAAAACAAAAACACCCATTAACACATTTCAAAAATATAAATTAAAAGTTTAAATTAAGTTTAACATTTTAAGTGTGTAGTTAGTTGTTGAAAAAAATCGAGCTTGTTTGTTAATTATTTTATAAAAAAAAAAAAAACATATAATTAGATGTATTTTTAGAAAGTATGACATAAAAAAAGAAACTGCAAAAAGTACTTGAAAAAATAACAAACTAAAATTAAAATTGAAATGAAATAAAATAAAGTGTGAAACAAAACAAAATAAGGCGCAATGTTTAGTATGTATTTAAAAAAATTCTTGTAAATAATTATTAATAATAATTTGGAAATAAGCAAATAAATTTAAAATGTTGCATAGTTTATTAAAAGAAAAGAAAATAATATGAAATTGTTAATTTTATAAATAAATAAGAAAAATAAGATTGAAAAACTATTTGAAAATAATATGTACTTATAAAACAGGGTCTTAATTTTGTAAAAAAAAAATACATATATATATAAATTTCTATGAAAGATTAATTAATAACAAAAACAATAATTATAATAATAATATTTAATACAAAACCGATGTAAAAAAAAAGTTATAAAGACAATTATAACAAGATCCTAAAATATTATCAATTGACAACCAGTTTCTAAATTAAATGTTTTATTTTGGGGAAAATAAAGCCAGCATACTTTAAGGTTAACAAATTATTTTGAAACATTTTTGTATTTAAAAAGAAACTAAATATTTATGTATGTATGTACTATGTTTGTATATAAGAATGAAACATAACCTTAAAAAAATAGTTTATTATTAATTTTGTTCAAGGAATGAAGATCTTTAAAGTATGCTAAACTAAATTTTGGTTTCCTTATGAACATATCACCACTAACTGAGAGGATACATATTTTAATCAATGATTTTTGTTTGAAATTGTCAGCGTCGGAACTAGTTCTAGTACTTTTTTTTTCTAAAAAATCAAAGGTGTATGATTTAAAAATTTCGGTTTTTTTTTAAATTTTTATCTTTTATTTTGAAACATTTGTAAATTTATTCAAAGTACTGGCCATTGTTTGCTATGACCTTTTTCCATCTTTCTGGCAAAATATGGATTCCACGCCAAAAGAACTGCTCTTCGTTTGAGGCAAAGAACGAATCAAGCAAATTTCGAATTTTTAAAAACTCGATGTGACATTTTTTTAAATTAAATGATAAACATAGAATTGCCTAAAGTATGGTTCATGGTTATATCGATTTAAAAATTAATTATACAGATATCACGGGTTAAATTTGCAAAAGTGCATGATTTTCTAGTGTATGTACCAGAGATTAGCAATGACTCACTTTTTTGTGAGTAGACATCATTGAAATTAAACTACTCTGACGTACTCATACTCACAATAACATTGATTTATAAGTATGCTTAGCATTAAATATGAATCCGACGTCGACATCATACTCATACGAACTTATCATTCTAGGAAAATAGTCACTATTGATTCAACTCATTCGTATCATACATGTTATTATAGACATCACCATGATTGGCAAGGGTATATATAAGTTTGTCATTCCGTTTGTAGTTTCTACATTTTTCATTTGCGACCCCACAAAGCATATATATTCTGAATCGTTATAGATAGCGATGTCGATATAGCCATGTCCGTCTGTATGTTGAAATCAACTTTCCGTAGCCCTCAAATAACTTACAAACATGATCAGTATATAGGGAATTCATCCGGCTTGGTCGCTATTTAAAATCGAGAAAATCGGACCACAAGTGGCGTAGATATAAGGAAAGAACCGGGACAACCTCGATTTTTGAACTATTTTTGATCTATATCTGGATTACTAAGTCATTAAATAGACAATATGGATATCTAATGATAGATATTTCAAGGTGCATTGCAACGATTTATATAAGGCTATAGTAATTTGGACCTACAATGGGTCAAAAATATTCTTTAACCCGAACTTGTTTTACCAAAAAAAATTTTTTTTCATAAATTTTTTCTAATAAATTTTAAAAAAATTTATTTTCACTAATAAATTTTAAAAAAATTAAAAAAAAAAAAAATAAAAAAAAAAAAAATATTTGGAAAATTATTAAAAAAAAACAATTTCGAAAATAAAAATTTTAAAAGAACAAATTTTTTATTTAAATTTTGAAAAACAATTTTGAAAGAAAAAATTTAAATTTTTGTAACTAAAAATATTCAAAATTTGTATTTTAAAGTATAATTTGGTGAAGGGTATATAAGATTCGGCACAGCCGAATATAGCTTCTTACTTCGACAACACACAACCTCATAATGAGCATTTTTATCTTCGTATTCGAATCCATAGAGAAAATACACATAGAGCGGAAACTAGAAAAAAACTCAAACATAAAAATTGCTCAAAAAAGTTACACATACGAGTGTTGTTTTTGTTTTCACATAGTTTTTTTTTTACTAATACATTCTCACTACTTAGGTTTTTGACAACTGAGTTAGGTCTTTGACAGGAGAGTTTCCGATCTATGTGTATTTATCTACGTTCGAATCATACTTATTTTGCATCGTCTATAAAAATTGAGTTAAGTAGAGTCGAAATCAGCAACGTATTAAATATTGCTAAGTATGAGAATAATGATCACCTCAAACTTTACGAGTGGATATGAGTCTCTACAACATTGTAATAAATATAAATGCGTTTAAGTACAAGAAATTTTGAGTCATTATTCAACTCTACTCACTTTTTCACTACTCATTGCTGATCTCTGGTATGTACCACCAATACCCATATACATTCGGTACATTCAATTTTGTTAGCATACTTTTGGGTGTAATGAAATAATTCCCTTTTGACAAATTAGTATTTTTTTTTTTATTTTTTTGGATTTGAAAGCTCAGAAAAAAATGCCCGTTTAAGATATCGTAATAATTTTTGAAATTTAAACAGACTAATATGTTTTTAATGAATAATGGGAAAAATAATTTTGAAAAAATGAATTTTAGTATAATTTTTATGCAATTTAATAAAATGCCAAAATGAGCATGCGGATAACAATTTAATGGCACCACAATTCCAATAAATAGGTTTATTATAATTTATAAAGAAATTTAAAAAACTCAATGTGAAATTTTTTATTTTTTGAATGATAAACTTCGAATTTTGTTAAAAAAAAATCACTAGTTTTATAATTGCCTGAAGTTGGGTGCGCGTCAATATCGGGTTAAAGATGTATCATTAGTAATTCTTGAAGTTAGTTCTTATCAAATATCCATGATTTGTTTGGCATCAAGTTATAATGGCTTAACAATGTCAGACATGTTTTTAATTTTGTATTTAAACATCTATGAGTGAATTAAATAAAACAAAAAAGAAAATCTAATTAAAATAAAACTAATTTTAAATTTGATTTTTTTCTCAACATTTAAATTTTTGGAACTCGAAACTTCAAATAAAAGATGCAATCTCTAAACGTTAAGTGATTTTGCTAAAGTATTCAGCTTTATATTTTTACATTACAGAAAACGATTTTAGTCCAATATCAGGACAATATTTTTGAAATTCCTGTTGTAGCAATTTGTAGCAATATTTATTAACAATCTTAATACAAGCTTTTACTTTTTATAACCACAAAGAACAAAAAGTGTATTAATTTAGCATACTTTTAGGGTCTTTTTAAAACAAAATATGGTTAATTCAACTATTTTATATTATAGCCTCCTTAAAGTATACTTTTTTTAACCAACTATATGCTAACTTATTATTAATCGAAGGACCATTTTGTTTTCGTTTCATTTATATTATTTGTAAACTCTAAAACGATACCATATAATTATTAATTTGCCGCAACAAAAGGTTTCAATTAGGCTTTTTTAAGATTTAAGTAACAAAGAAATTTATTTATGTATGTATGTCATGTAACTAATATAGAAAGGAAGGTGATTTTAAAAATTGTAATTTACTCAGAAAACTGAATAATTTAAACAAACTGAAATTGGAAATGCAAAATGTATTTTTTAGTAAATTAAGTTTATAATATCTAATAAATTCATTCACTTTTCAATAAAACAGATTTGAGTTACAAAATTTGTTACATATGTAGTTACAATTCCAACGGGGATTAAAGTAAATTTGTATACATCTTCTAAGGAGTGAGATCGAAAAATTCATAACTTCTTTTTCCATGCTATGTTTTTGGCCTCTAAATTTTTAGCAGCATTCCTGTCAGTTACTTTTTGAGCCTTGTATGTTTTTAAACCTGCATTAGCTTTAACTTTTCGTACCAAATAGTCCAAGCACTAAGCCAACCAGGCTGCTTTCCTATCGGATGTGTTGGGAGCTCCTTTGAAAATGCTTTCTATTTTTTTTTTTTTTTGGCTTTAGAAACATTATGTGGACCATTCCATCTACCTGAACCAGGTTTTCTATCAACGGACAAGTTCTCCCGGTACTGTTTAATAACATTGGAAACAGTTTGACGGCAGACCTTAGAATGCTTGGCCAACTTTTTGTAGGACCAAGTTGGGTTTTGTTGAAAATATTTAATAATTTTAGTACGCACTTTTTTCCCGTCACTCATTTTAGTCAGATTAACAACAAATTAACATAATTGACATTAAACATAATAACAGACATGTTTTGCAAAGGTAACTTGATCAAAAACAAAAAAAATCAAATAATACTTGGGTTAAAAGATTTAATGAAAAACGTGTGTTAAGAATTTTACGATCTCACTCCTTAGTGCGTTTTTTGCATCACGAAACTTTTGTATTAACAATATTATAAGAATTTAAATAATTAACATAATTCAATAAAAGTTAGTTGTTAAAGGGAATTAATATTTTAACAAGATTTGGGGCCTGATTCAAAAACACCTAACCGGAAAACAATTTTCAAATATTTATAAAAAAATCACTCAATTTTCAAGTTATATTTTTGAGTGTTTTTTATACAAACATTTTAAAATTGTTTTCTAGACGTGTTTCTGATTCCTTAAGGCTCTTAATCATAGAGAATAGACATTGAGCGGAAACTCTCCTGTCAAAGACCTAACTCAGTTATCAGAAACCTAAGTGGTTAGAATGTATTAGTAAAAAAAAACTATGTGAAAACAAAAACGAGTTTTTTTTTCTAGTTTCTGCTCTATGTTTCTCTATGCCCTTAATATTTAAAGTATTTTACATTTTTGAAGTCACCCTACATTCGCCTAAAAATTCCAATAAAAACAAAATTGTGTATTATTTAAAAACAACACAGAGAAAACAATTTCAGTTAACACTACCGAATATGCAGGCAAACGACTGATTCAATCACATCTATGAAATTTTTCATTTATAGCAACAGAACTTAAGTTTCATAGGATGAAATACATTTATAGTAACTCATTTGTTTTTAAATAAAACTTTAATAACTGAAAACACAAAAAATTAATTTCAAGTAACTGAATCATTTGTTTGGCTACAAATTTGATTTGTATAACGAAACTGTTTTCTGTGTAAAAAACAATTTACTATAGTAATAAAAATAAAAAAACCCAAAAAATATATGAATAATAATAATATAATTGTTGTGAATTTGCAGAGATTGTGCCTGTCACCAGTTAATTAAATACATTATAAACAAATTAAAACAAACAAACAAATAAATAAAAACCTTAATTAGAGAATTTTAAATAAATTTAAAAAATATAAAAATTCAAAACCAAAATAATATTTACAATGAAAAAATCATGTAATTGACGATTAGGCATGTGCGATAAAAATAAAATGTGCGAAATATTACAGTTTAAAAACTCAATACAATTTTAAAACAAAGCTTTAAAAATACACAAAAATACACACACAGAAAATAGAATAAATTATTAGAATTTTTTTCATGAAATATTAAATTTATTGAACGAAAAAATAATAATTTTAAGAACAGTACAAGAAGGTTATTGTTATAGGAAAATAAAAAACGAAAATGTCAATGTTTATTATGGAATCAAAAAATAAAAAAAAATAAATTAAAATCAAATCAAATCTAATAAAATAATAGTAACTATAAAATAATTGAAATAAAATAAATAAATACGATTTCTAAAACTAAATATAAATAAAATAATAAATCAAATGTAATATAATTTAAGGCAAAAAAGTAGAATTTTTAATTTTCAGTGGGAATTTTCAAAACATATTTAGAATTATAATGATTCTATAAATAAATTCATCGGATTTTATTATTTTTTCTGAACAAAAGTCAAAATCGATTTTTTGGTGGCAAGATACCTCCAGGCAGTGGGATTGATAGGAAAAAAGTGTTAATAAATCAGTATCTTCTAAACTACTGGTTCGTTAGGAAAATGATACATGAAAGAAATGTTGTGGAAGATATAAGCTTTCAGAAAATTAAATTTGTATTCACCCTGTGAGATACAGAGTGTCAAACTTAATGCAACTTATACAAATATAGTCATATTTCTATGAATTCTTCTTTCTTATAAAGTAAATAGGAAAATAAAGAATATCCTGTTTATTACTCTACGTAACCTCTTATATACTTCAAAAGATATTATAGTTTCAATTTTGAAATGTTCTTTTTTTTATTTTCCCAATTATCTTCGTTAATAAATGTTCGAAAATTTGGGTGTTTGACTTAAAAATACGGGATTTTTTTTTTTAAATTTGTAGCTTTTATTTTGAAACATTTGTACAATATTGTTACGTTTTTACCTTTTTAAAACGGCGTTTATTTCCTTTAAATAAACCGGATACTTTTGAGTGCAAATAAAAGCAGTTTTAGTAGTTTAAAATTGTAACAATTCTATATTTATTTAGAATCTAAAACAACAACAGTTCAAATAGTCACTCAGTGTCATTATACACGTTTATCAATTCGCAGAAATGCACACACACTTTATAATGTACAAACTTAAATGTACAAGGCAGTTGATGTTAAGTCTAACAGCGACAATGATCAACTCAACGCACGACTGCAACTTCTGCCACTATTTATACACACGCCATCTTTCGGGAATCTTCTACAATGCTCTTAACCACAGATTATTACAGATAAGAGACCATTGACAGATGTCAAAAAAAGTAATTTCGAACCGTATGGTTTTGTTTACATTTTTTTTTACCATTTTTTCAATTTCGCCCTTAAGGGAGATCTTAGAGCGAGAGAAAAAATAAAATGTAGTAAAAAATCGACGAGTGTGTGAGACGAGATATCTATATATATTTATATGTTTGTCCCTCTTTTAAATCTTCCGTGGTTTATTATACATTTTCCTTTGTTCATTTTTCGTAAATTTTTTTTGTTTGCCTCCGCCATATCAGCTGATTCGGGTCTATGTTAGTCTATGCTCTTAACGGACAAACTAGTATGTTCGAATTCTAGAGCTTTCGATGTCAATGTTAGCAGCCTAAACATTTAGTGTTGCCATACTTATAAACAATGCTAATAACCGCATGCTATCAACATTGTTGATAAGTAGAAGCTTCTACTGATGGATGTGTTTATAAACATGAAGAATGCTGCAGGCAATCAATACAGACCGTTAAATTCTGGTTCTGGTAAACTACTGGTTCGATAGGTAAATTATGTCTGAAAGAAATGTTATGAAAGATATAAGCTTTTAAATTACTTTTTCCCATATATTTGGCAACATATGGATTCCGAGCCAAAAGAACTGCTCATCTTTTGAGGCCAAGAACGAATCAAGTCAATATCGGATACTCTGTTCCAAAGTGAAGCCTATCCCAGAGAGAGCGTTCTGTATCGATCTAAATAATTAGTAGTCCGACACGGTTTGGACTATAAAGCGGGTGAGGTAAAACTTCCCAATCACTTCACTCTAAATACTTTTTAACAGGTATTGCAACATGTGGCCGAGTGTTGTCATGAGGGAATATTATGGATTCATGCCTGGCCGCATATTTCGGTCAATTCTCGCTTCAAACGAATCAGTTGTATTCAGTACAGCTTCCCTGTGATGGTCTAGTCAGATTTAAGCAGCTCATAATAGATAGGACCCATTTTGTCCCACCAAATGCAGAGAATTACCTTAGCACCATGGATATTTGGCTTTGGTGTCGATTCGGCTGGTTGGCCGGGCTTCATATACGATCTCTTACGCTTCAGGTTATCGTAATGGATCCATTTTTCATCACAAGTAATAATTCAGTGCAAAAATGATTTTCTTTTGTTGTGAGCATCATTTCGGTCATGCAAAATCGTTTTTCAAGGTCTCTCGGCTTTTGGATGAATCCTGCTGCATTTGGTTGAATCCTGATGGTTGCAAACATTTTGAAATTGCTGGTTAAGTAGCTCCCAATGATTTTGCACGCTCTTGTTGAGTTTTTCAACAATCTTCATGGAGTAATGCCTCTAATTCTTGGTCTTCAAACTTTTTTCGCCGGCCTTGGCGATCTTTGACTTTCCTGTCAAAATCACCACTTCTGAACCGCACAAACCATCTCTAGCACGTTGAAATCGGTGAAACACATTCACCACAAGCTTTGGTGAGCAATTGGTGTGTTTCAGCGGAACTTTTTTTATCAAATTAAAGAAGTAAAGCAAAACTTCCCGCTTATGATGTTTTGTTGGTAAAAAATTCGACATTTTCGAAGCAAAAGAAAACTCTGTTGTTTACACTATAATGTTTAATAACTAAGTGAGAATAAATATATACCCTTCAAAATGACAAAAGATACGCCATTTATTGTAAATCCCTCATTTTTAAGTCATATACCCAATATTATAACACATTTACACGCATACCTAAATTGAAGCGTAAGGCGTTTTTTACTTGTCAAAAATTCTCATGCCCATACAATTTGTATGCAGCATACCGAAATAACGCGGCGGCAACGCTTTGCAATTGGAAAATCCGATTTTGACAGCGCGTTTAATAGTGAAGTTAGTTGCAAAACACAACAAATGTAAACACATACATACAAAAGGAGAAACAAATATGCAAGAAACACATTTTTTAAACTTTGATATTTAGTTTCTTTGATAAAATTTTAGTTTATAAATCACGAAACAAAAATCAGAAACACCAATACTGCAATGTACTTTATTTTTTAAATAATCCGGGTTGTTATATTAATTTTTTTGATAACCTTGTTTTTATTGTTTGACGTAGCGTTGGCGCTTTTATTTAGGTATGACATTTCAGCGTTAAAGCTAAGCGTAAAGAAACGTTCCGCCTTACGCTTTTATTTAGGTAGGCCTGTTAATAAGAATTACTTTTACAAATTACTACTGCTACATTTTTAAATTGATATTTACATGCCCTAAAAATTTTTTTTAATATAATCATAGACATAGAATTTTGTTTAAAAAATTCAAAAAAAATGGTCGACTTTGACATTTTGTATCTCACCTTATGTAACAACAGGGTGGTCACAAATTAAATTAGCTAAAAGCTTGTGTCGTCCTGTACGATTCTTTCATACATCATCAATCGGACTAGTAATTTAGAAGATTCAGATTTATTACTACTTTTTTTCGATGGACAGCACCTTATTCCGCCGTAAGATTTGGTCGACACAGATCTCACTTTATGATCTAACAGAGTGGTCACAAATTTAATTTTTTCAAAACTTGTGTCGTCCAGTACGATTCGTTCATACATCATCATTCAAGCGGACTAGTAGTTTAGAAGATTCAGAGTTATGATCATTGATCTATACTGATGTGTAGGAATATACAAATTATTTTATATAGAATTATACATAGAGACGAGACACTTCGTTCTGTCAAACAAAAAAAATACAAATCTATATCTGAAACAACAACAAAATACATAGACTAACACGTATTTTGTTGTTGCAAGAGTTAGGTTTTTGACAATTACGTCTCGTCTTTATGTTACCCTATGAAAATCACTTTAAATGTTTGAAAAGGACAACAATGAAAATGATAAAGAATTTATAAAAGTTTAATTTTAAAAACAATAATATTGAAAATCCCATTTATCATTCCATGACTATATTAAAATTTCTCTGTTACTTTAAATTAAAAATTCTGCTATTGTTTGTAGGTTATTTGATACAAAAAAAATCAAATATTGAAACTGAAAATACAAAGAAATTGTGAAAATTTGTTTGTAATTATTAAGAACAACAACAACAACAAATTACCAAGAATTCTAAATCAAAAACTAATAAATTGTTTAGCTAATTTTGTCACAAATACACATAATAACGTTAAAAGTATAAACTTTTACACTCAAAGAAACATAAAACCAAATAACTGAAAATAAAATTAAATACTTTAGATTTTGAACAAAAAAAAAAAAAAAAACAAAACAAATGAAATAAAATCAAAAAAAGGCAAAAAATTATTACAATTAGTATTCGTAAGTAAATAAGTGAAAAATTGTGAAGAAATAATAAAACTTTAAAATGTTAATTGTTGAAATATAACAACAAATTGAAAATGAAAATAAATCATAAAATAATAATGACACCTGTGTAGAATCATTTAAAATTAACAAAATGAAAAAAATAATGAAAATAATAATATGAAAAAAATTTGTAACTGGTTTAAATAAAAATTGTAAAAAATTAATTCAAAGATTTGTGTAGTTTTGGATTATTTATAATGGGAAAGAGAGAGTGTAAGTAAGTACGTAAGTATAAGATTTGAAAAATTTAATTGGTTACTCTCTAAATGGCTCCATAGACGGCCATTTAGTCTGCCACGTTTTTTTTTATACCCTTCACCTTCGTGAGAAGGGTATATATAAATTTGTCATTCCGTTTGTAATTTCCACAATATAATTTTCCGACCCTATAAAGTATATACATATATTCTGGATCCTTATAGATAGCGGAGTCGATTAAGCCATGTCGTTCTGTCAGACATGCTTTCGAGAAGTTTGCTATTTAAAATCAGCAAAATCGGTCCACAAATGGCTGAGATATAAGGAAAAAACCAGGACAACCTCGATTTTTTACCTATTTTTTGACCTATATCTGGATTACTAAGTCATTAATATAGACAATATGGATATCTAATGATAGATATTTCAAAGACCTTTGCAACGACGTATATAAGACCATAGTAAATTGGACCTACAATGGGTCAAAATCGGGAAAAATTTTTAACCAGATTTTAAATATTAAAAAAAAAAAAAATCAATTTAAAAAAAAAAATTTTTAAATTTAAAAAAATTAAAAAAAAATTTACATAAAAACTTAAAAAAAAAATTCGAAAAATATTTTTCTCCAAAAAATGAAAAAAACAACTGGAAAAAAAATAAATTTTGTTTACCTAAAAATTCGATAAGATTCGGCCCAGCCGAATATATCTCTCTCTTACTTGTTTTTTTTTTTTTTGTTATCGTGTTGTTGTAGTTGTCGTAGCATTATATCTCAATCAGGAATTTTCAATATTGTACTAAAAATTGAAAAATGGAACATTTTTTGTTACGCTAATTGTACTAAAATGGCACATTTATTTGCAATGCACTAAATTAATGACGGGATGTCGTGTATGTGATAAGGTTCTATAAGTCGATTGTTCGGACAATCGACTTTTTGCTGAAAAAAGATCGCAAAAAGTCGATTAACTAAAAAAAGTCGAATAGTTCGAACATCGAACATTCGACTTTTTGCTGAAAAAAGTCGAAACATCGTTTACGTAGCATCGTTTTCTTTAGAGAACTCGTCAAAAACTTTATAATAGACACATTTTAAGAAAATAATACTCTTTCTACACAAAATTCATCCAACATTTTTTTATAAAAACTAAAAGTTTTTAGACATATCGTACATAATCGAATTGCAGAAACTTTTAGAAAATGTGAATTTGTTGACTATTTTATAAATTTAAATCTAACTATTAGAAACAAAAGTGATAATATTACTTAATACATTTCATTTTTATTGCTAAACATTTTCTACACAAGATATAGTAAAATGTTTAAAATATTCGAAAAGTCGATTTTAAAAAAATGTCGAAAAGTCGACTTTTCATAAATTACCAACCCAATAAAGCCCTAAAAATTCAAGCACTTGAAATTTTGTGGAATTTGACTTGAATGCAAATTTAATTATGATTTAAACTTTTGAAAAAAAAACATGTGGCTTGAATTAATGTTTCCTGTGTAATACTTATTGGTAAAAGACGAATAGTCGAAAAGTCGACTATACAAAAGTCCACTTTTAATAATCGAAAAAAGTCGAATGCGAAAAGTCGACTTTTTGTTTATGTTAGAGTCCCTACTATGTGTTCTAAAGGTTGTTGTCTGAACTAAATACTGTTATGTGAATCAACCGGTTATTATAATTTTATAGGTTTGCAACAGCCTGATTAGAACAAAACATTGAATACCAGCATTCGAAATGAACAGTTATTTTTGATTTTCACATACTACGATTATACGTAGCCTATTTGCAAATAAAAATTATTTGCAATTAACTAACTCATTGTTTATATATCACTTTAGTTACGGAAAATTATTGTTTTTATGTGATGCCGGATGGTAAAATGTAATCATTTGGTAACACTGTAATTGAGCAAAATATGCACAGCTAATTACAGATATGCAACAAGTGACAGTTGTCAGAAAAGTAATATTGAACCGTATGTATATTTTGACGTTCTACATTGTAGAATCTACAACCACTTTTCAGTGGTTGCGTTTTGTAGAACGAGAGAAAAAATTAAATTTTCAATAGGAAACGAGTGTGATATATATTTGTCCCTCTTTCCAAACCACAACCACTTTGACATTTTCTTTTGTTAGTTTTCTATTGCCATATTAGTGAAACCAGCTGATTCTTATCTGTATAATTTGTGAAAATATAATACATTTTTAATTTTTTTAAATGCAAAAATTAAAGAATCAAAAATTTTTATTTGTCTTGCAAACCAATTAATGCAAAAATGCGATGAAATATTTTTAAATTATTTAAATCCTAGAAAAGTTTCACCAAAAAAATAAGACAAAGGTAAAATTTCTAAAATCAGCATATAACTTAAAAAAACAATTTATGATAAAACAATTAAAAATATATATATATACTTATATGTTAGAATGTCCTCTAAATCCATTTGTTACCAAATATTTACGATAACATGAATGAAACACATAGATTCTAATATTATAGTTTGATCGTGATTTCACTGCTATAACATTCGATGCATATATTGAATATGTGGTATAAATAATTTAATATTATCAAGTGCTTGATAAATTCATGCTCAGATATAAATCAAAGAAATTGTGACTTTATAAGAAATTGATATAGTACATAATTGTAGTTTTCAAGCTAAAAGGTCAATATTGTGGCATAGGATGCGCTATCCTCAAATATAATTTTAAAATAAATGGCCAAATATCACAAAAAGGATTGAGAAAACAAAAAACATTTAAGAACAAATTTATTTGGTATCGATTTCGATACCGAGCAATATATAACTTTTAAGAATAATGTGTTAAGAACGTTACAAACTATAATACATAATTGTAACTAAATTCAAATTTGTTGTTTATTTTTGTTTATTTTAATCGATTTCTAACTTGGTGCTAATTTTTTACTGATATTCATATAGTTTTTTATTGCATCTAATTTTCATAAATTAGTTTACTGTTTGAAAGTTAAGTATGTATTTATAAAAAAAACACCAAAAATAAATTTAACAGTTTTTACATAATATTATTATTTAATATGTGAAGCGCCCTGTAACTTTACTACCTTCCACAGCAACCATGTGCCATAAAAGTAGTTAGAAAGTAAAACAAAGAGACATTGCAATTTGCGCGTGTTTTTTATTCTCTTTTGTGACACATTCCTTCTTTTGCATTATTTCAATGCCAAACGAATGAGAAAGAAAACAAAAACAGTAGGGTAACCGAAAAGAGACGAGAATACAAGTTGTTCTTGTTGTTGTTTGTATGCGTTGTTTTTGTACAAATGGCGGTTCATTAACGAATTGAAACGTGCATTGTATGAAACACTACGACGATCTAACAACCATATTAAACAAACTGAAACACATTGGAACTGCAGTTATTTTATACGAGGAATAGTTTGGAATAGGAGAGGCGAAACAAGAAACACACACTCAAAAAAGGAAAGAAAGAAGAAAAAGACCGACACAACGACAAAACACAGAGCGTGTGTGTTAATTTATAATTTTTTGTGTGGTGTTACAAAAGGCTAGGAATTATTATTAAAAAAAGTAAGAAAATTATTAAATTCCCAGCGTTTTTTCTCTTTTTTTTTTGAAATAATAAAAATACATAGAGGTTTTTTGTGATTTTGTTGAAAAAGAAATTTTGGTGTTGCTAAATTGAAAGAAGAAAAACTTTGCAAACTTTATATGGTGAGTATTATACAAAAATTTTACTAAGGCTAAAAATGGAGAAAAAAAATGGATATTTGCAATGTTAAGTTAATGAATTATTTAGTTTAGTTTTCCCTAACTGTGTAAAGCAAATTAATTAAAAATTCATATTTTGTATTTTTTTCGGTGTGTTTCATTTCTTCTATCAACGTTACTGTTTGTTGTTGGATACTAATCTTTGATTAAACGAAAACTCATCATGTGTGTGTGCGTGCGTTTTGATGTGGTGTGAAAAACAAAGAGGAAAATCTTATACGATTTTTTCTCATATTAAGATAGACATTGAACTTGTAAAGCAGGAAATTTCAAACAAACAAAAGTCAATTTACCACTGGGTAAATTAAAAGAAAATTTTATAGAAAACCTTCAAAATCAATTTGCTGTTTAATTAACCATACGTCTTAGTGCTGCCAACATATCAACCAACGATCGATCGATCATAAGTGGTTGGCAGAAGATCCCGAAGAATCGTAGCAGCAGCCACCCAGCCAGCAACTTTGCCAAACGTATAGAAACCAAATATTCATCTATCTATACACGCACATATCGTCATCAGCAACACAGAAAGAAACTGACATCTCTATAAAATTGGACCAGTAACTCGGTTACTGTATATAGGAGTCCGAGGGGCATTATTAACATACGCACTTTTTGTTTGTATTGTTGCTGTTTTTTCATATTTTCGCCATTAAACTAAACACGTACGCAAGGTGCGCGCGTTAGCCAGCCAGTGGTGACAAGTTCTAGTTTTTGTTTCTGTAAATCAAACCAATAACAGCAAAAGCAAGAAAAAATTTGTTTTGACATTTTTTTCCAAATCAACTACATAAATCTTCAATAAAAAAAAGTAGCAGCATAATTTGTATTAACTGCAGCAGCAACAATAAAATTAACAGCAACAACAATGGAAAAAAGAATAGAATTGGAAAGACGCGCTCGTAAAGCTAATCAAGTAAGTTCATTTTCTTGTTTTTGCTTTTTCTTATTTCAACTTATTTGTTTAATATGTATGTATTATGAAAATAGTTTATTTAAAAACAAAATTAATAATATGATTTGCTAGTGATATTCATTAGTAAAAAAAATAATTAAATCAGCTTTGCCAACTGTTTGAACAAACAACACAATTAAATATAATAAAGTGTTGCCATATATTTTTTCAAATTCATTTGTGTAATTGAGGTTAGGATTAAAATCATGTATATCAAAGCGCATTCATAAAAAAGTAATGTTTTGTATTTGATTAAGGCTTTACTATGTTTAACATTTTGTTTAGTTACTCAGCCTTAATCAATAGCCAACAATATAAATATTTTCTATGAACAATTTAATGAATAGATACATAAATGTATTTCAGTAAAATCGCCCTTGATTCATACTTTTAAATATTCTTTAAAATTTATTTTCAAAAATGTGTTCTATTTATGGTAATAATTAAAATGTATGCCAAAATGTGTAACTTCATAGAAAAATGTAAAAAATTCGTTTTAGGCTATGGGGTTAATATGAGTCAAATATCTAGAGATAGAATTTTTATTCAAATTATGGTAATTTAAAATAAATGAAATCTAGAGTCCAACCGAATTTTCGGATTATACCAAAAATCGGCTAAATACTAGTATTCGGTAAAATTTTTCCAAATTACCGAAATTTTAATAAAGAAAAAAGAGATTATGGAATTTTAAAGGAGACTAGATTCTACTTTTGAATATAACCGGGAAAAGGGTGATTATAAACCTTCAAAATAGATTAAAGATAAAATAAAATGCAAACTGTTTATTTGATCTAGTACGAAACTGTCGTCGGCGCAAAACGTTTACTCCAACCACAATAAGGTTGAATAATTTATACTCTCTTTAAAAAGCAGCATACAGTGTATGACAACTATTTATTCGAAAAACTTTGTTTTTGGTTTAATTTAGTAACCAATTAGAAAATACCCGGGAATGAAAATATTTTTTTCATTAATTCCTGGATATAAGAACCCCCCTAATCTGTGCTCCAAATTGGGAGGTACCGGTCTAAGCATATCGGTTATCAGGAATGACAAAATCGGTACAATTGTACTTTTTTTTGGTACAATTCAAACCTGTAAAGTATAATCATTTATTTGCTACAACAAAGATGTAGGTATGTACTTGAAAAATATATTATAACTCATTCTGATTTCTATTTAATCAAAAATCATCTTCCATTAGCAGATGTTTGTTGTAGAATCCAAGTACACATACAGTGGTTGACAATAAAATTGAAAGTTTTCGAAAAACTAAAAAGTATTTATTATTATTGTCAAAACTATGGAAACTTCGCCTTATGGGTCGATTGTGGATGGCAACCGAACTTCAGTTGCAACTGGCAGCTATCATTTCTGTAGCCAAACTGGTAACCAGAAATTTGTGGTTGCCATCCATAATCGGCCCATCATTTTTACAAACATTTTCTTTCGTGATTCAGAACTTTGTTGTATAACCCTTGTTTTGTATTCCTGCTTCACAGCGATGATGTATTGAACCAATTAAAGATTCAATCGTCTCCTTTGAAATATTCTGCGATTCCCTGATAAAGCTTCCTTTGTGGTAGGTTCTCTATTTGATTGAGAACTTCTAAAAAACGTACCTCATTGAATTGTAACCCCTCGTTTACAACATTAGAGGTGTATATGGGGTAATTTTCGTGCTGTAATCTCCAAACATAACATCATTTAAAATGGATCTGTATCAGATTCCAGTCATAGTACCTTTTATGATATGAATTGGAATCATGCCTTGCCCTGAGGACTTATTTCCAATCTTAGATTATTGATAACTACGAGGAGGTCATTTTTAAGAATTTCTTACACTCTCTTGTCATTAAATTATCTTGTTTTGGAGTAATTTTACAAGGTGTTCCTCCGAAGTGTTGAGTTTTTTCTTCCCGAAGTTTAATAGTATTCATTGCTTTGCTAATGCTCAGAAGTATGTATAACCAAATTCTATGAATGTATAATTGTTAAACTTGAATGCTTCAAAACGCTAAAATTTACTATATTTTAAAATCTTGGTAAATTTGAATATATCTTAGAAATACATATATCTCATATACACACAGTCTCAAAATTACTCTCCAGTGAATTAATTGATTTTTTTAAATTAATTATAATCATAAAATCTATCCATCGATTAAAATTTCGGTTCTGAAAAAAAAAAAATTTAAGTCGGACTCTAATGGTTTTCATTATTTAAAAAAGTAATATAATTCACTGTTATTTACTTTTGACTCCTATAGTTGTAAATGGTCATGTTTTTGAATATACATATAATATACGGAATATAGTTTGAAAAAGTTTCCATTGTATTGCCACAAAATATAAAATTTTATAATATAAACCTGTTTTACACGCTGGAACGTGAAATACTTTTATTATTATTTTCATTATTAAAATATAAAACAAGAATTATTGATTAAAATGCATTACAAAACGATATCACGAGAAAATATACATTGAAATAAAATTACATAGCAAATAAAATTACTCATTCGTTGACATACAAAAAAAATTTATTTAGAGGATAAAACACATTTTTTTAACAAGGGGATTCTCAAAACTTTAAAAATTGAATTTAATGTATGTATTGAAGTGTTGTCTACATAATTAGAAAACAAATGCAGTGAAAAAAAATTGTTCACGTTATAGAGCTTTCTGAGTTTGTTCACGTTACAGAGTAGTCAATGTAAACAAAGGCTTGTTCAAGTTAGGCGGTGTTCACGTTAGACGGTGTTCACGTTACCGCGAGTGCACTGTATGTGATTTAATTGTGATATTCTAATCTTGTTTCACTTTTAAAATTCCATAATATAAGTTTTATTTTTATTTGTAAAAGTTTTTTAGTTAATGAAATGTAAAGAAAGAACAAATTTACTCGAAAATTATGATTTTATGAATTTTTGTTACTTTTTAAAAAGCAGATACATATGTATTCTATGTTACAATTAATAATATATGAATAAAATTCAAAGAAAATTTGTGAATACCGAAATTTCAGTACATAAAATATTTCTATATTCGAAATACCGATTTCCCATGTACACAGCCATTCACCCTTAACAAGTGTGTTTTTGTTTCTTTTTTTTTAAATAATGAAATTTTAAACGAATAAATCGAATTCATACAAATTTGATTTTTTTTTTAGATATTAAAAAAATCGTTTAATTAAAACGAAAACTGATTTTTATCGTTACTTTGATAAATCGAATGGTCTATAAGTTTTGTACAAACAGGCTGGCTGTATTTTTAGCAAATTCTGTTTAACTATTAGCTCAAACAAGGATTAAACATTTTCGCAAATCCCTTTTTACTACCCTACACCTATCAGGTCGTGTAAAATATGTATGTATGTATGTACTACATACGTATGAGCATAACACAGGAGCATATGCTCCTTTGAAGGAATGCAAGAAATACCACCACCAAATGTGTTACTAAATAGAACACTGTACATTTTCAGTTCGCAACAAATATTGGTATAATTATTCTTGCAATTTACAAAAGAATCATGGTTCACAAAAGTATACAAGTTTAAAGCAAAAATACACATCAAAGCTATAAGTTTTGTAGTTAAAGGGGCTTACAAAGTATGATGTTATTTAGTATAAATTTCATAAAATTTTTATTTGTTAATTCTTAAATCTTCTGTGAAAATTAGTAATTTACTGTTGACATATTGTATTATGACAAACATTTGACATTACACATCTTTTGGTAACACCTGCAATACCCTATATGTATGGTAATGTGTATGTGTAACGTACATATGTTGTTATAGACACAATTTGGTATCATATTACGAAGAAAATTTACATACATTTCTTCATAAATCGTACCTTCTACTGCTGTTACATACTGCTAACAGCAGTGGTAGTAGTTGTCGTTGCCTTAATGCGTTTCACACACACAGTCATTAATTGAAGATGCAGACTGGTTGGAGCGGAGGGCAAACACTATATTTTTTGCACCAGGAACCCTTGTTGAAAATAATTTTCTTTCATACATAGTTTCTTGGGATTTATCCATTTACACAACACGTAAATATGATACATATGAAGAACGAGCTTGCCTTGTACATATATCTTTCGTTTTACTATTAAAAAAAAAGCATACATTCTTTTTGGACACAACTAACGAAGAAAATCAATAAATATAAAATGAATTTTGAAATTTAAAGGAATTTCAAAATTAACTTGGTTAAGTTTGAAAGCGCTAAATTTTTTTTTGCACCCATAAAAGTTTGTTTGCCAAGGGTAATGCACTGGAAATCCCTTTAATCCCCCAAAATAATAAAAAATAATTTTTTTTTTACCTTTATGTTGCAACAGCACTTAAATTGTGTGGCAACATTGACATTAAATAAATGATTTTGTTTGGCATAAGAAATTTGATTTACCTTAATTGGAATATTTAAAGGTGATTATTTTTAATAGTAATCTTATAATAAAAATAGACCTATTATTTCATAAAGAAATGTTTGAAATTGGTCCTCTACTTATTGTTGCTATGGTCAAAATATATGTATGTCAAAATGTCATATACAAGTATATGAGTGTACATATGGCTCATTTGATGCAACGTCGTTATAACACTCAATTTTTTTAAAATACCGGGCTTCAGCCGGAAGTGTTTTTGACATCGGTGTATGAGTTTTAATCTCCGACACATGCAAAAAAACGACTTTTATTACTGTATAACTTTTAAACCAAAAGAGAACCGTAAACAATTTGTATACCATTATTCTTAATGGTTAAAAATTAAAAAATAAAATCGCAGACAATTTCACTACACACCATCATCTAGATATCCGTCTGTCTGTTGAAAACACGATAGGGCTCAAACGAATGGAGCTAACTGTCTGAAATTGTCCACAAATACTCTGTTGATAAGATTATTTGGTATAGAAAAAAGGGCAATAGGGGTCCCCATGATTTAACCTAGCACCCATAAAAAAGTCCCTTCCGAAATACTGTTTGAGCAGTCATAAATATGTTGATTATGCGTCAATCCTAATATAATTTTGCACAAATTAATTCTAAGTTCTCTGAAATTATACTGTAAAGAATGGCGAAAATCGGCCAACATTTGTCCCTAGTCTCCATGCAAGGTCCCCCCCAAAAAATGGCTTGAACATTCATTCTTATAATAATTAATAACGTGATCAAATTGGGCATAAACTAGTTTCATATGAACCAAAATCATTCTACCAACTTTTGTGAGGATCGGTCCATTATTGACCCTACCCCCATATAAACCCTATATCTGAAAAACATTTTATTGCCACATATTGATGAACACTTGCCTGTTATTTCTTCTTACAGTGTTTCATTATTATTATTGAAATTATAAGAACTTATCTAACTCAATTCAAATTTCATAGAGAAAATTCAATTTATTATTAATAATAAATTGTACATTATTGTTTACTGTGCTTAAATGGTGATAACACTTTGAAACTATAACCACTGTCAGTCATTTTGTGACTTTATTTTTTTAGGGTAATTTTTCTACTCGTTTGATTACAAAAAATAAGAAAATACCCTAAAAACATTTAGCGGCATTTTTTTTCCGAGTGTGTGTTTACATGTTTTTTTTTTTTTTTTTTGTTTTGCTTCTTATTGCTTTCTATTCATATTCGTTAGTTTTTATTCAACATATTCCTACTTGATGTTCTATTCCATTACCATGCTTCTCTAATTAATAGGGACATACTAAAGTTGTATGTGTGTGTTAAAATATTTTCACATTTTGTTCTTTTTTCCTCTTTGTATTTTGGATTACATCATAATTTTTGGATTTTTTCATCTGAAATTTATGTGCATTTAATAAAAAAAAACATACATTTTTCACAATTTTCTTTAATAAAAAGAAAATCTTTTTCTCGCTTTCATTATGTTACCATAAAATTAACATTTTATGCAAAACCGAAAAGTTTTTTCTTGTGCAAATTATTTTTTTTTTTGTCTGCCTTTTACCACACATTCGTTCACACTGTTGGTGACAATAACGCAATATGGCGGCTGTTATATGAACGCTTGCTAAAATGCGACTAGTTTTATCTTTCTTTCGCACTTTAGTTTATGGTCATTTTTTTTTGCTGTTTCGAATGCATACATAAAAACAAAATGAGTGAGCAACAAGGTGGTAATTTCTTCTTTATTGTTTTGTTTATTTCTCACAACGCAAGAAAAGAAACAGTTTCATATTCATTTCATCCTGTTTCACTTTACATCAAGCGTTTCAATGCTGCTTTGTTTTAGAATTGCATTCGTTGCTTTGCATCCAGTGTTACCATATGTCATGTTTTCCCTTATTTACAAATTTTTGGAGATGCAAAAATGTTATCAAGTTTATTTCTTAAAAAAACTTGTTTTTAATATTAATTTAATAAAATTGTACTTGACAAATATAGAAAGGGGGTTAGAATTGAGAAACAAAATTTGTCAAATTTTAATTTTTGTTATAATCAGGGCAATATAAATTATGCTCTAAAAAGTTTAAAATAAGCAACCAAAAAAGCTCAAAAAAACGGGAAAATATGCAGAAAAAAGCATGGATATGCATAGGAAAAATTAAAAATAAAAGCTAACGACGTTGGAACCAGAGTGATCTGGGGCAAAAAAGTATGTTTCTGAGAAAATTAAAGTTACTTTGCAGGTCGTGATCCCTCAAGAAAAAAAACGCTGAAGAACACTTACATCAGTGTGGCAATAAATACTTTTGATTTATCTATATCATTGTGTAATAAACTCATTATTGGTAAAAATATTTGTATCATTTATTAAAGGTTACCCTTATCCTCATAATGTGTTACATTTTTAACGATCACAATAGAACAAAAATCATTACAAATCAGAGCTTTTAAATATTTTAACACTTTTAATAAAAAATAGAAAAACACAAACGAACTAACAAGAAAAAATTATATGGCAACACTGTTTGCAATGCACATTCTTGTGCATCTTCTTTGTTGTTTGTATATGAGTGTCACTGGTACTCCTTGTCTTTTCAAAAAATATACCCCTTTCCTAATACACGTTTTATAGGTTTTCTTGTTTGCAACAAATTGTCTGTACTCCCAATTATTGATTTTGTAATTGTTCTTTTTATTTGTTCCCTAAAACTCTTTTATATACATATTCTTCTTCTTTCGTTATTCTTCGTATTTTGTTAGTGAATGCTTGGTTAGTGGTGTAGGTATCTTGACCAAATTCTAAATCTTACACAGTTAATGTTGTATGTAATGAATATACATACATATGATCACATTAAATAATCTATCTCTTGGTATTTATTTTATGATGATAACCTTTTTGACTTTGTATTTTAAAAAGTAAAATTATTTCGTTATAAAATATGTACATATGTTGTATGTATCTATTAGCTCTTTAAAACATAAGCGGAGTTCACAACCTTATGCAAATGGTCTTGCATTATTGTATATGCATTGCATTTTTATACCCTTCACCTGCGTGAGAAGGGTATATATAAGTTAGTCATTCCGTTTGTAATTTTCACAATATAATTTTCCGACCCTATAAAGTATATATATTCTGGATCCTTATAGACAGCTGTCTGTCTGTCTCTCTATCTGTCTGTTGAAATCAATTTTCTGAAGACCTCAGATATCTTCGGGATCTAAACCTTCAATAATTCTGTCAGACATGCTTTCGAGAGTTTCCTTTTTAAAATCAGCAAAATCCGTCCATAAATAACGGAGATATGAGCAAAAATCCGAGACATCCTCTATTTTTGGCCTATTTTTGATCTATATCTCGATTACTAAGTCATAAATATACACAATATGGATATCTAATGATAGATATTTCAAAGTCCATTGCAACGATGTATGTATATAAGGCTGTAGTAAGTTGGACGTACAATGGGTCAAAATCGGGAAAAATATTTTTTAACCCGAATTTTTTTCACAAAAAAATATTTTTTCACTAATAAATTTAAAAAAAAATTTTAATTTTTTAATTATAAAACTTGTTTTAAAAAATTGGAAAAAACTTTTAAAAAATTATTTCGGAAAAAAAATTAAAAAGAAAAAAATTTTTATTTTAAAGTATAATTTGGTGAAGGGTACATAAGATTCGGCACAGCCGAATATAGCTCTCTAACTTGTTACTTTATACTAGCGGTATTTAGTGTCTTGTACGTTTTAGTTTGCAATTGTTTGCTATTGCAATAATTTTGCCATTGACAGTGAGCGGTATTTTAAGAAAACATTACAACGCTAGATGCAATTTAGAAGAGAAAATTTATAAAAAGGTATTTGATTATTTTGTGAAATTGTTTTAAAATGCCACGAAATAATCCAGAACAATTTTTATTTCATCTAGCGTCCACTTTTTGTTGAGTTTTTCTATTTTTAATTTTTTATTTAGAGTGGTCGACTCCATAGCTTCAATTTTGTGTGACGATATTAAATTATTGTTTACAAATATCAGCTGTTTTTTTGCTACGCACTACACGCAGCATAAAAAGCTGTACAGTTTTAGTATTGCGCAAAAGCAATGATGTGATAATTGCAATTCTTTGTATTTTGTTGTTGAATTGCAAATAAAAGCTACAGTATTTTGCATTTGCACTTTCGCAAGACCATATGTATCAAACACTGAACTCCGCTATTGTTTACAAATATCAGCTGTTTTTGCTACGCAATACACGCAGCATTAAAAGCTATACAGTTTTAGTATTGCGCAAAAGCAATGCTGTAATATTTGCAATTCTGTGTATTTTGTTGTTGAATTGCAAATAAACGCTATAGTATTTTGCATTTGCACTTTCGCAAGACCATATGCATCAAACCCTGAACTCCGCTACTAACAAAATATACAGAAATACACCATTGCAATAATTTACAATAAAAATGGACTAGATTGTGAATACCGCTATAGTTTTTTTTAGGAATACTTATTTGGTTTAAATATTTTTGAACTTACATTTTCAAAACCATTATTAACGGAATATTTTTTGAATTTCTTTTTCCAATAAAATAGAAAATTTGTTTGAAAACTTCATTCCCTAATTTCACAATTACTTTTATCAAATATTGGGATTATAACTTAAAAATGGGGCATTTTTAGGCTTTATTTTGAAACATTTGTACAATATAAATTTATTCAAAGAATGTATTGGCCATTGTTAGCTATGACTTATTCCTATATTTCTGACAACATATGGATTCCAAGCCAAAAGAACTGCTCATCTTTTGAGGCCAAGAACGAATCAAGCCAATATCGGATAATCTGTTCCAAAGTGAAGCTTATCCCAGAGAGAGCGTTCTGAATCGATCGAAACAAATAGCAGTCGGACGAGCCACTGTCTGGACTATTAAGCGGATGTGGCAAAACTTCACAACCACTTCATTCGAAATACTTTGTAACAGGTATTGCATCATGTGACCGAGCGTTGTCTGGTTTCATATCTGACCGCATATTCGGGGCGTTTTTCGGCCAATGCTCGCTTCAAACGAATCAGTTGCGTTCGGTACAGGTTCCATGTGATGGTCTGGACATAATTCAGCAGCTCATATTTTAAAAAATACCCTTTTGCTCCCACCAAATGCAGAGACTTACCTTAGCGTCATGGATATTTGGCTTTGATGTCGATTCGGTTGGTCTTCACGTACGATCCTTACTCTTCGGGTTATCGTAATGGATCCAGTTTTCATCGCAAGTAATGATTCGGTGCGAAAATTATTTTCTTTTATAGAGTTCAAGCATCATTTCGGACATGCAAAATTGACTTTTATTCGTATGGTACCCAATTTTCCTTTTTTGTAAGAATCCGGCTGCTAGCTAACGTTTTGAAATTGCTGTTGAGTAGCTCCCACTGATTTTGCAAGCTCTTGTTGGGTTTTACAACAATCTGCATGGAGTAATGCCTCCAATTCTTGAAATTCAAATTTTTTTGGCTGGCCTGTGCGATCTTTGCCTTCCGTGTCAAAATCACAACTTCTGAACCGTACATACCATCTCGTGCACGTTGAAACACATTCACCATAAGCTTTGGTGAGCAATCGGTGTGTCACTTTTTTGTTTAAATTAAAGAAGTAGAGCAAAACTTCCCGAATATGACGCTTTGTTGGTACAAAATTCGAAGCAATACCAAACTTTGTGTTTACACTATAATGTTTAATAAATAAGTGAGAATAAATGACAGATATCCACTCTTCAAAATGACATATAAGTTATTCACCCTTATCGTGGTTGGCGTAAACGTCATACGCCTACGACAGTTTCGTACTAGATTAAAGAAACAGTTTGCATTTTATCTTTAATCTAGTACGAAACAGTCGTAGGCGTAAGACGTTTACGCCAACCATGATAAGGGTGATTAAAAACAGAAACCACGTTCAGAAAGTACGTAATCTATTGTAAATTCTCCATACTTATACTTTGGTGAACGGTATATAATAGGGTGCAAAGTTTCCACATTCACTGATTTTTTTTGTTAATTTGAAAAAGTTTCCATTGTGTTGTTAACTACAGGATTTACATACATACATATGTATAAGCTGTGTAAAACTATGGGCCGTATTTTTGTCATTGGTTAATCTTAAATAATTCTCACATCTTAGTTTAAGTACTTTAAGAAAGCATTTTAATGTAACTTAATGTTAGTGTTTCTTTAAATATTAATGCTTTAGAAGCTTATTTTTCCTTATATAAATACCATAATAAAATCTCATATACGTTTTATTCTTTAGATTACAGAATTAAATTTGGACAATTGCCGGAGTACAAGCATTGTTGGCCTTACCGATGAATATACAGCGTTGGAATCCCTAAGTCTAATTAATGTTGGCCTGACAACATTAAAAGGTTTCCCCAAATTGCCTAATTTAAAGAAACTGGAATTATCAGATAACAGGTATAAAGCAAAAAGCAAAAGGTTTAATTTTTTTCTCAATCATACTAATCAACTCATTTATTTTTCTTTGCAGAATATCATCAGGCCTCAATTATTTGCATAGCAGCACAAAATTACAATATTTAAATTTATCTGGTAATAAAATCAAAGATCTAGAAGCCTTAAAACCCTTGGAAGAATTTAAACATTTAGCCATACTGGATTTATTTAATAATGAAGCAACACAAATTGAAAATTATCGTGAGAAAATTTTCGAAATGTTACCTTCATTAAGATTTTTAGATGGGTAAGTAGTGGGTTTACGTTTAATTTATTTAATGTTTTTAATCATTTATATATTATTATTATTATTTCTATAGTTTTGATTGCAATGATGTTGAGGCGCCCTCAGAAGGTGACGATGAAGAAGAAAATGGTAATTATACAACAGATGAGGAAGGTGAGTTTAAAGATTCAGTTTTTTAGAATTGGTTTGGTAGAGAAGATTCAATATATAAGGAAAGCTGTGAAGAAGATAAAACCAAAATCTATTGGAATAATAATTTTGAAATTGAAACGTTTTCAAAAGAAATTTGTGGACAGGCCTGAATATATTCGTATACTTTTCGCAATGAGTGTAAGGGTATATTAAAGTTTGCTATTCCGTTTGTAATTTCTGCATTTTTCATTTTCGACACTGTAAAAGTATATATATATTGCGAATCGTTATAGATAGCAGAATGGATATAGCTATGTTCGTCTGTCTGCTGAAAACAACTTTTTGATGACGCCAAATAACTTAAATACATGATTGATACATCAATATATACACTATAGTCCAACTTATGTTGCAATTTAAATTCGAGAAAATCGGCTGAGATATAAGAAAAAAAACACGACTACCAAAATTTTTAGCCTATTTTTGATAGACAATATGGATATCTTATGATAGACATTTTAATTACTTTTGCAATGATGTATACACCACCATAGAAAATTGGAACGACAATGGGCCAAAATCTAAAAAAAAAAAAAATATTTTTTAACCTGAATTCACCAAAAAAAATATTTCACCATAAAAATTTTTTCACCAAAATGGTTTTTTACCAAAAAATTTTTTCATCAGAAAAATTAGTTTTACTAATTTTAAACAATTTTACAATGATGTATACACCTCCACATAAATTCGGACCGACAATGGGCCAAAATCTAAAAAAATACTTTTTAACCAGAATTCACCACAAACATATGTTCACCAAAATTGGTTTTACCAAAAAAGTTTTTCACCAGAAAAATTTGTTTCACTAAGAATTTTACAATGATGAATTCACCAAAAACAGAATTTCACCACTAAAATTTTTCACCTAATTTTTTTCCACCCAAATTTTTTTCACCAAAAAGCATTTTCAACAAAACTGCCTTGTTTTCAATCTTTATCTAAAAGGTATAGTTTGGTGAAGGGTGGGTATTTAAGATTCGGAACTGCCGAATATAGCTCTAATACTTGTTTTTTTTTTATTTTAAATACGTCTAAATTTTTTATTTTTTAATCACACCAATGGATTTTACTCAAACATTAAGAGAAAATATACACAATTAAATATGGTATTGGAAAAAAGCACATATCACTTCATATATCTGTTATAAACCAATCATTCATGCATCCATCCCATTGCTATTTTACAAACTGCCACAAAAATATTGTTCTAATTTATTTTCTATAAAACAAAATTTGAACATGATTTTAAAATAAATTCTGCTGATAAAAACACAAATAATGGCCGGCACAAACAACGAAAACAAACAAACATCTGTTAAATTTCAGACAAACAAAATGCATTTAATTTCAATGGTTTAGAAATTGATTTGGATGAATTAGAAGAGTTTGAAAAACGTGTCAAGGCGAAGCGTGAAGCAAAATTGCTTCAACAAGAAAACACTACTGCTACCGACACTACAGACCTTCTTCCCACTGTGGCAAGTGATAGTAGGGTCAATGGGACTGACAATGCCACTGCTGCTGTTGATGCAGAAGTTGATGAACTAGATGAATATCTAAAAACTTTAAAATTAAGAGAACAGCAAAGCGAAAAAGAGAAAGTTTCTGCTACTCACACGAGTACTACTAGCGCCACAGATACAGATACACTGCAGTCGACTGCAAGTTTTGCTCTATTATTATATTGGTTTTTAGCAATTTTAAATTTAGCCAGTGCCACATTTAGTAATCGTAAGCATTATTCCAAATATTTTTAACAGTCTAAAATTAATGAAATACATTTTGTTCTTTTTTTTCTCTTTCTATCTCTCTATAACGCTACTCTAAAGTGGATTCAGACGACAATGAGGAGAATGAAGACAATGATAGCGAAGTCTATGCCAGTAGCGATGATGAAGATAATGATGTTTCCTTATCTGAGGTAAGTTTTTGATTATTTTTCATATTTTGGAAAATTAATAATTTTTTATTTTTTTGTTGACTTAAAGGTCTACAATGATGATTTAGAAGAGGATGAGGACGAATGGGATGAAGAGAATGCTGTCGAAAATGATGAGGATGAGGATGAAGATAGTGATGATGATGAAGCCAATGAATCGGCTGTGGCAAATGCCGATAAAGTTGCTGGTGAGGGCAATGCTGCTAGTGGTAAGTAACTGAACTAAACATTTTATTTTAAATTGTAATTATAATTCCAATTGTTTTTCCTTGCCTTTTTTACAGCCGAAGAAACCCAGGCACGGGGTAAGAAAAGAAAGCATGAAGGTTAAAGAACACTTCTTCATAAAATTCTCGGTTAATCATCCCGTTATTTTCCATGTGTTTTTTATTAAATCTTTATACATCGTCGTTTTTATATTAATGGATCATAATTTTACTTTATAAAAAAAAGAAAAAAAAAACAAATACAAAAAACATTTGCAAGTTTTATTTTTCGTATAAGAAAAGCTGAAACAAAATCAAATTAATATTTAAGTAAAATAAAAAACCAACAAAAAAAATTGAGAGAAAAATTAACAGTTAAACTTTAAAATACCCAAAACACCACTTTTTAAGAAAAACAAAAAAAATATATATAAATAAATAATAAAGGATTTCATTTACAATTATTACAAAATAGAAATATTTACAAAACACACACCACAACAGACACAATTAAATTTTTCTTTTTTTTTTTTTCAAAGAATCATAAGAAAATATATTATAGTATAAAATAAAACAAGAACAATAGCTATTACAACAAATAAAGTATGTACTGTATTTAATAGAAAGAAAACAAAATAAACTAAAATTTCCTCTTTTTTTCAAACAAACACATAACCATGTTTAGAGATAAAAACAAATTTGCATGTATTTTAATTTAGTTTAAATTGTGTAAAACAAATAAAAAAGAAAACAAAACAAATCTTCAACATTTCAACACTTTTTAAGTCCCCTCCCTTTATATATATTTACATTGAAATAAATCTTAATAAAATAACCAAGTTGTTTAGTTTATAACAAAAAGACAACAAATAGTAATAAAACAAAAAATTTATTTGATTTTAAAAATATGTTTAGTTTTTAGTTAGAAAAGTAAAGTTTATTTTATTTATATTGCGTTGCAGAATAAACGAGTAAGATTTGCGAAAAATTTAATGTTCGATTTGCAAAAATTGGTGCTTAAATACTTTTTGTTTTGTTTATCGAAAAATGCAAATAGTATTGATCAAAATATTCACCCGTATTGTATTTGGCGTCAAAAAATGGTATGTGTTTTGCCGATATCGATACAATTGATAACTTTTGACAGCGTTTTGTACTTTAACCCGTCTTTAACATTATAAAATTCTGTCAATAGTAACCATTTATCAATATCGGTGAAACATATATGTACCATTTTTTGACTCAATATTGACGACGCCAAAATTATTACCGTAAAAATAAAAATGGCTTCAAACACTACGAAACGCTGATTAGATGGAATTAGGTTTGAATGCGTCAAAATTACACGTTTGAGGGCCATTAAAAACACTAAAGTAAAGTAATTTCTCTTAATCAATGAAAATGCGAATCATAGGATGAGACGCATCTGGTACCAAATTTCAGTATTTCTTATTTAAAAGTACATTTTTTTTTTTTTTTGAGAATTTTAACGGTCCAGATTAGTTTAGAGACTTCTGGGTGATTACTGTGTAACTCATTCCGAAAATGTGTACTAAATGCATTGTAATTCGAAAAGATTTCCTTTCGAATCGAATTAGGCATTAACCCCCCTGGTAAGATTTATGAGTCGATTATGAATGGGAACCAAACTGTTGACAAATCGGCAACCAGAAATTTGTGGTTGCCACCCATAATCGATCCATTAAAAAATTAATTCAATTATTATTTTTATAAAGAATTTTCGAGTGATCTCAAATCAATTTAAAAGAATATCTTGAAACAACATTTTAACAGTAATACAACCGTACAATCAATGTTTCCAGATCGACTAAATCTTGGGCCGAATTACCGCATTCGAGATAATTACGATATCGTAATTATAATAAAATGTACTAAATTTCTTGCTCGATATCGAACGCCATAATTTCAAATAAGAAAATTACGATAAATTTTTCTCCATATCGAATGCTGTAATTCGGCCCCTGGTGCAAAATTAGCGCATTCATGATCGAATCAGCTATCGTATCGAAAAATGATTTCAATATCAAAATTTTAATAAAACGTTCTAAAATTCTTGATCAATAACGAATGCCAAAATCGCAAATAAGAAAATTACGATTTGTAGAGTTACGGCATATGTCGAATATTAATCTATAATAATGACATAGTAATCATGAATAAAAAATCCGCGGGAGTTTTTTTTTCTCAATTTTTAACACTGAATTTGAATAGGAAAAAAGGGAAATGACTCCCGCGGGTTTTTATTAATGATTGGGCTATATATATTTTTTTAATTTACAACAAATTTAAAAGAATTCGCAATACTGTGTCAAAAGTTATGTGCATCTAAATTGAAAACTGTTATACAGAAAATAAAAGCAATATAAATAATGTGTTTATATTTTTCTTAAAGGTAACATTTTGCAAAGTACTATGGAGGACAAATAATTTGAAAATTTGCATTACTGCAATGCCCAGAGCTTTCCGAAGTAGACCTATTTTTTTTACATAAATTTTAAATGTATGCCAAACAGCTGCTCTAAAAACCTCTTGTATCCCTCAATACATATGTGCTTAAAGGTTTCCACTTTTTTTTCATTTCCCCCAGATTGAAATTCAGTAAGTTACCACCACTCTTCCAAAATGTTTTATACCTACATATAATTAGGAACAAAACTAGTTTATTGACGCCAAGGAAAAAATTAAACCTTGAAATAAGGGGAAGGAAAACCAAATTTCTCGCCGGTCCATATTTTCGGAGTTATGGGCTTCTGAAGTTAAATATTTTATTGTATATTTGATATTTGTTATCGGATTGAAACATTTTTTATATAATTTGATAGCTTTTTGAAGTACCTTTAAAATGAGTTAATAGCATGCTAATTTATTGATACAATTGGACTCAATTTCGAATTTTGAATCGAAGTTTTTTTAATTGTATTTTATTTAAACAAATATAATAAATGTAAGTATTATTATTATACACTAAAGTGTTGATTTTAGTTATTTATTTTCGGTATACGGCCGGGGGGAATGCCTTTAAAGTCAATGTGAAGTCGAACACTGGTTTCGCCTATGGCCTGCATGGTAAGTCGAACACCGAATTCGCATAAAATGTATATGTATGTAGATCGATAAATATCTATATATTATGCAAAATATCATTAAAAAAAAGATATCCAATGATGTGAAATATGTGAAAATGTAATAAAAATAACATAAATATAAATTATTCTATATCCGAATTTTAATGAACCATAACTCGGGAATAGGAAAGTAAATGTGGACATATGATATCTTAAATGAAAACCTGAAGTCTTGTGAATGATATTACTTAAAAAAAATTAAAAATTTAAATCTGAATATTTTGAGTAAACAGGAATTCTTCCAAATTTTGCATTCTTCCATTATTTGCACTATTGGGTCCAAACATTTTAATGTGGTATTTATTCGAAATTAAAAAATAATAATTAAAACAAAAAACTAATTCTGTTGTCGACAAAATACCACCACTAGTTTATCGGTAGTAACGATTGACTCAACACTGATAGTGATGGACTGTTTGTTTGATGGATATTTTTGTAGGAAAGTTGGCAATAGTGGTACTTTGTTTGTTGTTCATTCATTTTCTTTTTAGTCTCCATTCTAAACAAACGAATTCTAATTGTGACACTTGCTTTGCTTGCGTAGTACCAATTGTCTCTCAGTCAGAGTCACCATGTTCAGATTAGGTGTTTATAAACTTATTATAAATGAAAATACTAAATAACTAAAACACAAAAAGAGTTGTTACACATTAATTAATAAAGCATTTTCAACAAAAATATCATAATGTTACTAAAAGAAATTATAGACAACTGCCGAAAAAGCACAAATGAAAATAATTTGTTTTCCTTACCCTAAGTCTCCACGTAGCAATATTTATTGCTGCAATTGTCAAATTTGATTGCGTCAATGAAATCTGCGAGTGTAGGCGGCAAATTGCCATATGTAGCAATCCATTGCCCAATGATTGCTATACAGCTTGCTTGAGCAATTATTTCTAAGGAATAAGCTGTCAGTTCAGTTGTCATTAATGTAAAATTTGTGATTAATGCATACACATTTAATTTATTTAAGTAAAAAAAAAAAAATAAAGAAATTAGTGGAAAAAATCCTTCAACACTAAATTTAAGCAAAATACCCATCAGTTTTTCATACAACTTCAGCAATCGTTCTGCTGTTGTTCTGCCGACGTTTTTGCTTATACTTAGCAATAAAAATTGCTACGTGGAGACATAGGGTTAATTCCTGCTAGCAGAAAGTCCTATTGTTATTGTGCTGTTATTTTTATATTGCTAGCTTGTGTTATTGTTATATTGCTAGCTGACCATTGACATTGTCCGCAAAGGACAAAAACTGGCAAATCGCTCTTGCCATTTTTAGGGGGCATTTACATTATGACTTTAAGTCATGACTTAAAATCATGGGCTTTTTTTTGTACTAGAAAATTGTGACGTCTAAACAAAAGGCAAGTTTTCTGTTTTTCATGACTTTTTCTGATATTCCGCTTTGAGCTCTTTTCTGATTGGTTGTTGATATGATTATATGCCGAATAAAAGGCAAGCATGGTTGAAAAAAAAGGCAACGTATAAATGCAAAGAGATTTTCGTAGGGGTTTTAAAAGAGAAACAAAAAAAAAGACATGACTTTAAATCAAAGTGTAAATGTCGACTTACAATCAAAAACCGACAAAAATGCTCTTAAGTCTGGCAACAGTGTGTCGTTCAAGTTTTCTGACATTATGTTTTGCTCCCCTGTTCGTACGGAGTTGTATTTTGTATTTGTTTTTGACAATTTCCACGACTGGAACGGCAGCGCAAAAAAAACCTGCTTGTCAAGCATTTCTTTCAAGTAGCCATGTAAATTCCCATAAGCGATTGAAGTTGTCTGATTACCTAGGTAAATTAATTTTGTCATGCAGGTAAGGATTACATGTGTTCATGTGAAGTGACTGCATGAACTTATTTTCTGTTGCAGAGCTTTTCAATTTATTGCAATTTTCTTCTACACACAAACAGTGAAACAAGCCGAGCCAAAATTTTCGGCGGCGGCGGCTGGAATGTTTTTTATCGGCGGCAGGGGCTAAATAAAACGGCGGTGGTTAATTTTCGGCTTAAATTTTGTTCATGTTCCAAGATAAAAAAAATGTTTCTAAAACTTTAAATACAAAACAAAATTTAATATTTTAGATAAAATTTTTAATTTTGTATTACAATTAAGCTTCATAATTTTATGTGTGTGAAAATTAAAAAAAAATATTATTACTATTATATATATTGACTTTAAATTCCTATAACTCTTAAACTAAGAGAGAATGGGCAAAAATTTTAACGTTTTTGTAGTTATGAGAGCTATTAACACCAAAAAAACTATTATTAAAATGCAAGCTGTTTCATTGATCTTGATTTATGCCAAGTTCGTGATTTTTTGAGGTCCGACGTTTTTGGATTAAAATTTTTTTTTTTTTTTTCAACATAGTCTCTTTTGAGTTTTATGCATTTTGTCCAACGTTTCTCCAATTTTCTTATACCTTCCAAAAAACAAATGTGTATTTTTTGTGAGATGATTTCATCGTTGGACTTAAATCTATTTCCACCGAGACATTTCTTCTGGTTTGGAAACAAGAAATATTCACTCGGGAGCATATCGTAACCTAATTCATAGATTTTTCCCATGTAAACTGCACTTTTATGAGCAAACACGGCAGCCATCTTGGAGAAAGCTTTCTCATACACGAGTGATCATTCATAATTGACACCACTGAGCCATGTGAGATGCCTATGGCTCCCACAATCTCCCGCATAGTGATTTTGTTTAATTGTTTTGAGTGGGCCTCCAGAACTTTCGACAACTTCCGTGCTTGTACGGCCACAACGAAATTCAGTAAAACACTTTTTCAGAAAAATATTCTTGACCTCCATTTTGTTTAAAAAAGTAAAAAAAAATGTTTCAAATTATTAAATGTTTTTGAAAATTCACAAATTGTCGGCGGCTAACTTGGAGCCGTTATGAGACGACTAGACCGGCGGCGGCTGCTAACTCGAAATTATAAGCGGTGGCGGCGCGCCATCGTCTCTGAGGCCGTCGGCTTGTTTCTCTGCACACAAAATAGTTGTAACAAGTACGTCGAACGAAGAAGAAGTGCAAATTTTTATAAAGTGTAGTGTTAAATAAAATTACCTTTTTAATATATTAAATGTGACGTTTAAATTAAACGTCAAATTTAATAAAACATCAAGAATAATGAATGGAAAATGTGTGTTTGTTAAAAAAAAGGAGAATTATTAAATTAAATTGTTATAAAAAGCATTAGGTGTAGTCTCAGAAATTTTGTAGGAGTGATATCTTTTTAAAGAAGAAATTATTTTTTGTGTATCAAATGAAAAATGTATGTGAATTGAATTTAAATGCATTTAATCATACATAATAAACAAAATAAGTGAATAATAAGTGAAAAGTGCCCAATAACAAATATATTAATATTCTAAAGAAAATAATCGAAATTTTTCAGTCAAACAAGAAATTCTTAGAAAGTTTTGTTTTTTCTTGTAATTGATATTTTTTTATATTTTTTTTTGCAAATACAACACAAAGAAGAAAAGCTTAAGCAAAGAAAGTATTTTATTTAAGTGCGTGTGTATGTTGCATATTCGTTTGGACGGATGGTTGGTTGGCTAAAAAAGAATTAAAAAAATATAACAAAAAATCAAAATAAAAAAGAGCAATGTTTAAAAAAGAGAGCAGAATTAAATGAAAGAATTCAAGACCGCATTTGTTGTTGTCGTGCAAGTGTTTTGGAGCCCGTTTGGTTTGTGGAGGAATTGAAGTGATAATTTAGAGGTGGTGGCGGTGGTGAAGAACATCAGCATTTTTTAAGAACAAACAACATTTGCAACGCAACAGTAGTTTAACATAGCAGAAACTGAGAAGTTGACGACTGACAGAAGCAGAATAGCTTCCGGTGGGTCTGGAAATACATCATCATCAAACAAACACACTTTCAAAGTATTTTTATATAAAAGATACTACAACAACAAGCACATTCAGCCTATAGCATCCATTCATAATTATAATTATTGCCGTTCTGCTATTGTGGAGGTACTTTTGCTGCAGTAGAACTAGCAATAAAAACAACAAAAGCAATGGGTGAGTGTGTATATACAAATTTTATTAAAATTTTATACATAAAAGCATGTAATTTTTTTATATCATGCATAAAAGTATAATTCATGATAAAAAAAAAACAATCGTTGTTTCTAAAATTGTTTGGAGCTGGAAATTGTAGGTATTTTTGTTTGTTTTGTTTTTAATTTTAATGAACTTTTAATGAAAATGATTTTTTTTGGTTCATTGTTGGGTTATTCTGTGATTGCTGGAGTTAAAATTGTAATAAATTGCAGAAAATTACAAAATTTTCTCGAATTTATTGGAAATAGCTTTAGATACCAATTGTATTTCGAGTATTTATTTATTTTTTTTTATTTATTTTATTTATTCAAGTAATATAAAGCCTTCAAGGCCAAACTTACATATTACTTAGAAATAACACCTAAGCATAGAAAAAATTAAATTAAAAAAGTGTTACAATAAATAACACAAATAAATATTTAATCCGAATTTTCTTATTAATAACGATTCCCCAACCGTAATGTAAAAATTAAAAGAAGTATTTAAAAAAGCAACAATAATTATAGAAAAAAAACAAAAGGTCCAAATCAATAGCAGCACTGAACATAGTACTCAATATAAAACAAGTAGTACATATAAGAAAAATAAATTAAAAATAAATTACAATAATAAATAATAAACGATTGAGCTGTTTAATAAATATACATTAAACAGCTCAATCGTTTGCGAAAAAGTTCAAAAGTTTAATTCGGAAAACATTATTGGAATGTGAGAAAATTCGTAACTCAATTGGTAAGTAGTTCCAACAATGAGCAATTCGAATTAGAAATGATTTCTCATAGAAAGAATTATTAATTCTAGGCACCAAAATCTGGGGACTTCTAGTCGATCTACTAAAAGTAAATTTATTAAACAACGGTAATGGACTTCCAGTTCTCATTATCTTATGAAAAGCAATCATGCACCGAAGTATAACAAAATCAGAAAAAGTGCATTTTAAAAATTGTTTAACATAAATAGATATATGATCCCTTCGACTTACATTGTATACAAAACGAACAATGGTATTGACAATACGATTAATTTTAGATAGATCAGTAGAACTAGTACCTGATACAACCTCAAGTCCATATGTGACTTGAGACATTAAAAGCGAATATGCCAACTTATATCTAATATGTTGAGGGTAATATATATTAGTAGAAAATATTTTACGTAAAGTCTGCAAAACCCTGGAAACAGTAAGACTAATATGCGCAGAAAAATTTAGTTTCCTATCCAACATGATTCCCAAGAATTTTATTTTATCAACAAATTCGATTCGCACACCACCAATAAAAAGATCCATATTAACATTAAATCTATCAAAAGGACTAAAAATAATCGCTTTTGTTTTTAAAGCATTAATAGTTAAGAAATTGTATGTAGTCCAATCAAAGACAAGCCGAAGGGAATAGTCAATATTACTTCGCAGAACATCAGCAAAATCCCGATTACAACTAAATAGTAAGGCCACATCGTCTGCATATATAAATGTTTTACATAAAGAACTATTAATTAGACTCGGTAAATCATTGACATAGATATTAAATAACACAGGTCCCAAAACAGAGCCCTGAGGAACACCAGAATGAAGATGTAACGTACTAGACTCAACACCGTTAAGCTTAACAAACTGCGATCGATCATCAAGATAGGATAGTATAAGTTTACAGGCCGACGTAGAAAAACCAAATTCAACCCGAAGTTTATCAATCATTCTTTGATAATTAATGGAGTTAAATGCCTTCGATAGGTCCAATGAAACGAGAATACTAAATTTATTATCATTAATGTCTTTTCTAATAGAATCAGTAAGATCAAGAAGAAGTGAAGTGGTATTATAACCTCGACGAAAAGCATATTGTGAGTGGTAAATTTCTTTAGATGTAAACTCCAAAATTTGGTCCTTTAAAAGATGTTCCATTACCTTAGAAAGATCAGGAAGGACAGAAATTGGCCTAAGATCCTCAGGACCATTAACAACTTTAGACTTAGGTATCGGAACAACTCGAGCGGTTTTCCAACCAACAGGAAACTTAGATGTGGTCAAAATGGAATTAAACAAATGAAGCAATAGACCTGACACATATGGAAATATCATCTTAATAAATTGGATAGAAACGCCATCAGTTCCAATAGAATTGGATTGTACCTTATTTAAAGCCATTAACACTTCATATTCATCAACACATCTAAAGGAAGCACCAATTTTAGAGAATTGAAGGTGACCAAAATCAACATTTTGACTCCCATCCCCTCCTAAAGAATTTGCAAAATAATTATTAATCATTTCAACATCAAAAGCACATTTAGGAACATCACTGCCAACGCAGCCATAATTAGTAAGAACTCTCCATAAGCCAGTAGAATCAAGTCTGTTAAATAACTTGGAAAAGTGTCGCCTCTTCTCAACACGAATAGCTTTTTTCGCCCTGTTGCGGTATTTACAAAATATTCTCCAGTTTACAGATGACTTATTATGTTTATATGCTGAAAAAGCCAAATCTCTTAAATCTCTTATTTAGTCATTACATAAATATATTTTTAGATAAATTATGAATACAGTTTTTGAAGAAGCCCGAAACGTCCGTTGAAGTACCTATATTGAAGTTATTACAAAATTGGACCTAGATATAGAATGTATTTTTTTTAAGTTTGGTCCATTGAGATAACCTTCAAGAGTCAGATTCAGTGTAGTGCATAAATAGGAAGACATAAGATTAGGTTAGGAAGGGGTGTACACTCTGTGTACTTCCACTCGAAGACCATGAGGTCCATTGTGATTCCCTTCAATAAGTAGATTTTTGTTACAGTTGATAGAGAAGAGTCCGAAAACCGCCTAGTGAGAGAAAAAAGAAAGAGAAAGAAGAAGAGTAAGATTTTTATTGCGGGTTCAGAATTGCCGTAGATCGTCCCTTAAATAGCCACATAAAGAAAATAAAAAAGGTAGTGTTTTATAGAGAGAGAAAAGGAGAAACAAAAATAAAAATTCAAATCCAAATCTGCGGGTAAAAGTGGTTAAGATTTGAATTCATCGTAGAATATCCTTTAAATAGCCAACCTATTTCCCTGATAAAAGCTAGTATGTTACCCAATTTACAATCAGAAACACTATCTGATACATATTGTGCTCTACTGTCTCCAACTCCTCTACAAAAATCCTGTGTGCGGTTATCCCATTTACCAATAAAGGCCCCAATAGAACAGTGAACGGTTATAAATCCTACAAGAATTCTAAGACTACACCTATCCATCCCAATTAGTGTTTTGGTTGCCTTTGCATCCAGTTTTGGCCAAAAGGCCTTGGACACTTGAGAATCCGTCCTACTGTTTATGTATTAGTTGGTAGAGTAACTCTTTCTAAGATTAGCCTGTGGTAGTAAAAAATAGATGGTCTTACTACCCGTTTCCTTATATTATGGTCCAGATTTGAGTGATGTCTGGGCAGTTCATCTGCTGCCTCATTTCCTTTTTTTCGGGTACAGTAAGTAGTGTACTAATAGCACTTCAAGAGCTCTCCTGCATTCTGTCGTTATGCAAGAATGTATTATATGACATTTCAGAGCCTTAAATTGTCGGTGCCCCTCTGTGACGTGTGCTTTTATCAATTCCGGGGTATTCCAGATCGCGAACATACTGTTGTCTACCATATAAACCCCGGCTACTGTACCAGATACCATCTTGGATCCATCAGTGAAGACTGCAAATCCTTCGAATAGTTGATCGCATCCGAAAATTTGGTGGAAAATATAAAATAAATAAATTAAAGTTACTACCGGCTAAAAATAGACAACACAATATTTTCAGGACAATAACAGCACATTTAACAACTAACATTTTATCTCAATTCAAACTGAAATACTTTACTTAGTATTTTTAAGTGATAACGAGTTTAGTTTTTTTTACTCAAATTTACTTAAACTTGAATTAAGTTTTTGGGATGAAACCCACACAAATATTAACTGCACAAACAAACGAGCATACAAATTTCAACACAATGCCAATATAAGCTGCAAAAGATGTTAGTGAAATGTCTATACAGAGTCAACATGTATATTGCAAATATTTATAAATTTATTTGTAAAATATATGAGGCGTATAAATATTAATTAAATATTTGCATCTTTCAAGGTAAAGATAAGGAACTAATTCAGGAATTTAAATGTATGTAAGTTTACTCCTAATAACCATTTTATTTTTAATTTTCTAAAATGTAAAGTAACTATTAATGTGCGATTAATCAATTGATCTAACATCAAGATTAATCAAATTCCTGTTTAATCAACTATTCGATTAATCAAACATTTCAAGGTTTGCTACCGATTCGATTTTAAACGTTAAAAATGTAATTGTAGTTTAGCTAAATATCAGCAAATAACTTTAGCTGATATTGATTAGTTAGAAATTAAAGTAATAGCAACAAAATTATTTGCGTGTATGTCTTAAAAATGTAGGATTTACAAAATTGGAGTATCTTTTGAACATGGTCTTTGTTTTTACTAATATATAGGTATGTCATTTTGAAGGGTACATATCTGTCATTTATTCTCACTTAGTTATTGAACATTATGGTTAAATAACGTTTTTGATTGCTTCGAAAATGACTAATTTTGTGCCAACAAAGTGTCAAAGCGGAAAGACGTGGTAATTTTGAAGATTTGAAAGTTTGAAGATCAAGAATTGGAAGCATTAATCTATAAAGCTTGTTGTCAAACTCAACAAGAGCTTGCAAAATCAATGGGTTGCTACTCAAGCAGCAATTTTAAAAGGTTTGCGAGCAGCAGGATTCATCCAAAAGTTGAGCAATTGGGTACCATGCGTATTGAAGCCGAAATACCATGAAAGATGATTTTTCATGTCCGAAATGATGTTTAAAGGATATAAAATAAAATAATTTTTGAGCGGAATCTTTACTTGCAATACAAATTGATCCATTACAATAACCTGAATCGTATGTGAATCCCGGCCAGCCAGCCGTATCGCCACCAAAGCCAAATATCCATGGCGCTAAGGTAATTCTCTGTATTAGGTCGGAGCAGATCTGAAATCTGATCAGATTCGTTTGAAGCGAGCATTGGCCGAAAAACGCCCAGAATATGCGGCCAGACATAAAACCGTAATGTTCCATCATGACAACGCTCGCAACATGTTAAAAAGTATTTAGAATGAAGTGGTTTGGAAGTTTTACATCACCCTCTTTATAGTCCAGAACGTACCATGTCCGACTACTATTTGTTTCGAATGAAGCAGAACGCTGTCTCTGGGATACGGTTCGTTTGAAGCGAGCATTGGCCGAAAAACGCCCAGAATATGCGGCCAGACATAAAACCGTAATGTTCCATCATGACAACGCTCGCAACATGTTAAAAAGTATTTAGAATGAAGTGGTTTGGAAGTTTTACATCACCCTCTTTATAGTCCAGAACGTACCATGTCCGACTACTATTTGTTTCGAATGAAGCAGAACGCTGTCTCTGGGATACGGTTCACTAGCTTGATTCGTTCTTTGTCTCAAAAGATGAGCAGTTCTTTTGGTTCGGAACCAATATGTTGCCAGAAAAATGGGAAAATGTTATAGCTAACAATGGCCTCTACTTTGAATAAATTTATATTGTAGAAATGTTTCAAAATGAAAGCTAAATTTAAAAAAAAATCGAATTTTTAAGTCATACACCCATTATTCTAATTAAATAAATTTCAGAAAATTCCAATTACTTATTGTATTTAAGAAATTTCCCATTGTATGCATTAGAAATCTACTTTTTGCTACTATTCTAATGTGTTTGATTACTTTTCTAAAAGAACTTAACTACACGATAAATCACAACTTTCATATTTAGCCTTTTAAGTAAATATGTACATATGTAGTGTAGAAACTGTTTAAATGGAAATCATTTCAAAACGATTTTATTCAAAAGAAAGAGAGCAAATACACATACTGAGAAAAACGTCAGCCAACGTTGGTAGTTTGTTGCATCAAGGTCAGCCAGCCAGCAAGAGTTTGTGTTACCATAAAAAATTTACTTGCTCATACAAATATTGTGTGGTAATGCGATACAAACTATGTACATATATGCTTGAATTCTAAATGGCTTAAATACTAGACATCATACACAAAACAGGGCCAAGATGACAGTCGTTTTGGTCTGTAGGTGATGGCTTTTTAATGTTGTTTTTGTTGTTTTTTTTTTTGTTCATTGACATGAAAAGCAAACCCTTTTATTTAACTAAATAAATACGAAAAGTGTACAAAACATAATTACTTGACAAAGTTAAATAAATAGTCGCATTTTTTTTTGTTATAAAAATAAAAAGAAAGCGCTGAATCATCAGATAAGTACATTTGAAAGTGGTTTGTTTCTTCTTCCGTTTGCATTAGATGTTTGTTTGTTTGTTGTGTTTGCAAAGGAAATTATAGCCGGATATATTGGGATTTAAAATTCAAGTGTATCTTATTCTTGAAAGAAAGTGTATAAATAGTATTAAATAATCCTTTATGTTCTGTTATAAAGAAAAAATAAATTAATTTTTTAGTTATAAATAATATATAAAGTGAGCGACGATGCAATGAAAACTTTTTTGATAACTATATTCAAAAACATTATATTTACAATCAAATTTACTATGTTTTCTATTAAAATGTAGTAAATTAAGGAGGTTTAAAGAATTAGAATTTAAAAAAATGCATATATAGAATGTGCTAATACGTCATAATGGAAACTTTTAAACATATGCCAAAAAGAAGACTAAAAACATAATTTTTTGGCCGTTATTTCATTATTTATTTTATTTTGATAATAATCTTTTGTATTTTATTAAGCACAATCAGTTTTTTAAATAGTTAGGTTAGGTTATCAGGCAGCCGTCCAAAACCTTCGTTTGGTACATCTCACTTGGGTCCAATAATCGTTCCCTTTGTAGTACCTGAAAAGAGAATAAAAACAGAGAGAAGAGTGAAATATTAGTAGAAGAAAAGGAATTCTAAAGATTTGGTAGGAGTGAAATTAGCAGGAGGAGACTATTGATAGAAATGGTAGAAGTAAGAGGAGAAGAATCGAATAACGCAGACCATCATGGGACAGTTGCCGGGTCACCATGAGGTGCAATTTATCCTGTCTTATCAACCAACTGTTTTCCCTAATAAAGGCGTCTATGCACCTTAGTTCCTTCACAGATAGCCCGGAGAGGGCACGTAGATCGCCCAGTGCCGGAAAATTACAAAAGAAGTGTTGAATAGCTTCTTCCTCTTTCTCATTCTGACAACTTCTGCAGAAGTCGTGATAAGGTAACCCAAGTCTTGCAGCATGGGAACCGAAAGTGAAATGTCCGGTGATCAATCGAAGTAGATATCATCCTCGTAATAGCACAGGTGGATTCATTACCCCACCTCGTTTGAGCAAGTTCGTAATAAGCGTCATGTATTTGTTTCTTGCGGGTTGACAGCGGAATTCCACAAAGGAAGTCTATCTCGTCTTTCGACATCAAGGCTCCTAATTCCGCCAAGACATCAGCAATGCAATTGCCTTCATTATCCCTGTGTCCACGTAACCATGTGAGTACAACTGTCGAATGTCTCGCCATCTCATTTAAGGACGCCCAGCATTCCTGGACCATATTCTATGTTGTATAATAACCTATCAGGGACTTCATTGCGGCTTTACTGTCAGTATATATACGGATATCCCTACCAGATACACTGTAATATCTGAGCCAGTTGGCCGCTCTTTTGCTGGCCGATACTTCGGCCTGAAGAATGCTACATCCAATTGGAAGTCTAAAAGACATTCTTATTCCAAATTCAGGGATGTATACACCACCTCCCACTATATCCCCCTTTGGATAACCGATACTTCGGCCTGAAGAATGCTACATCCTTTTGGTAGTCTAAAAGGCATTCTTATTCCCCCTTTTTAGACCAATCCGTATGGATGGATAGCCTCATTTCATCAACGTGGAGACAGATTCCATACTGGATGGTATTGAGAAACCGAAGTTCCTAAGGAAGAAGGATTTGGAAGTGCAGTAATCAATATGATCGGGAAGATTTTGTATACTTCCTATTATGCAAGCATGTCCATAGGATCTGTAATTCCATGCGTTGCAGGCGTTGAGCCTGCTGGAATCCAGTTGAGTAGAATGAAGAGCGACTTCTTCGCGGTAGTTCGCAATGCTCCTGTTATCAGGATTGCCATGCTTCTTAATACCCTCTCAAAGAGTATACGATTTGAGGCCTTATCCATTGCCCTCCACCAGACAGAGACCCCATAGAATAATATAGGTTTAGTAACCGTATCAACTAGTCAATTCATGTTCCAGGGTCTAATACCCCATCTCGTGCCTATGGCCTTTTTGCAGACATACATAGCGGTCATGGCCTTAGCTGCTCTTGCCTCTGTATTGAGTTTCCAGGATAATTTACTGTCGAGTATGATAACCAGGTACCTTGCATTGTCCGAGAGCGAGAATTCGGTTACGTTTAGTCGGGGATTTTAGTCCGTAGAGTGAACAGTAGTAGTTCAGTTTTGCTGGGATTTACACTCAAACCACTATCGATACTCCATCGATTTAATAATTCGAGTGCCATCTCCAGTCCGCGTAGGTGACAGACTTATAGTTCTGGGAATCTAGTTTCATTAGCAGACAATTTAAGGCCAAATTCCACAGAAGTGGAGAAAGGACACCCCCCTCTGGGGAGTGTCTCTTTTGGCAAATCTAGAGATCGTAGTCGTTCCAATTTTAGAGCGAATGATCCTATAATTTAGATGGATTGATCGAGTCCTAGTGAATCTAGGGATGATATTATGGTTGCATATTTCACATTGTTGAAGGCTCCTTCTATATACAGAAAGGCCACAAGTGTGTAATTGCGGAACTCCGTGGATTTTCCGATATACCCCACCAGTGAGTGAAGTGCCATCTCAACTGATTTTCCCTTGGTGTAGGCATATTGAGAGGTAGATAAAAATCCCTGATTAACTGACATTCTAATATGAGTGTCAATAATTCTTTCCAGGGTCTTTAGCAAAAAGGATGATAGACTTACCTTTGCCTTGGTATGTGAGACCTTACCACCCTTCGGGATGAAAGTCATATTGCATTCGGTCCAACTATTGGGTATATAGCACCATGAGAGACAGGTTTGTCATCAGCCATGTTGTAACTAATTCTGCATTGTTTTGCTGGTCTGCCGGTATGATACCATCAGGGCATGGAAATTTATTTGGATCAAAACTTCGAATGGACAAAAGTACATTGTCCACGTTAATCTCAATTAAGGATGAGATTCTATCATGCAGTTGGGATTCATATGCCGTATTAACTGGCAGGCTTCCCGGAAAATGAGCACTTCAAGTGTCTCATGTCCACTGGTGGTCCATCTACCGTCCTGTTTTTGGATGTAGCCCTGAACGGTTGGTGATTTAGGCAGAATCTTGCGCAAACGGCGAGGTATAGCATAACGGAAGACATGAGACTGTCTTCCGTTTTGCTATACCTCGCTAAAATATTGAATTAATCAATCCGCAGTTTCAAAAATTATAAAAGTATTTAACAAAAATAGATTAATTGCAAGATTTCCAAGGATGTAATCAATAATCTAATATTGGAAGTTAGTTTTTACCAAAACAAATTTTTTGTCATAAATGTTTCTCACTAGTAAATTTAAAAAAAACATGAAAACATTACAAAAATTTTTTTGAAAAAAATAAAAAAATATATTTCCAAAAAAAAAAAATATGTAAACAATTTTGAAAAAAACAATTTTTTTAAATTTTTTAAAAAAAAAAAAAAATTTTGTTTACTTAAAAATATTTAAAATTTTATTTTAAAGTATAATTTGGTGAAGGGTATATAAGATTCGACACAGCTGAATATTGCTCTCTTACTTTTTAATAAACTATTTGTTCTCTAATTTTGTTTTCAATAACTAACTTTGGTGAATGCTGTTTATGATTCACTATAGCACCCTTTGTTTTAAGAGATTATTTTTTTTATTTTTTTTCATAAACAACTTTGGAGATTCGCCAAAACCAAATATATTACTCTTTAATGTTTATGATTCAAAAATACTGTAATCAAAATTAATTTCGAACTGGACATAAAAGCCGACATTTAGGAAACTGGTCGTAAATACTGCTTTGATATTTCAATCTTATTCAGAAACTCCAATCTCCAAACATGAACTAAATTAATAATACAGACAGATTAATAATAAGGACGTTGTTCTAAATAGTTTGTTCCCATAAAATCGTGAAGTATTTTTAAATATCCCTAAGAAAATCTCCTGTTCCCAAATCTTTCATGTGTGGCAATATTGAAATCATGCTTGGATAATATAATAAATTAATACAATCTTGTGTTTAAGATTTCATAAACTCACAAATTGTTGATAAACTTAAAACAACACTTGGACATTATTATTATCAGGACAAGCCCGTAGAAATGAAGTCATACTTTTTTTCAACTTAAATGAACATGTAAATTTTAATTCATAATTTGTATATTATGATTTCTAAGAAACTGATAAAAGTTTAAGGGCTTATGCATAAACAATTTTTAAATTATCAAAGGTTTATAAATCAAATTTTGTATGGAAATTTTGTTTTATAAACCTTTGATAAAATAATAAATTGTTTATGAATAAGGGGGTTAAACATTAGTCATCTTAAGCAATATTATACATATTGTTGTAAATTAATTCAAACTGTATTTTAAGTTTTTAAATAGGTTACCTTCTATTGCATTATTGCAGCCCCAGTGCAGCTAATAATCATTGTAATCACCTTCATAAATCATTATATGCAACATGGTTTTTTTTCTTCTCTGATGCTCTGCTCTACATAACAATATTGGTTGGCCTGATTTTAATTCATAGTTTTATTTTTGTTCGTTGGTTTTTATTAGTAACCCACATAATGTACGAGTTCCTAGTAAAGTATTCATGTCAGAGTCAAAATTGTTTTTTTTTTTTCGTATTTTACTTTTTGTGCCCTCCAAATAACTAGTAGCAACAGTGTATCTATTTTTAATTTTTTTTTTTTTATCATTCTATTTTTCTCCACTTCAATCTCTCCTATCTCTTTTCCAAAGCTATTTTATTTAAATGTTACAATGTTTTTTAACCACATACATATTTCCTCTTTTTTTTTCTTTTATGTTTTTACAGATTGTCCCCAAATCGATTTGTATGAATTTCTAACGGAGGCCGAACTGCAACATTATTACAATGCCGTCAAGTAAGTATTTGGAGTGGAGAAGAGGGGCAATGTAGAGCCGCGCAGCAACAGATATAATGGAATGAGGCAGACAATGTATTAGTCACCCACACAATTTACGCATTCACAACAAGCATATGCTATGCAGTCATGTATTTATCAATATATATTTACTGTACACATGTAAATGCTGCCATCAAAACAAACAAATCATTCCAGAATTATGTACCATATTTCATATTGTACAAAAGATTGGAAATTTTTATGGTCGAAGATTGTGTGCATATATAAATTCAGTCATGATGGTCATGGTGGCATGAAGATGCCCTCAAATGTTGGTGTTGTGTTGAGGAAATGTATACATATGTAGCTACATATGTATGTATGTGCCTAATCAAAACAAAATAACTTCTACAGATTTTAATACATATATATACTCGTAGTTATAGTGTCCTTGAGGAGTAGGTCTCTAAATAATTTAGTGCTTATAAAATATTGACTTTTTAAAAAACCGGTTGGCGGTTAACAGTTCTTGATAACTTCCAACAATACATTTTTATATGTAGAAAACATAAAATACCGAAAAAATTACACAGCGTAACTACGAGGGTGGGGTCAAAAAGTCCGTGACTTTTTGAATGAAACACAGGTTTTTGTAAAAAAAATTTATTTTATTTTTCAACATACACCCCTATCGCGAATCAATATTTCACATGAAATATGTTCCCTTTTCCCAATTTTCGTTCATTCACGTGAAAACATTCCCCATGTTGTGAAATTTTTATATCGAATTTTGTAAACAATAAACAGCTGTTACGAACAAAATCAACTATTGTGAATGAAAAGTTCATGGCAATATCACGAAAGCAATTTTCCCTTTGATGGAAATGCATATTTCATGGGAACATAAATTTTACATGTTATTGCCGGTAGGGTTGATAGTCAGTCTCCTTTGAGCTGTATACACTTTGTTAAATGTTTCTCCATTTTTTTATCCCTTTTTAAAAATAAGATTTATCGATGTTATAGGTATTTTTTGTGAGATAATTTCATTGTTGGAGTCAAATCTCTTTCCGCCGAGACATTTCTTCAGGTATGGAAACAATAAATTTTCACTCGGGGCTAAATTCGGAGAATAGGGCGGAAGAGGTAGCATTTCGTAGCCTAATTCATGGATTTTACCTTTTGTATACACGATTGTGAGCAAACACGGCAGATATCTATCAGAACTATAAGGCGGTTAAGGAAAAACTTCCCAAACACTTCGAGCATTGTTGGTTAAAATATTTGGAGATCATTAGTTACTATAAAATTTAATATTATTTCAAACAAGAAAGTATAGTCGGTCAAGCCCGCCATATGATACCTTACACCGAAAATATGATTATAAACAGTTTTCTTTTAAAATTTATATGGCAGCTATGACTTATTATGGATCAATCGCTATAAAATTAGGTACTATGTCTTCTGTATATATGAAACTTATTTGTGTTGAATTTTATTTAAATACCAACATTTTTAAGAAATCTATACCTGTTAAAATAATTTTCGGAAGTGGGCCTTATATGGGAGCTATGATTAATTGTGGACCGATCGTCACAAAATTTGGTGGTTCGAGTTCGGCTTATAATAAAACTTATTTATGCTGAATTTGGTTTGGATATCTACAGTGCCGGTCAAAATAATAGCACCACAGAACCTTAAAGCATTTAACATAGGAAATATTTTTATTTCTAAAGTAATTTTAATTATATATAATATAAATCGCCATAAAAATATAATTTTAATCTATTTATATCGAATTGAGTAAAATTATATAAAAAAATATTTTCAAATTTTTTTAGTTACAAAAAAGTTGTGTTTGTGAGCTCCAGTTTAAAAAATTATGATTTTTGAACATACAAATTAGCTGAATTCAAAATAAAAATATTTGAAGATATTTAGAAATGGTATTAAAAAACATTGCGTTTAAATAAAAATATAAATTTTAGGTTGCGAAACCTCTATCGCTTTTAATCATAACACTCTTGGCCCACTGTTTCGAAAATCAGGCTTTCATTTTCTCTACGATGGTCAAAAGTGACGACTAGTGTTGCAGTAATTCGCTGACCATTACGAGGACAAAATTTAAATTATTAAAACCATAGAAAACTTTCACCAATAGCAATATAACATCCTCTAATAAAGGTAAAATTTCAAAAGTCGCATTACCATTCTTCAACATTCAAGTACCAAAATTCAGTGGCCAAATATTTAAAAAAATATATTGTTTGATATCAGATTTCTCTAGAATGTCCTCTGAATCCAATTTCCATCAAAATGTAAGATAAGATGAATAAAACACACAGATTTTAAAATTATAGTTTGATCTTGGTTTTCCAACTATAACATTCGAAGAATATATTGAATATGTAGAATAAATAATTTAATCTTATATGATCTAATGCTTGATAAAATCCTACTCAGGTATAAATCAAAGATATTATGACCTTAGGAATGATCTCTCTGGAATGATAAATTGATATAAATTTGAGTTTTTAGCGAAAATGTCAATGTCGTGGTACAGGATGCGATATCCCCAAACTGAATTTTATTAAAAAGGGGTAATAGAAAACCAAAAACATTTAAAGACGCATTTTGGGGAATGAAAAATATATTTGGTACGATACAAAAATTGCAAAATTTTAGAATCTCTGTGGGTAGGTGGTGGACGGTCTCTTTTTAGCGAAAAAATACGAAAACAAAAGACGGCAATATTTTACTTTTAATAATAACGTGTTAATAACGTTACAAACCACAATAATTGTTACTAAATTAAATTGTGTCCTGGTTAATTTTTCTTTGGTGCTATTTTTTTAAAATTTTTTAAAGAAACATTTTTTTCATCAAAAATTTTTTTCACCAAAAAAATATATTTTTTCACAATAAATTAAATATTAAATATTTTTTGTTTAATAATTTTTTTTGGTGCAAAAAAATTTTTTGGTAACTTTGGTGAAGGGTATATAAGATTGCACAAAGGCGAATATAGCTCTCATAATTGTTCTATATAATTTTAATCCTTTATTAAAAAGTAATTTAAAGATATTGTTTGTTTAATAAAACAACTACTTTTTACTTGATTTTATTCCATTTCTCATAAATCCATCCATCCTACATTTACGATATATGTATATAGATATATCACACACAACAAAGAAACACAAAATCCGTGTTTGCTAAATAAAATAAAAACACTTTTACTTGTCTGCCTCATATCTGTCTTTTATTCTTGTTGTTGATTTTATTAAAAACAAAAAGATGTTTTGCTTTTTTTTTAACATACTATTTTCTGTTTTTCTTTGTCATTCTTCACATCATCATCATTCAATCAATCAATTCATCTTATACACTTACACATTTTTACTGGTTCAATCTAACAGAGATGAACTTAAGATTACTAGTGCTTCACAATTCAAATATGCCACCGATGAAGATTTCAAAAGTATTGGTATGTCAAGACCGGAAATACGGCGTTTACGTAAATTCTATGAAAAATATTTCCCTCATGGTTATTTGAGTAAAATAAAACGCCTACTGCATGCACCCACCTCAATGGTGAAGAAAGATGAAATGACTGCAAGTGTGACTAGTGCAACGGCTGCCAGTCCCTCGGGCAGTTTGAATGGTGCGGCAACAGGTGCTGCCTCAAAGACCAGCAGTTCGCCAAGTAAAGCACCTAATAATAAACACATCATACCGGCTGACGCTATAAGTGTTAATAAGCAATTGGGCACCGGGGAATTTGGCATAGTGCAGCAGGGTGTGTGGACTAATGGTTCGGAAAGGGTGAGAGAAGACTTCTTGTATTTATTTCTCTTGTTTAGGGTTCAACAATATTTTTTGGTTTGTTTTTTATTTTTAGATACAAGTGGCCATAAAATGTCTTTGTCGTGAACGTATGCAATCGAATCCCATGGAATTTTTAAAAGAAGCCGCCATTATGCATTCCATAGAACATGAAAACATAGTGCGTTTGTATGGCGTGGTTTTGGCCACAGATTCCTTAATGTTGGTCACTGAATTGGCCCATTTACGTTCATTGCTGGAGTGTTTAAAAGATCCCGGCCTAAGAGTAAGTTTTCTAACTGTGCCCACATTGTGTGAATTTGGTTTACAAATTTGCAATGGCATGCGCTATTTGGAAAATAAACGTTTAATACACAGGTAAGTGAGTGAAGTGGTTGAAATTCAATTTTAAAATATTCAACATAAATTTTTTGTTCACAGAGATTTGGCAGCTCGTAATATTTTAGTCTTCAGCAAGAATAAAGTAAAAATCTCAGATTTTGGCTTATCAAGGGCTTTGGGGGTGGGCAAAGATTATTACAAGACCAATTTCAATGTCAATCTAAAATTGCCCATAGCCTGGTGTGCTCCAGAGTGTATTAATTACTTACGTTTTACCAATGCCTCGGATGTCTGGGCATTTGGAGTGTGTTTGTGGGAAATGTTTTCCTATGGCTTTCAACCTTGGGCCGCTTTAACTGGTTTACAAATATTGGAAGCCATTGATGCACCTAATTATCAGGTGTGTTTGAATTTATTAAAAATCGAAGTTTAAAATTAATAAAATTTATTCTATAGCGTCTAGAACAACCTGAATGTTGTCCCCGGGAGTACTATACTCTGATGATGAAATGCTGGCAAGATGATCCTACTAAACGACCAAGATTTTCGGAGATTTATGAACTGTTGCCGGACATGAAACCCGAACAACTTAAGGCAGTGGCCAATTGCTTGGAAGCGAAAACAAAAGAACATTTGGTTTATCGTCAGAATGATATACTCACGGTATTGGATCGCAACACGGGAACACCCTACTGGAAGGGAGTGTTGAATACAGGCAAGACGGGCTTCTTTAATCCCTCAAACACTGTAGCTTATGTCGAAGGTCTTCCAACTTTAAATAGGTAAGCATGTTAAATGAAATTTAATATTAAAGAAAAAATTTGTTTATTAACAAAACCTCCTGCAGAGATTCCTTTAGTCGTAATGCAAATGAACGTTGTAGCAAACGTAAATTAAGAACTGAAATGATATCAAAACCTCAAAATGATTTTAAACATACAGGCCATGTTGGCATAGACGGAGCTTCCTTTGGTGATATTGCATTTTTGGGTACAACACAAAATGTAAGTTTATTTTTTTATGGAATTTTCATATAAGATTTTAATTAATTAAACAAATTACTATCTTTAGTACAATCATGTGCCACGTCAAATTGTTACACCCTACAAACCCTCAGAAGATATTGAACAAACACCCTTATTGTTACCACCCACACCAACTAGTCCGGATTCGTTACAAACCGCCTCTGGCTATTTTGCGGACGATTCAGCCCATCATAATTCAACAATGAATCCCTCCTTTGTACCATCGACTGAAAATACACCAAAACATTTTGCCAATAATGGCCAAACAGCCAACACATTTGAATTTCCCACGCATAATACAAATCCATTTACGCACAAAACGCTAGATGACACAACAATGGCCCTACAAAACAATAACTATGGCATTGATAGAGGTAAAGATAATTTGCTGTGGCGTCATTCGGCCATAACAAATGGTAGCGGCGCTACCGGAGGCGGTGTTACATTTGAAGAGCCCCATGAATACCATGAAATATCCGATGATGATGAAATGACACCCGATAAATTGGATTTTGGACCATCTCTGTTAGATGAAATCAATTCAATGTTTGGCTCCATGTCAGCTACCGCCTCTTCGTCAAAAAACTCTGAATCCGAGTCGCACAATGCGACCGCAAAACGTTCAGATTTTTCCGATTTAACTTCGAAATTAATACGAAAGAATAGTGCGGGCGGTAATACTTCAAAGAAATCGAAAAATTCTTGTGGAACTGTGAAACAAATCTCCGTGAAAGACGAAAAGATTCTCAATCATGCCATAGAAATAGCTAATGAAATAAGTGCTAGGTAAGTTAGATTGTTGTTAATAACTGCCTTTAGCATTTCTTAATGTCTGTCTTGTAAATATTTCTATGATTAGATCTATGTGTGATTTGGTATCCGAGCCCACACCTTCGACTCAAAGTCCCAAACGTAAGTTTAGTTTTCGTTTTCCTCATTTAAGTGGTCATGGCAGCAGCGATAAATCACATGGCAGTGGCTTGTCCACTGTGGCAGGCACTGGCGGCTCTACTACACATATAAATTCATTATCACCGCATTCGAAAAAGAAGAATTTTACGGAGGAACTTCAAAGCATACCAGATTTACAGGTAATGTTCATTGCAATTGATAAGTCATACTGAAATATTATAAAATATTTCAAAGTATTTGCAACATTTTAAACTCAAACTTGTTATGATTTTTTCAAGCCTTTTGCCAAAAGCTGAACTTTGTCGGTTAGTGCAATAGGTTTAACTTTTGTTTAAATGATCTCTTAAATCATAACTTTATAATAAGTAAACTTTAGTACAAAACAAATTTGAGTTTTAATGCAATTTATAAAGCAACAGCAATTTATATAACAGTCAATTAATTATCTTAACTTTTCTACTTCTTTCTTCTTTAATTTCTTTATTTTATTAAATTATCTTTTTATTTATTATTTTAAATTCTTTAAAACTTTCACTGCTTCTCTAACCAAAGTGCTTTCGTTCCATATCGAGTGATATAAATACTATGGCCACTTCATCTTGCGACATACGCATACCTTTATTCGATAAAGAAAGTTCAGATTTTTGTTTTGAAAAATCCCGGGAACTTCTTACGCGACCCCTACAATTTGGTAGTCGTACATCGTTTACGGCCCCCACACCCCCTCCCTCGCTCGAATACACAGATGCTATCAGTCAAAGTCCCCGTAAAGATAAGAAAACGCTATCGGAAAATCTTATGGACATAGAAAATACCTTAAAGGCTCTTAATCTGGATTTTATGCACACCTACACGGATGTGGATAAAAATGATTCAGATGAGACTATTCTAAATGATCAATTCTCGAGTATTGTTTCATCGTTAGACGATGAAATCAGTAGTGCTACGGGTAGCCTAAAATCGGCTACAGTTTATAATTATCAAAATGGTAAACATACTACCACGACCACGTTTGATTTTAATGCCGCCACCACTCACCTGGACAAGCACTTGCAATTGATGAGTAGTCAGGTGAATAAAAATTCGCCCAACTCGGTGGATAAACGGTCGAGTACCCCGGATACCGGGTTCGCCTCAAGAGATACCATTTCATTGTCTAGGCGCAGTAGTCAAAAGTCCAGCTACAGTCCCCAAGACAGCTATTTCAGTCCAAAGGATCTGAATTTTCCTCCCTCCTCGGGCGGAGGTACAGGCGGATGTTATGCTAATTTTAAGACAGATATTTTTAAGTATGGTGATGATATGGTGTCACCTTTTAGGTCTATTACTACAGTACACAAAACGAGCAATACTTCCATTTATTCTCCCAATCAATTGAGAATTGAGGAAGCCCAAAATGATACGTACAATGGCAATCAGGAACAGCGACAGCGTTCCATGTCTTTTACCGACAATCTAAATCGTGATTTACCCATGTCGGATAAACGAAATGGTAAATTACTCCAGCAGCAAAAACATTCTGAAGATGTTTTACAAAAACCCAAATCAATGGCCTATAAATCTCGTTCGGCCAGAGCTAGAACCTTAAGGCGTTTAAGCTATAATCCCATGCCTCAGGTTACGACTAGTTCTTCTAGCACCGATGATGACAGTGATCACAGTATGGATCGTAGTATGGCTAGATCTGAGTGCGATATACGTTCCCGCGGTTCGGGTTCATTGTACCAACGTCGTAGGCGTGCGGGTTTTAATCGCAAATTATTTGCCGTCTCTGTTAAGAATGATCAGGATGTGGAGATTCAGGGACAAAGTAAAATTTATGGTTCTAATGCTAGCATTAAATCAGCACCACATTACAATTATGCCCGTTCCACACGGTCCTCGGCTATGGGCCCCTCCTCACAACGGCCCTATAAATTGAACCCCTACGAAGAAACGTATCCCTATGAGGAGAGAATTTATGACTTTGGTGCGGCTCCACCAAAAACTAAACCATACAATGCACAATTAATACCAAAACCACCCAAAACCTTTCAAGTTTCTGCCATAGCTACAAATTCGGGTTCAGGTTCATCTTCAGCCTCATCAGCGGCTGCCAGTTTCACACGTTCGGTGGTGGGAAATTCTTCGGTATTTCAAGAATTTGACGTTACACGCCTAACAGGTCGCAGTCCTACTTCCAACGTAGCCGATCCAGAACAAAATAATACCGGTTCACATTTAGAATTTCAGTGGCCCGAAAAGATACATGCCTCTACGGTCAAACAAAATGAATTGCTATGGCGCCAACAGCAACAGCAACTACCCGAATTTAACGCACATAGCAATTATAGATCTAGTAAAGATCATCCCTCTTCCACTATGAGTTCTTCCACTACCGATAGTGATCAGTTTGAATACCGTATGGGTTACACCACCCATCTGCCGCCTAGTCCGGCTCCATAACTACAGCGTATGTTGAAGTATTTTTTAAATTTACTTTGAGACCCACAAAAACAAACCCAACCCAAACAATCACCAGTAATTTATACCATTTCAAACCATTAGCCAACCACTCATCACAAAATTAAAATCATAGAAAACCAAAACAAACGTAACAAAAAGAATTTATTATGAAAATCATTAAAGAAACAAACAAATAAATAAATATACAATAACCAAGGACAATAGTTGCTCTCTGTCTTCACTCAATATCTCTCTGGAAATTATTTGAAAACAAATCCAAAATCCTAATTAAAAAAAAGGAGTGCCTTACAATCAAATAACATCATCAAAAAGTATAATGAAAATATTGCATATGACAAAAAAAAAAGAAACACCCCAAATTTGCAACTCTTCAGACAAACAACATACGTGAACATTATTGACATACTAAAAAAAAAATTAATAAAAACAGAATTAAAATTAAAATTAATAAAATTATCAAATCAAATTTAAATTTGCTATTTAGAGAGTTAATTGATAGTTGAAAATAATTGTTAAAAGGGTTTCTGTGTTGAGAATTAAAAAAAGAAAAAACAAAACAAATCAAACTATATTTAGTACGTTTTAATTTGTAGAAAAGGATATTGACTGATTAATTTTTGTAATACATATACTATTAATTTCTTAAAGGTAACCTTTTTAGTGGAGTATTTGGTAGTTTTTTTTTAAATATGTAATTTCTGCAGTATAATATAATAATATATAATGTATCCTTATAGATTTAGAGATGTCAGTGTGGTGATGGAAATAAGTTTTCCGAAACCCCCCAGATATAGTCATCAGGATTTTGAAATTGAAATTCTGCAAAAACCTCTCGATCTTATACCAACATTTTAACACAAACTTTTGAAAACTCCCATATAACAGAAAGAACTAAAAACACTCAAATTCTATCAGAAATACTTTATCAATTACCTGTGTTTAAGGAATAATCCAAATCAATCCATAAATCGATCCATTTGCGAAATGTTGTCATATATGCCACGGGGGATATATATTAGTGACACTATGTGATTTACGCCACGTCGGACACATATGTATGGTTCTTTCTAACCATGTCACACAGTAGTGGCTGACGATAAATAAGATTTTATTGCTCTAATATGATGAAGGATCATGAGGCCCTTTACAGAGTCATCAGAACTCTTTTAACTCAGTATCCGATAACAGTTTCCTTTTCGCCATTTCGTTTGGCAGAAGTCTAAATTCCAATATTGACGTTTTAGAAGAGATTACGCGAAAAATGTGTTAAACAAATTTCAAAAATATATTTTTTCTTGCTCTTAGCTAATTTTGTTGACATTTGAAATTAAATAAAGGTCATAAAATACCAAAAATATCAACCACTCAAATTTATAAAAAATTCAATTTTAATTTCAAAATGGGTCAAATTTGACCTGAATACCTTATGAAGGATAAGAAAAAATAGCTTGGGTATTTGCTCGGGGAATTCCAGTTTTTATTCAAGTATAATGTTCAGCAAGTATAATGAAAAGACACATATTAGTGCTACCAAAGCTTTGAAAACATTTAACTTAATTGTGCATAACAAAAATTCAAGTTTTTTTCTCCCCGTCAAATATGAACCAAAGGCCTTAAGTGCAAAAAATTTTATAGATATTTTTTTTGGCCAATTTTTTTTTTGCTAAAAACCTAACGCAAATGATGACATTTTAAATTGAATAAAATATCAAACACTCATTTAATTTCAAAATGAGTCAAATTTGACCCAAAGAGCCTATGAAGGTTAAGGACATTTTCTCTTTAGTATTTATTGTTTACATATTTATATCATGAATGCACTCATCATGTAAAATTTTACTATCAACAAATTATTACACAAAATGTAAAGATGCCGAGCAAGCTCGATTAACGGTAAATGTTTCATTTTATATCCTTTTGGACGAGGGTGGTCCACTTACGCTTAAAATCGATCATGTCCTGGGATACCTTTTCTGAGTTCTTTAATTCTTTTTTTTATACCTTTCCACAGTCCGAAGTTCTGGACAGTTTGGTGGATTTGCCTCACGTGGTACAAAATTTACATTATTGGTTGAATACTACTCCAGGGACTTTTTTCCATAGTGGCATGATGCCAAATCGGGCCAGTAATATGAAGGCACTCTGTGCTGTTAGGTAAAAACCGTTTTTTATACTCTGCGTAATATATATTTCTGTGTTTATTGTGCCTTCTTAGGGAATTTTGTTTGTTTTTTTTGTCCAGTATTGTTCTTGAACATTACCTCGTCCATCAGCCACATAAAGTTCTTTACCCATCAGCCACATAAAATTCTTTTCTGATAGAAGTGTTCGGTGTTCTTCGAAAAAGTTGTTCGACTTCTTTTGCCTTACCAATATCTGTTAGACCTATTTTTCTTCCTAAATCCAGGTTTTCTTTTACTGTTCAAGTCTTTCTTATGCTTTTTAATGGCTTTTGAAATAGTGTGACGATGAACCTTCAGATCTTTTGCTATTTTTGTTGAAGTTTGACTGAAATAACAATTGAAAATGAATGATTTAGAAATGATAAAAGCTAACGTGATTAAAAAAAATAATAATTTGTTGGACCAAGATACATAAATATTGACTAGAATAATGTGTATAAGATTAACTGAAATATCTTATACATAAAATAAAATAAATATAATGTTTTTTGTAGTTTACTAAATTTTGAGTTGAATTTATTAAACTACAAACATAACGGAAAAATGTGTCGCCTTAAGAATGTCGCGTGACAAATACTACTAAAGTTTGTAAAACAAAAATCAATGCAAACATTTCAACAATATAACTCTTAATTCATTACTCTACATTATTTGTTTACATTTTTCATTTGCGACACCATAAAAACGATCTGTCTGTCCGGTTGCCTGTTGAAATCAACTTTCCGAAGCCTCCAAATATATAGTACTGGTTTGGTTTCTATTTAAAAAAAAAAACGACTAAGGGCCATTATTACAACTTGCCTTTATGTTCGTAATAGTAAAAGTTAAGTTTATGGGTACCTTTTTCTATTGCTTAAAGTTAACTTTTACTGTTAGAAACTTAAAGGCAAGTTGTAATAATGGCCCTAAATCGAATTTTGAACAAAATATTTTTTTTTGTTTTCACAAAAATTGTTTTCAATATTTATCTTTAGTGAAGAGTATATAAGATTCGACACAGCTGTACACTGAATAATAATAATACATCAAAATATTAACATTTTAATAAAGCGCATAATGATATTGACGCTTTTGTTGCAGAGATCGATAATGATTTTTTTAAATACATATTTGAAATTAATAATAATATAATGAAGTTTTTGGATTATGATTTAACTTGAGAAAAGTTTTTCTTTATATATTCTTAAAATAACTGATTTAAAAATAGGCTTTATAAAATCAAATTTCAATGTTTACAAAAGGTTTGTAATTAAGGTTGTGCAGTAAATTATTTTAGTTTTTAATTAGATGTTCTTATTAATAAAAAGTTATTTACATAATGATGATTGATGTGGCAGAAAATGATTTGATTGGAAATGTACACTATTTAAAAAAGAATATGTAGCATTGAAAATAATTTTTAAAAAGGTTACCTTTTTTCATCTCTTAAACACAATTATTGTTTTTTTTTTTTGGTCAGATGATATCCTTTTCGCTATATTTTAATCAAAAATTTTACATCACTCCCATACTTTGACTGATAATATCATTTCTTTTTTTATAAATAATACTTATAAGCATTCTTAAACTTTAATATGTATAATTAATCATACCTCAAGACTTAATCTAAAATCAAGCAAAAAAAAACGAACAACATAAAATCAAACCAACCTCTTAATACATCCTGAACTATGTCCAAAATATACTCCAAAACTAAATTAAATTAAAAAAAAAAAAACTCAAAATATTCTAATTCGCATAAGCTTGTAACAACTATATTCAATTCTAAAATTCTGATATTAATATTATTATACATATAAATACTTACTTACTTACCTACATACTTATATATGCATAAAAATATGTTTAGTACACATACATACTACATATTACCTATTAACTACAAAAAATTACAACTATTTAATTATAACAAAAAAACATCAACAAAAAAAGAAAAGAATATTAAAAATATTAATTCCTCTCGTGTTTGCTGCATACATACATATATTTATTACCTATATTATTATATATTAAAGATTCTATATTATAGAATCTTTGATAAATTACTCTTAACAAGAAAAATCTTAATATTTTACAAAAAAAAAAAACAACATTTCATTATGGAATTGTATTTTAAATTTAAACATAAACATAAAAAAACAAAACATTTTTCTATAAATTATTTAAAAACCAAAAAGTTATATTGAAGCGAAAATAATAAATATCAAAAAGTTATTATAACCCTTGAAGAATATGGATGTTTTTGTAATTTAACTTTTGTTCTGCGTAGTCCTAATTTCAATGTAGCCGATCTAAAACAAAATCAAAGGGTTAAACAAAAATAGATTGTATGGCAAAAGAAATAAGTACCATCACTATGCATTTCGTGACATCTGTTGAATTTGATTTATTATTCATATAAAAATGCTTTTTTGTATTGGATTCCAGTGGAAAAAACAAGTCCTTAAAGTAAAGAAATAAAGCAATGAATTGAATATTTCGAACACCGGCTTCGCTAGTAAAGATTTCATGTACAGGCGGCATTCGGTCGGGAGCAAGAATTTTCTACACTATGGTAATTCGAGCACCGGCTCCTTTCATAAAGATTTCCTGTTTTGGCGAACGCAAGAATTTCGTCCTCGATGGTATTTAGAAATCGGCTTTGCTTAGTAAAGACTTACAGCATAACATGGCTTCACAAACATTTTGTATGCAGAAAAATCATAATTTTTCTCCTTACACTCATATAATACCCTAAATTAAAACTTAATATCTTGACTTTTAAATAAAGTAATATAGCTTATTATACGTATAGTTCTTTGTTCCGAATTTTTCGTTTTTTTTTTTAAAATATGGATTGAGAATTAGATCATGTTATATATCGATGGAGAGATCTTTAAAATATATATTATCATTGATATATTTATTGTCTAAGAACAATATATAGTTTTGAAAATATAGCAAAACATATTGTCACTAATAGGCGTGGCAGACCAAAGATTTTTATATGATTTTGTTTACAGTAGGTAACTCCTCTAATGACAACATTTTTAAAGTGATTTGAAAAGTGTCACTTGAACCGACTTAAGCCAGATTTCATCCCAACCATGTTTAACTCTTTGACGACCACAGGGACACCGGTGTACCAACACAAAAATATTGAATAACTAAATAACGAAAAAAAGAATGGCTGTCATTTTAATTAGTTCGTAAACGTGTTTTTATTAATGTGTTTAGATTAAAACAAGTTCGTTTACAGCATTTATTTTTTATTGATAGCGTTATTATAAAAGTGTTTTTAAGTGTAAAACTGATTTTTTAAATTTTATATTGCGATATATATTAGGCCTGGTAATTGCATTTTTATTGCATACAGTTATAAAATCATTAGTCATGTTGCGTGCATTGATATGTAGTCAATAACATGAGTATGTGGAACGAAAATTTGCACTTTATGACAATAGGGACACATTTGTTCCAAAAAATTTCAGTAAATCTGTTAAAAATTGTTTTGTTTTAATTTCAAAATATTTTTTTTATTGGCGCTAACTGATTCATATTAAATAGACAAAATTATTACTTTTATCCAAATAGTCTTATGGTATGGTATATGAAAAAAATCTGGCATTTATAAACGGCTGGTCCGATCTGGATAAAATTTGACGTGGGCGTAACCAAGGAGTATTTGAGTTTAAGTTATTAAAATGGACCCTACAAATGCTCCAAGCGCGGCGCTATGGGGTCTCAAAGTAGGGTACCTTCGACATGTAAAATTTTTAAACACGTGCCATTTTTTTGTTTCATATCCGATTTCATATCCTGGCGCTTGGCTAGGTCTTGAAAAAACATGCTTTACCTCTTATAATTTTGGAGTTATAGGCATTTCAAAATTGAAATTTTAAAATTTTGCAATACCTAGATCCGCTTTTTTAAAAATATAGGGCGTACTTTTGAACCGAATGAACTCAAATTTTTTCGTTAGTTAGACAACTAAATAAATTATAATATGCAAAAGATTTCAGAGCAATATCAATTACAGATCCAAAAGTAAACGATTTTCAATTTAAAAATTCAAAAGATAGTAGATTTGTGCTGTTTTTTTGAACGAAAAGGTGACTTAACTTTTTCTTTATTTAAAAAAAAAAATTCTTTAAGGATATATAACAATTTTATGTTTTTCTGTAAGATATCTTTACGGAGAAAGATATTGGTATAAGAAGATATTGGTATAAAAAACATGTCATAGTTTTTGAATATGTCGCCCCTACGCCTTTCGGAATTTGACCTTTTTTTATCAAAATTTAAAATTTGGGCCACGTGGCTACGCTGACGTCAAATTTTATACCGATCGGACCAGCCGTTTAGAAATGCCAGGTTCCTACTCGGAAAAATGTTCATGGGAATTTCCGGAAATATTTTTTAGAAATTCCCGGGAAATTCTTATCAGTAAATTTCAAGAATTTCTCTATAAGTGGAAACAAATTATATGAAAATCGAATGATTCGTATATATTAATAGATTTTTTCGGTTCTAGCAGCTGAAAGTCAGTCGATAAAAAAGACTTACGATTGAAATAACCAAATTTTGTCGCCCCAACAAAAATTCTTTAGCCACAACTGAAAATCTTGTTCATTAAGACTGACTAATTCAATTAACACAACCAAAACGGGTTTCTTTGTGTAACAATTTACTTTTTTCTATATTTAACGAATTTTTACCTATTGAAACTATTAGTGCAAAATATTGTGGAAATAATCTGCCTGATGGCCCGATTGACATTTCAGGAGCGATGCTGTGGGTTCTCAAAGTGTCCACGTCAGACATGCCAAATTTTGCTACGCTTTAACATTTTTTAGTGGTTTGTGTAAAATCAAAAAAAAAAAAAAAATTATATTGTTACGTTTTTACCTTTTAAAAACGGTGGTTTATTTCTTAAAATAAACCGGATACTTTTAATTGCAAATAAAAGCAACCAGTTTTTTTAAACATGTTATTTATTAAAATCTACACAACAGTTTAAATACCCAGCAGTTCTAGGAGGCAGTCCCGAACTAGTGATTTTATCCATCATTTAGGGTGACAACTAGTTACATAACTAGCTACGTGAATAGTTATTTTATCACGTGTATCCTGACTCTTTTTGATTAAAATGAGACTACCTAATAGCTGGTCCAAAGTTAAAATAGCGCCAGTTACCTTACTAGCTACTTAGCTGGTAACTTAATCAGCTACATAACTAGTTATTTTAACATGTACGGGTGCTAATTGCCTTCAAATAGTCAGCTCAAAAGACATATCATTGACAGTCCAATAAAAGATTGCTAGTAAACAAACCATCCTTCGACAACTCTCCAATAGATTGCTTTTGGTGGGTAAAATAACTACTTTCTAAAGTGCAGTACAAAATAAACGTTTAAAGTGACTTCACTATAGGTTGCTAAGAGACACTTAAGTGACTATTGAATTCCCGTTTTGTTACATTCTTAAGCAAAAATAAAAATAAACTGTATGAGAATTATATCAACACAATTTGTATAAAAGCAGTTTGTGACTAAACTCTACATTACTTAGAGACACTTGAGTGACAATTGTCTTAACGCTGGATTACCTGGGATGTATAAAGTAACCAAATGTCTTCTCTCTGCATTACAAAGGGCACATACGTGTCAAATGACCCAAAATATATCATATGCCAATGAGTTAGCCAAGTGATCAGACTTTAGTGACAGTTACTGTCTATAAGTTATACATTGACTACTTGCTTAAGTACTGGGTAGTCACCCTCTTTTAATACACACACTTATATTACACACTTTAAAAACATACTGGTAGTAGTTGTTGTTAACTACAACAGCGCCTACGATACACTGACTCACAACTGGCGGATACTATTTATATACACAGCGCCATATTCTAGAAGTGTAATGAATAATCTTCCCAGTAAGCATTTTTACTGGAATTCAAGTTAAAAACAAGTGTAATTCAGTCATTGAGTCCATTGTCAAGTAATTAAATTATCAATTATCAATAGCATTCTCCAGTGAAAAGGGAAACATAAATTCAAGCCAAATGTTTTTTATTTGAAAATTTTATGTTTTTTCCACCTTTACATTTGGTCTGAAAACATCACGTATTCAGTCATTATTCTGAGCAATACTTTCGTCATTATATTGATATTTTTGTAATAACAAATTTATTGATTTCCCAATTCTAATTTTTCATGATTTGGAAAATGTTTCCGGAGATCATTCCCTAAGCCAAACATTATTAAAAAGATACAACTTATTTTCATATATATCTACACACAACTACTTTTACTAATACATTTTCTATGCAAATTTGTTACAATATTAAACAGATTATTTGCTCAAGAAGTAGTTTCAATTTTAAACTAATTAAATTATAAACTTTTTACTTTGTATATTCGCTTTTCTGTTATAATTTAAGTTGCTTTACTTTAATCCTTAGCATTTTTATTTATAAACATTATTCTATTTCTTATATTTTTTTTTTTTTTTTGGTTTTGTTATCCCCCTATTTTTCTTTCAACTCCCGCATGCTTGTTTTTAGGCCATTATCAGCGAAGAGGGTCGTGAAGCTTACAATAGCTTAATCGAGCGTAAACATACTATGGACATCGATACCACCGTCTGTCTGTTGAGAAAACAGGAGACACAGTTTCCTCTAAAGTCTGCCAAGACATTGCCAAGGCGTTCGTGTCATTTGAAAAATGACAGTGATGAGTTTATTTCCACTATACCCTTAAGGTCAGCTGGCAACGATCATGATTTGATAATACCGCCTTTACAAAATGCACCCCGACCTACAACGCTACCCACACGAGGTGCAGCTAATCGTTTGCGTAAAGCCGAATTAGGCATACTGAAAGATGGCAATCACATTGAGATGAATAGTAATCCGGCTTTAAATAATCGTGTGGCAGACAATGTATCACCCTGTGAAAGTCCTAGCTATGTTACCAGTACTTCCTATAAATTCCCAGAACAATTCTCAAACACACCAACACAGGAAGGCGATCAGAATTCATTGCCGGTATTGCCACCGAAAGAGGGTAAAAAACATATATTGGCCAATCCGAAAAGACATGTACGCAAATATCCCTTGATAATACCAGCAAATGGTGTACAAAGGACCCTTAATAGGGTCATGGGTGAGGAGGAAAAATCGACTTTGTTGAAAACGAATTCATCAAACAATACAAATCAACGCAATTTGTCCACAGTCAAACCTTTCAATATCAACAATCACAACAACAGTATGGCAGAATATGAGAATACTACTAAACTTCAAAGTGACACTTCCAAGGAAGACCGGACCTATCAAAATATTGGTTCTGATGATACAGCCTCTTTACAGTTCGAATCTATTTTGGAGGCGGACTCTAATAAAGATCAAATTTTACAATCTCCCGACGTAACGGATGGTTTTTATAATTTCTCCATACAAAAAGATCATTATCACAAGAGTAAGGAAGTGGACTATGATGCCCAAAAACTAGCCAGTGGCTTGTACGTGAATGAAGATGAGCTCAGGAATTTGGATATTGACAAAAGCATGGCCAAACTAAATAAACAAAATGTTGATAATAAAAAATCCAATGAGAGTTTGGATGCTAAAGCTCCCTTACCGGAAGAAAAATTTAAAGATTTACCCAAACCCATAGAAATTACAGAAGAAAGTTTTGATCAAATACCGCCCTCTGTCACAGCAGCGTCGGCGGAGTTTTTATTGAAAACAACAACAACAACTAAACCCTTAAAGGCTGACAATGAGCTTGCTGGCAATGCTCTCTTCAAGAAAGTTCGCGAATCTGTAGAACAAGCCATGACAAAATCAACTGGCGGCAGTGATACATCTCTAAAGATGAAACCCCTAACCGAAGCCGAATTGTTTTCGGCCGCTGTTAATCGTCTGAACGATTGCAATTCTGTTAGTTGTGAGGATTTACTAGAGTTTTCGGACAAAAAGCCGAAAGGCCATGAGAGAGGAGTGGACTCGGATGAAGTTCGCATAATGATGAAGGTTTTAGGAAAGGATGTAAGTTAAAGCTTATTGCTAGTAATTTCTTAATAGATAGTATAATTTTCTCTTACTCTTGCAGAGCTTTCCAGAGCGCTGTTTAAAATCGCTAGAGTTCATAGACTGGGATGTTCATAAAGCCATTAAAATTATTAAACTACAAAACATACTAAACGACATGGACTTGGGTTTACCCGAGACTGTGGAATATTTATTAAAATACGAATGGGATCTACACACAACCGCCAGACGTCTCAAAAGTTTAAAGACTTGAATACATATTAATTGATATCAGACTTTGTTTTCCATTTATTTATCCATATGGTAAACCATTTTATTAATTTATACACTTTATATTAACTATAATCAAATTTAAGATACTTTTTCCACGGAAATTAAAATCTAATTAACGCATGCATTTCTATGTTTGTTTTCTCTGTAGCTTTAAGTAATCTCGATAAAGAAAATTACGATTAACATTTTTGTACTTATGATCAAATTACTTTAAACGTCATTATTTAATTACGTTTTCGGGCGTATTTTTTTTTTTTTATCCATTATTATTTTTTAACATTTATACATTATTATACATTCATTAAGTGAATAAGCAAGTGCCTTTGTAACCATGATGATCTTATAAAGAATAAAAACCGAATTAATTATTAAAACCACATATTAAAACAAAATAATCAAGAAATGTTTTTATTTCCTTGGGATGTTAATTTTTTGTTGGAAACGTAAATAAGTTCATGATTTTTATTCGAGTATATGCCTATTCCACAAATTAACCACATTGTAGAAACAAACGCAAATAAATCTAAATTAAATATTGTCTTTCTGTTGAGAAAACAGTCAGCGAACACATTACAAAATTTCAACATTTGTCAATCATATCAACACAGGAAACGGATCAAAATTCATTGCCACAAATGCATAGTGGTTTAGAAACATTATATTTCAAAAATTATTCGGAAAATTAAAAATAGAAATGCATTTTTCTATTACTTTATGCATATTGTACTCAAATTTATTTATAGAGAGTGTTGCAAAATGTACGCAAGATTTTATTTAAATATAAGTTATGTTAGGGTCCATGGGTAGCCACACTTCAAGCAGCTCACTTTGGTCCAACCAGATTCTCTGATTAAGGAATGGATGCTTTTTAGATCCTTGATAACTCATCTAAAAACGAGAGGAAAGGTTCCAAGAATACGTTCCCTCAAGTTTGTTAATGATAGAAAAGGTGGAACACAGTCTCCTCCTCTTCTTTGTTTCGGCCGTTTCTACAGTAGTCGTTAAACCGTAGGCCCATTCTTTTAGCACGTATTCCAATTATACAGTGTCCTGTAATAAAATAAACAATTATCCTTATTTGTTAATGACGGAATTCTATAAGTATATTCGTCCTGCCGGCAACGTATGCGGGCATTAATAGTCCACCAGTTCAGTGCAGTCTCTTTTCTGTTTCTGCTGTACAACCGTCTTACATTTTGCAAGGGAAATCGGTAAAACGATTTTATATAAAATTGTTATTCAATATGAAAAAAAGTCTACTTTTATATGAAAATCAATATTTGGTGGGAAATATGAGTGATCACAGATTATTGTCCTTTTTATTCTAGGACCTCTTATTAACACTCTACGAGTGATTTTAGATTTTTCATAAAATAATCGATATTTGGTGGGATATATGAGTGATCACAGATTTTTGTCCTTTTTCCTCTTGGACCTCTTATTAACAATCTACGAGTGATTTAAGACTTTTCATATAAAAGTCGATATTTGGTGGGAAATATGAGTGATCACAGTGATTTTATTCTAGGACCTCTTATTAACAATCTACGAGTGGTATTAGATTTTTCATAAAATAATCGATATTTGGTGGGAAATATGAGTGATCACAGATTATTGTCCTTTTTCCTCTAGGACATCTTATTAACAATCTACAAGTGATTTTAGATTTTTCATATAAAAATCGATATTTGGTGGGAAATATAAGTGATCACAGATTATGGTCCTTTTTATTCTAGGTCCTCTTATTAACAACCTACGAGTGATTTTAGATTTTGTTTTTAAACATCGATATTTGGTGGAAAATATGAGTGATCACAGATTATCGTCCTGTTTTCTCTAGGACCTCTTATTAACAATCAACGAGTGATATTATATATTGCATATGAAAATTGATATTTGGTGGGAAATATGAGTGATCACAGATTATTGTCCTTTCTATTGTAGGACCTCTTATTAACAATTTACGAGTGATTTAAGATTTTGCATTTAAAAATCGATATTTGGTGGGAAATATGAGTGATCACAGATTATTGTCCTTTTTCCTCTAGGACCTTTTATTAACAATCTACGAGTGATTTTAGATTTTTCATTTAAAAATCTATTTTTAGTGGGAAATATGAGTGATCACAGATTATTGTCCTTTTTATTCTAGGACCTCTTATTAATAATCTACGAGTGATTTTAGATTTTGCAATTAAAAATCGATATTTGGTGGGAAATATGAGTGATCACAGATTATTGTCTTTTTCATTCTAGGACCTCTTATTAACAATCTACTAGTGATTTTAGATTTTTCATATAAAAATCGATATTTGGTGGGAAATATGAGTGATCACAGGTTATTGTCCTTTTTCCTCTAGGACCTTTTATTAACAATCTACGAGTGATTTTAGATTTTTCATTTAAAAATCTATTTTTAGTGGGAAATATGAGTGATCACAGATTATTGTCCTTTTTCCTCTAGGACCTCTTATTAACAATGTACGAGTGATTTTAGATTTTGCATTTAAAAATCGATATTTGGTGGGAAATATGAGTGATCACAGATTATTGTCCTTTTTATTCTAGGACCTCTTATTAACAATCTACGAGTGATTTTAGATTTTGCATTTAAAAATCGATATTTATTCTAGGACCTCTTATTAACAATCTACGAGTGATTTTAGATTTTTCATATAAAAATCGATATTTGGTGGGAAATATGAGTGATCACAGATTATTGTCCTTTTTTCTCTGGGACCTCTTATTAACAATCTACGAGTGATTTTAGATTTTTCATATAAAAATCGATATTTGGTGGAAAATATGAGTGATCACAGATTATTGTTTTTTTTCCTCTAGGACCTCTTATTAACAATCTACGAGTGATTTTTGATTTTTCATATATAAATCGATATTTGGTGGGAAATATGAGTGATCACAGATTATTGTCCTTTTTATTCTAGGACCCCTTACTAACAATCTACGAGTGATTTTAGATTTTTCATATAAAAATCGATATTTGGTGGGAAATATGAGCGATCAAAGATTATTGCCCTTTTTATTCTAGGACCCCTTATTAACAATCTACGAGTGATTTGAGATTTTTCATATAAAAATCGATATTTGGTGGGAAATATGAGTGATCACAGATTATTGTCCTTTTTATTCTAGAACCGCCTATTAACAATCTACGAGTGATTTTAGATTTTTCATATAAAAATCGATATTTGGTGGAAAATATGAGTGATCACAGATTATTGTTTTTTTTCCTCTAGGACCTCTTATTAACAATCTACGAGTGATTTTAGATTTTTCATATAAAAATCGATATTTGGTGGGAAATATGAGTGATCACAGATTATTGTCCTTTTTATCCTAGGACCCCTTATTAACAATCTACGAGTGATTTTAGATATTTCATATAAAAATCGATATTTGGTGGGAAATATGAGCGATCACACATTATGGTCCTTTTTATTCTAGGATCTCTTATTAACAATCTACGAGTGATTTTAGATTTTGCATTTAAAAATCGATATTTGGTGGGAAATATGAGTGATCACAGATTATTGTCCTTTCTATTGTAGGACCTCTTATTAACAGTCTACGAGTGATTTTAGATTTTTCATATAAAAATCGATATTTGGTGGGAAATATGAGTGATCACAGATTATTTTCCTTTTCGTTCTAGGACCTCTTATTAACAAATTACGAGTGATTTTAGATTTTTCATATAAAAATTGATATTTGCTGGGAAATATGAGTGATCACAGATTATTGTCCTTTTCGTTCTAGGACCTCTTATTAACAATTTACGAGTGATTTTAGATTTTTCATATAAAAATTGATATTTGCTGGGAAATATGAGTGATCACAGATTATTGTCCTTTTTTCTCTAGGACCTCTTATTAACAATCTACGAGTGATATTATATATTGCATATGAAAATTGATATTTGGTGGGAAATATGAGTGATCACAGATTATTGTCCTTTCTATTGTAGGACCTCTTATTAACAATTTACGAGTGATTTTAGATTTTGCATTTAAAAATCGATATTTGGTGGGAAATATGAGTGATCACAGATTATTGTCCTTTTTCCTTTAGGACCTTTTATTAACAATCTACGAGTGATTTTAGATTTTTCATATAAAAATCTATTTTTAGTGGGAAATATGAGTGATCACAGATTATTGTCCTTTTTATTCTAGGACCTCTTATTAATAATCTACGAGTGATTTTAGATTTTGCAATTAAAAATCGATATTTGGTGGGAAATGTGAGTGATCACAGATTTTTCATATAAAAGTCGATATTAGTGGGAAATATGAGCGATCACAGATTATTGTCCTTTTTCCTCTAGGACCTCTTATTAACAATCTACGAGTGATTTTAGATTTTTCATATAAAAATCGATATTTGGTGGGAAATATGAGTGATCACAGATTATTGTCATTTTTATTCTAGGACCTCTTATTAACAATCTACGAGTGAATTTAGATTTTGCATTTAAAACTCGATATTTATTCTAGGACCTTTTATTAACAATCTGCGAGTGATTTTAGATTTTGCATTTAAAAATCGATATTTGGTAGGAAATATGAGTGATCACAGATTATTGTCCTTTTTTCTCTAGGACCTCTTATTAACAATCTACGAGTGATTTTAGATTTTGCATTTAAAAATCGATATTTGGTGGGAAATATGAGTGATCACAGATTATTGTCTTTTTTATTCTAGGACCTCTTATTAACAATCTACGAGTGATTTTAGATTTTGCATTTAAAAATCGATATTTGGTGGGACATATGAGTGATCACAGATTATTGTCTTTTTCATTCTAGGACCTCTTATTAACAATCTACGGGTGATTTTAGATTTTGCATTTAAAAATCGATATTTGGTGGGAAATATAAGTGATGACAGATTATGGTCTTTTTTATTCTAGGACCTCTTATTAACAATCTACGAGTGATTTTAGATTTTTCATATAAAAGTCGATATTTGGTGGGAAATATGAGTGATCACAGATTATTGTCCTCTTGTTAACGATCTATGAGTGATTTAAGACTTTTCATATAAAAGTAGATATTTGGTGGGAAATATGAGTGATCACAGATTATTCTCCTTTTTATTCTAGGACCTCTTATTAACATCCTACGAGTGATTTTAGATTTTTCATATAAAAATCTATATTTAGTGGGAAATATGAGTGATCACGGATTATGGTCCTTTATTTTCTAGGACCTCTTATTAACAATCTACGGGTGATTTTAGATTTTGCATTTAAAAATCGATATTTGGTGGGAAATATAAGTGATGACAGATTATGGTCCCTTTTATTCTAGGACCTCTTATTAACAATCTAATAGTGATTTTAGATTTTTCATATAAAAGTCAATATTTGTTGGGAAATATGAGTGATCGCAGATTATTATCCTTTTTATTTTAGGAACTCTTATTAATGACCTACGTGTGATTTTAGAGATTTTTCACATAAAAATCGATATTTGGTGGGAAATATGAGTGATTACAAATTATTGTCATTCTTCCTCTAGGACCTCTTATAAACAATCTACGAGTGATTTTCGATTTTTCATATAAAAATCGATATTTGGTGGGAAATATGAGTGATCACAGATTATTGTCCTTTTTATTCTAGGACCTCTTATTAACAATCTACGAGTGATTTTAGATTTTCCATTTAAAAATCTATATTTGGTGAGAAATATGAGTGATCACAGATTATTGTCCTTTTTATTCTAGGACCTCTTATTAACAATCTACGAGTGATTTTAGATTTTGCATTTGAAAATTGATATTTGGTGGGAAATATGAGTGATCACAGATTATTGTCCTTTTTATTCTAGGACCTCTTATTAACAATCTACGAGTGATTTTAGATTTTTCATAAAAAAGTCGATATTTGGTGGGAAATATGAGTAATAACAGATTATTGTCTTTTTTCCTGTAGGACCTCTTATTAACAATCTACGAGTGATTTTAGATTTTGCATTTAAAAATCGATATTTGGTGGGAAATATGAGTGATCACAGATAATTGTATTTTTTCCTCTAGGACCTCTTATTAACAATCTACGAGTGATTTTAGATTTTTCGTATAAAAATCAATATTTGGTGGGAAATATGAGTAATAACAGATTATTGTCTTTTTTCCTGTAGGACCTCTTATTAACAATCTACGAGTGATTTTAGATTTTGCATTTAAAAATCGATATTTGGTGGGAAATATGAGTGATCACAGATAATTGTATTTTTTCCTCTAGGACCTCTTATTAACAATCTACGAGTGATTTTAGATTTTTCGTATAAAAATCAATATTTGGTGGGAAATATGAGTGATCACAGATTATTGTCCTTTTTATCCTAGGACCTCTTATTAACAATCTACGAGTGATTTTAGATTTTGCATTTAAAAATCGATATTTGGTGGAAAATATGAGTGATCACAGATTATTGTCTTTTTTCCTCTAGGACCTCTTATTAACAATCTACGAGTGATTTTAGATTTTTCGTATAAAAATCAATATTTGGTGGAAAATATGAGTGATCACAGATTATTGTCCTTTTTATCCTAGGACCTCTTATTAACAATCTACGAGTGATTTTAGATTTTGCATTTAAAAATCGATATTTGGTGGGAAATATGAGTGATCACAGATTATTGTCTTCTTTCCTCTAGGACCTCTTATTAACAATCTACGAGTGATTTTAGATTTTGCATTTAAAAATCGATATTATTATTGTCCTTTCTATTCTAGGACCTCTTATTAACAATCTACGAGTGATTTTAGATTTTGCATTTAAAAATCGATATTTGGTGGGAAATATGAGTGATCACAGATTTTTGTCCTTTTTATTCTAGGACCTCTTATTAACAATCTACGAGTGATTTTAGATTTTGCATTTAAAAATCGATATTTGGTGGGAAATAGTGATCACAGATTATTGTCTTTTTTCCTCTAGGACCTCTTGTTAACAATCTACGAGTGATTTTAGATTTTTCGTATAAAAATCGATATTTGGTGGGAAATATGAGTGATCACAGATTATTGTCCTTTTTATTCTAGGACCTCTAATTAACAATCTACGAGTGATTTTAGATTTTCCATTTAAAAATCGATATTTGGTGGGAAATATGAGTGATCACAGATAATTGTCTTTTTTATTCTAGGACCTCTTATTAACAATCTACGAGTGATTTTAGATTTTGCATTAAAAAATCGATATTTGGTGGGAAATATGAGTAATCACAGATTATCGTCCTTTTTATTCTAGGACCTCTTATTAACAATCTACGAGTGATTTTAGATTTTGCATTTAAAAATTGATATTTGGTGGAAAATATGACTGATCACAGATTATTGTCCTTTTTTCTCTATGACCTCTTATTAACAATCTACGAGTAATTTTAGATTTTTCATATAAAAATGGATATTTGGTGGGAAATATGAGTGATCACAGATAATTGTCTTTTTTCGTCTAGGACCTCTTATTAACAATCTACGAGTGATTTTAGATTTTGCATTTAAAAATCGATATTTAGTGGGAAATATGAGTAATCACAGATTATCGTCCTTTTTATTCTAGGACCTCTTATTAACAATCTACGAGTGATTTTAGATTTTGCATTAAAAAATCGATATTTGGTGGGAAATATGAGTAATCACAGATTATCGTCCTTTTTATTCTAGGACCTCTTATTAACAATCAACGAGTGATTTTAGATTTTGCATTTAAAAATTGATATTTGGTGGAAAATATGACTGATCACAGATTATTGTCCTTTTTTCTCTATGACCTCTTATTAACAATCTACGAGTAATTTTAGATTTTTCATATAAAAATGGATATTTGGTGGGAAATATGAGTGATCACAGATAATTGTCTTTTTTCGTCTAGGACCTCTTATTAACAATCTACGAGTGATTTTAGATTTTGCATTTAAAAATCGATATTTAGTGGGAAATATGAGTGATCACAGATTATTGTCCTTTTTATTCTAGGACCTCTTATTAACAATCTACGAGTGATTTTAGATTTTGCATTTAAAAATCGATATTTGGTGGGAAATATGAGTGATCACAGATTATTGTCCTTTTTATTCTAGGACCTCTTATTAACAATCTACGAGTGATTTTAGATTTTTCATATAAAAATCTATATTTAGTGGGAAATATGAGTGATCACAGATTATGGTCCTTTTTATTCTAGGACCTCTTATTAACAATCTACGAGTGATTTTAGATTTTTCATATAAAAATCGATATTTGGTGGGAAGTATAAGTGATCACAGATTATGGTCCTTTTTATTCTAGGACCTCTTATTAACAATCTACGAGTGATTTTAGATTTTGCATTTACAAATCGATATTTAGTGGGAAATATGAGTGATCACAGATTATGGTCCTTTTTATTCTAGGACCTCTTATTAACAATCTACGAGTGATTTTAGATTTTTCATATAAAAATCGATATTTGGTGGGAAAAATTAGTGATCACAGATTATTGTCCTTTTTATTCTAGGACCTCTTATTAACAATCTACGAGTGATTTTAGATTTTTCATATAAAAATCGATATTTGGTGGGAAATATGAGTGATCACAGATAATGGTCCTTTTTCCTCTAGGACCTCTTATTAACAGTCTACGAGTGATTTTAGATTTTGTATTTAAAAATGGATATTTGGTGGGAAATATGAGTGATCACAGAGTATGGTCCTTTTTATTCTAGGACCTCTTATTAATGACCTACGATTGATTTTAGATTTTGCATTAAAAAATCGATATTTGGTGGGATATATGAGTGATCACAGATTATTGTCCTTTTTATTCTAGGACCTCTTATTAACAATCTACGAGTGATTTTAGATTTTGCATTTAAAAATCGATATTTTTTGGGAAATATGAGTGATCACAGATTATTGTCTATATTCCTCTAGGAGGACCTCTTATTAACAATCTACGAGTGATTCTTATCTTTCTTCCTCTAGGACCTTTTATTAACAATCTACGAGTGATTTTAGATTTTTCATATAAAAATCGATATTTAGTGGGAAATATGAGTGATCACAGATTATTGTCTTTTTTATTCTAGGACCTCTTATTAGCAATCTACGAGTGATTTTAGATTTTGCATTTAAGAATCGATATTTGGTGGGAAATATGAGTGATCACAGATTATTATCCTTTTTATTCCAGGACCACTTATTAACAATCTACGAGTGATTTTAGATTGTGCATTTAAAAATCGATATTTGGTGGGAAATATGAGTGATCACAGATTATGGTTCTTTTTATTCTAGGACCTCTTATTAACAATCTACGAGTGATTTTAGATTTTGCATTTAAAAATCGATATTTAGTGGGAAATATGAGTGATCACAGATTATTATCCTTTTTATTCTAGGACTTCTTATTAACAATCTACGAGTGATTTTAGATTTTTCATATAAAAATCGATATTTGGTGGGAAATATGAGTGATCACAGATTATTATCCTTTTTATTCTAGGACCTCTTATTAACAATCTACGAGTGATTTTAGATTGTGCATTTAAAAATCGATATTTAGTGGGAAATATGAGTGATCACAGATTATGGTCCTTTTTATTCTAGGACCTCTTATTAACAATCTACGAGTGATTTTAGATTTTGCATTTAAAAATCGATATTTAGTGGGAAATATGAGTGATCACAGATTATTGTCCTTTTTATTCTAGGACCTCTTATTAACAATCTACGAGTGATTTTAGATTTTGCATTTAAAAATCGATATTTGGTGGGAAATATGAGTGATCACAGATTATTGTCCTTTTTATTCTAGGACCTCTTATTAACAATCTACGAGTGATTTTAGATTTTTCATATAAAAATCTATATTTAGTGGGAAATATGAGTGATCACAGATCATGGTCCTTTTTATTCTAGGACCTCTTATTAACAATCTACGAGTGATTTTAGATTTTGCATTTAAAAATCGATATTTGGTGGGAAAAATTAGTGATCACAGATTATTGTCCGTTTTATTCTAGGACCTCTTATTAACAATCTACGAGTGATTTTAGATTTTTCATATAAAAATCTATATTTAGTGGGAAATATGAGTGATCACAGATTATGGTCCTTTTTATTCTAGGACCTCTTATTAACAATCTACGAGTGATTTTAGATTTTTCATATAAAAATCGATATTTGGTGGGAAATATGAGTGATCACAGATAATTGTCCTTTTTCCTCTAGGACCTCTTATTAACAGTCTACGAGTGATTTTAGATTTTGTATTTAAAAATCGATATTTGGTGGGAAATATGAGTGATCACAGATTATGGTCCTTTTTATTCTAGGACCTCTTATTAACAATCTACGAGTGATTTTAGATTTTGCATTTAAAAATCGATATTTAGTGGGAAATATGAGTGATCACAGATTACTGTCCTTTTTATTCTAGGACTTCTTATTAACAATCTACGAGTGATTTTAGATTTTGCATTTAAAAATCGATATTTGGTGGGAGATATGAGTGATTACAAATTCTTATCTTTCTTCCTCTAGGACCTTTTATTAACAATCTACGAGTGATTTTAGGTTTTACATATGAAGTCAATATTTGGTGGGAAATATGAGTGATCACAGATTATTGTCTTTTTCCTCTAGGACATCTTATTAACAATCTACTAGTGATTTTAGATTTTTCATATAAAAATCGATATTTGGTGGGAAATATGAGTGATCACAGGTTATTGTCCTTTTTCCTCTAGGACCTCTTATTAACAATCTACGAGTGATCTTAGATTTTGCATTTAAAAATCGATATTTGGTTGGAAATATGAGTGATAGATTATTGTCTATATTCCTCTAGGACCTCTTATTAACAATCTACGAGTGATTTTAGATTTTGCATTTAAAAATCGATATTTGGTGGGAAATATGAGTGATCACAGATTATTGTCCTTTTTATCCTAGGACCTCTTATTAACAATCTACGAGTGATTTTAGATTTTGCATTTAAAAATCGATATTTGGTGGAAAATATGAGTGATCACAGATTATTGTCTTTTTTCCTCTAGGACCTCTTATTAACAATCTACGAGTGATTTTAGATTTTTCGTATAAAAATCAATATTTGGTGGGAAATATGTGTGATCACAGATTATTGTCCTTTTTATCCTAGGACCTCTTATTAACAATCTACGAGTGATTTTAGATTTTGCATTTAAAAATCGATATTTGGTGGGAAATATGAGTGATCACAGATTATGGTCCTTTTTATTCTAGGACCTCTTATTAACAATCTACGAGTGATTTTAGATTTTGCATTTAAAAATCGATATTTGGTGGGAAATATGAGTGATCACAGATTATTGTCCTTTTTCCTCTAGGACCTCTTATTAACAATCTACGAGTGATTTTAGATTTTGCATTTAAAAATCGATATTTTTTGGGAAATATGAGTGATCACAGATTATTGTCCTTTTTATTCTAGGACCTCTTATTAACAATCTACGAGTGATTTTAGATTTTTCATATAAAAATCGATATTTGGTGGGAAATATGAGTGATCACAGATTATTGTCCTTTTTCCTCTAGGACCTCTTATTAACAATCTACGAGTGATTTTAGATTTTGCATTTAAAAATCGATATTTGGTAGGAAATATGAGTGATCACTGATTATTGTCTTTTTTATTCTAGGACCTCTTATTAACAATATACGAGTGATTTTAGATTTTGCATTTGAAAATCGATATTTGGTGGGAAATATGAGTGATCACAGATTATTGTCTTTTTTATTCTAGGACCTCTTATTAACAATCTACGACTGATTTTAGATTTTGCATTTAAAAATCGATATTTGGTGGGAAATATGAGTGATCACAGATTATTGTCCTTTTTATTCTAGGACCTCTTATTAACAATCTACGAGTGATTTTAGATTTTGCATTTAAAAATCGATATTTGGTGGGAAATATGAGTGATCACAGATTATTGTCCTTTTTATTCTAGGACCTCTTATTAACAATCTACGAGTGATTCTTATCTTTCTTCCTCTAGGACCTTTTATTAACAATCTACGAGTGATTTTAGATTTTGCATTTAAAAATCGATATTTGGTGGGAAATATGAGTGATCACAGATTATGGTCCTTTTTATTCTAGGACCTCTTATTAACAATCTGTGAGTGATTTTAGATTTTTCATATAAAAATCGATATTTGGTGGGAAGTATAAGTGATCACAGATTATGGTCCTTTTTATTCTAGGACCTCTTATTAACAATCTACGAGTGATTTTAGATTTTGCATTTAAAAATCGATATTTGGTGGGAAATATGAGTGATCACAGATTATGGTCCTTTTTCCTCTAGGACCTCTTATTAAGAATCTACGAGTGATTTTAGATTTTTCGTATAAAAATCTATATTTGGTGGGAAAAATTAGTGATCACAGATTATTGTCCTTTTTATTCTAGGACCTCTTATTAACAATCTACGAGTGATTTTAGATTTTTCATATAAAAATCTATATTTAGTGGGAAATATGAGTGATCACAGATTATGGTCCTTTTTATTCTAGGACCTCTTATTAACAATCTACGAGTGATTTTAGATTTTTCATATAAAAATCGATATTTGGTGGGAAATATGAGTGATCACAGATAATTGTCCTTTTTCCTCTAGGACCTCTTATTAACAGTCTACGAGTGATTTTAGATTTTGTATTTAAAAATCGATATTTGGTGGGAAATATGAGTGATCACAGGTATGGTCCTTTTTATTCTAGGACCTCTTATTAATGACCTACGAGTGATTTTAGATTTTGCATTTAAAAATCGATATTTGGTGGGATATATGAGTGATCACAGATTATTGTCCTTTTTATTCTAGGACCTCTTATTAACAATCTGTGAGTGATTTTAGATTTTTCATATAAAAATCGATATTTGGTGGGAAATATGAGTGATCACAAATTCTTATCTTTCTTCCTCTAGGACCTTTTATTAACAATCTACGAGTGATTTTAGATTTTGCATTTAAAAATCGATATTTGGTGGGAAATATGAGTGATCACAGATTATTGTCTTTTTCATTCTAGGACCTCTTATTAACAATCTGCTAGTGATTTTAGATTTTTCGTATAAAAATCGATATTTGGTGGGAAATATGAGTGATCACAGATTATTGTCCTTTTTCCTCTAGGACCTCTTATTAACAATCTACGAGTGATTTTAGATTTTGCATTTAAAAATCGATATTTTTTGGGAAATATGAGTGATCACAGATTATTGTCCTTTTTATTCTAGGACCTCTTATTAACAATCTACGAGTGATTTTAGATTTTTCATATAAAAATCGATATTTGGTGGGAAATATGAGTGATCACAGATTATTGTCCTTTTTCATCTAGGACCTCTTATTAACAATCTACGAGTGATTTTAGATTTTGCATTTAAAAATCGATATTTTTTGGGAAATATGAGTGATCACAGATTATTGTCTTTTTTATTCTAGGACCTCTTATTAACAATCTACGAGTGATTTTAGATTTTGCATTTAAAAATCGATATTTGGTGGGAAATATGAGTGATCACAGGTTATTGTCCTTTTTCCTCTAGGACCTCTTATTAACAATCTACGAGTGATTTTAGATTTTGCATTTAAAAATCGATATTTGGTAGGAAATATGAGTGATCACTGATTATTGTCTTTTTTATTCTAGGACCTCTTATTAACAATATACGAGTGATTTTAGATTTTGCATTTGAAAATCGATATTTGGTGGGAAATATGAGTGATCACAGATTATTGTATTTTTTATTCTAGGACCTCTTATTAACAATCTACGACTGATTTTAGATTTTGCATTTAAAAATCGATATTTGGTGGGAAATATGAGTGATCACAAATTATTGTCCTTTTTATTCTAGGACCTCTTATTAACAATCTACGAGTGATTTTAGATTTTGCATTTAAAAATCGATATTTGGTGGGAAATATGAGTGATCACAGATTATTGTCCTTTTTATTCTAGGACCTCTTATTAACAATCTACGAGTGATTCTTATCTTTCTTCCTCTAGGACCTTTTATTAACAATCTACGAGTGATTTTAGATTTTGCATTTAAAAATCGATATTTAGTGGGAAATATGAGTGATCACAGATTATTGTCTTTTTTATTCTAGGACCTCTTATTAACAATCTACGAGTGATTTTAGATTTTGCATTTAAAAATCGATATTTGGTGGGAAATATGAGTGATCACAGATTATTGTCTTTTTTATTCTAGGACCTCTTATTAACAATCTACGAGTGATTTTAGATTTTGCATTTAAAAATCGATATTTAGTGGGAAATATGAGTGATCACAGATTACTGTCCTTTTTATTCTAGGACTTCTTATTAACAATCTACGAGTGATTTTAGATTTTGCATTTAAAAATCGATATTTGGTGGGAGATATGAGTGATCACAGATTATGGTTCTTTTTATTCTAGGACCTCTTATTAACAATCTACGAGTGATTTTAGATTTTGCATTTAAAAATCGATATTTGGTGGGTGTTTACGCCAAAAACAACACTTAGCGATTTTCCTTATTTCCCTGCAATTCCTATTTGTCCACAATATATATTAATGCAGAATGCTATGTGTTGCAGTATACTTCCACTTGTCAGTTAGTTCTAAATTAATCGTAAAGAGTCGTAAATACTTCTTTCGGCTAGAGTTACAAATCTAACTTACAACTGTTCACTTCGCTATACTACTGCTCCTTATGGTAAGAATCCATCTTCCAAACAATTGAATAAATAATTAGAAAATATCCTAATTACTTTGTTTTTTTTCTTTCCTTTTTTCATATTTATTTGTCCAATTGTTCTGAGTACAAAATCTAAACGATTTTGTTTCGGCTCAGAGAGTTTGAACATCTCTTCCAATTTATCCAGCCCTTTGCCCCTTCACCCGGCTTTCAACTCAACATTTGGTCCTTCGAACCGGATTAACATTGGAAGATTTTCATCAATTCTCCGAGATTTCACTCAGTTGTTGTGGATTTCCTACCAACAAATAGTTTTTTCATCCATTCTCTTCGACAATAAACACACAGGTTAGTTTGTTTTCGTTCTATTTTGCATTATTTATATTTATTACAAAGTGCATAAATAAGAGTGTTTGTGAAGTGAAAAAATATCCAAAATATAAATAAATCAAAAAGCCGACGGCAATTGAATTTCCTAAAAATAAAATTTACATGTGAACATCGACATAGGTTTACACTACATGAATTGCTGTGAGAGTTTAACGAGAGTTTTTACTTTACTTGTATTGCGGAAAAAATATACCGACAGTTGTTCTTTTTTCTATTGACCCTTCGTAGGGTATTTCATTCGTTTGTCGTTTATATTTTTTTCTCCATTTCTTTTTGGCTCCAATATATTTATTTGATAAATATTCCATTTCAACTCCACGCATTTTCTTACAGCTCAATTCTCTTTTTATTTTTTCCTGGTTCAATAGCATTTCAATTCCTTGTATGCTTTTGGTTAATTTATTTATTCCCTTCGAAAAATATTCCACACACTGCAATTTTCCTTAATACTTTCTCTTAGCAATTTGTTTTGTTTCTTTCCAAACAATATTAATTCTCCTTATTAATATTGTATAGTTACCAATCCTTTAATTTACATACGTTTGTCCGTTTGTATATCACCCTAACAAGCATTGCACTTGTTTATGCGTGGGTACAAGCATTCCCATAATACACTGGTTTGTGCGTATGTACATCAACACAACACAGTTTCTTCCTATCATCTTTTTCTCCTTTATTCTTACTATACGCAACTGATCATCATTAACCCTTGTGTGACCGGTGGGTGCATCAAATTTTTGTAAATTGTTTTCAACATTTTTTAATGATTTTATTTATTTTGGAATTAATTATTTAAATTTATTAGTATTATTCTGGGAAATATTTACATTTCTTGTTCAATAAATTTATTAATTTAATAAATCTGTATACATAATAAATACTTCCGTAAATAATTTGTTCCAATAATTGTTGTATACCACAAATAAAATTTAAAATTAATATGTCATTCCTTTTTCCATGGTCCCATGAAGAAACAATAGTCTAGTATATACTTAATTTAAATTTCAATTTATTTAATTATATTTCCTCTACTCCAAAAGGTTAATTGACTTACAATTGTAAACAAATTCTAGTTGCATTGTATTGTTGTTGTTTTCAAAAGAAACAATACTGGAATTAAACTGATCAGTTGATTATAACAATCCAGTTCTTTAAAAAAATTAATTCTTCAACAAAAATATTTTCCGAAAATATTTATTTTTCCACTTGCATTAGAAACAAATTGATTTTCTTAAAATTTTTAGAACATTTCCGAATATTAAATCAATAAATTCCAATATTTTGTTCTAATTCGAAACTTAAATTTGTTTTCTGCTGGTTATATTTTTCCGATTTCCCAACGAGTGTCAATATGTCTCTCAATCATTTCCTTCACCTTGCCAATAGTATTGTTGAATTTGAGGCTGACTATAATGACAATCGGTATCCAATTAATTCCACTCATACGCTTGAGGTCCACAAATCCGAATTGAAGTCCACATGGAGTCGCATCAAATCAACATATGACACATTTTTGTTCGACAATGCCAATGAAGAGAGGACATTTAGGGAAAAATACAAAAACACATATATTACTTATTGTAATATTCTTACAAAGTTGTCCGAATTGTCTGATACCTTTCATGTCCACTCTCAAGACAAACGCGGTACAATTTCTACAGATTTTCCACCAGCTTTAATCAGACAGATTTCAGTTTCTGAAATTCCTGAAACTTCTTTCAAACCTTCAGATTCCAATTCTAAAAAGTTAAATAATTCGTCCAAATGCCAATGGTGTCCCAACGAACATCATCCAATACGCAAATGTCCAAAGTTTTTGGAAATGTCCTATTCTGAGCGCTCAAATGAGATTAAACGTCAAAGTTTGTGCCTCAATTGTTTTTCGAAAACCCATTCAGTCCGAAACTGTTATAGCCAAAATAGTTGCATCCATTGTAGCAAAAGGCATAACACCTTACTCCATAAAGATTCTGACACATCCATACAACAATCTGTTCCCAGTTCTATTCCCAATCCAAATCTTAATATTGATTCAGCTCCCTTTCAACCTAATTTCAATACTCTACAGTCCACTTGTAGTTCCGGAGCTGAGATGGTTCAATCTAGTTTTTCCGTAAATTCTAAAGAGGTTTTACTGGGGACAGCAAGAGTAGAAATAGAATCTTTACTTTCTGATAGGCTATATTTGAAGACTGCTCAAAGTAATTTAAAAAGCCAAACTATATGTTTTCATCCCATTAAGGATGTGTATTTCGAGAAAATGAATACAAACCCATCTCCAAGTAGTGTATTGGCAACATTTCTAAAAAATAAAAGTTTTCTATTCCTTATTCCTGACTTTAAATCCGTTTACAAAAGCCTAGTTGTGGAATATATTGACTTGATTCATATGTTCAAAATGTTTCCGCCGTACATTTCAGATATATATTCCCAACTACGCGCTACTGGTACTGAGTCATTTCTAACTCCTAATGATTTAAGTTCTAATGATATCCTTCATGCTAATCCGATCCTACAAAAAGGCTTAAATCTATTAATTCTAAATGGTCGTTTCTCCAAGTATGCAGATGTCCAAAAAATGGATCGACAAATCCTAGTCGATCCGATGCATACTAATATCCAAATAATCTTATTCCATTATGTTCAAAACGTAATTGTCCAAAATTACGAATCAAAAGTGACGCTCGGCGTTAATTCCTCGCCTTACCTAGCTATTCGGACTTTACTCCAAGTGGCTACTTATCCAAAAGTTAGACATATTCTACGTAGTTGTATATATGCCGATGCTATCTCTATCCAAGAAGCAAAAGACAGGTCCATTCCTGATGGATTTTCTATTAGAAATTGGATGGAAAACGAACAACCTCTACCAAAAATTCATCTTGAACTTTATTGGAAACAATCATCATCAAAGCATCTACCAAAAATCCTGCTGCAAACGATCTGGAATGAAGTTAACAAGAGAGATAAGCCGCACTCATTGAAATCCTTACAGAAATGGCATAATTTCCATTCCAGTAACTACATTCCTAATGAGATTCGAATTCCAATCTTGAAAAATATTGTTCCGAATGCTAAAATCCGAATCCATGGATTATTTGATGCGTTACATATCCGAATAGCTAATGGTATTAAGATGTCCAGTCACTTAATGTCATCCAACACGAAGACTACTACGCCATTAAAATATTTTAGTATTTCTAATGTAAAACTCCATTTTGCATATTTTCCAAAATTTAATATTCCTCAATTGAATTTCTATTTTATCCGTAATCTTCGTACTATATCTTATGGTTTCCGATTCCAATTCCTTTATCCAATTCATTTAATATTGCGTTTTCATTTTCTATTTAATAAAACTCATAATATTTACCGAAAATCACGACACAAAGCACTCTGATTTAATTGTTCCATTCCAACGCACTTTTATAGTAACAATAAGCAAAATAAAAACAAACTAACTTGAATTTATCCTTAAATTTATCGTTGAATTTATATGAAATTTCAAATATTGTATTTATTTTGTAATTTGAAATGTAATCCTAATTTTCAAATATCTTGAATTACAAATATTAATTTCTAAGTTTATATACATTTCCTTTTTTTCCCTAGCAAAAACAAGTATTTACGACTGTTCTATTTCCTTCCTACCTGTATACTGCAAGGCGGGCGGAATGTTTACGCCAAAAACAACACTTATCGATTTTCCTTATTTCCCTGCAATTCCTATTTGTCCACAATATATATTAATGCAGAATGCTATGTGTTGCAGTATACTTCCACTTGTCAGTTAGTTCTAAATTAATCGTAAAGAGTCGTAAATACTTCTTTCGGCTAGAGTTACAAATCTAACTTACAACTGTTCACTTCGCTATACTACTGCTCCTTATGGTAAGAATCCATCTTCCAAACAATTGAATAAATAATTAGAAAATATCCAAATTACTTTGTTTTATTTCTTTCCTTTTTTCATATTTATTTGTCCAATTGTTCTGAGTACAAAATCTAAACGATTTTGTTTCGGCTCAGAGAGTTTGAACATCTCTTCCAATTTATCCAGCCCTTTGCCCCTTCACCCGGCTTTCAACTCAACAGTGGGAAATATGAGTGATCACAGATTATTGTCTTTTTTATTCTAGGACCTCTTATTAACAATCTACGAGTGATTTTAGATTTTGCATTTAAAAATCGATATTTGGTGGGAAATATGAGTGATCACAGATTATGGTCCTTTTTATTCTAGGACCTCTTATTAACAATCTACGAGTGATTTTAGATTTTGCATTTAAAAATCGATATTTGGTGGGAAATATGAGTGATCACAGGTTATTGTCCTTTTTCCTCTAGGACCTCTTATTAACAATCTACTAGTGATTTTAGATTTTGCATTTAAAAATCGATATTTAGTGGGAAATATGAGTGATCACAGATTACTGTCCTTTTTATTCTAGGACTTCTTATTAACAATCTACGAGTGATTTTAGATTTTGCATTTAAAAATCGATATTTGGTGGGAAATATGAGTGATCACAGATTATTGTCCTTTTTATTCTAGGACCTCTTATTAACAATCTACGAGTGATTTTAGATTTTGCATTTAAGAATCGATATTTGGTGGGAAATATGAGTGATCACAGATTATTGTCTTTTTTATTCTAGGACCTCTTAGTAACAATCTACGAGTGATTTTAGATTTTGCATTTAAGAATCGATATTTGGTGGGAAATATGAGTGATCACAGATTATGGTCCTTTTTATTCTAGGACCTCTTATTAACAATCTACGAGTGATTTTAGATTTTGCATTTAAAAATCGATATTTGGTGGGAAATATGAGTGATCACAGGTTATTGTCCTTTTTCCTCTAGGACCTCTTATTAACAATCTACGAGTGATTTTAGATTTTGCATTTAAAAATCGATATTTGGTGGGAGATATGAGTGATCACAGATTATGGTTCTTTTTATTCTAGGACCTCTTATTAACAATCTACGAGTGATTTTAGATTTTGCATTTAAAAATCGATATTTAGTGGGAAATATGAGTGATCACAGATTATTATCCTTTTTATTCTAGGACTTCTTATTAACAATCTACGAGTGATTTTAGATTTTTCATATAAAAATCGATATTTGGTGGGAAATATGAGTGATCACAGATTATTATCCTTTTTATTCTAGGACCTCTTATTAACAATCTACGAGTGATTTTAGATTGTGCATTTAAAAATCGATATTTGGTGGGAAATATGAGTGATCACAGATTATTGTCCTTTTTATTCTAGGACCTCTTATTAACAATCTACGAGTGATTTTAGATTTTGCATTTAAAAATCGATATTTGGTGGGAAATATGAGTGATCACAGATTATTGTCCTTTTTATTCTAGGACCTCTTATTAACAATCTACGAGTGATTTTAGATTTTTCATATAAAAATCTATATTTAGTGGGAAATATGAGTGATCACAGATTATGGTCCTTTTTATTCTAGGACCTCTTATTAACAATCTACGAGTGATTTTAGATTTTGCATATAAAAATCGATATTTGCTGGGAAATATGAGGATCACATATTAATGTATTTTTTCTTTAGGAACTCCTATTAACATGAATGAATTTTGCTATAAATTGAAATTAAAAACATGGTTTAAATATTGTTTTCATTAAATACTTTTATTTATACATACATATTTAATTTACATTTTAATATTTTTTGTTCAAATATATATATATATATATTTCTATATAGCTTTATAAATATTCTTATAAATACCATAATTTTTTTATTTATTTAAATTCAATAATTTATATTGAATTTCAATAACTTTGTAATCATCTTGTTATTATTAAAAATTTATATTGTATTTAAATTAGATATTGTACATTTTTCAAATTTCAATTTACACATGTAAGGTTTTATTATATTTGATTAAATACATACATATGTATAGTATATGTATGTATGTCCTTTTTTATTATTATAGTTTTTTTTATGTATTTTTTATTATTTAAATGCAAATGTGTCACATACATACAGACATTTAAAAAAAAAAGAAGTTAGATTTTTTGTTTGTTTTAAGCAAATATTGCATCAAATTAAATTTGAGAGAAAAGAAATAATAATAGAATAAACTATATATATATTTAAATAATAAAATAAACAATATTTATTTAACTAACATATGTATGTATGTATATATAATATACATACATATTGGTTGAGTATATTTGAGTATTAAACAAAATAATGGTTAAAAAACTAAATATACATGTATAAAAACATAAAATAAAACTTTCAGTTTAACTAAAATTTAAACAAATACTTAAAAAACAAGTAAGAGAGCTATATTCGGCTGTGCCGAATCTTATATACCCTTCAACAAAATATACTTTAAGATAAAGATGGAAAACAGTTTTTGGATAAAAAAAAAAAATTTTGGGTGAAAAAATAAAATAAGACTTTCAATAAACAAAAGATGAGTGAAAAGAAATTTTTTATAGTGAAAAAATTTTTTGGTTGAAAAAATGTCGGCTTCAAATATATTTTTCCCGATTTTGACCCATTGTCAGTCCGAATTACTATAACGTTATATAAGTCATTAGAAAGGTCCATATTGTGTATATTAATGACTTGGAAATCCAGATATAGATAAAAAGTCAAAATGCAAGGTAGTCGTGGTTTTTTGCTTATATCTCAGCCGTTTGTGGGCCGATTTTCCCGAATTTAAATAACAACATAAGCGCAACTGTTGCGAATATATTGATGTATCAATCATGTATGTAAGTTATTTGGGGGCTTCGGAAAGTTGATTTCAACATACAGATGGACAGTTGGACGTATATTTTATGGGATTGCAAATGAAAAAAAGTGGTGAAGGGTATTAAAATACTAAGAAATATAATGCTGTTTTGCTAAAATCATAGAAGTATAAAATAGAAATAATATCACCAAAATGAAGTTGAGTATTTTTTGTGACTATTAAAATAATAATAATTGATGCCAACAACTGAATACCCCTAATAATGTAACTAAATGATTGAAGTAAATAAAAATGATGATGAAATGAGTTTGTAAATATTTAAATAAATGCAATATCGTTTCATATAGTTTATTTGTGGCTATTTTCGCTTTCATTAGTTGCCTAGATATGTTGTGTGTTTATTTTTTTTTTTATTAATTTTTATTTAAACTAAATATTTTTTAATTTACTTTATATATAGTTTTTATCTCTTAATAAAACTAAAATATTTCATTTTCGTTGCCCGAAAAATGTGGGTTTGTGGTGGTTTTATAGATTCTGGTTATTTTTAATATATTTTACTTTGCTTTTAACTAAAATGTTATATGTAACTCTGCACTAGAAAAAGCCAAACAAATGGTTATAAAAATTTAAATTAGAATTTTTTTTTAAATTTGCAAATAAGCTCTAAAAATTGTTTAATAGGCACATTCTTTTTTTGTTTTAATTTTTCATTCTTAGAATCCTTTCTTTATACAAATACTATTTTAAAGTTGATTTTAACTAAAGTTTTAAAGGAAATATTAAGAGAAGTATAAAAAGGAAGGAGGTGGAGCAATTTAGTATAGAAAATCGGATTTCTTAAATATAAATTTTCGTTTTGGAAAAAAATCCGCTACAAAACATTTTAAATAAATCATTGAAATATAAGTTTTCTCCACCTCCTTTAATATTTTTATACTTCTGGTTTAAAATCTTTAACGGTAAATCATTGGGCAAGTATTATTTAGTTTCTTTTAATTTCCAAATATTTTAATAAAATATGTTTCTATTTATTATAAATATAAACTTAAATGCTAAATTATGATTAAAAATATGTATGTTTATTTAAAATTTACATGAAAATCAAAATCAGTCAGACTTTTAAAGAAAACTAATTTCTTAAGTTTTGTTTTTTAATACTTAATAATGTTGTGGGTTTTTCTTTTTTAAAATTAATGATTATTTGTTTTTTTTTTTTTTAAACTTACATAAATTAAAATTTACTTAAATTATATATTTTAAATAATTTAAATATATGAATACATAAATTTGTCTTTAATCTAAGGTTTATTTACATACAGATAAATTGTTTATAGAAAAAACAATTATTGTGAGAAATATTTTGAAATTTAACATTAATTTGTTGCCTTTAAAACCACTGTTCTTTTATGTTTTGTAATATATTGGATTTGTAAACATGTAACTTAGATTTCAAATGTTTAGCTACATATACTTAAGAAATTATGTTTATAAACAAGTTAATTGGGATACATTGTATATACATACATATTACTGATACATTGATTTGTAACTAGAGAGAAACAGAGAGAGAGAGACAGCTTTCAAGATGGCGGTGGAAAGCAGTGTTGCCAATTATTAATTATCAAAACGCAGTTGTTAAATATTACTAGCAGATATTTGTGGTGACTTAAAAATCTTTGTAAGGAGATGGCTTTATAAGGAGTTTAAATAAATTAAATCAATAAAATGTAAGTTGATGTCTTTTATTGTTTATTAAATAAATCAATCAACTTTATATATCATTAGGAATTACTTAAGAATTTCAGATGCTGCCTGTTTACGTTATGAAAAACTAAAGACCTTCACAAAAACCAATGTAAAAATTGTATTTTAATTTTGTATTAAAAGGAGATATCAAAGTTTTATACTCAAAACACCATAACATAATAGCGGAGTTCACAATCCTGTGCAAATGTTCTTGCATCATTGTATATGCATTGTATTTTTTCTTTACACTAACAAAATATACAGAAATACACCATTGTATAAATTTACAATACAAATGCACAAGATTGTGAATACCGCTAATGTAAACTGTTGAGGAAATGCATGTAAATCAATAGTCGACATAAAAATAACATGTTTTATAATAACAAATTATTCGAGTTTACAGGAATGCAATCAACCACTATCCGAGCTTGAAAGAGTATCAGTGACTATGCCGAATATATTCTTTTGCGCTGGCGCAGTTAAAAGAGTTTTAGCGGATCTCAATACAATACTCAATACTGGTCTTGAAGCAGTGTTCTTCGACGTTAGATCGTCCGTTAGCAAACCTTTTCAGCATATTATACCATGCCGCAGAATTTCCTATATGTTGGAAGGTTGCTAATGTAACGCCAATTCCAAAAAAAGGAGAGGCTAACAACCCTGAAAATTATCGCCCAATAGCGATAATGAAATATCTAGAGTCAAACAACTTATTTAGCGTCCAGTACGGCAGTACGGCTTTTGTAGAAGACGCTCTATGAGAGACTTGCTTGCCTTCCTATGGGAAAAATGGTGCCGTTCCATTCACTGTTTTGGCGAAAGTAAAGTGGTGGCTCTAGGTATTTCTAAGGCGTTCGATATAAACTTATTGCGCTCTTATCGAAACTTATTGCTTTTGGTGTCGGTAATGAGTTCTCTCGATTTATATCGAACTTTCTCAGAGATCGCACTATACGAGATGTTGTAGATGGGATCTCATCAAATGAGTTCAAGATTAATTCAGGGGTACCGTAAGGCTCCGTTCTTTCTTCTAATCTATTCCTTATTTTTCTAAATAACCTTTTAAGTCAAACTTCCAACCCTATCTATTATTGTGCAGATGACAGCAACATTTGTCATTCATATTCATTCAACTATAGGACAATAAGCTTCCTGTCGAAGTATTTTCTGACCCTTTCAAGGTAGGAAAATGTCCACAAACACTACTCACTTTATCCTCCTTCCCATAACTTATTTTTCTAGTTCTAACACAATGCATTGCATAAATAGGGATCATCCCATGAGTGCTGGTCCAAGCAAAAAAAAAAAAAATCATTCAAAGTTGTTAATGAATAATAAAATCCATTAAACATTCAAAGCCATTTACTCGAAAATCTTGTAATAACTACCCAGCAACAAATTACATTACTAAGAAGTAGTTTAAGCAGGGGTTCAGGTGATTTTAAATATATCGCTCTCTATTCTAATGAGTGTATAGAACCAATGCGAGTTCGATGAATCGTCCACATTATTACATTGGTGAAATAAATCAGTTTTTTTATAGATAGTAGTAGTAGATATTTTAAATAATTTCTTTGAAAATGTAAAATTTTATTGTTTATTTTTTATTTGAAGAGGAAACATAAAATTGTGAAAGGCCGTTGAAAAGCGCCATATACACCCAGAGAAAAAATATAGTTGTACATGTTTACTATAACCATTTCAAAATGTTTACAAGTTTGTTAACAATATTATAGTCACAGTAATTATGTATATGATTGCGGTAACAATAATATGGTAAAGTTAAGATTAACATGATTGTAGCAAACATATATATGATTGTAGTAAATAAGTATATGTTTAAGGCAATCATGTTCATGATGAATCATTATATAACCATAAGCCAATGCTTGTCACAAACACATACTTATTTACTGCAATCATATATATGATTGCTATAATCGTGTGAATAGCAAAGTTACCTTATTATGGTTACCGCAATCATATAAATAATTATAATTAGTGATCATAATATTGTTCAAAAAGATGTAAAAATTTTGAAATGTTTACAACTACATATATTTTTTCTCTGCGTGTAAGTTCAAAAATATTCTAACCTTTGTAGTTTTCCCCAAAATTTTAAAGTTTTTAAATTTTGATATAGAATTATATATAGCAAATGTTAATACGTTATAAAAAACGTTTTTTTTTTAGTTTTTCGAAATTCCATCTAGTTCGAATTTAATTTATTTTAGAAAGCCTTTTCTTCCCGATCTAGCTATATGTTCAAGACGATCACAATACGGATATAAAAAAAATAACTATTGTGTTCTAAACATACATATATGTTTAAAATCAGATCAGAAAGAACATAAGTTTCGAAAAAGTTGGGAACATTTACAACTAATTTTGGTGCCGACATAGTTGGACTTGCTTCAAAATTCCAAAATTGTTTATTAATTGTATGTTTGCCTCCATACAAACGGGGCAACTTGAATTCTATGACCATAGAGAAAATATAAATAGAGCAGAAACTAGAAAAAACTCAAACAAAAAAATTACTCGAAAAACATAAGAGTGTTGTTTTTGTTTTCACATAGTTTTTTCACAAATACATTTTCACCACTTAGGTTTTTCACATCTGAGTTAGGTCTTTGACAGAAGAGTTTCCGCTGTATGTGTATTCTCTATGTCTATATCGTTTTTTTTTCTGAAAAATAATATTGCTCTAACAAAATAAAAAAAAAAATTAAAAGCTCTAATAATTTTTTTTTTTTCAAAAATCTACAATAGATATCCGTAGCAGTACCACAAAAGTAAGAGATCTATATACTGAATCGTATATTGAAGGCATAATTAAAGATAGATATTGAACATATTGTTACGAAATTACACTATCAAATTGAATTTAACGGCCTGTGACGACTGCTTGCAACATTCATTATGTTTATAAACATTTCCAGTGTTCGAAAGTACTACTTATCAACAATGTTGATAAGATACTGTTATTAATATTGTTTATAAATATAATAAAATTTAGTTTTATCCGTTGGATAATTCATGAAAGTACTAGAAGATGGCACTGTGTATATAAATAGTAACAGCAAGTTGCTGTTAGTCAATTAGTGTATCATAGGTGATGTTAGACTTAACATCGACTGTATTACCAGTGTGTTTTTAAAGTATGTGTATTGTATTGAAAGAGAGTGACTATTAAATTGTTGTGTAAATTTAAATAAATAGTTTCAAACCATCGTCAAAAATGCAATTTACGCTCTATTTAAATAAGATAATGTCCTATTGGTAGTTGTAAGTATTTTTTGTTTTTTTATCAGTTGATTTCAATAAGTGCAATATTTTTGATTGCAATTAGTGGACATTGCAAGTGTTTTTCGATTTATAAGCGTATATAAGTATTTCTTCTTGTTAGAGTTATTTTGTATAAATTATATAAGTGTTTTATGTTATAATCAAGTAAGTAAGCATCAATATATTTTTTATATATTCTTATATGTGGGGTTTTTTCTATTTGGGATAATTGATCCCACTGGTTTTGTTAAAGACACATTTTTTTTTTAAAAAACAAACACAAACTGCGAAGCGTTTTGCTTGTCTGCAGATACACCCAGAGTCTCTGCCGGGAATCGAACCCGCAACCCCCAGATTGATAGTCCAGCACACTATCATGTAGTCTATCGGGGCACTCATAAACATAAACGGGATATAATGAACCATTGGTGTTCATTTCCGAAATTAAAATGCAAAAGCTATTTGTGTGGTTAAAAATTTCTAGGACGAATAGAAAAAATAAGTCTGGTGTAAGTCTGAAGGATAACGAAATCTTTTCGATGATAAATACCATCGACTCTGATCTCAGTGATTTTAGTACATACTTCTGATTTCGTGAATGAAACAGTTAAGCCTTCGTGCGAATCTGATGAAGTCTTAGACGATGATAATACTGAAACAGTGTCGTCCAATGAAAATTCCAATCTTCCAGTAGAATGGGGAGAATCATCGGACTTATTTTGCTCTCGATTTTCCATCACTGAAGAGATTGAGCCCATTCTGTTAGCTCCAATTACAAGAAATTCATCTAAGCTCCAAGTCTTTAAATGTTTATTTCCAGAATCGTGGTTTATTTTTATTACGCAATGCACAAATGAACTACAGAGCCTTCTAAAAAGGTCGCAAGGCAGAGCTGGGGTAAAAGTCAAAAGGATATCTACAACAAAAGGTCATAACTCAAAAAGAGTAAATAAAATGTTGAATGTAGGATATCATATGCAAGTGAAAAAGATCAACGATCAATGTAGTTCCATGAACAAAAAAAAGTTATATTTGATCAATTTGGAAACAGCATTTGTGTTTCTAATGTTTTGATAACTTCCATAAAGAAAATTGACAAATAATTTAACTCCAGTGGGACATACTATCCCAGGACATAACTTCCCTCTGAAGGATAGCAGATTTTTAAAAAACAATTGTTTGAGCTTTTAGGTATTAAATCTAAACAAAAAAATTACTAGATTTATATAAACTCGCTGCTTATAGAACGGTAGTGAAAGGGTTAAACTACTTCTAGCTTTTATTTTATTTAAAGAAAATAAGCAACAATTTTTAGAAGGTACATGTTTTTACCTAAACATTTTTTTAGAAATACGTCCATCAGTAGAAGCTTCTACTTATCAACAATGTTGATAGCAATCGAAATTAACATCGAAAGCTCTTGAATTCGAATGTTCTAGTTGTCCGTTACGATCATTGTAGAAGATTAACGAAAGATGGCGTGTATATAAATAGTGGCAGAGGTGGCAGTGGTGAGTTGATCATTGTCGCTGTTAGAGTTAAGATCAACTGTCTTGTACGTGAATACTTGTACATTATAAAGTGTGTGTATTTCTACGAATTGATAAACGTGTATAAAGACACTGAGTGACTATTTAATTCTATTATTGTTTTAAATTCTAAATAAATAAAGAGTTGTTACAATTTTGAATTACTAAAACTGCTTTTATTTGCAATCAAAGGTATCCGGTTTATTTAAAGGAAATAAGCCCCGTTTTTAAAAGGTAAAAACGTAACAATATGTTTCCCGAGTTTGACTCATTATAGGTCCAAACTGCTATGAGGTTATATACGTTGTTGGAAAGGTCTCTGAGAAGATGCCCATATTGTCTATTTAAATGACTTAGTAATCAAGATATAGATAAAAAATGGGTAAAAATCCAGGAGACGTGGTTTTTTGCTTATACGTGTATCTTAGCCATTTGTGGCCCGAATTTACCGTATTTAAATAGCAACCGATGAATGAATCAAGTAAGCAGGTTATTTGGGGGCTTGGGAAAGTTGATTTCAACATACAAACGGACATTACTATATCGATAACGATCAAGAATATATATACTATACAGGGTCGCACTCTTTGTGAAAGGTAAAAAATACGATTTTGTAACAAATGGGCCGAAAAAAGGAAAAAAATGTATCGCAAATATTAAAACGGCTGAAGTTTAAACAAGGTTTAATCATAAACTCTCTATTACTCTCAGTACTTTTCAATGTTACACTTAAATGTATATAAACATTTGTTTATCAACATTTTATTAAATACATATATTACAATACATATTTGTTTATTTCATATTTTAAACATTTCTATCTAACTACATGTAACAATAAATTTCTTTGCGATTATATGCATAAATAATGATTTATTTGTCTTCAATGTTTATTTGTTGAGTTTTGTTTAATAATACTATATATTTTTTGTTTGTTTGTTTTTTTTTTCAAATTATTCATTAAATCTGTATCAGTAAATCCTATTTAAATGTTTTAATATTCGTTTCTTTTTTGTTTGTTTGTTTGTTTTGAATCCCTCATAAGTAAATATGTTTTAATATATTTTTTTTTGTTTAGCTTTTTTTTTTAACATTTATATATATGTTTTAAATAAACTCTGTATTTTTTACATTCATATGTTGTTAAGTTATTTGCACAATTTATTTTTTGTATATGTTTTGTTGTTTTATTATATTAGCACAAATTATAAATAAGTTTTATTTAAAATTTAAATATTTTTTTGTTTAACTTACATACATACAATATGGCGTGTTTTTTTTGTTTTTGTTGTTTTGAGTAGATATTTTAAATAGGAGTTTTTGTTTAATCTTATTTTTTTGTTGTAGAATGAAAACATTTTAACAGGATTTTTTCATTAGCTATGAAGGGTTTTTTGTATGGTTGGTTGGCTGGATTTTGAAATTTATTAAATTCATTTGTTGTTATTGTTGTGTCCTTAAATTCAGCTATTTTTTAAATACTTTAAAGGAGTTTATTTGTTATTATTTTTTTAAATTCCCTTTACACGGTGGTTTCATCATCATCAATATTCCTCCTATACAGCCGCCAAAAGAAATTACAGAAAAAAACAAGAAAAAATTATTATTATTATTTATAGTAATCGCTGGCAAATTAAACAACTAAATATTTTAATATATTCCATAAATTACGTGTTTAAACATTAACTTTATAAATAATTTTAGTAATTAGATTTTTAAAATCAAAATAAATTTTAGTTTTTTGTTTTATATTTTTTGATAATGTGTTATTGTTAGTAGCTACTAATTTGAAATAGAACAAAATAAAACAAATATTTAATGGGATTAATTTCCATAAATACAGGCATTTGTTTTATATTTTTTTTTGTGGTTTTTTTCAATGGTGAACATGCATTAAGTTTACACAATTAGGTTTATGTATATCTACATTAAATGCTAATAATATTAAATAAAATTAATACAATAATTTAAAAATACTCTTGAAATGTTTGGGTGTTTTTATAGAATTATAGAATTTTAATAAGGTGAAATGACTTGACATGTATTTTGTAAAAGCAATTAAAGGAATTGGTTGGAGGAACTAAAACAATTTACATCGAATATCACATATCAAACTAAGGGTATTTGCAAGATCTATATCAGTCTACCTCTACAAATAAAGGAAAACATTATAACATTCCAGCTGTTTTAGGAGAAAGTCCCGAACTAGTGATCTTCATCATTTAGGGTGACAACTAGTTCAATAACTGGCTACGTGACTAGTTATTTTAACACGTGCATGTCCTGAGCAGCAGGTCAATTGAGCCTTTTTGATTACAATGAGACTGTCAGATAGCTGCTACAAAGTAGTCAACGCATTGAATTCACATACTGATTACATAGAGTCAGTTACCTAACTGGTTACTTGATCAGCTTTATAACTAGTTATTTTAATATGTACGAGTGCAAACTGACCTCAAATAGTCAGCTAAAAAAACATATAACCAAACCGTCCTTCGACAACTCTCCAATAGATTGCTTCTGATGGGTAAAATAACTACTTTCTAAAGGGCAGTACAAAATAAACGTTTAAAGTGACTTCACTATAGGTTACTAAGAGACACTTTAGTGACTCTTAGTAACCTGTTACTTAAGCAAAAATAAAAATAAATTGTATGAGAATTATATCAACACAATTTGTATAAAACCAGTTTGAACGAAGTATCACACAACAGGTTTAAAGTCACTACACTCCAGATTACTTAGAGACACTTAAGTGAAAATTGTCATCACGCTAGATTACCTGGGATGTATAAAGTAACCAATTGGCTTATATCCCCACTACAAGGAGCACATACTAAATATATAAATTGGAGCCAGCCAAGTGATAAGACATTTGTGACGATTACTGTTTATAAAGGGTCATTGACTACATGCTTAACTGCTGGGATGGGATATCAGTATACTTAAGCAAAAATAAAAATAAACTGTATCAGAATTATATCAACACAATTTGTATAAAACCAGTTTGCACGAATTACTAACAAAACGTTTAAAGTGACTACACTCTAGATTACTTAGAGACACTTAAGAGACAATTGTCTTCACGCTAGATTACATGGAATGCATAAAGTAACTAATTGTCTTATACCTACACTACAAGGAGCACATACTTGTCAAATGACCAAAATATATAAATTGGAGTCAGCCAAATGATCTGATATTAGTGCCAAATACTGTCTAGAAGGGATACGTTGCCAACTTTCTTAACTTGTGGGATAGTAAAAAAACATAATTGGTCAATTCATAAGTTCTCCATATGTCTTATTGTCATAATGTCCTAATATTTCGCCACTCGGCGGCTCGGCTTATCTAAGTCATAGGCGTTCGGCGCAGGTCTCTGCTGGTTGGTTATGATAACACAATCAACATGGCATACAGAGTAGTAATATGACATGATAGGAGACCTTGTGAATTGACAATAATAATTCAAATTCAATGTGTATATGCTATTAAACAAATGTGTATATGCTATTTTAAAATACTTTTTATTAGGTGTCAAATATATCAGCAATATTATAAAGGCTATTTCATTATGTGTTTTATATATTTAAACATTTCTATCTATCTACATGTAGCAATAAATATCATTACGATTATATGCTTAAAATAGCTTTTGCCCGCGGCTTCGATCGCGCAGAAAAACCTCCTAAGGATATACCTAACTGTGGAAAATATTTCTAAGTTTGTTAAATAAAATGTCTACTTTATATTCCATAAGTTTTAAAGAGTTCTGATTTAAAATTTTTTTTTTTTTAAATTTGTTTAGAAAAAGTACCAAAAATCAGTTAAATTTTGTTCCCTTATTAGTGCGAATTTAAAAAAAGTACCAAAACACATTTGAGATATTTTTTAGAAGAGCACAATTCGATTTCAATCTCTAATACTTTAGAAAATAAATTAGGTAAAAAAATAGTACCAAAATTTAATGTTTTGTCCGTTTAATTGCTTAAAAGTTCAATTATTAAAAAAGTATTGTTAAGAATTTGCAATAGCGATTTGAATTTAATGGTCTGTAACGACTGCCTACAACTTTCATCATGTTTATAAACATGTCCATCGGTAGAAGCTACTTATCAACAATACTGATATCATGTTTAAGCTGCTAACATTAACATCGAAAGCTCTAGAATTCGAATATACTAGTTTTGGCCGTTAAGAACAATAGTGACTGCGGTTGCAGTAGTAAGTGAGTTTATCATAGGGGCTGTTAGAGTTAACATCAACTGTCTTGTACATTATAAAGTGTAATTTAAGTGTGTGCATTTTAAACGTGTGTGTGCATTAAAAACACTTAGTGACTATTTAGACTGTTGTTATTGTAGGTTTCCAGGCAGCCTCGAAGTGAAGAAGAAGTGCAGCTCACGTGGGTCCAGGCATAGGTCCCTTTGTGTAACGTTGTACATTTGGATAAATAAAGAGTTGTTACAATTTTTAATTTACTAAACTGCTTTTATTTGCAATCAAAAGTATCCGGTTTTAAAGGGTAAACACGTAACAGTATTATAAACACGTCCGCTTATTTTTTTGACGGCATTTATTTGCTTTTTGGATTTTGATTCCATCTGTCTTAATTTTGGAGATCTTAGGTTACATACATATTTTGTTTTTAACCTTTTAGTGATCGAATTTCAAAAAATCTCTTCTTAGCGTATTTAAAGTCTCTAGCTTAAGACTTTTGGGCTGGGCGTTGATGAGTCAGTGAGTGAGTGTGTAAGGCCTTGTATTTTTATATATGAGCAAATCCTGCATGACGAATGTTTCATTCGTGCACGTTTTCATATTTAAATATGAACATTTTTTTTGGTATTTCAAATAAGATACCTCCAACGTATACTAAACGCTACAGTGAGATTTAAGTGCAATTCCAAATGGCATAAGATATTACCTTTTAATTGTCATTTGTTGTGAAATAATTGATCGCAAAGTTTGGTGACGCACGTTACAAAAATGGAAGTTACTAAAAATTGAAGTGTTTTTTCGTAATTTTGAATAATAAAGCACACAAAATCTTATTCCTAAAAGAAAGATAAATGAAAGAGAATTCTAATATAACTTATTGGCATGAGCAAAAATTTGCCATTTTCATAAAAAGCCAAGAACATATTGTGACGCACGTTACGTGACGCTTATTACAAATTTTCCAATAGCTTGAAAGTGATCACAATTATATTAATCTACTGCACCTTCTCCGTGAGAAGTTATGAATAATTCCATTCAAAGTGAAACTACTCAAAATTATTTTGTATTTAAATTGAATGTTTAAAAATATAGCTGTCGATCGAACTATCTTGTTAAGATATCTGAGCTAGTGTTGGATTTGGTAATCATTTTTATATGAATGACCATCGAAATACATTTTGTTTATACATAAAATATAATATACATATCTAGTCTACACAGAGAAAACAGATTCGTGATAGCAACCGAATTTGTTGCCAATCGAATGATTCGGTTGCACACATAGAATTTTTTGGTTCTATCAACAGAAAGTCAGTTGCTAAAGAAGAATTTCGATTGAAGCAACCAAACTTTTGTTATCCCTTCTAAAATGTTGAAGCCACAACTGTAAAATTCGGTCACTAAGGTAGAATCATTCGATTGGCAACAAATTCGGTTGCTATTACGAATCTGTTTTCTCTGTGTAATAATACAATTAAAAAATTTCAAGTTTGATCAATTTAAACAATTTTTTATTCTGGGACTTGCCCATATAAAGAAGATAATGATTTATTAGTCTTCAATGTTTATTTGTTGATTTTTGTTTTCACATCTTTTTATACCCACCATCAAAAAAGATGGGGTTCTATTGATTTTGTCATCCCGTTAGTTACATATTTTAATATTGGTCGTAGAACCAAAAAGTATATATATCTTGGGTCCTCATAAGATTCTAAAACGATCTAGCTATAACCGTCCGTCTGTCTCTCTAGGGTGCTAGGTGCTGGGTCAATATTGCCCATTGTCAATACCAAACAAACATTATCAACAGTATTTCCATCTAGCTCCTTTTGTTTGGGTCCTATCATGTTTTTAACAGACATATAGACAGACAGAGGGATGGACATAGCTAGATCGTCTTAGAATCTTATAAGGACCCAAAATATACATATATAGGAATGTAGGTCTACGCCAAATATTTTCATGTGTTACAAACGGAATGACAAAATTAATATACCCTCAATCATTTTTGAAGGTGGTGGTGGGTATACCAAAAAAACTTTGTTTGCTAATTTCATATTTTTCTGTGAAAAATCAGATAAATTCGGATATAATTGGACTTGCTTAAATATGATAAATTGGGCCAAAATTGGACCACCAAAAGCTACAATCATATTTTATTGATTACAAATAAAGCAGCCACTTTATTTGTGGAAATTCATTATAAAAACATTTTAATATTTAAATATGTTTAACCACAATTAAGTATTCCCAGAATTGTTTTAAATTTCTGCATAATTATTAAACTTTTTTACATTTCGTTAGTGTTACAAATGTGTAATTAAGGTTTAAACAAATATAATAATAACATAGATGTAATTATGCATAGAAATCTTTCTAATAAATTAAGCACTAAATGAAATTATATTTAATACAAGTACTTATGTATGAATTTAATTAATTATGGATGTATGTGTGTATTTATTGTTATTTAAATAAATAAAATACTCATATTATCTAATAAGATGGCCCTTAAATTAAATGTTTCAAAAACATCAAAATAAAAATAGTTTTTGTATTTCATATATGCATTCTTAAATATAAAATATAAAGATTTTCGATAACCCATTACAATTCTTTGATACCAACAAAAAATCATAAAATGACAAAATTTATATTTTTGACTTCTGGTAATATGATCCAAAGTAATGTAATCAATCATATTATGATTGATTTGTATCATAATATGATTATTTCAGAACATATTATGTTCATGTATGACAATGATATTACAACTATATTTGATCATAACATGATATTTTATGATACTAATAACGATCATAATATGTTTGGACTACAATCATAAATCTTATCATAGTATGTTGCTCTTAGATTATGTTTCCCACAACCAAATTGTTTCTCTGCGTGCAGTTATTACAAAAAAAATGTATTTTGTAAATTTTTGAAAATTTTGATTAAATAAAATTTAGAAATTGTAAAATTTGGGATTTGAAGTATTTAATTTAAATGTATTAATCTAAATGTTGTTCAATTTTGCAAAAACTTTAGACCTTGGAGGCATCAAAAATTCTAAAAATGCTAAATAAGGGTCACCCTTATCATCACATTTGCAACATGTTGGCAAAGAAAATGTTGAGAAACATTTTTAAAATATCTAAGGTTATAAAAAAATCCTTAAGACAGTATTTTGATTTATTTTCTTTTTTGAACATTACGAAATCTGTTCTCAACTAAATGAGAATTTTATTATGGGCATTTAAGTGCTTAGCATAATTGGGGCAATATACAATTCATTATAAAACATTATAAAGAGTGTTAATCAGTAATTCCACTTCATTACCAAGTTTTTACAATGCTGTGTTTTCCTGATTTTATATGTATATTAAGTGTTTCTTTAATTAATTTATTAAATGTGTATAAGGACTGAGATCGTAAAGATATTATTTGATTTTTTTTTTTGATCAAGTTACCTTTGTAAAGCATGTCAGTTATTATGTTTAATGTCAATTATGTTCATTTGTTGTTAATCTCATTAAAATGAGTGACCAGCAAAAACTGCGTACTAAAATTATTAAATATTTTCAACAAAACCCAACTTGGTCCTACAAAAAGTTGGCCAAACAATCAAAGGTCTGCCGTCAAACTGCTTCCAATGTTATTCTACAGTACCGGGAGAACTTGTACGTTGATAGAAAACCTAATTCTGGAGGAAGGAATAGTTCACAGGATGTTTATTAAGCCAAAAACATAGAAAGCATTTTCAAAAGAGCTCCCAACACATCCGGTAGGAAAGCAGTCCAGTTAGCTCAGTACTCGGACTATTGTACGAAAAGTTAAAGCCATTGAAGGTTTAAAAGCATACAAGTCTCAAAAAGTTCCAGACAGGAACTCTGCTTAAAATTTAGAGGCCAAGGACAGAGCAAGGAATTTGAAGTCAAATGTTATACAATAAATATACCTGCTGCATAAAGGATGACGAAATGTACGTATGGAAAATTTTTCGCAGCTTCTGGGTCAATTTTTTTATGTTGCAGATGCTCGAGGGAATGTTGAAGAACAGTTTAAGACCCAAAAGCAGACAAAATTGCCCAAAAAGTTCTTGGTATGGCAAGCAATATGCAGTTACGGCAAAAAAGCCGAACAAGTACGGAAATTTACATCAAGGAATGTTTACAAAAAAGAATGTTTCCATTCATAAGACTTCTTAATGTGTCCACTTATTTTTGGCCCGATTTGGCATCTGTCACTATGGTAAGAAAGGTCTTGAGTGGTATAAGACCAATAATGTGGTATTTGTACCAAGAGAGGCAAATTCTTCAAACTGCCTGGATAGATATTGGGCTCTTGTTAAAAGAGTATTGAAGAGCACAAAAAAGGTGTCCAAAAGTGTGGTAGATTTTTAACGGAGATGGACAACCTGTTCGAACAAAGTGACATAAAGCACTATAAAAATCATAATGGAAGGGTTTTCGAAAAAGGTTCAAAATCTCATCATTAGTGATTAAACCTATAAAAATTTTTGTTTTTTGTAAATTGTAACAATTATTTCAATCAGATAAAAAAAGATTCAAAACTGTAAGTTTAGTGGTTTCATTTTCATTAACATATATGTTAAACATTTTTCGATCTCAGTTCTTAATAAAATTATAAATTTATTTAAGTCGGATTTATTTAAATGTTTCGTAACAAAATATCTATGAATTTGTATAAGTAGCTACATCTTGTTACTAAAACTACACTTGTATGAATATGAAAATTAACTTAACATGAAAAATAAAAGTTTATGAAACAAAAAACAAAAAAGTTTATAGGAATTTTATATAAAAATAAAAAAATATTTAGGTAAACGTGTAACACGTTTGGAATTATTACTTTTATATTCAATAATTCCAACATAAAATTAAATAACCCTTTATTTTTTTAAACCCACACGCAGAAAAAATATATAGTTGTGCATTGTTACAGTAACCATTTTAACAGTTGTGCATGTTTACTGTAACCATTTCAACAGTTTTAACAATATTATAGTCACAGTAACTATATATATGATTGTGGTAACAATAATATGGCTAATTTACGATTCACATGATTGTATCAACCATATACAAGGTGGCGCAAAAGTAAAGTTCCGATGTTTTTTGGCTGTAATTAAAAAAAAAAAAAGAAAAACTTTGATTCTTCTTGTGGATCTTACGTTCTGGAGCAGTGTAGCGTAACATGGTTTATTAACGTGTATTTCGCATGTGTTTACTACACAAATGTCAAAACAGAACTGACATTAGGGGCCAATCGCAAAATTTATAGCATTTTCTGATAGGAGGATTACTTTTGCGCCACCTTGTATATGGTTACAGTGAACATGTATATGTTTGTGACAACCATATTATGATAAAATTATTCACCATAAAAATGGTTGTCACAAACATATACTTGTTTACGGTAACCATATATGTATATGGTTGATACAATCATGTAAATCGTAAATTAACCATATTATTGTTACTACAATCATATATAGTTTCTCTGACTATAATATTGTTAAAATTTTTGAAATGGTTACAGTAACAATGCACAACTATATTTTTTTCTGCGTGCAGTATTCTACTTTCATTTCCTATTGAAATTATTAGCTATATAATTTGTTGTTGCATATTATTATTGGCTATTACTTGACTGTTTTTTTATTTAGATTTATATTTATTTAGGAATTTATTTATTATTGTATTTAATGTTATTTTTATTTGAATGAACTTTGTTTATCTATTATAATCAATAGTTGTATGTTTTAGGAGTATATATGTTTATATATATGTATATGTATGTATCTACATAGATTAATAGGTTTATTAGGGTGGTCCCTTCTAATATGGAGCCAAAAAGACGTACTAGATGTATCAAATGAAAGCATTTCTTTTGATCCAAGATAACATTCTTTTGTTCTGTCATTTTTTCAATTGTGTTTATTATATGCTTCAAAGGAATTTCTAATGTTTATGATTTTTCGGAAACTTAAACATGAAACATAAATAATAATGAATACCACCAGATATTTGAATTGAAAAATAACAAAGTCCCAGACGGATAAACTAGCTCACTAAAAACTAAACTACTTTTAATTATACTGTGTGCAATTTTTTGGGTCATGGAAAAATAACCATATACGGACACCACTACGTGATAAAAGACCCAAAAAAAAAAGACCCGTGTCTCCCAGTTTTGCCCAAAGACATGCAGTTTTTTTGTATGGGCCCCCAAAGATTTGGGGCCTCTGTGTCATTTTTGCAAAAAACGTGGAAATTTTCTCAGGCTCATATCTTGCAATCAGTTCGGAATTTTGATTCACTCTGTAGCCCTTGTCATATAGAACAAAAATGGTGAACATATGAAACCAAGAAAACTTCATCTTCAAGATCAAAATCGCAAAAAACTTTAAAAAATTCGAAATAAATTTAGAAATAAATTGTTTTAAAGCTTGCTAAAAGCAAGCTTTAGTTTACAATAATTTAATAGTTTATGGTCCAAAACACTTAATTCCTTTAGTTTTTTCTTACTAACTTATATTGATCTACCTAAACGGTGTTTAGAATCATTCCTAGGAAGTTTATATGTTCTAGAAAGTTTATTAATATCTTAGGTACATTTTTTTCCTTTGAATTTGGAACGGTTTGCTTAGAAATTTTTGTTTGGCTCCATATTAACGGCGCCATCCTAATGTGTGATGGTATAATATGGTTATATGTAGCTTTAAATTATTTTACGTTGTACTATTTAAATATTGAGTTAAGTTTTTTTAAAGTTTGTGCTGTTGTTAAAAATTTAAAAAATCCCTAAAATTGTTTGTTGAAATATTTGATTTGTTAATTTTTTACTAGCTTTGGACATTGTGAATACAAAAAGTAAACAACATATTGAAAAATACTAAAACTATCAGGCAAACGAACAAAATGATTTTTTTAAAATGTAAAATCTCTGCAGATTAAGGATTTAAAGCGAATTATTTTCTAGGCTGTGCCGAATTATAAACGCCCTTTTCTTGTTTGTGAATTCATTAATAATGAATTTGTATTTAGAGTCTCTGTGGCGTATGAGTGCTTTATAATTATATTTGTTAATCATACGCATGTTTACACATTGCTAGATGGTACAGTAGTAGTAGTAGTGAATATGTATTTAAATTTTAGAGTTCACCACTTTTACAAATGAGGATCGTTTGGATAGAATTTTTATGTGAAAGGTCTCAAAGTCTCTCTTGTTAAATGGTCAATTAGTTACTTTATACATGTAGTTTTAGCCTTCTATGGGCACTTGAATCAGTTATTATTTTTCTGATATTTGCTAAATTATGGACCGAACCTCCCAAAAGTTGCTAGATAGATTTAGGTTTAGGGCAGTTTCATCACGATAATAATTATAATGAGATAACTAGTGGATTAAAATTTTTCATTTTTTTTTTGTCAATTATATTCATTTGTTGTTAATCTGATAAAAATGAGTGACCAGAAAAAAGTGCGTACTAAAATTATTAAATATTTTCAACAAAACCCAACTTGGTCCTACAAAAAGTAGGCCAAACATTTAAAGGTCTGCCGTCAAACTGTTTCCAATGTTATTAAACAGTACCAGGAGAACTTGCCGTTGATAGAAAACGTGGTTCAGGTAGAGGGAATGGTTCACATGATGTTTCTAAAGCCAAACAAATAGAAAGCATTTTCAAAAGAGCTCCCAACACATCCGGAAGCAAAGCAGTCTGGTTAGCTTAGTATTCGGACTATTTGGTACGAAAAGTTTAAGCTAATGCAGGTTTAAAAACATACAAGGCTCAAAAAGTTCCTGACAGGAACGCTGCTAAAAATTTAGAGGCCAAAAACAGAACACGGAAATTGAAGTCATGTTTTATAAACAAATATTCTTGCTGCATAATGGATGTCTGGCAGATTTTTCGCAACTTCCTGTTCAATAATTTTATCTTGCTGATGCTCGAGGGAATGTTGAAGAAAAGTTTAGGACTCAAAAGCAGACAAAATTTCCCAAAAAGTTCTTGGTATTGCAAGCAATATGCAGCTACGGCAAAAAAGCCGAACATTTGTTACTAAGGGCTCTATAAATACCGAAATTTACATCAAGGAATGTTAACAAAAAAGGATGTTTCCATTCATAAGACTTCTTAATGTGTCCACTTATTTTTGGCCTGATTTGTCATATGTCACTATGGTAAGAAAGGTCATGAGTGGTACAAGAACAATAATGTGGTATTTGTACCAAGAGAGGCAAATTCTCCAAACTGCCTGGAGCTAAGGCCAGTGGCGAGATATTGGGCTCTTGTTAAAGAAAAGCACAAAAACGGTGTCCAGAAGTGTGGTAGATTTTAAATAGAGATGGACAACCTGTTCGAACAAAGTGACATAAAGCACTATAAAAACCATAAAGGAAGGGTTTTCGTAAAAAGTTCAAAATTTAATCATTAGTGATTAGAACTATAAAAATATTATTTTTTGTAAATTGTAACAATAATTTCAGTCAAATAAAAAAAGATTCAAAACTGTAAGTTTAGTGGTTTCGTTTTAATTAGCATATATGTATGTTAAGGATTTTTCGATCTCACTCCTTGATATCTATAACAATGCATTTTACTACAACACCGAGTTATTTGTTAGGAAATTTCAATGGTTAACATTGCATATATAGCTAGCAAATATATAGAACGTTTATTTGTAAATAAAATATATAAAATAAATAAAAGAAAAAAAACCAAGAAAAACTAATAGAAAAATACATACAATTTTGTACCATATTATTTTAAATCAGATGAACGATTTTGTAACTAATCTATAAATCTGTATTTTCTCAAAATCATGTGAATCGATACTATAGTACAAGGTGGCGCAAAAGTAATCCTCCTATCAGAAAATGCTATAAATTTTGCCGATTATTGGTCAAATAAATAGTCAGCAATATTCCGCGTTCTGGAGCAGTGTAGCGTAACATTGTTTATTAGCGTGTATTTCGCATGTGTTTACTACACAAATTTCAAAACAGAACTGACATTAGGGGCCAAGCGCAAAATTTATAGGATTTTCTGATAGGAGGATTATTTTTTTCGTTAAATAACACACTACAAAATTCTAAATTTTAAATTTAAATTATCAACAATAGCACAAACTTTGAATATATGTATATATTGTAGTATATCTCTAAACTATTTAAATTTAATGGATACGTTTTACAAACTATAGGTATAAATGTACTACTTATAAGTGTAAAAGTGTGAGTATTGAAAGGAAATATTGAAGTATATTTGTATGTAAGTATATGAAAGAAAAGAAAAAAAATATGTTCTGTAAACTACCAGACTGTTAAGGACCAAGGATAAAGACGCCGTTGACGATGTAGCCATAATATGTCCAACTGTGAAAAATTTATGTATTTATGTAGTATTTGTTTTAGTTTATTTCTTAATATCAACAAAATTTATTTTATATTTATGTATGCTAATATGGTTTAACTACATTTGCCATAAAGATTTATTACAAAATCTTTTTTTTTTTTTCTTGTTTAAACTATTACCTATATGTATATGTATTATGTTTTGTTTGATTTGTGTTTTTTCAGTTGAAATAATATATAATAATTTATCATAAAAACAATTTATTATAGCACAATGTTAGTACATTTATAAATATCTTATAATACTTCAAATGAAAAAAAAAAAAAAAATAAATAAAAAAATAATACTATGTAAATAGAAAAGCAATAGATAAATATTTGTATATGTCTAAACTCATGGTAATAAATTTCTAATATTTATTTTATTTTTTCTATAAATTTAACAATTTTTTATTGGAAAAATAAATATTTTTGTTTTCATATGTAAAAATTATTAAAGTAATCACTGTTGATTTTAAGTTTTCTTGTTCAATTTTTCCAATTTGTTTTATATTTATAAAAAAAAAAAAATATAGAAATTTATAGACAACTTAAAAATAATCATTAAATTAAATTTAATTGAATTTATTAAAAGGCATTTTAGCATACCTAACATACGTATAAATAAACTGCTATACAATTATTAAGTAAATAAATCAAAATAATCATAATTTACTTAATAAAGGAAAAATCATAATAAATTTCTTTAAACAAAATAAAGTGCTCCGTCCCTATACAGATATAAGGGTAAGAAGAAACAAACCCTTGCTCAGTTTAATTTGTTTAAAAATTATAAAAATTAAAATCGTCAAATTATTTCAATATTGTGAACTTTAAACCAAAAAAAGTTCAAGTTCAATAACATCGTTATTTATTTTCCATTAGTTTATATTGGATAATAAGAAAATAAACTAAGGACTGAGATCGTAAAATTCTTAACACACGTTTTTCATTAAAACTTTTAACCCAAGTATTACTTGATTTTTTTTATCGATTTACCTTTGTAAAACATGTCAGTTATTATGTTTAATGTCAATTATGTTCATTTGTTGATAATCTGATTAAAATGAGTGACCAAAAAAAAGTGCGTACTAAAATTATAAAATAATTTCAACAAAACCCAACTTGGTCCTACAAAAAGTTGTCCAAGCATGCAAAGGTCTGCCGTCAAATTGTTTCCAATGTTATTAAACAGTACCGGGAGAACTTGTCCGTTGATAGAAAACCTAATTCTGGTAGAAGGAATGGTCCACATGATGTTTCTAAAGCCAATAAATAGAAAGCATTTTCAAAAGAGCTACCAACACATCCGGTAGGAAAGCAGTCCGGTTAGCTTAGTATTCGGACTATTTGGTACGAAAAGTTAAAGCCAATGCAGGTTTAAAAACATAAAAGGCTCAAAAAATTCCTAACAGGAACTCTGCTAAAGATTTAGAGGCCAAAGACAGAGCATGTAAATTGAAGTCATATTTTATACAAAAAATATACCTACTGCATAATGGATGACGAAATGTACATACGTATGGAACAATTTTCGCAGCATCCGGGTCATTATATTTATGTTGCAGATGGTCGAGGGAATGTTGAAGAAAAGTTAAGGACCCAAAAGCAGAAAATTTTTCCAAAAAGTTCTTGGCGTGGCAAGCAATATGCAGTTGCGGCAAAAGAAGCCAAACATTTGTTACAAAGGGCTCTATAAATACCGAAATTTACATCAAGGAATGTTTACAAAAGAGGATGGTTCCATTCATAAGACTTCCTAATGCGTCCACTTATTTTTGGTCTGAATTGGCATCCTGTCACTATGGTAAACAAGCCCTTGAGTGGTACAAGGACAATAATGTGTTATTTGTACCAACAGAGGCAAATCCTCCAAATTGCCTGGAGCTAAGGCCAATGGAGAGATATTGGGCTCTTGTTAAAAGAGAATTGAAGAGCACAAAAAAGTGTTGTCGATTTTAAACGGAGATGTACTACCTGTTCAAACAAAGTGACAGAAAGCTCAATGAAAACCTTAATGAAAGGATTTTCGGAAAAGGTTCATAAATTCATTACTATTGATTGCAACTATAAAAATAATATAAAATAATAATAATAATATGTTAAGAATTTTTCGATCTCAGTCCTTATTTTTAATAGCTTCTTTTCCATATACGAGATGGAATTTCCCACTTCTTAACTGAAATTTTAAACAAGCTGCTTCATTTAGTTTGTGTTTTACAGCCATTGATAACAGACTATCGCGTGACTTGAGAAGAAAATGGAAAATATTTGCTGAAAAAGCCAACACTCAAACCAAGGCTTATTTTGATAAATACACAGAGAAAACAAATTCGCGATAGCAACCGAATTATTTGCCAATCGAATGATTCTACATTAGTGACAGAATTTCACAGTTGCGGCTACAATATTTTAGACGGGATAACATTTTTCTTTGTCAACTGACTTTCTGTTGAATGAACCGAAAAATTCTGTGTGTGTAACCGAATCATTCGATTGACAACAAATTCAGTTGCTATCACGAATCAGTTTTCTCTGTGTACTATGTGAATTCTGTACCATCAATTTCAATGATATAAAAGGTTTACTGAATGTAGGAACGGAACGTGATATAGTGTTTGACAGGGGAAAGGAACAGAACGATCGGCTAGGTTGATATGACAGAGACAATAGATTGGTTAATGGGATGGGTTTAAGACGAATGGAGACAGGACGGAATAGAAACACGTGTATAAAAGACAATAATGATTCAGTTGTGGAGGGAGATCAGAGTAAAGAAATATTCCATACAGTATTTTGAATTATTTTGTGTTTAATTTATTAATCTTTCTGAATTATGTAAATAAATGTAAATAATCGTAAATGAATCGAATTGAAACCTAAAGTGTTTTATTTTGTGTTGCAAGAGAGAGAGAAAGAGAGAGATGTACAAATAATTGAGTCAGCTAGAAAGAGAAGGAAAGTTAGTTTTCTACATGAATTTTGTTGTGGCCGTACAAGCACGGATGGTGGCTACCGTTCGGGACGCCCTGTTGAGGTCCCTACACCGGAAACAACTTAAAAAAATTAACAAAATGTTGTTGGCCGATCGGAGATTGAAAGTGGTTTCAATTTTGAATGATCACTTGGGTATGAGAAAGCTTTCCGCAATATGGGTGCCGCGTTTGCTCACAATCGACCACAAATGTAATCGTGTGACAACTTCGCAGGAGTATTTGGTATTGGACGAAACGTGGATGCACCACAATACAACCGAGAACAAATAGCAGTCAAAACTCTGAGTTTCTCTAGGTGAATCGGCCAAAGTGGGTTTATCAGCCAATAAAGTCATGGCGATTGTTTTTTGGGATGCACGCGGTATAATCCACATTGACTACCTTCAAAAGGGTAATAAAACAATAAATGGCGAATATTATGCCAGCTTATTGGGTCGATTTAATGAGGATTTGCTAATAAAATGAACGTATTTTGACCAGAAAAAAGTAATTTTTCACCAGGACAATGGAAGGGTGCACACATGTCCAGTTTTCATGGGAAAAATTTGTGAATTAGGCTACGAATTGCGCCCTCATCCATCCTAATCTCCGGATTTAGCCCCGAGTGACTATTTCTTGTTTCCAAACCTGATGAATTGAGCTCGGCGGTATGAGTTTGACTCCAACGATGAAATAATCTCACAAAAAAACCTCATATTTTGATGACCTCGACAAATCTTATTTTTTGAAAGGGATGCAAAAATTAGAGAAACGTAGGACAAAGTGTATAGAGCTCAAAGAAGACTATGTTGAAAAATAAAAAAAAAATTATCCAAAAACCTGAGTTTCATTCAAAAAGTCACGGACTTGTTGACCCGTCCTCGTACATATAAAAGTGGAAGTTGTATGCTTTGTTGAATATCTTAAACTTTTGAGTTATTCTAAAAAAATAATTTTGAGGTTAGTTCGAGCACTAAAGACTTATTTGATTTCTTATCTATTTTTGTCTTTAGATTTTTCGACTTTAAACGGGTACATTTTCAATTCAATGGTAAATTCACAGACTTGTTTTGTTTTTGATAACGTATATATCATTTTCAAGGGTACATATCTATCACTTTTTCTCAGTTATTGAACATTATAGCGTAAACAACAAAGTTTGGTTTTGCTTCGAAAATGTCGAATTTTGTACCAACAAAGCATCATATGCGGTGAGTTTGAAAAAAAGTGTCGCTGAAGCACACCGATTGCTCAGCAAAGATTATGGTGAATGTGTTTTATTCATTCAACGAGCGAGAGATGGTTTGTGCGGTTCAGAAGTGGTGATTTTGACACGGAAGACAAAGATCACCCAGGTCAGTCCAATAACTTTGAAGATCAATAGTTAGAGGCATTACTCCATGAAGATTGTTGTAAAACCTAACAAGAGCATGAAAAATCATTGGGAGCTACTCAAGCAGTAGGCTTCATCCAAAAACAGGGAAATAGGGTACCATATGAATTGAAGCCGACAGATTTTGAAAGAGATGTTCTCAATGGCTGTTAAAAAGTATTTAGAAAGAAGTCAACACCGTGCACTGTCCGACGAATAATTGTTTCGATCGATGCAGAACACTCTCTCTGGCATACGCTTCGCTTTGGAGCAGAGTATCAGATATTGGCTTGATTCGTTCTTGGTCTCAAAAGATGAGCAGTTCTTTTGGCTCGGACTAATAGCTGACAATGGCTAATACATTCAATAAATTTATATTGTGCAAATGTTTCAAAAACAAAAGCTACAAATTTGAAAAAATCCCACATTTTTAAGACATACACCCAATAAATTTTGCAAAAAATCGAAAAATCTAAAATTTTCCCAAAATTTTTCATAATTCATAAATTTTCAAAAAAATCCTAATTTTTTCAATACTTTGCAATTATACAAAAAATCATAAATTTTACAAAAAATTATAAACTTTAAAAATTTTAAATTTAAAAAAGAAATCGTAAATTTTTCAAAATATCACAAATTTTACAAAAAATTATAAACCTAAAAAATTTTAATTTTTTCAACATATCATAAATTTTTAAAAAAAATCACGATTTTAAAAAATTTAAAAACTTTTACGAAAAATTATAAAATTTTTTATTTAAATAAAATGTGTGTTACTTTTTCGATGCATCCATCTCAGATTGTATTACTTCATATTCATCATATTGTTAAAAGAAAATATGTTATTGTATATGTATAAATAAAAGAGAAAGTTATTAGGATCAACCACAATTGCATTGTTTATCTCACACCAAAGCATTAAGAAACAACGAAATCTAATAAATCTATTTTGAAAGATGTATTTTTTATCACAAAATACAAATTACAATTTGGGGTTTTTTGGTATATGAACGAGTTATTTTCAATGTCTGGAATTAACATATAATGGGTAAACGACAACACAAAATTTGTTTATTTAAATACTTATCTATGGGCAAATGTTGTATAAGAACTATTTTTAAGTCTATTTTTTTTCAACATTTTGGTTTTATATTTATCTGAAAAATTTGCTATTTTATCCAATGTAGAGTTTCCAAAAAACCGAAGAATTTCAAAATCGCGGTTTCGGTTTTAAAAAATTGAAACACGATCGGTTTCGGTTCGGTTCGGTTTTGGGATAATTTATTAAATATTAAGTGTTATAGAAACAAGATCAGTTGATAATATAGGAAATGCTTTACAAATTTAAAGTTCAAACTTGTCGGGTGATTAGGAGGATAAAAGAAAATTGGTACTTTTTCTTTTAATGTTTTTTTTTTTTTTTAAATATATTAAATTAGTTAGCTTATATACATTAAAGTTGGCGAATATGCTTTTCAGTAAAGAAATAATCTAGAATAGGGGCTCAATGGTATTATGATACCAAAAAAGGAGAACTAAACCAAACTAAGGAGTACTTTTTCGTTCATCCAAATGGTAAGTTTTACTTTTTTCTAACTCATAGTACTTTTTGAATATTTTATAACTATGGACCTAGAAACACAAAATTAAGCATTCATGATTTAGAGAATGCGATTTCAAAATTGATAATCAATGGTACTATTTCTTCATTGCAATTGTACTTTTTGAATATTTTATGATAATAAACCTCAAAATTAAAAATTAGGCACATTAGGAATGGGTTAGAATTCACAAAAGGTAATTTTAGTGGTAACTTTCTTATGTATTTTCTATAATAATATGGACACAGAAATATAAAATTATAAATTCTCATAGATTTCATAAAAATCGCAAGTTTTTGCAATTGCTAAACACCTACCTACTTAAATATACATAAAACTCGTTTGCATGTGTGTTAAGTTTTGGGAATTAAAGAAAAAACTGATTTCTACTACATATCGCTCATTCGCTGCAACAACGTCATAATTCAAAAAAAGTCGTTTCGAGAAATACGGCTTTGAATGTTTTATGACTTTTGACTATTTCTTAAATAAATTTTCAACAAATCATGAGATTTTAGAAATAAAACCTGATTTGAATAGTAGATGTTAATATCCTTCTAATCTGTATTTAACCCAAATTTTTTCTGGTCAAATATACGAGAAAACATGAATTTTGGTTTTGACGTTTACAACGAAAAAACATTCTCACGGAAAAAATTATTGACTTTTTTAAAAACTGATAAAACTATATGAAAGACTATAGAACGGCGCATATTTCGAATTACTCAGTTCAAAACACACGGATTTTGAGTTATGTCGTTGTTGCAGCAAATGAGCGATATATTCACAATGTATTATGTACATGGGAAACATAACTGTTAGTTTTAATTAAATAAGTATAAAAAGAGAAAAATTAAGGTCAAATATTTACATTTACATAAATTAAAAAAATAACATTAATCGACAGTAAAAAACGGCTTCTCGGGTAAAGCATCTTTTTATATACTAGTAATTTAGACACGCTGAATACAAATATGACAAACACTTTAAAATCGTGTGGTCAGTTTTCGAGATAAAAATCGTGCTTTTTGTAGTTTTATCTCGGGAAAGAGGAATTTAATTGAAAAACTTAAAATCAGTTTATGGTTTTAAATCAACGGAAGTTAAGCTCTTAATTGAGTAACATTTCATATTTTACTATGTTCGAAAAATTTCCATTGGTATTGCTAATATTAAATTGGAATATTCTAAAATTAATTCAATTCGAAAATTTTGAAATATAATTGGAAATGTTGTAGACAATTTTGTGATTAATATTTTGCATTTAGGTTGGAAAAACATTAAAAATTTTTAAAAATATTTAAACGGAAATTTGAATTTTTGATACAAAATTATTTTTTAAAATTAAGCCCTTTCATATAGAGGAGGGTTAGAAAATTTAATTTGTATAAGGGTCAATATTCAGCCTTAAATGTGTCGGAGTTAATAATAATAATAATGAAATTAATAACTATTTGCTTTAAAATTACTTTTGGACAGATTTATGTTGAGCGTGCCAAAATTAAATATAAAAAGATTATTTAAAAGAGGAGTCCTTTTCCAGAATTTTAATTTGTATAGTAGTGTAATAGGAAAAACATATAACATCACTCAGATGTATTTAAACTAAGTAAACAAACCAACATTTACAAGATTAACAATGTACTTGATAAATAAATAAAATTAAATATAAAAAAATAAAATTACATTAAACAACCTTTGTTACAAAAAAAAAAAAACATAAAACCATCAGTATTACTAACTAAACTAATAAAACAAAATTTATATACATACATAAATAAATGAATTTAGCTTTCAGTTTAATATTTAGAAAATATGAAAAAAAAAACAAGAAGAAGTTTAAATGAACATGTGGTTTACCTCTGATCTGCAATTTTGTAAAATTTGTTTAAACGAGAGAGACAGAAAGAGTTAGAGTAGTTATACACAAGACACCCAGAGTGTAAGACAAACAGTTAAAGACAGAGCGAGTTAGAAGAGAATATATATGCATATGTAGCAATATTTGTGGTTTGTTTTGTTTTATAATTCAAAAGAGAGTGAGTAGTAGACGAGAGTTGTAGCAGTTGTTGTTGTTGTTTGTTTTTATTCATAAAGTTTGAGTAGGTAAAGTTGTAGTTAGTTGTATGAGTGAGTTAAAACAATTATAAGCAGCAGATTATTATTTTCATTGTATAGTTGTTGTTGTTGTTCAAGATGATGGTGGTGAATATGGTTGGTGTTGGATTATTATTGTGATTGTTGTTGTTGTTAAGGATCCATTTTTCATTATCCGAATAGTAAATACACCAATATGGTTGTTATGATGTTGATGTGTATTGTTTGTTTTGTTTGGTTTTGTTTTGTTTCATTGTTGTTAAAGCAAGTGAGTGAGTGTGTGTGTTTATTTTAATTGTATTATCAGAGTTTATTGTTTGAGCATGTTGTTTTATTTTTATTATTTTTGTTGTTGTTGTGTCGTTGTGCAAGTGTGTGTGTATAAATTAAAATTGAGCAAAGAAAGCAAAGGAAACATAAAGTAAATTTCATTTTTATAGTTTTTGTAGACACACACACACATATCCCCATACACATAAAAACGTGTTATGAAAACGGAAGAATACAGAGTAGAAGAAAAGAAAAAAAATAAACGAAACAAAGTTTATGATTAGATTTTCTTTAAGCGTTCCCAAGACCAAGAACTGTTAATGTTGAAACAAAACAAACAATAAAAAATAGTATAAAGCAACGGAAATGTAAAGAAAGGAGAGGAAACAAAAAAATGAAAAAATAAACAACAATGACCAAAACGGATAATAACAATTGTTGTTGTTGGTGTTGGTATTTGGAGTGGACGTGAGTGAGTATTTTATTTGTGTTTGTTTATAAATGTTGGTAATGTATATATGTAGGTATGTGTGTAGTTTAATGGCGTGGAATTCAGGATGGTTATTTTTGTTGTTGTTTTTTTTTTTTTTTTTTTTGAGGATTGATGATGAAATGAAAGGATTTTATTTTTTTGTGAGTTTTTTATAGTTTTCCAAAACAATGTAGTAGGTGAGAGGAAAAAAAAGAAAGAAAGTATAAATATTTTTTGTTTCGTTAAAAGATTAAGTTTTCTCTTTGTAGTATTTGTATGTTAATATAAACTAAAATAAAAATAAATTTTGTTTCATTAAGCCGTACCACTAAATATGCTAAACCATTTAAAGCAGTTTTAAACAGACACCAAAAAAAGTTGTTTTAAAGAAAATGTTTTTAAATTACATACTTATTATTTTTTGTAAGATTTTAATATGGAAAGTGTTAATAAAAGATTTAAATATTCCAGGCTTTAAAAGTAAACATTAAGACACAAATAAAATTTTTTGTTAAAAAAAATAAATTTTAGAGAAAAAAAGTTTCTTCAAAAAAAATTTTAGGAAAAATAAGGAATTCCTGATCTGAATTTCCAAGTTAAGTGAAATATTGCTGGAAAGGTCTTTCGTTTGATATACTTCTTCTCTATGTACATGAGTTAGTTCAGAAATGCGGGCTGAAAAGTAGTTTTCGCGAAATACTTTGATCCAGCTCACCAAATTCTGATACCAGGAAAAACATTTTCAAAAAAGGTCTCTAAAGTTTACTTTTAGTTGAAAGCATCGACACTTCATTTTCTCTCTCAAATGAAAAATTGCATATATTTTCTTTCAGTTATTGGGACACTTAAAAAGAACTAAAGGGTTTTCCAACAATAGGTGTTATTATGAATCACCCGGTATTTCGGTAGCTGTCACTTTTGAAGCTTTTATTCTTTGACATTTGACAAGTAGAAACTACGCCATTCCTAAAAATGGAACGATACACGCTTCAACAACGCATTAAAATCATTAAAATTTACTACAAAAATGGTGAAAATCTTGCAGTCACAGTTCGCAAAACTAAATCATTTTTGGGTCGTCGTGAAGCACCTTGTCGGACCGCAATACAGAAATTGGTGGAAAAATTCGAGCTGTTGGGACAAGTTAGTGATGTGAAGAATAAAACCGGTGCACGTCGCTCAAGAACAACTGAGAATATTGCTGCTGTAGCCGAAAGTGTTAAAGAAAACCCAGGTTTGTCCATCCTCGTCGTTCTTTGGAATTGGGCTTTCCACAAACGTCATTACACCGTATCTTATGGTCGGAGTGGGATGATATTGATCTGGACAAAGTTTATTTTCAACAAGACGGCGCTACGTGCCACACAAACAACGAAACCATTGCTATTTTACGGGAAAAGTTTCTGGATCGTGTTATCTCTCGAAGAGGTGATCACAATTGGCCACCGAGATCTTGTGATTTAATACCTTGCGACTTCTTCCTTTGGGGCCACGTGAAAGATAAGGTCTGCGCCAACAGCCCAGCGTCGATTCAAGACCTCAAAGATAGAATTCGTGAGACATAGGGCAGCCACTTTGCAATTTGGTTAAGGAAAATTTCATGAAAAGCATATGGTCCTGTAATTTGGTTGATGTTGTTTTTCATTATGAAATAAACATCTGATCATTTATCTCAAAAAATTCAACTTTTCTTTGAATACCAAAATAACACATCTTGTTGGAAAACCCTGTACAAGCGAAAATTAGATAAAAACTAAGTCTGCGCTGGAAACCACGATTATCTATTACCTCGAATTGTATTTATGAAATTGTTTCATCAAGTCTATCATGTATTATCTTAGACATCTAATTTTAGCCTTTCCATATTAAAATCGTTTTTAACTTTTAAACATTTTCTTAAATATGTATACAAAATTAATTTTAAAAATAAAATATTAAAAAGTTTTTGCACTACCGAAAAAGAAATGAAAGAAACAACACCGCTTAATATAACAAACATTAAAATAACGAAAAAAATCTATATAAAATTCAAAAAGAACAAAAAAAATAAAATAAAAATCTAAAACTTACTCTGTATCCGTTATACTAGTCAGAGGTGCTAATGGTTGCATTGGTGCCACTATACTAGACGAAGGGGGCGATGATGCTCTCGAACTGTGCCGTGAACCATTCAATGTGTGTCTATTCATTAGACCCGGATTATTAATGTCATTCACCATGCCCGCATGATGGGGATGATGATGGCCATTGAGTATTTGCTGAGAACTATGTAAGGCAGGTGATTGATTGTGTTGTAAACTGAGTTTACGAGCCGACGACAAATGATCCTCTTCGGCTGTGTAGGGGAAGTGATAACCATTCTTATCGGAACCCTCGGACATGCGATCCGAATGATGATCGGGATGTTGTTGCAAATGTCTTTGCTGCTGCTGGTAGTCGTTGCGCAGCAGTGAGTGTACGGAATGTAGCGAGTCACCGGCATAAATGGGTGGCTGCTTTTTCAGACTGTAGTGATTCTCACGAGAGCCATAGATATCCGGAGCTATGCGATCCTTGGACATGTAGGGAGAGCCTATTGTGCGCTGTTTATCATAAATACTATCGCTCAAGTAGGCGTTATCATTGTGAAAGGCACGCATATGATTGACAATTTGTGTGCCGCCACCATTGGTGCCGCTATTGCAGTTTGTAGCATTGCCCGGACCACTGCTGCCATTACTCTGATTGCCATTGGAACTGCCATTGTAGTCCTGCTCACTGCCATAGTGGCTGGGTGGCTTATAGTTGCTGATATTTGATGTTATACCTTCATATTGCACATAATTGTCTGGACGGCGTCCATATAAACTTTCCCTCTCCAAGCCATCGTAACTGTCAGTGGTGCGGGCATTTTGTAAGTTTTCCAATATCGAGGGAGTCATGTTGATTTTATTGTGATGCTGCTGCAGGTAAGAAGTATCGGTGAGATCAGGGTTTGGTAGAGGATTGGGTGATATAGTCATTTTTTGTCCATGATGTATGTGTTCATTATCGGAACCGGTTTCTTGAGACCATCTACCCATATTGGCGGGAGGCTGCATATAAGCATCCGGCAATTGACTAGACCAGCGTGGAGCATAGACTGGTTTATTTACGCTGGGAAATAGCTGAGGACTTTGTACCACATTTAGCTCGGGTGGTGTGGTGGCTTGCACATGTTCGGTGATATTGGGCAAGAAGGAAGGTGTTATGCTAACCGCCGTACTACGATGGGTACTAGTGCCGGTACCGGTTGTTGAAGAACGATTTGTTCGGGATTCATCATCATCACTAGAGTGGCTGGAAGCCAATTCCAAAGATCTGCCATCTGTTTCGGAACCTGAATCAGAATCTTTTCTATGTCTTCTAGATTTACGTTCATGTTGTCCGCTGGTGGTAGATGAATCAAAACCTCTTAAGAAACTGGGAGCATCACTGTTCGAATTGTAATTAGAGGTCGAGGTAGACGTTTGCCTTAGTTGACCATCACTAGGAGAAGATATACTTTAAATTATTTAATATTTTAGTTTAAAACAAAGAAAACTATTTTTTCTACTAACCTGTAGGGACTAGAACTAGTCTTGGCCGTACTCCTAGAGGTGGTGCTCGACACACTTATACCCACGTTTCGTCGTTGTGTATCATAGCCATTGGCATTGAGAAAGTTATTTGGCCTAGTTGTGCCATTCACATTATGTGAACTATTACTCACCACCATTGACGAATCCAATAGAGGCACTTTCCTACCCATACATCTTAAAAATGTTCTTTGTAAATTCTCTCTTACCCTCTTGTTAATGATACAATAGCCTACTAGGCAGAATATGGCATGCAATACCACCACTCCGGACAGCAACATACTCAAGAGTTGTGAACTCTCTGAGGCAGCCAGTACGGCCAACACCCACATAACACCCATTAGGGGTAAGGAGACGACCGATAGCCACAATAACGTACGCAAGTTGCCAAAACCAAGTACATGATCCTTTAAAGTGAATGCTGCCTTAACAGAGACAAAGAGTATCAAAAGATTAACAACCGACATGCCGGCAATGGGTCCCACTAGCCACCATACAACTGGTTCATATACAGACAGCCAGCAACTGTAAATTAAAAGGAGAAAAAAGAAAGGAAAAAAATGGTTTAAACAAATTGCAACAGTTCATACATTGATATAAATCCAGGTGAATAATTGTTAAAGTATGTATAGACACAATGGCTTGGTGTTGCAGTCATATAATTTAAAATAGAGTAAAATATGGAAACATTAAAACCTAGTGACTAATATCAAAATTATTTAGTGTGTGTGAGCTATCATTGACAATTTGTATGCGTTTGAAAGGCCTATCGATGTCATTATGTATGGAATACAACATCGAGCTAATATCCGCCGCGGCTTCGCGCATCCGAAATATTCAATTTTCCATAGCTGAATTTGAGATGATTCATCCAGAAATGGCACTCATCACTGAAGATGTGTTTTTGATGAAATTTAGGGTAAATTTCCAACTACTCCATGGCCCATTCCTGGGTCAGTTGAATTGTGTACGGGCCCAAGTCACGAATTTTACACACCATATAACAGCTATTTACATTCAATATACTAGTATGAACAATACTCTACTAAGAACTACTTGAATTATTTAACCAAATTTTTTCAACCTGCCACCATACCATTGTGCATATACTCACAGATATCCACACCTATGAAAATACAAATCTCAGCCAACAAAACAAACATAAAATGAAGATAAAATCGAAAAAAGTGCTTCCAATAATGTTATCGATTACCAAATTTCAAAATCAATCAAATACTTATTCATACATACATATGTATGTGTGTAATACTTACAACAGACTATTGCCATACTCGTGTGCTCGCACGCCTACCGATAGGCCAACAACGATGGCAGGCGCACCATAACCCATTGCAAAGTAGAAACCCATCGGACCATGATTAATATCACGCATCTCCGTTAGCATGCGATACAAATGAACACAGTCAACCGTCGTCCAGCCGAATGCCGCCAACCAGAAGTAATGCAAACAAATCGCAATCAGCTTGCAAGGGAATTCATTTTCAAGCAAATTACGTCGTGATTGCATTCCCACAAAGAACAGTAATTCGGCAAAGAACACGCACAGCACTATATTCTGGTGTATAGTGTTCGAGTTGGTCTGTTGGCCACGCAGTAAAGCCAAAGCAACCAATACGCCCAGCAGAACGGGCAGTGATACCAAGAATGCCGAATATGAAGTGATTTGTACGAGTAGGGAGGGTTCTGGTATGTCTTCTGGATCGATGACATCAACAATGACAGCATAGTTGGAGATGTGAGTACAGGTGCAGTTGACGAGTATGGGTTGTGGAGGCAGCAAGTGCATGTTTTCGTAGTCGGGTATGTCGGTTTGACAGCCCAAACGTGTCCATTGATTGGTGAAGGAATTCCAGCGTACACATTGTGGATTGGAGCGCGGTCCAAAGCGCGTGACATCGATATCCAGCCACATTTGTAGTTTAATGGGTTGCGAGAGATGTGGTGAACCCAATGATCTATAGGTGATGTGTTTGCTTTGCTGTTGTTGTTCGTTGGGATAGATGACTTCCACTTGACGCTTAACCAAACGGCGATTGCGATAAAATGCTTCGTTTTCTCCCTTCTCTACGGAATCTTCATGTTCAATGGAGCCTTCATAGTTGTTGTTGTTGTTGCTATTGCCATTCATGTCCTCCGGCGAATCTATAACTTCTTCACCAGAATTGCCATGGAACTCTATATTGTCATCAAATCTAACCTTGAGGTGAGGTTGTTCGGGATCATCTATTTCCACGGCCTCATTGCTGTCCACTGCTCTAGAGGAAGGTGGTGGTATTTCATGGGCTGTTATGCGTATATTTTCAATCATATGCTCTTCGCTGCCAGAAGCTGATGAACCGGAAGATTTTCCTGGTTTTTTGGGTACATCAAATACCTCAATGAATTCCTGCTCGGAAGAGCCTGTTGCGGAGAAAGTCTTTTGTGATGATATCTTGCGATAGGGTATTTCAATACGTTTCTCCTCGGCTTCTGTAGAAGGCACTAAAATGGCCAGTGAGAGTATAGGTGAAGCTACTTCAATATCGACACCCCATCTTCGTGTGATAGTCTCATCAAACATATCGGGCAATAACTGACCCACATCTTTATATTGAGCATAAGAAACTATGGCTTTATAGTCACTGGTGCCATGCGAGACCTCATTACTTTCGGGTGGCGAAATGCCCAACATTTCCAGGGGTACCAACACTTTGGTGTATTTATCAAACTTTGTCTTGTCTTGTATATAATTATTGTATTTGGGGAATGTTATAACCGGTTTTTGTTTAGCCGAATGTTGCAAGAAAGCACTAGTATCGGGCAGTATGACGCTTTCAGTGGTGAAGGCATTCGGTTTCAGATATTTGGTCTTGTGATATTCACTCAGTTGTTCGGGTTCATAGCCAAACAGTGATTCCATGGTAACAATATCTAAACCAAATGCCATATTTGGTTGTACAATTTCAAACGGATTGGTATAGGTGTCATGTTGGGATCTGGCTAATATAACCATGTACTTGTTGAAGGCATCCAACAAATCATCTGGACCACGCTGAATTAATTCCGTTGCTCTCTTCCATTCCTGGCCGTATTTACGATCCAATATAACACTGGCCGCTTCCACCAAGTTCTTAATAAAGTATTTGTCCTGTGAATGTGTTAGATTTAAGCCATTTTGCATCAGCTCATAGTTGATTAGCTCTTGCAGCAAACCCTCGGTTACCAGCAAATCGGCGCCATACAAACGATCGTGAGAAAATTTCATTTCATCAGAGAGATATTCCATTTCTATTTCGTTTGACCATACATTGTTGTTTTCGTTAAGCAAGAAGGAAGACTCCATCTTATAACGACGATGATCCTTTACTAAAGGTTTTTTGTGGACCTTTGTGCGATCGACTATGATGCATGCTTTTTGTAAATTTTCTGCCGCCTTGATGGCCACAAACGAGTTGAGTTCCAATTCCATTTTTTCCAGTTGTGACAACTGTTTGCGTAGTTCCACGAATGGTTCAGAAGTACAATTAAACATGTCGGGCATATTCCAACCTCCAGACAAATTATCACAGTTTCTTTGACCTTTCCCCTTGGCGGGAGTCGGACAATTTTCAACGGTAGTACTGCCGAGAGGAGTACGAGGCCACCATACTCCGGCAGCAAATGAACGAGGACAGGAATCATAGACTACTTCACAACCATTGAGAGTCACTTCTGCATAAGGATTGGAACAAGAATCACATCTTCTGCCTATAACTCCCTCGCGGCACTCACACTGTCCCGTTAGAGGATTACAAGCACTATTGAAGGAACCAATGGAATAACAATCACATGGTATGCATGCCGTTTCATTGGGTGGTTGATAATGATTCGTTTTGCAGTGACATTGACCCGTAGTCTTGTGGCAATCGGGATGGTATCCTTGCTTAACATTACACTTACAGGGTCCACATACTTTCTCACCCCACCATCCACCGGGGCAGGGCTGTTGCACGGTCTTTTCACAATATTCTCCATGCTGGTATGTCGAATTACATTCGCAATGATATCCGCGGAAGTCGTTAACATTGGCGCGACATATACCAGCAGCACAAGGCTTTACCGTGCAAATCGGTAAACATTCTGCACCCACATAACCGGGTAGACATTCACATTTCGACTGATCCCATGAGGTGGTACAAGTTGAATGACTGGGACAAAATTGGGGACATTCAGCTTTCGATATACAACCATCTTCTACATTCTCACGTATGGTCGGACGAGACAAAACCGATTGAGCAGCACCGATGCGAACATCTTGAATACAACCCTCATAAGGCAAGAGGTCACCCACATGACCTATGGAACTGTCAGCATTTCCAATGACTATTTTACCCACATACAGACCTTGTATTTTCTGCGATATGGGCACAGTGCCTACACGTTGACCAAAGTCCACGGAAAATTGCAACTCAGAACTCAGCCATTTGATTTCAATACGATGCCATTCACCATCAGACAAATAAGCTCCAGCCAAAAACATGGGTTCATTATCTAAAATATAATATAATATGCCACTCTTTAAGCAGATAACAGCAGAACTATTCTGGCCTATTTGTATTTGTATGAGAAAGGCATTTTCTTGACGCGTTCTCAGCGACAAAGAAGTGATCCATGGTAGTTGTATGGGCCGTAGTAGAGGATTAAAACTTAAGCTGCCATCGCCAGAGAAACGCCAAGGCGCAGGTATGGTATCTTGGCATTGATTACCAGCATATCCTTCAGGACACTCACATGTGTAGATGTTCCAACCTTCGCGACACACACCACCATTGAAACAAGGCTCCGAAGAACATAATGAATTCTTTTGGGGGCAACCCGATATAGTGCCATTATCCGCAACGTACGAATTTAAATCTATAAAACGTTCATCTATGCGCAGGTCGGATATACAGCCAACATAGTCCTGATTTTCTATGGGGAAGTGGGCAGGAATTCTGGGTAAACCACCCACTTGCAGAGGCCCGGTTAAGTCCAAAAACCGATGACATGTTTCCGTGAGCAAAGAACATTTTTTATCCAATTTCAAGGTAGTTTGATTGGCACAATTCCAACGCTCACCTAAATTACCAGCCAACGCTATGGCAGTGTCACAGTTATCCAACATTAAGGTGACAGTACGATTTAGATACACCACCTCCACTTCATGCCACTGGCCATCCGACACCTTAGAATGTTGCACTATTGACACCTTTTCGATACGATCTCCCAGAGAATATGAAAACGAAACATAACCCTGTACTATTTCCAAAGCTATGAAATCATGCAGCTCATTGTAACGGCCATTGTACAATAGCAAACCATTCTCATGGACGGTGGCAAAACGTAACTTTACATTGAAACGATGACGTTGCTTTAGACTTTCAAAGGTGAGAAAAGAGTTGCGTGAGAATGAACGCGAACGTAATTCACAGGTCGCTGTATAGGGTGGTGGTTGTGAGCTCAAATAGTTATTCATACAGGACAAACCACCCTCACATATGTCTGACATGCATGGTTTCAATTTTCTAATATCCGTTTCACAATTAACGCCTGTATGGGAAGCCGGACAAACACATGTATATCCACCCTCACGTCTTACACAGGAGCCACCATTTTCACACGGATCAGAATAGCATAAATCCACTTCGGTATCACATAGATAATGCTCTTTGCTGCCCGTAAATCCTTCGGGACAAGAACAGGCAAATGTATTTACGGGATATATAGGCCGGAATAAAACTGTATCACTATGTATAAAATCAGAAGCATTGCCGAATTTTAGTACCGTCAGGCATTCTTCAAAATTCAAACAGGGTTCCCTTACACAGAGATTATCATCGAAAGGCAAAACTTCCACTGTGGCCAATCTAGCTAATATGGCACGATTTAAGTAAACCCGTTCCTGCAGATACTGGGGCGTATAGAACTCCTCATGGGACACATCTGGCCTTTTGGCTGAAAAGCTGACATTCAGTATGCGGGATGTCACATCTGTATCATCTTGTATGGAGAATATGAAAATGTTCTCCTTAGGACAGGGTATAATGGCTGCCAAACCATCCAGAAAGAAATTCAGCAAAGGCGACAGGAAGGCTTCCTCGGTCATTTCATTTAAACGCACCGTTACCGAATTGAACAGCATGTCTTCGGTGATCAAGCGTACGGCTAATTGCATAATGGCTTTGGCTTCATTAATACCATCCGTTACGGATACCTCCATGGTGGCAAATTTCGGTACATTAGTATTGAGTTGGGGACTCAGACTTAAACCTCCGCTAGTTTGATTTAATCTTATCAAGTTGGCATTGTTTCCCGATAAAATCCGATAGGTTAGCTTGTCACTGACATCTGCATCGAAGGCGGGTATTCTGCCAATATCACCACTGGGAAAATGATCACGGAAGTTGTTGAAGATAACTTGGAAATCTCTTAACACAGGAGCATTATCATTGACATCGGTTACCAAAATCTCAACATGAGCATCATTACGTAGAGGAGGACTGGCAGCACGTATGACTAATTCAAAGCGTTTGCGATTAGATTCATAATCCAGTTCTGTCATTGTAAGCAATTGAGCCCTTTCTGAGCCTGGTCTGGTAACCAAAGAAAAAGAGTTGGAATCATCGCCACCTATGATGGAATAATGAACCACTGCATTTACACCTTCATCGGGATCATGAGCATGTATTTCGCCTACAACTGAGCCCACGGGAGAGTTCTCTGGCACATATAAAGTTATTTTATCCGAGGGAAAAGTGGGTGGTGAATCATTGATATCCTCTAAACGTATTTGAACCTCAACCGTACTCGACATGGGCGGAGATCCTTTATCTACAGCTATGGCAGTGAGATGATATATGGCCACACTTTCACGATCCAAACCCTTGTTGGTTCTTATCGTACCCGACGTGGGATCTATAACGAAGGAACCATCGTCCACATCACGGTCACTTAGCAAATACTTGATGCGACCATTTAAACCAATATCAGGATCAGAGGCTGAAACTTGCAAAACTGAAGTACCCACCAAAGCATCTTCTAATATGGAAGCCTGATACAAAGGATTCTTAAATTGAGGAGGATTATCGTTGACATCGGTAACACTTATTTCCACATCGGTAGTGTCACTTAAAGACGGATTACCACCATCCTTGGCGGTAACAGTTAACAGGTAGCCGCTAGTGGTCTCACGATCCAATAGGGCATTTGTTACAATAGCACCGGTTTGTGGATTAATGGAAAATGGATCTGGACTGCTTAGACCATTGATGTTTTCTTCATTTAAAGAGTAAGTAATTTGAGCATTTATACCCACATCGCTGTCTGTGGCTGAAACTACCAATACAGTAGTACCGATGGGAGCATCCTCAAATACCGAAGCACTGTAGGGAGCGTTTTCAAAGATCGGAGCAAAATTATTGGCATCTGTTATGTTAATATTAACAGTCGAGGTATCGGCTCTACCACCTGAATCTGTGGCGGTTATGGTTAACAAAAACCTCTTCTCTTGTTTATAGTCCAGGGACTGGGCTATCGTTATGAGACCACGACCATTCTGAGAAGTTATGGCAAAACGTCCTCTGGTATTGCCAGAAGTTATTTCGTAATGCAAACGGGAATCTTCATCGGGATCAGTAGCGGTGACTGTACACACGGGGGTACCAGGAGGCTGATCTTCACCTACATTGGCTTCATAATACTTGGGATTGAACACCGGATCATTGTCGTTGACATCTTGCACTGTAATTACAACCGTGGAGCTGGCTGATTTGGGAGGTATACCACCATCTTTAGCTATAACCTGGAAGGCAAAACGACTTTGCTCTTCACGATCTAACTGCTTAATGGTTTGAATCCAACCGGTGCGCGAATCAACAGCCAAAGGAAAATTGTCATCTCTTTCCAAAATACTATACTGTATCTCTGCATTGGCACCCTCATCCGAATCATAGGCCTGTACACGTATAATATTATAACCTACCGGAACATTCTCCAAAACCGATTCTTGAAACTGAGAGGTATAAAAACGCGGAGCATTGTCATTTGTATCAAGGACATTCACCAGCAATTGGGTTGTATTACTTCTCGAAGGACTACCACCATCTTGGGCACGTATAACCAAACGATAACTGCGTACACTTTCATAATCCAAAGGCTTAACCAAACTGACATCACCGCTCATGGAATCGATGGCAAATTGTGACTGTGTATTACCACCAATAATGGCATAACGTATGGCGGCATTGTTGCCCTGATCGGCATCGGTGGCTCTTATGTGGGCCACAACATTATCATCACCCCAGCGGTCTTCGGGTACTTGAACTGTATAGGTGCGTTCACTAAATTGCGGATAATTATCATTGTCGTCCAGGATTTTTACTAACACACTGGCTGTGGCTGTCTTACGTTCACTTTGAGCCGACGACATATCCGAAGCAGTAACCACAATGTTATAACTATCCGAAGTTTCACGATCCAAAGAAGTGCGTGTAGCAATAACACCACTGCGGGCATCTATGCGAAATATGGGAATTTCCTGGTCTTGCAAGGTACCAGTGCCATCTAATAAATAATAGGAATTAAAGATGAATTAAGGAAATTGGAAAATATGTAAAATATGTAAAATAAACTTACCGGTAACGCTTTCTATACCATACTCGATTTCGGCATTTTTACCTATATCTTGATCTGTTGCTCGTAGTGTGATAACCGTGGAACCCACGGTGGCTCCTTCGCGTATAGATGTCTCAAATTGCTCCGCCTCAAATGTGGGACTATGATCATTGCAATCCAAAACATTTACCTGTAAAGTAGTGGTACCAGAACGAGGAGGAAAACTATCATCTGTAGCCACCACTCGAAAGTAATGAACATCCATTAATTCGCGATCCAAACTGGCCGAAGTGGTTACCACACCAGTACGAGAATCCACCTTAAACAAAGACTGCGAACGAGAATCCAGCAAGGAAACCATGGAATAAACTACAGGCGAATCCTCAGGATCTCTAGCCCTCACAGTGGTGACCGTTGCACCAGCTGGCTGTTCTTCCAACACTGAAGCCACATACAAGGCCTGCTCAAAGAAAGGCGATTGATTTCTCAGCTCTCTTCTAACTCTTTTGGCTATATCGGTATCATTGAATTCCTGATGATGATACACAATCTTCAAACGATGATCCGAGTCCACAATATCATTACGATCACAACGTATATTAAAGGTTATGCTGACCTTCCACATAGACTCGTGTATGCAAACATCACGACTGGCCACTAAATCACGGTTTTGATGTTCTATGGCGAAACGTTCATCATTAACATCCAAAAAATTCACTTTGCAGTACTGACATATCGAACGTGGCAAAAATGCATTTAAATTATTTATGAACTGGGACTTTCTCAGGCAAATTTGATTCCATTTATCTGTGGTGTGTATGGCATATGAGGCGTAGGTCTCGGAAATCCATTGTTTAGCATCGGTGATGCGTCGATGCAGATTTGTTTCTATGACAAAGGGATCACCATCACTAAAACCACGACGCTTGCGCGACAAAATACGATGGCGCATTTCATTGTCATAGGCATCACCAAAAATCAAATCACCTTCGCGAAAATCATTACGCGAATGATTGTGATTATAGAGATCTAGAGAATTGGAGGTTAATAAATTAATAATATTCTCTGATTTACTACTACCCAGAGAATCCAATTGCTGCGACAAATCTCTTCTCTTTCTTCGTCTCGAATAGCCAGTGTCTTCCTCCTCATAGTGGCGGGCATGGATTTCTTCCTCTACACGACGATCCTCATTGCAGGTATGACCTGATACAAAGATACGTATAGGCAGACTGTAGTAGTCTATGCTGCGCAATCTATTTGAAGTGGAATCTACATAGAAGGTAAATAGATTTGGATAGTAGATGCCATCACATTTCAGAGACTTTTTCAATTGTATTTGGCCATCCTTGTGATTGACAGCGACTAGATGATGCACAAAGTGAGCCGATTTATGGGCATTGATTTTGTAGTGACGTTCGGAACCCAGCTTATAAACAGATGCATTAAATATTATAGTGCCAGGTTGCGCACTTTCATGCACAATAATGAGATACGCATTTGTGATTTGTACTGTATGACAGATGGTCAACAGGAGTAGGAGGCATTTCTTCAGTAACAATTGTAATGTTTGATTTGATGTGCTTGTTATTTTCGAGTGTTTGTTGCTGGAGTTGCAACTAGTGCTGCTGCTGGTTGTGTTTGTGATTTCCATCAAATTTCCTTTGGTAATTTTCCTCAAAGGTTTTGTTGCTACAACTGACGATGGTGATGATGATGCTGTTGATGAGCAGGGAGAGGACGTTGTTGACAGTGATGACAAGAGCAATGACGACGATGATGATGATGTTGATGATGTTATAGTTGTCGTTTTGGTTGTTGTGTCAGTTGCTGTTGATGGCAAACCATGATGTAAATGCATTTTTTGTTGCAAGAACATGTGTTTTTATCTTTGTATGTTTGTTAAATGTTTGAGTATGTTAAAATGTGGTTGTGTGGTTTTTTATGCAACTGATTATTAAGTATTTTGTGAGTTTTTGTATGAGTATGAAATAAATGTGTGCGTGCGTATGTTGTGTAGTACAGTATAGTACTGCACAGTGTGCAGAGATTGATGTGGTCAGTAAGTGGTCGAAACCGTAATTAACCGCACATCAAAAATGTTTCTTGCAATATAACAACATTTGTTTGTTGTTTTCTTTTACTGATCTGTTTTTTTTTGTTTGTTTTGCCTTATGTTAAAAGCTGCAAAGAAAGAGAGAAATAAAATTTTTATTTCAATAAAATCTATATTTAAATAAAACAATTATTTGTATAACTAGTTAAAGTATGCGATTTGTACAGAATTTCTCGAGATTTATATCAGACAATGTTTAAATCGGTCGACAGCTAAACTTTTAGTTTACAAAATGCTGTTCATTTGCATAAAACTTCAAAACTTTAAAGTTGTTCAACTAAAACTAACAAAAAAAAAAGTCAGTGACATGAGAAAATCTACATCCATTAAAGAATGTACATATTTCAATTTCCAATGCTCTTAAATAAAGTTTTTATCTGACCCATGTTAATAATCTACAAATGCTTTGCATATTCAACAAACATGCTTTCATTTGCAAAATGTTATTTAAATAAGTAAATTTTAAAGAGAAGAATCTGCTTTTTTTAACATTAGTGTCTAAACATTAGACCTGCCCTTTAAATACCTATGACTTGGATGGATTTCATTTTGTTCTTTAGTTCTATGTCTATAGCTGATGATAAATGTCAAAATTGTGGTCAATATAAAAAATTATCAGGTATAGTCACCATTTATTAGTATTATTGCTTCGTTAAGACAAAATTGTTAGTGCTGTTGTTTGTCTGACAATAAATGCTATTAATTGTAAAAGAAATTGATTTAGTATTTCTGACGAGCTCGATAAAGAAGTGAAACGCAGTGCTTGTCGGAATAAAATGCAGATGGATGGACGAAATCAGCAAGGACGCACAAATCGCAGCAGATAGCTATCGTAACAGCGTAATGTATTGGTCTCTGAAGAAACTCACTTGTGACGACAGAAGAGCAGCAGGTAGAGGTATGGGCAGATCACTTTAGCCGAATGCTCACGGGGAATATCCGTCCTCTACGAACAGAATGAGAATGTGAGTTTCACGTGAAAGACCCATACATCGTTTCCGAATGCCTCACCATGGATGAGATCGAGAATTCAATTAGCAGTCTTAAAGGAAACAATTCCCCATGTGTTGACGGAATCTCTGTTGAACTCTTGAAGTCCGACCCACATATGAATGCTCGAATAAACTGCCAATCATTAGAACGATCTGGGAGAGCGAAAATCTCCGCAACGAGCTGACTGAGGGCGTGGTAATAAATATACAAAAAAAGCCAATCTCACAGACCCTAATAACTATCGCGCCATTTCTCTGCAATGCGTAATTAATAAGGTAATAGCCCAGATTATTTCCAACTTTAAGACAGTCTACGCGTTATTGTGGAACAATCTGTAGAGTGGCGCTCACCACTGTATCCATGCTTCAGAGACCTCGAAAAGGCCTTCGATAAACTAAACCACGATGTAATTTAGAGTTCATTGGCATGTAGGAGAATACCTCTTAAACTCATAAGCCTTATAAAAAGCCTATACAGTAATGCTTCTTGTAGCATAAAACAAGGCAAATTGCTGAGTGGATCGTTGAGAGTTGGGATTAGATGTCCGATAGGGATGTGTCCTGTCACCACATCTATTTAGTATAGTTCTGGTCACGATCCTTGGAAGAGTCCTCGATAACGGGGTATGTGGGGATTGCAGGGTCACCTAAACGATATTGATTATGCAGAAGATATTTGTCTACTGGCTCACTCAGCTACTCAGATCTAGCGGCGAACTTTCGAAGCGTAACTCTGGCTTTAATTATTGTATTAATGCAACCAATTGGTGCAACCGAAATATAAGTTGTCAGCCAATTCTGCTAATCGCTTGCAGATGGCACGTCAAACATTTGGCCGCCTGAACGGCTGCGAAACTTGGAACGCTGCCACTCGTGATATGCACAAAATGCAAGTATTCGTCTTCATAAGATCCTTTATGTATTCTGACAGAGAACCATATCTAATCATACACAGATACAATAGATTCGTGATAGCAACCGAATTTGTTGCCAATCGAATTATACAGTTGTGCCTACTATATTTTAGATCGGGTAACAAATATTTGGTTGCTTCAACAGACATTCATCGTTATCAACTGACTTTCTGTTGATAGAACCGAAAAATTCCATGTGTGCAACCGAATCATTCGATTGGCAACAAATTCGGTTGCTACTACGAATCTGTTTTCTCTATGTACGCTCTGGGAAAGAACAAGCCAACAAAACCCATATATTGAAGTAAGGCGACAATAATGGCGTTGGCAGACTAACGACATCATTAGAACTGCCATAGACTGGAACCCGCAAGGGAACAGAAGAAAGGAAGTAAATATCAAGAGATGGGGAGGAGTGAATGCCTTCACTTCAAAATAGAGAGATCTTGAAAAGTTTTATTGAGGCCCTATGACCTATGATCTCTGTAGAAACGACGGGAATTTATATATATATTTATATTTCTGATGTACTTATTTTAAATAAAGTACTGTTTTACAATTTGTAAGTAAAAAGGTTTCTTAATTTTAGAAATGTTCCTTATAACAAAGGGCAGGCTTAGTAAAAACACACAAATGTCTATGTTCAGATTTCGAATGTACTACTACAGAGTAACAGTGTGTTCTTGGATTTATATTATTCTTTCAGTTTTTCTTTTTTTTAGTTTATTTAGTTAGTATTCCTTTTTTTTTGCTTCTTCTATATGGCTTATAAATATTCATAACAAAACCGACTTTCCTCCCTTTGGCATCGTAAAATGATGACATGATATGATAGTTACTCAGTTCTTTATAACAATCTGTATAAAAAGGGTTTTTTTTAAAGTTGGCTACAGCAGTTTATCTGTTACCATTTACATACACATAGATATATTAAATCTTTAAAATAACGAACTATAATATAGATGTTTTTAATTCGTCTATTATTTTTTTATTTTTGTAATTGATTTAAATCCGTGTTTTTAATTGTTTTATTTTAACTTTATCAAATATTTTTGGCTATAGATTTGTATAAACGTTTAAGTATCCTTGCGGATATCTGCAAATATTTATTTCTAGAAATCCAACTATACTAACTAAATAAATCAAATTCCACAGCTCTGCCTTGGATCTTCTTAAATATTATAAAAATTAACAAACAATATAATTATTAAAACTGGTTTTTAAATTAAATACTCTTGAAGATCGAACAAAAATTTAATTAAAAAAAAATTGCAGTAAAGGAATTCGATTTTTAGATAACGGAGAACAATATTAGGCCTTAGGAGCCATCCTAATATATACTTTATGAGTGCGAAACATATATTGGGTGTATGACTTCAAAATGAGGGATTTACAATAGATGGCGTATCTTTTGAACGCTATTTTTGTTTTTAATAACTTATATGTCATTTTGAAGGGTACATATCTGTCAAACATACGAAAATGTCGAATTTTGTACCAAGAAAGCGTCATATTTATGCGGGAAGTCTTGCTTTAGTTCTTTAATTTGAAAAAAAGTGCCACTGAAGCACACCGATTGCTCACCAAAGCTTATGGTGAACGTGTTCGGTTTCAACGTACGAGGGATGGTTTGTGCGGTTCAGAAGTGGTGATTTTGATGCGGAAGACAAAGATCGCCCAGGCCAGTCAAAACAGTTTGAAGACCAAGAATTGAAGACATTACTTTACACTACTTGCGATGAAAAACGAATCTATTACGATTACTCGAAGCGTAAGATATCATATGAGAAGCTCGGCCAACGAGCCAAATCGACACCAAAGCCAAATATCCATGGCGCTAAGCTAATGGCATCTGTATGGAATGCAACTGATTCGTTTGACGCAAGCAATGGCCGAAAAACTCCCGGAATATGCGGTCTGACATGAAACCACAATATTCCATCATGACAACGCTCGGCCACATGTTGCAATACCTGTTAAAAACTATTTAGAATGAAGTGTTTGTAAAGTTTTGCCTCACGCGCTTTATAGTCCAAACTGTGCCCCGTTCGAACTCTCTATCTGGGATACGCTCACAAAGTATCCAATATTGGATTGATTCGATCTTGGCCTCAAAATATTAGCAGTTCTTTTGGCTCGGAATCCATATGTTGCCAGAAATATGGGAAAAGGTCATAGCTAACAATGAATAAACAATGTTAGCTATGACCTTTCAAAATAAAAGTTAAACAATCATGGCGAAGGGTATAATAACAATCTAAAGATAAACAAGTAAGAGAGCTATAATCGGCTATGCCGAATCTTATATACCCTTCACCAAATTATACTTTAAAATAAAAATTTTAAATATTTGTAAGTAAACAAAATTTTTTTTTTCAAAACTTAAAAAAAATTTTTTTTTTTCAAATTTTTCTTTTATTCGAAATTGTTTTTTTTAAATTTTTTTCCATTTTTTTTTAAATTTTTTCCAAAATTGTTTTCAACATACATACGTACATGGCTATATCGACTTTGGCATCTATAACGATCCAGAATATATATACTTTATGGGGTCGCAAACGAAAAATGTAGAAATAACAAACGAAATGACTTACATATATATACCCTTGCCACTCATGGTTTAAATGTTGGGAATCCCTTTAAAAGGGAGTTAGACTAGAGTTTCCAATTCGGTTTTAACCGAAACCGCGGTTTTTCAAGGCCTAAAACCGAAACCGACAATTATTCTTCGGTTTTCACTTTTAATCTATTTTCACTAGAAAAATTCAAAATTTAGAAATGAGAAAAAATTTTTTTCATCCAATATCTCTAAACACAGATCGGTAAAAATATCTTAAGATTTGTTTAAATTTTTTAAATTGTATTACAATAATTGCTTCATATGATGTAGCAGGCTACCTGTCGCAAGCTAAATAATACAACATTTTTGTAACATTCATTGTAATGAGGATTGTAGCTCATTCTAGACGTATTATTAGAAAAAAGCATAAAGACCCACATTTTGTATTCCTACTCAGCATCATGAATGTTTCTGTGTCCATTATTATAGAAAATCCAAATGAAAAGTAAGACTATAATCAACTTTCGTAAATTCTAACTCATTCAGAATCATTTTTCTACAATTAAAGTTATAAAATATTCAAAAAGTACTACTAGTTCGAAAAAGTACCTGCGATTCCCTTTTTTATATTCTAACTCAGTCAGGATCATGTGTGTTTAATATCCTGCTTATAGGTTCATTATTATAGAAATTTCAATAATAGTTTCTGTTACCTCAATATCATAATGCCCTCTATCCTTGATTATTTCTTTACTCAGCATATCAGCCAACTATTATGTATACACAATAAGTAAAACAATTTATTATAATAAAAAGTACCATTAGGAAAACAAATTTAAAAATTTTCCACACTTAAACCACTGCCAAGTTTGAAATTTCAAAGTAATTTCCTGATTCTAGGTTCATAATTATAGAAAATTCATTTTGAAAAACGAAAAAGTACTAATTTTCCTTTATCCTCGTAAACACTCGTCAAATTTGAACTTAAAATTTGTTTAGCAGTTAATAAATTATCACAAAACCGAACCGAAACCGATCGGTTTTCAATTTTTTAAAACCGAAACCGCGGTTTTGAAATTCTTCGGTTTTTTGGAAACTCTAAGTTAGACACTTTTCCGAAATATGCTAAAAAGTATCTCTCATTTTTATAGTGCGATTGCAACTTAAAAAAATCTTTTTCTGAAAACTGTTTTAAATCATTTATTTTAATTTTAAAGAGTAGTAAGCACCACATTTAAGCGTTGTAAATATCAGCACAAACGCCTAATATATCTATCCTCCTCCAATTGTGTTGTGTTTGGTAAAAAAATCATGATTGATTGTTGTTATTTTTTAAGGGTGCATAAATTAATTTAACATTACAAACAATCCATCCGAAAATTGAAAAAAAAAAAATTACCAATGAAAATACATTTTCTTTTTTATTGACGAAGTCTTAAAACATTCATTCTAATTGCTATTTTTTAGTATTAATTTATGCAAACAGCTGTTAATTTTCACGAAAAAACACCGCCTAAATATACATACATATATATTTGAAATAATGTTGAATAATTGATAACATTAAAATTTTCAAATATTTTTTCTTAAATTTTAACTAATAAGCATAAAACGTGTTTTTATTTTTTTGCTAGGACACGATTTAATTGAATTTAAAATTATCTAGCATATATTAAGGGGCATATAATTTAAATCAGTTTAGGGAAAGTAAGTTTTTTGATATTGTGCTCTTTTACTACTTTACCAGGCCAAGTACTGTACATTGTGAATACCGCTATTGTTAAAAAAAATATATGTATGTATTTTAAAATATCATTTGATTGTTTTAAAATGTTTATTACAAATGTTGAATACTTTTGTTACTTAGAAATAATTCTGTTAATACTGGCCTAAAACATTTTATTAAAGAAAGTTTGTCATTGAACTAGTTTACAAACTATTAATGCCAATTGTTCGATTTTAAAATGCATGTGATTAAATTATATTGCAATAAAATCAAAACTGTTAAAGCATACCACTTTGCACAAACAAATTTACTCCCATACTTCTAACGTGAACACTACATGCCCGGCAACCTTTACATGAGGAAAAACATGGTTGTGATATGGTCACAGGCATTTTGTGTATATGATTGCAAGTTATTTAACAATATTATGGTTGCGGCTGTCATACATATAGGTGTTTACAGTGGTCCTAATATTGATGAATAACTTTTAATCATGTTCATGTAATGTCTGTGATCATATAGCAGTCATGTTTTTTCTCTGGGTAAAGTTACAAAGAAAAATCACTATTTGTTACGCACCAACTTACTTGCATGGCTTTTAAGTAGCGAATTTAACACGCGCATGTCATGGCATGGAGGGTGGTCAATTGATACCCTCTTTCATGAATATATCTTGATATTTAGTTTTATTGTGCCTACATACTTGGTAATTGAAAATTCTGTTTATTTTGAGGTCAGGAATTTAACGCTGAAGAAGAAGTATACTTTAACAGGTTTTTGAATTTGCCGCCTTTTGTACAACCAAACAAATTAAACAAGGTTATGTTCTTAAAAGTTTGGATTACACGAGATAACAAGGCGTTTTCAGTGTTGAACAAAATTTCCAAATATTGAACGTTTGGCGACCACAATTTCAACCAAATTATCCTAAGCGATGAAGCACATTTTCAACTTGATGGCCTGGTTAATCGTAAAAATTGGAGCATCTGGGTATCAGGGAATCCAAATGTGAAAACTAGATGCATCCACAACGTGTCATTGATTGGTGCAGATTTGGGTTAGAGGCATCAATGGATCAAAAATTAAGCTGGTCAAGCCCCGAGTGTCACTGGTGCTCAATATCGCGACATTATAACATATTTATTTCTAGCTAAATTTCATAATAAAACCAAAAAAATTAAAAAAAATCCCGCATTTTAAAGTCAAACACCCAATATTTCTGTAAAATAATGCAGAAAGTTAACAAGTTTCACAAATTTATTTAATGTTAATAGTAAAATTTGCATATATCTGACCTTTGACCGCGATGGCCGTCCCGAAAACGTCGTCCGATTTGGCTGAAATTTTCAGCACTTAACTTTTAGACCTAGTGTCACAATATTCCAGCAGGAACCCTTTGAAATCTAAAAAAAAACGGCTGCCACCCTAATATCCATATTGTCTACATACATAATTGAGATCGAGTTATAGCTCACCAATTCGAGGTAGTCATGGTTTTTGCTATATTGATGTATCAATCATGTTTGCAAGTGTTTTGGAAGTTGTTATTAAAAAAAAGAGGGTCATCGCTATATCGACCCCTATATCTATAACGATCAATAATATATAAACTTTATGAAAAGTGTGGTAATTGCTATACCGAACTATACATTTTAATATAGAGAAAACTAATTGACTCCCTTCGTTTGTGGATAATTGCTAGCTTTAAAACAACAGGGTACAACCAAATGACTTGATATCCCCATTACATATTTACTAGAGTGTCGCATTGGAAAAGGTTTAAGCTAAAAACAAGTAAGAGAGCTATATTCGTCTGTGCCGAATCTTATATACCCTTCACCAAATTATACTTTAAAATAAAATTTAAATTTTTTTTTTTAAAATAGTGAAAAAAATTTATGACAAAAAAATATTTTTGGTGAAAAAAATTTGTGTTAAAAAATATTTTACCCGATTTTGACCTACTGTAGTCTTATATACATCGTTGCAATGGACTTTGAAATATCTATCATTAGATATCCATATTGTTCATATTTATGACTTAGTAATCGAGATATAGATAAAAAATAGGCCAAAAACAGTGGTTGTCCCGGTTTTTTCCTTATATCATATATTGTGGGCCGATTTTTTCGATTTGAAATAGCAACCGAGCTGGAAGAATTCCCGATATATTAATGCATGAATCATGAATGTAAGTTTTTTGAGGGCTACGGAAAGTTGATTTCAACATACAGACGGACATGGCTATATCGACTTCGCTATCTATAACGATCAAGAATATATATACTTTGTAGGGTCGCAAATGAAAAATGTAGAAATTACAAACGGAATGACAAACTTATATATAACGTTGCCACTCATGGTGAAGGGTATAATAACTGCAGAGTCGACAATTTTATAAACAAATTTTTTTTAACATAATTTCCCCGTTTTAAGGATTTCGGTGTTTGAATACAGGAAATGGCAAAACTTATTAACCCAGTTTTTATGGTAAATGTTATTCTAAAAATTGATAGGTTACATTTGTTTCTTTTAAATGTTAATCCTCTACTCTGAAGGTTTTCAATAATAGTATATACTTGTACATAGTGGTTATATCTAAAATTCAGGAAACTCATAAATTTTGCCTTCTCTAGAAAATTTTTTATTAAGATATCGTTCAAGGGCTGCCAAAATAAAAAGTTTCTAAGCCACTATGTGCCGTTGATGATTATTCCTTTTCAACAAGTATGATTCAGAAAAAAATATGAAAAAGCCTCTTTCCATAGATTTTTTGATAGAGGAGCATATTTCTGGGTTTAAAATTTAACTAGTTGGGAAGGGGGCAACCAAACTTTTCTTCTTTTTTTGTTGGTTCTATTCAAACATTTTGATTTAAAACATCAGTGAAAAAGCTACACACATACATGTGTGCATGGCCTGCAACATGTTCCATGATGCACCTATAACATACTTTCAGTTATATGCTCCATGAAGCAGAAAAATTTAACACAATTCTAAAACAAACCTACACAAAACAAAAGCAACATAAACTGCATAGAAATTGAAACTGAACATGAAATGTGTATCGAATAAAAAAAAATAAAAAAATGTGTGAAAAATGTATTTCATTTTTAGTTTCTAAAACAAAAACATACAAACTGGAAAACATTTGTAAAAAGCACAGGTGTCCTTATATGTTTGGGTGTTAAGTGGAAACTGAAAATGACGCATACAATACGTTGCTACACATCTGCATACCAGGACAAGCTGGAAAGTGTTAAACAATTTGATGTAATTTAATGTAAACATCTGTTGAAAATAGATGTCATTTTAATCATGAGAGCTAACCACGTCAAACTAAATTTATAAGGATAACATTATAGTGTGGTCTTTTCTAAATTAAAGCTTGTTTAATTAAATCTAGTGAATTATGAAATATGTTTCTGAGCATTTTTGACAAATTGAAGGTAATTAAATGACCTATGTAATAGTATATAAATTTTCAAAATACCCTTAATATGATATCTTACATGACAATGTTCAATGCTCATTACCTTTCACGTGAAGCTTTTTCGCAAAAAAAATTGCCAGAATAATTTAGATTTTATATATAAGTTTGTCATTCCGTTTGTAATTTCTAAATTTTTCATTTGCGACCCTACAAAGTATATATATTCTGGATCGTTATAAATAGCGAAGACGATATAGCCATGTCCGTCTGTGTGTTGAAATCAACTTTCCGTAGCCTCCAAATAACTTACAAAAATGATAGATACATCAATATATCAGGAATTCTTCCTGCTCGGTCGCTATTTAAAATCGAGAAAATCGGCACACCAATGGCTGAGATATAGGGAAAAAACCGGGACAACCTCGATTTTTGGCCTATTTTTGATCTATATCTGGATTACTAAGTCATTAATATAGACAATATGGATATCTAATGATAGATATTTCAAAGTCCATTGCAACGATACATTAAGGCTATAATAGTAAGTTGGACCTAAAACGGATCAAAATCGGGAAAAACATTTTTTAACCCGAATTTTTTTCAAAAAAAAAATTTTTTTGTCATAAATTTTTTTTTAATAAATTTTAAAAAAGAAATAAAAAAAATATTTGGAAAAAATTTAAAAAAAAATAATTTCGAAAAAAATTTGAAAAACAAAATTTTTTAATTTGATCGGCCCTTTAGCCCACATTCCAACCCATTCAGATACAAATCAACTTAGCTCTGAATGTGTGAAGTTTCATGAAAATATCTCTATCGAATTACATATTTTAAAATAAATTGTTTCTAAATCACTCTGTGTCCCTTGTTAGACCAAGCTGTAGTTATTTCAAAAGTTTATTTATATTACTATTGAAGGACTAGTTACTTTACTCACCACTAGTAATATATGGCTAAGTTAATTTCCATATTATGTTTCCCTAAAAAATTATTTTGTATTTTACTTTAAAACTAGTTAGTTTACTTTAGAATTTCACCCAGAACTTCTGGTCGTATTTAGGTTTTAAAATAACTTCTCAGCCTGCCTTTGTATGAACATATGCATAATTTATACGTACATGAATATACAGTAAATAAATAACGTTACAGTTGTGATTTGTCGTTGCTGTTGTTTTGGTTTATTTATGATGATGTTCTGAAAATGTTTTATAAATCATTAATTGAATGTCTCACTAGCAAAAACGATTATCTACTAAAAATCTGAAGTAGATAAAAGTTATAAAGTATAAAGTCATACACACAGCTATAGACTTTATTAGAGGTACAAATATGAATGGAAAATTGATAGTCGTACATTAGAAAAATTTTAACAACACCAAAAAACCGGATTTCGCTTATGTCTCGGATATTTATAGGACGATTTTGGTGATTTTCAATAGTCTAATCTTCATTGTTATTTTGATATTTCGACACCACATGTGGATCCTGCGGCCTTCGGGAAAAAATGCATTCTAATAAGCTAAGCCCCATTTTCTCAATCTCTGGTTATTTTTTATCGTGACGTGACGATAAGTGTCTAAATTACTTTTGCAACTTATTCTTTGAATTATTACAAATAAATGAACTTGAGCCATAATAGAGAATTTACTTTATATTGAAACAGATTACATGCTTTCTAATTTACTATGTATTCAATCACGAACATAATTTTAATGTTTTACACTGTAATGAAATATTTGCGAAATAGGAAACTAAGTTTTTCTCTGATTTGATTGCTTAAAGCTTATGCCCGTAACTTCAACAAATAGATATCTATATTGTGAAATACCTATCAGATAAATATAAAATATGACTTGACATTAATTGAATCGTTTATTTCAAAAACCAGTCAAACAACAAAAAATCGAAAATTATGTTATTTGTAAACGTAAATGCATCGTTTAATGCAAACAACATTAAATACTGGTGAATAAAAGCCGAGAGATCCATGTTTAATGCAAAAATAAGTCAAGTAACAGCGCTTTACTGGCCTTACTAAGCCCTAATCTATATTTTTTCATAAATGTTGTAGGTATCCCCACTTGATTAGATATGAAGAGGTTTACGAGAATATTATTCAATGGCCTACAACGGAAGTAGAATGCAACGGAAGTATAATGATGAACAATATTTATTTCAAAACAAATTAACTCATTAAAAAGTTAATTTGTCATTTTAATTTTGAAATTCCAAATAAAATTAGAATAACCCCCAGTTCGTATGATATTTACAATGTTTGCTTCAGAAATCAGTCAAATGCAAACTTTACATTACTTTTTAAATATAAGGACTGAGATCGAAAAATTTTTAACATACATATATGTTAATAAAATTTAAACCACTAAACTTACAGTTTTGAATCTTTTTTTATTTGATTGAAATTATTGTTACAATTACAAAAAAAAAAAAAAAAATATTATTTTTATAGTTCTAATCATTAATGATGAAATTTTGAACCTTTTTCGAAAACCCTTTTATTATGGTTTTTATAGTGTTTTATGTCACTATGTTTGAACTGGTTGTCCATCTCCGTTTAAAATCTACCACACTTTTGGACACCTTTTTTGTGCTCTTCAATTCTCTTTTTACAAGAGCCCAATATCTATCCACTGAACTTAGCTCCAGGCAGTTTGCCTCTCTTGGTACAAATACCACATTATTGGTCTTGTACCACTCAAGACCTCTCTTACTATAGTGACTGACATCAGGCTAAAAATAAGTGGACACATTAAGAAGTCTTATGAATGGAAACATCCTTTTTTGTAAACATTCCTTGATGTAAATTTCGGTATTTATAGAGCCGTTTGTAACAAATGTTTTGCATTTTTGCCACAACTGCATATTGCTTGCCATACCAACAACTTTTTGGGAAATTTTGTCTGCTTTTGGGTCCTAAACTTTTCTTCAACATTCCCTCGAGCATCTGCAACATAAAACAAATTGACCCAGAAACTGCGAAAAATTTTCCATACATACATTTCGTCATCCATTATGCAAGTATATTTTTTGTATAAAAATTGACTTCAATTTCCGTTCTCTGTCTTTCTCCTCTAAATTTTTAGTAGAGTTCCTGTCAGGGACCTTTTCAGCCTTGTATGTTTTTAAACCTGCATTAAACCTGTCCTGTGCAAACCGGGCTGCTTTCTTACCGGATGTGTTGGGAGCTCTTTTAAAAATGCTTTCTATTTATTGGCTTTAGAAACATCATGTAGACCATCCCTTCTACCTGAACCAGGTTTTCTATCAACGGAGAAGTTCTACCATACTGTTTAATAACATTGGAATCAGTTTGACGGCATATCAAGTTTTTGTAGGACCAAGTTGGGTTTTGTTCAAAATATTTAATAATTTTAGTACGCACTTTTTTCTCGTCACTCATTTTAATCAGATTAACAACAAATGAACATAATTGACATTAAACATAAATACTTGGGTTAAAAGTTTTAATGATAAACGTGTGTTAAGAATTTTACGATCTCAGTCCTTAGAATATATTTATACCATTCACCTTCGTTAGAAGGGTATATATAAGTTTGTCATTTCGTTTGCAATTTCTACAATATAATGATAGATATTTCAAAGTTCATTGCAACGTAATGGGTCAAAATCGGGAAAATTTTTTAACTGGATTTTTTTTTTTTACTAAGAATATGTTTTTTCTCATCAATTTTTTTTCACTAGTAAATAAAAAAAAAATTTTTTTGAAAAAAATTAAAAAAAAAATATTTCGAAAAAAAAAATTTGAAAAAAAATATTATTTTCTAAATTTTGTAAAAAAAAACAATTATTAAAAAAAAAAATTTATTTTGTTTATCTAAAAATATTGAAAATTTTGAAAAATGTGAAAACTACGAATGGAAGACAAACTTATATATACCCTTACTATTCTTGGTAAAAATTTAGGAGTTTGTTTATTATTCGAGGGTTATACAAATTTTTCTTTTACTTTTGCCAATACTTATTTTTTCATTATTTAAAATACCAATAATTAGCAATTTGATATTGTAATAAAATTAAAAAAAAAAAAAAAAAAAAAAACAGAAAGTGAATATAATCTAATTGGCAACTAAAGCTTCCTGTTATGATGATAGCTTCGCTATAGACTGTTACATGTGTGGCTAAATAAACATGCTACATATATGCTTATTTTGTCCATATTTATAAGTACATATGTATATACAAATGTATAATAAACCACATTTGTTTGTAATTCCTAGTTGCTGTGACAGTAACTACAAGTGTATGCAGATTTGATTATAAATTTAATACGAATGTATAGTAATTAAATAATTTTACATAGTTTTGTTGTTATTTTCATCAGTGGCAATATCTGTATGTAGTAATAAGTACTAAATAGTAGTAATGGTGTTAAAATGCTAATTAATGTCATATGTCATATTTTGTTCATAAATTTATGAATGTGTATTACATATATTTATATGTATGGGTATTATTATAAAAGTATATTTATGTTTGCTTGTTTGTTTGGAAAATTGAAATTTGTACAACGAAATGAAAGAAATCATTAACTCAGAATCACACTTTCTGAGTCCTGCCGTGTGTTTGGGTGATACATGTATATCTTATGCTTAAAGTACATGTGAATCTTAACTTTAACATATAATGGTTAACACAATCATAAAAATAATTACTGTGACTATAAAATTGTTAAAAAATGTTGAAATGGTTACAGTAAATATGTACAACTATATATATAGTTTAATAAATTACTTCTCAGGAAATAATTTATTTACACAAATTTCCCACTGTGTATAGACTTAAATTTAACTTATGTTCGATGATGAAACATGACCTCCATTCTTTGGCGCAAATTTACAGAAAGAGGAAAAATTAATTTAGTTGTAGACACTTTGACACTATTGTGATAAAAATTGTAATTCTACTTCCTTTGTTTACCAAAAAACAAAAAACAAGGAAAATAAACTTTTGCTTTTTGAGCTGTTTCTTGTGTTTTACACTTTCTATGTAAAGTTGTTAGGACTTGTTTTGTATTTCTTAAAGTAAAATATTGTTAAAAAGAAATGTCACTTAAGCATACAAAAATAATATTTTAACAACTGCTACAGCAACCACGAACATTAAATTGTTTTTGCGTGAGCCCAAAATCAAATTCCCCCAACTATGGGAAGAGCAGCAGCAGCAAAAAAAAGTAGCATTTCCATTAAATTGTGCGGTCTTTTGTTTTATTGTGGTTTTTTTCATTTTCGGTAAACACAAGAAAATTGTATTAGAAAATTGAATGTCAGCATTAAAACAATGCAAACGGAACAAATTTGACAGACGCCAAATGCAGTTAAAAGTTTTATACATTTTTAATCGGATTTTTCTATTATTTTCTTTCTAACTAAAACCAAAAGCAAGAGAAATGAATTTGTTCATTCTTTTTTCGAGGAATTTAAAAAAAAACAAATTTCATTTTAATGCATAAATAACACTAAGCAATAAGTTCTTTTTTTATCATCAAATTCAAATTTACTGTGTTGTTTATGCTTTTAAAAGTTTGGTGTCATTTTTGACCCCAACGGTCGTTTAAGGTTTAATTTCCGTATAATATACATATATTTTATTCCAATTTCATAAAAGTCGGCCCAAAAATATATAATAATTCGCTATCTTTCCATTAGAGTTAATGATGTCAGATTTTAGTAAAATTTTCGGGTTACTTTTAAAATCATTTGGACTATAATATTTTAAATAGGTTCTATTTAATCTTCATAACAGCAAACAAATTGGGCATATTCGCCAAAATATGTAAAAAAAATTTTTTCCCAAAATTCTCAAAATTTAAATAGCAGTTACGGAAAAACTATAGGAGATATTGCCATATTTTTTTTATATTTTTATTCCCTCATATATCCTCAATACATTCTGAAGAGATGTTCTAAAAATTCTAAAATTTGTTTAACAAAATTTCAAAAAAATTTAAAATGGAATATTGAAACAGCCGTTAAAAATATTAATTTTTTTTGACCATACTAGACAATATATAATACAAAGTCAAAAACTCAGATATAAGTAACTACGGATATATTTAAAGTAAAAATATGCTTTTGTTTGTAAACTATCAAAATATGTTATTTTTTCTGTTTTTGACATTTCTTGTTGCCCAGTGTATTTGGATTGAAAATTGTCAAATATCTTTATTGCAAAAGAATCGCTTTTATTATGCAAATAGTACATAATAATACATTAATTAATTGGTTTATTTAACATTGCTTTTAATGCACATTTCTCAGATAAAATTTCAACCAACTAGAAAATAATCAATTATTACTTTTCACTATTTTTTTTTTAAATTATTTTATATTTTCTTAGCCTTAAGGAATCCTTTTGTTGGTTTTATCTTGTAAGTGATTACTCTAGCTGAAGCAAGGAAGAATGGTTAAAACGAATTCTTTTTAGCACGCTACTGTAAACATAAATTAATTAATTAAGACTTTTCAACTTTTAAGGAACTATATTTGAGCTTTTTCATGTTGATTTATTTGAAATAATTCAAAGTAAACATTTTAGATACAAGGACTGTCCTCAGCAATAATCAGGTATTCCAGAGGTCTTGGAAACCAAATCTTTATGCAGCTTTCGGTTTGCAATTACATGCAAAAGCTTTGGCCTCAATTTGATAAGACCTTGGTGAAAGTTTAACAAATTTGGAACAAATGATTATTCGTTATAACTGAATTCAGATGGCTTGTATTTCTTATGGGTTTCTGGTTGAGAAAAAAAATCAGTCCGAAAACTTTCACCTTTGGTCATTTAAAACTTAAAAAAAAATTTTTTTTTTAAAAATTCGGGTTAAACAATTTTTTTCCCGATTTTGACCCATTACTCCAAATTACTATAGCCATACATCGTTGCAATGGACTTTGAAATATCTATCATTAGATATCCATATTGTCTATATTAATGACTTAGTAATCAATAAAGTCGAGGATCTTACTAAGGAGCAACAAGCTTCCCTCTCCTGGGCGAAATCCTATATTGCTGGTCTCAAGACCTCTCCTCCTTCTGCTGAATCATCAGCGTGGCCTAAATTGCAGCGTTCAGAGGAGGATGCAGCGGCCAAGTGCCAGCAACCGGGTCCCAAAATGCCGCAAAGTCGTTAGCCAAGTCTTTTAGCGAGATTGTCAAAGACAACCTCATCGATCGGAGTACCAATAACGGATCCATATCTCTTTATACTTTAAGAACCTTACGAGGAACGCGAAAGCTTGGAGGGACTTCTGTAGCGGCGTGGAAGGATCCTTTGAGACTAACCGATTACGTAAAATTCTATCAACCTCACCGGTTGTACCAAGCTATATTTAGAGACTCTGTGGTAGATGGACTCTGAATAGTAAAGAAACTCTTGAGGTCCTACTGGACACTCACTTCCCAGGCTGGCTCCCAGTCGATGATAAGACTGTTAATGGGGCTGCTGATTATATTGCTCCGTGTGATAACTCTGTTCCACTGAACAGAGAAAGAATCCAGTGGGCAATCAAAAGCTTCGGCCTGTTTAAATCCCCTGGGCGGATGGCATCATTCCTGTTGATCTTCAGAAGAATGAAGAAATAGTTGTACCATGGCTCATTAATATATACACAGCGTGTATCAGATGGACCTATATTCCTACGTGATTAACGAGGTGTAGAGTAGTCTTTATTCCTAAAGGAGGTAAGGCGACTCAAACCAAACCGAAGGATTACAGGCCAATCCTTTTTGCTGAAAACCCTAGAAAGGGTAATTGACCTACACCAAGGACAGATCTGTGGAAACAGTTCTACATTCGTTAGTTGGCTCCATTGAAGAGTCACTATCACATAAAGAGTATTCACTTGTTGCCTTTCTCGATATTGAAGGAGCTTTTAACAATGTCAGGCGCGACGCCATCGTATCTGCGATGGATGAACTTGGGATTGATCTACATATGTGTACGCCGGATAGTCGGAAAGATACTCGGTTATAAAGTCATATGTGCCACCCTAGGTGGCATAAATATTTCAAGAGTGGCAAATCGTGGAACCCCTCAGGGTGGTGTACTATCCTCACTGACGATGTTGCAGTATTTATATCTAGTAAATTTCTGGATACAATATCCAGTTGTATGGAATCGGCAAAAGTACACTGAGTGAGTGGAGTATATCGAGTGGACTTAGTGTGAACCCCCAAAAAACGGAATTGATTCTCTTATAAGATCGATGACTTTAGACCACCTAGACTGAATGGAAACAGTCTTGAGATCAGGGATAATGCAAAGTATCTTGGCATCATTCTGAATAATAGACTGTCCTGGAATCTAAACATTCAGAACAGGATTAATAAGGCCTATGTGGCCATCTACTCCTGCAAAAAGGCAATTGGTACTAACTGGGGTATTATGCCGAACGGTATCAATTGGATCTTCATAGCAGTTGTTAAACCCATCTTATTCTATGGAGTATTGGTGTGGTGGCATGCTTTGGATAATGATACTCACCGGAAGGCCATCCAACGGGTACTACGGACTGTAGCGATACTGATTACAGGCGCTATAAGGTCTACTTCCTCTAAGGCACTTTTTACTATCTTAAACTGGTTATTAGTGGATTTGATGGTGATACAAATGGCTCTCAACTCTGCTGTGAGGCTAAATGTTCGTGCTCTGGTAAGGACCTTGGACACTCTAGGATACTGAATTACTATGGGCACATTCATGGTAATGTTGATTATTGCATAATGTTGACCTATTTCGATAGGCATTTCCATATTATGATCCCGAATAGGGATTTATGGCATAGCGGACTCTTCGGTCGGTGGAGGTTTCTATATTGAAAACTTTGGACAAAAATCCTACTTTAGGCTACCTAACTTCAGTACTGCTCTTCAGCCGGAAATTACTGCCATTAAACGTGCACCCAACTGGCTGAAGTATTATCGAATATCTAGGATAGTTATATGTATATTTACTGACAGCAAGGCTGCCGTTAAGGGAATAGCGAGATTACGACATCGAGATTAACCGAGGAATGCCGGGTATACTTAAATGAGATAGCGAGACATTCTAGGATAACGCTTATAAGGGTCCCTGGATACGATGGAAATCAGGGTAATTGTATAGCAGATGTTGGAGTCCATAAAGTACGGATATAATTAGTAAAATAAGAGTATTAAAATAACAGCTTCCAAACCACATAAATGAATCGTTTATTTCAAAAACCAGTCAAGCAACAAAAAATCAAAAATTGAGTTATTGGGCGATTACTGTTTTGTAAAGATAAATGCATTGTTTAATGCAAAAAAAAAAAAAATAAATACTGTCCCATATTATGGTGAAGCAAAGCCGAGAAAGCTTAGTGCAGAAAGAAGTCAAGTGACAGCGCTTGACTGGTTTTAAACTATGTAATACTAGGTCATAATCTATTTTTTTTTTTCATAAATGTTGTAGGTTTCAATAAATATGAAGAAAATAAAAGATTTACAAGCTCTAAAACCCTACTTGGTTGGATATGAAAGAATATCTATCATTGTAAATAGAATCCTCATAGAATTCTATTTACAATGATAGATTTTAATTATAAAAGATTTTAAATTTAAATTAACAAATGTGTGAATAGCCAAAATAGCTTAACCAACAATATATTAGATTTTTAATTTTTCAATAATTGAGATCATTTTTGATTTCAAAGGTGTAGAAAGCATCATTACGATTTTATATCAAAAACCAGTTTTGGCTTAAAATATTGTTCTTTTGTTTACCTTGAAATAAAAACGTACTCAAAAAATCGCAGCTCCCTTAAAGCTATAGGTATTGTACTTAAAATTTTTTCGTTCAATATAAAATTTTTATAAACCATCTTTAATATCCATTATAAAGTCAACCACAAAAGAGTAATGTATTAACAAAGACAGCTAAATAATGCACCCAACAACCATTCCAATAGTTTCTCAAAATCTAACAATATTACAATAATAATTCTTAAGAAATGTATAAAAAATGATCATTGAGTATGTACAACTTATAGATTTCCTGATAATATTACTGCAATCGATGATAAATGGCAAAAGTATAATAGAAAAAGAAACATAATGTAAAAGAAATTTCATAAAGTCAAGATAATAATGGAAGAGATTTAACAAAGACAAAAGAAGAAAATAAGGAAAAAAATTTTTAAAATATTGCTTTTACAGAAAAGAAAAGCAAAATACAAATGCCATTATCATTTGTATTTTGCTTTTCTTTTCTGTAAAAGCAATATTTTAAAAATTTTTTTCCTTATGACAATAAAAATTGCAAGGATGACAATGTTCTGTGCAGCACACCGACCGCTAACTTGTGAAGGAAATGTAAATGGAAATGTATAAGTATATATGAGTTTATTAAGTCCTTTTAACCCTAATAATCTGTGAAGAAGTAAAAGTGACATTAATGGATTGAAATTAAGTCGCAGCAAGAACACATGGCAAAAGTGTAAGAGTAATTTCAATAGTCAATAGTGAAACTGTGCTGACTTAGTATTGACACAGTCACCAGTACTAGTGACTTATTATACCCCAGACAATGCTATTTACAATAGACATTTAACATGTGCTTGTCATTGGAAGTTTAGTACTGACGGTAGTTCTATTGACTAGGTACTTCTTTTGGGACCATATGTAAACATTGGAACCAGAGACTCACTAGTACTCACTAGAATTATATGTCGACAATGTATTAAAAAAATTGAAAAACAAAAAGGAACCAATTCATAACCGTTGTAAGAGTCGTCTTCAAAAAGGAACGAATTCATAACCGTAGTAAGAGTCGTCTTCAAATTCATGCTTTGTTTCTCGTCAAAGAAAAATATAAAAATGCAGATGACAATGTCGCCAAAAAGTCACCAAAATAGTCAATAAAACTGATGACTTGGAGACACTTGTCCTCAGGTTTCCTTCAGAGTAAGGTTTCCGTCAGGGTAAGGTTTCAGTCGCAAGTTAAAATATGTATGTAGTTATATAGCTAATCAACAACACTATTACGTAAATAGTTAGTTCACTGACTCTATGTAACTGCACGTAGAAAAAAAATATAGTTGTGCATGTTTACTGTAACCATTTCAACATTTTTATAAGTTTTTAACAATATTATAGTCACAGTAACTATTTATATGATAATAATATGGTTAATTTACGATTCACATGATTGTATCAACCATATATATGGTTACAGTAAGCAAGTATATGTTTGTGACAACCATTTATATGATGAAGGACTTATGGATATCATAATCTGAGAACAACATATTATGATAAATTATTCATCATAAAAATGGTTGTCACAAACATATACTTGTTTACTGTAACCATATATATGGTTGATACAATCATGTGAATCGTAAATTAACCATATTATAGTTACCACAATCATATAAATAGTTACTGTGACTATAAAATTGTTAAAAATGTTGAAATGGTTACAGTAAACATGCACAACTATATTTTTTTCTGTGTGTGGTATGTGAAATCGCCTGTTAATAAATGTCGCATAGTGGTATAGAAAAAAGGGAAAATAAATCTGTAACTTCTAAACAGTTAATTCGATTTGATTAAAAATTTAACATGAGCAAAGAGAAAGTGTTGTCGAGCTTAAGTTTTGAACTTAGGTCTCATGGGCGCGCCCAATGGTCCCCAAAGTAGGAGATGCAACATTTTTAAAACGATCCTATTTCTTCATTTGTGTTTCGATTTCAAAAAAAATACATACATAAAATTCTCGAGCACTACAAAGAAACTTAGCTTTCAATTATCTCTTATAGCTTAGGAGATATTCGCATTTGAAAACTAAATTTTCAACATTTTTACTCATCCTACATCAGTTTTTTGATAACAGCGGGTACATATATTTCCCGATTTTCTCTATTTTTCTTTTAATGGACTAACATCAAATGTATATGTCAAATAAAAAAACAATTGTTTAAAAATCATAACTGAGTTCAAAGTTATATGCAATTGAATTTCAAAAATTAAAAAAGCGATTTTACCCTAGTTTTTTGGAAAAAAAAACTTTTTTGTTTTTTAAGTTATCTCAAAAAATTTCTAAGAAGATGTATAAAAAATGTATACTTTTTGAAAAGCTAACTTTACATCAAATATTTTAACTGGAAAAAAAATTTAAAATTGTTTATACCGAGAGGACCAGGTCCATCCAAAACACGCCTATTTTTTTTGTAAAATTCAACTTTAGGCCAAAAATTCTCAAATCGCATAGTCGTTGTCAAAATATAGAAACCCATTATAGATGACCCCATATGTTTTTAATTATTTTGAAAAGGGTTCCGATAACCCCATCTCAGGTGTGGAAATTATAGACAAAAAACTAAAAAATTCTGTTTTTGGGATTTTTCAAAACTTTATTGGGAATTGCGGGATTCCTGTTACCAAATTTCAAAATCAGTTTTTATTTTTACACTTTCATTAGAAAAATCTATAATAACTGTAAAATTTCCTTAAAAAATATTCATAAGTAAACATTTTATTTGAATTTGAAAAATTTTTATCTTCGCATTTTTAGTCATATTTTTAAAAAGAGTACCACTGCGTGTGAGTCAACTGACGCCTAAAATAATTGGTCACATAAGTAGTTAATTATGTATATATTGTTACGAATTTCCAATAGCGATTTGATTTTAATGGTCTGTAACGATTGCCTGCAGCATTCATCATGTTTATAAACACGTCCATCAGTAAAAGCTTCTACTTATCAACAGTGTTGATGGCATGCAGTTATTAGCATTGTTGCACTGCTGACATTGAAAGCTCTAGAATTCGAACATACTAGTTTGTCCGTTAAGAGCATTGTAGAAAATTCCCGAAAGATATCGTGTGTATAAATAGTGGCAGAGCCAGAGTCGTGAGTTGAGTTCATTATTAGCGTTGTTAGAGTTAACATTAACTGTCGTGTACATTTGAGTTTGTACATTATAAAGTGTGTGTGCATTTCTGCGAATTGATAAACGTGTATAAAGACACTGAGTGACTATATGAACTGTTGTTGTTGTACATTTTAAATAAATAAAGAGTTGTTACAAATTGTAAACTACTAAACGACTTTTATTTAAGAAATAAACCAACGTTTTAAAAAGGTTAAAACGTAACAATATGAAAAATCACTAGTTCGGGTCAGTCACCCAGAATTGTTTAGACATTTACGCTGTTTGAGTTGAATGTGTGTAAATGGGCATCAATGATAAGACGAGTTGCATTTATGTACTTCTAATTAGTATTGTATGACATTTTAGAATTGAAGCTATTTCTTTCAAACGAAATCTAACTATTTTCAAATTAAACTTTTTGCTAGACATTTATCCACTATTCTTACTTCCACTAAATACACATTTGCTTGATTTTCCTTCCTTGTTTGCAATCAAAGAACGCAAATAGTGCAAAAATGGGAAAGAATTATCAATGACAAAAGTGATGACAAAAACTTTACACAGGAAAAACAAAACAAACAAAAAATGTAGGAAATATTTTCGTAATTAACGAAGAAAAGTCAGTTTGAAGAAGGGGGGGGGGGGGGGGTAAAACAGCTAAAAACCATTAGAATAAGGAAGACAAGGAAAACAACTATTATAAAAAAGAACTGCCACAAAGAATAGACAACCAAGTATAGAAATTATGTTCATGTATGAAAGCATAACTATAGGAACCGGAAGAAGTTGGTTAATAGTTAGTTGCTTCTTCAACTCATAGTAAATCAGTCATCCATCAGTCGATGACTAACATTAGAGTACATACGTTTTTGTTTGATTGTTGGAAACGTATCCTTAGGAATTCATAAAAGAAAACTAAATATAGAGAATAAAATAATCTTATAGTCATTGTTTTGTTGCTAGCAACAATTGTATTTTATAGCTGAAATAAATACTATAACATAATTGTGTAGCTCTATAATAGTTATTCTTATATTCTAACAAAGGATTGGAGTTTATTTAATACATGTTATGTGTGTTTTTTGTGTAGTATACTTAATACAGTAGTTTTTGCCACAAAAACCATAGCATACCTTAAGGAGTTTGAAATCAAAGCAAAATACATATCGTTAGTTTAAATACTATGCAAAATGTTTAAAAATTTTACAGTATAGACACAAAGCTAAGGTTCCGAAAAGCAAAAAAACTAATTTTCAATGACTATTAGTTAAATAAGGATTTATTAACTGAATTATAAGGGATTATTTATAAGATATTTGCAGGAGTTGATACTGTTTTTGCTGGTAATGACTTCTGTGAGTTCTAGTTTTAGTGATATCAAAGTAATGACTTATTTATAAAGTATTGTGGTATGTACTTTCCTCCAAGAACTTCATTAATGTCATCATAACTAGTTAAAATTCTAGTGTGTATGTCATGAAAATATAATAATTATTGTAAAAGTTTTGTAGGCAAAATCCAGTTCAATACAGAATTTTCATTAAAAGTTGACTTGGCACATTTATATACTAAGCAAATACTATTATAATCTTTAGGGTTTTCGAATATTTTTTCAATAAACATTAAATCTTATGACTAAGTTTTTATGTTAAAAGTCTTGATAAGGAAAAGTTTGTATAAAAAAACTAATATACTTCCTATAACCAAAAGTTTCAGATAAATTTTGAACCCTTTAATTGCCTAAACTCATGATGCCTGTTAAATTAGTTTTTGAATGGTTTTGTATCTAACAAAAACAATTTTCAAACTCTGCCTGTATATTGTCAATAAGAGTTTATTAAAGTTTATTTTAGCCACTTTTTTCAATTTCTTACCTCTTGTCTTAAAGTTATATTGGTTGTAATAAAATTCATTTTATTGCTACAGCTGCAAAACATCATTGTGGCATAAAAACTGAAAAGGAAAAGAAACATGAAATAAATTAAATATGTTGTTATCCCAAAAATGTCTAGGAAGATATTAAATTTCTTTAAATTCTAGATTGATACAAAAAGCAAAAGGGTTAAGTAAGAAAAGAAAAATCAATATTTAATATAGTTTATATTATGTATCTCAAATAAATTTCAAAGTGAAACAAATATTAAACAACTTTAACTTAAATTTCTTCAATCTTTTACTTTAACGAAAGTTTTCCTTTAAGTGTCAGTTTAAATATCAGTTATCAAAATACTTTGGAAAAGAAAAAAAAAAAAAAAAAATTGAAAGAAATACAAAAACCTGAAAAACTGTTGCATAAAGAGAGAAAAACTTAATTTTACTTGTTTTTTTGTATTAACAAGGGAAATTGAGATTGATTTTATTATTTTATATATACAATATTATATTTTGCAATGGCAAGTAAGGGATTTTTTCATTTGTATAGGCAACTTCATAGTGGGAAATATAAATATATATATATTTCTTGTACATAAGTATGTATAACAACATTGAAATTCCACAGATGAGTGGAAACATTTATGTAAGTGCTTGAAGAATTCATGTAAATATTTTGCAATTAATTGAAAAAGCACGAAGTGCTCTGGCGCTAGATAAATACCATTTAGCACCCTATCTTTGATTCTTTCCTAACTCAGGATAACTAAATATTATGGCCCATAATCATAGTCAAACAATAAAGTCGGTTCTTTTTTAAAACAACTTTAAAATAAAAACCCGCTTTTTAATTTTTTCTAACTATAGTCAAAATTAAAGCATGTTTTAAATTGAACCGACTTTAACAACAAAATATAGACAAGTGGCATCGCTGAACAGCTGACATAGAAAATTTAAAAAAAAGCAAAAGGTGGAAAACAACAAATGTAACCGGGAAACTAAAGAAAAAACAGTTTGTAGTGGATAAATAGAAAAGGAAAGATTAATATCAAATTTATTCTATTTTGGTACTAATTTTATTGATTCAATATTCAATAATTTCCAAATCTCCGCCAATATCTTGTAACTTAAACATTTTTGAATTTTTGTCGAAGTTTTTTACATGACGAAGAACAGCTGATGCTGTTGTTAAATGAGTTAAAAACATCTTCAGCTAGTTTTATATTTACAGTCGACTTTAACGTCAGAAGTATACTTTAACTTGTCTATGGTAGACCTAAAGTCCACTCTTAAGTAAAGACGACTTTATTTCTCTTAAAATATACTTTCTTTTTTATTATGATTATGGGCCTATGTCTTTAAGTTAAATAATATAATATATTACAATAAAAAAGTACCATTAGAAGAAAAAGTACGAATTTTTCTTTGCCCTCCTGAATCAAGACAAGTTTTAAAGTTCTACAAATGTTTGTGACAAATTTATATCTCAAACGACTGGAATCTATGGACATGTGCTTAAGAAATAAATATGTTGTAAAACCAACCCAACTCCACCTACATTTTCGCACTCGAGTTCCAAAAAACACCCTGGTAGTTAATTTGTGTATGAATATAGGAACAAATGTTAAAATTACATCATAATTTACCTACATAGAGCGGAAACTCTGCTGTCAAACACCTAACTTAGTTATCAAATATCTAAGTGGTGAGAATGTATTAGTAAAAACAAGTAAGAGAGCTATATTCGACCGTGTCGAATCTTATATACCCTTCACCAAATTATACTTTAAATATTAAATATTTTTAGGTAAACAAAAATAATTTTTTTTTTTTTTCAAAATTTTAATAAAAAAAAAATTTATTTTTACTAATGATTTTCAAAATTTAAAAAATAATAATTTTTTTCAACATTTTTTTTTAAAATAATTTTTTTAAAAATTTTTATTTATTTTTTAATTTACTATTGACAAAAATTTTATGAAAAAAAAATTTTTTGTTAAAAAAAAATCGGGTTAAAAAAAATAGGAGGTACTTAAAAAAGTACCAAAATATATTTTTAAAAAAGTACCAAATATCTGTCCGCTAATTTTTTATGTAGATAAATACGCACCGTAAATGTTTTTATACCCTGCACCCACCTTAAATTTCGGAATCACTTTCTGAGTCACAACTAGTTAATAATTAGCTACGTGACTAGTGATTTTAACACGTGCATGTCCTATTTGATTACAATGCGACTGTCTGATAGTTGCTCCAAAGTAGCCTACGCATTGGATTCACATACAGGTAACATAGAGCCAGTTACCTTAATAGCTACCTAACTAGTTACTTGATCAGCTACATAACTAGTTATTTTAACATGTCCAATAACCGATTGCATCTAAACAAACCTTCCTCCGACAACTCATCAATATGTAACTTCTGGCGGGTAAAATAAATATTTTCTAAAGTACAGTAGGTAACATGGGAAGTAGGTATACATAAGCTAAATTAAAATAAACTGCATGAGAATTATATCAACACAATTTGTATAAAACCAGTTCGTACGAATTACTCACAAAAAAGTGCAGTAAGTAATAAACTTTTAAAGTGACTACACCCTAGAATACTTAGAGACATTTAAGTGACAATTGACTTCACGCTAGATACCCAGAGATGTATAAAGTAACCAAAATGTATAAATTGGAGTTAGCCAAGTTATTAGTGATAATTACTTGCCTACTTGCTTAACAGCTGGAAAGCATACCAAATTTAAAAGGTTTTACTCCCATTCCAGCAGGCCTTTGTACTGGATAAATACAAATCACTCAGTCATTCAGTAACGTTACTGTTTTGTATACCTAGCAATAACTCTACTTACGTAGTAAACCAGCAAGTAAGGACTGAGATCGAAAAATTCTTAAAAACGTGTTTTCATTAAAACTTTTAACCCAAGTATTATTTGATTTTTTTATCAGGTTACCTTTGTAAAGCATGGCAGTTATTATGTTTAATGTCAATTATGTTCATTTCTTGTTAATCTGATTAAAATTATTAAATATTTTCAACAAAACCCAACTTAGTCCTACAAAAAGTTGGCCAAACAATCAAAGGTCTGTCGTCAAACTGTTTCCAATGTTATTCAACAGTACCGGGAGAACTTGTCCGTTGATAGAAAAGCTGGTTCTGGTAGAAGGAATGGTCCACACGATGTTTATTAACCCAAAAAAATAGAAAGCATTTTCAAAAGAGCTCCCAACACATCCGGTAGGAAAGGAGCCCGGTTGGCTCAGTGCTCGGACTATTTGGTACGAAAAGTTAAAGCTAATGCGGGTTTAAAAACATACAAGGCTCAAAAGATTTCTGACAGAAAGGCCAAAAACAGATCACGGAAATTGAAGTCAAATTTTGTAAAAAAATAATCCTGCTGCATATTGGATGACGAAACGTATGTTCTGGCAGATTTTTCGCAGCTTCCGGGTCAAAATTTTGATGTTGCTGATGCTCGGGGGAATGTTGAAGAAAAATTTAGAACCAAAAGCAGACAAAAATTCCCAAAAAGTTCTTGGTATATGCTGTTGCGGCAAAAAAGCCAAATATTGTTACAAAGGGCTCTATAAATACCGAAATTTACATCAAGGAATGTCTACAAAAAAGGATGTTTCCATTCATTAGACTTCTTAGTGTGTCCACTTATTTTTGGCCTGATTTGGCACCCTGTCACTATGGTAAGAAAGGTCTTGAGTGGTACAAGAACAATAATGTGGTATTTGTACCAAGAGAGGCAAATTCTCCAAACTCCCTGTAGCTAAGGCCAGTGGAGAGATATTGGGCTCCTGTTAAAGGGGAATAGAAGAGCACAAAAAAGGTATCCAAAAGTGTGGTAGATTTTAAACGGAGATGGACATGTTAGAATAAACTGACAGAAATCACTATAAAGGGTTTCCGAAAAAGGTTCAAAATTTCATCACTAGTGATGAGAACTATAAAAATATTTTTTTTTTTATAAATTGTAATAATAATTTCAATAAAATAGAAAAATAATCATAACTGTAAGTTTAGTGGTTTCATTTTTATTAACATATATATATGTTAAGAATTTTTCACAGTCCTTAATATTGAAGCAAAGTGATAACTACTTATTATTTGACTGAAACATTAGTTATTTTTGTTCGAAATTTTAAAAATTCATGGGTTCTGCTTATAAATGTACTCCATTCACCTCAGGAATAAGTAGTTGCATTCAAAACAAGCATGGAGAAGTTTATACGATTTATCTTACTTTTCTTGATACTACTTCATTTTAAAAAGTACCCATTTACTGCTGTGAAAAATTAGATACTCTCAAACATTATGTATATAACAGTTATTTCTATAAACAATTTGGTTCATAACATTTTTTTTAATAGAAAAATGTGTATATAATAATCTTTTCTTTAGAGAAAGTTTGTGTATAACAGTTTATTTTATAAAAAAAAATTGTGTGTAATAGTTTTTTAAAGATAATTTTGTTAATAGCAGTTTTATTTTTTACAATATTTTGTGTATAACAGATTTTTCTATGGACAAGTTTTTATATAACAGTTTTTCTAAAGAACATTTTTCCATAAAAGAAATTGTGTATAACAGTTTCTTCTGTTGAATGTTTTGTATATTACTGATTCTTCTATAGAAAATTGTGTGTACGACAGTTTTTCTTTGGAACTTTTTGTGTAGTTTTTCTATAGAAAATGTTGGTTATTACAGTATTTTCTAAATAAAATTATGTGTATAACAGTTGTTTCTATTGAAAATTTTGTGTATAACAGTTTTTTATATAGACAAGTTTGTGTAAATAGTTCCTTCTATAGAAAAATTTTTGTTAATAAATTATTTGTTCTATATAACATTTTCTGTATATCACTTTTTTTATATAAAATTTTGTGTATAAGAGTTTTTTCCATAGAAATGTTTTATCTATAGAAAATCTTGTGTATAATGATTTTTTTCCATAGAAAAGTCTGTGTATTTATAACAGGTTTTTCAATAAAAAATTTTGTGTATAATAGTTTTTATAAAAACACATTTTATTGTATCTTGCAGGTTTACTTTTTTCTTATTTATTTGTTATAAAAATCTAAATATGTGTAGAAACGAATAGAAAAAAAAACTGTTAAATTTGCTAAATATTTTAATGCTAGTAGCAAAAAAAAAAAAGTAATATAATTCAAGGAAATAAAAACCAAAATAATGGTTTTAAAGCCCACTTCCATCACCATGTGTTAGTGTGATAAAAAAAAAAGAACCAACAACTGCAAAATATTTATGACAGGACAAATTTTATGGCAAATTAAAATTTTCATCATCATCACCAACATTTTCCACGGTTTAGCTCTGTGTGCCATGTTCTTTATTTGTTGTTGATGCAGCAAAACAAATTTTTGGTGTGTATGGAAAATAAAAAAAATTGTTATTGAAATAAAAAACAAATTAAAATATATAAAAAAAACTGTAACCTAAGCTGGCTTTAGATGAAACGAATTTGGCAACGAAGAGAAAATGAAGTGAAATAAAATGTGATGAAATGTGGATTGTTTAAAATAAATGTTTGCTTCAAAATTTTAAAAGAAATTTAAAAAAATAAGAGGTTTATAAGGTTGTCAATAATTTAGGTTGATATTTTCTCTCAAGATCAAATTAGATTTAGTCAAGATTGGACCTCATTGTCATCAAAATTACAATCACTATAAGTTCATATTATAGACATACTCCAAGTTCTATGTTCTCTTTATGCCGACCACATTTATACTCATCTACACTATATTTTGACAGATCATATTACTTGTGTTTTAATGTAAATTGGCCTTTAGCTGTCATATAAATATATTGTTAGCTTAGTGTGTAAACAAGCTAAGTCTATTTTTGTAAATTTTACAAGAGAGACAAACATCATTCCAAAATCTTGTGATGCATCCATTAAATCTGTTATAGAGCTTACTTTGCTTTTTTCAAAGGTTTCTAGTAATAGTTGAAATTAAGTCTTTTGGGACTTAGCTCATTTTCTTATACCATTCTATCATTCAATTCAAAGCATTTATGGCTACACAACTTGCTCTCGAAAATTCGATGGAGCAAAGTTTTTGATTGGAAACTCTCTCATATATTTTTTTAAAATTATCCAATATTTCCTTCACAATTTATGATTTATTGAAAATGGTTTGTTATATTTATTAAAGGAATAAACTAGTATATAAATTTAATTGCAAATCGATTTGACTGAAATAATTTAACTGGAGTTAGCAGTCAAATAAAATGTAAAGTGGACTTAACACATTTGCTTACTAAGCTAATGCTAAATATTGTTATTATATACAAGCATTTATACATATTTATAACAATATTTAAGCATTTTTTTATTGCCTGTACGAGTATAATATTTTCCATTAAAATTTCTTAGGGGATTTATTATTAAAAATGAAATATTATAATGACCACCACCAGCAGGCAGGGAGGCTACTGAAGAAGAAAAAAAAAAAAAAGAATCAGTATTTAGTAGAAAACTAGAAAAAGGAAAAAAATTATACTTAAACGAATAAATGACTTGAAGCTAAATACAACAATGTTTAAGTATTTCTATTTAGTTGCCACTTTTGAGTGTCTACTCCCCCCCCCCCCAAAAAAAAGAAGATAATTGGTAGGACATAAAGGAAATAAAATTGTTAATAATATTTTTTGCTTACAAGTATTTAAGAACTTTAAAGAATTTATTTAATTAATTTTAATTGAAAAGTTTAATTAGTTGTTTCCTTTGGTATCGTAAATCTCAACATTTGGGAGGAATATCTAAATTGAAAATTAAATCTCGAATTGTTAGCCGCAGGGTAAATGAGGCTGGTCCAACAGAAAAATCCATAATACTCGCATAGAAATTGTCAAAGGGCATTTTAACTAGTTGAGACTGTTCTCTTTTCAGAAATACAAGTTTTGTAAGAAGGCCGAAGGGAAAAAGACTGAAACCTAAATATCCAAACAAGACAGTAGAAGTTTGGCGGTGAGAATATTATGGAGCTATTTTTTAGGGCAAGGTTTGGGAACTATTCGTATCATGACTGGAATTAGATACACGCAGAAAAAAATATACTTATGTATTGATACTGTAACCATTTCAACATTTGTGCATGTTTACTATAACCATTTCAACATTTTTAACAATATTATAGTCACAGTAACTATATATATGATTGTGGTAACAATAATATAGTTAATTTACGATTCACATGATTGTATCAACCATATATATGGTTACAGTAAACATGTATATATTTGTGACAACCATTTATATAATGAAGGACTTACCATATTATGTTGCTCTCGGTTTATGGATATCATAATCTGAGAACAAAATATTATGATAAAATTATATTTTTTTTCTGCGTGTACTGATAAATTTTATGCGATGTTATGTAAGCTTTGGCAGGGAAAATATGCTTCTAGTTTGTAGATTCCATCATGACAATGACCCCAAACACATTTCTACGGCTTGAACCGAGTAGTTACAATCCAATGAGGTACATTTCTTTAATTGGCCTGTTCAATTGACAGATCTCAATCCCATAGAAAACACATAAGAAATTGTATGGAAATTTCAAATACTGTTTGTATGACTGAAATATACGGATTTTTTTTGAAATTTTTGGTTTTAATTTGAAACATTTGTACAATATAAATTTATTCAAAGTAATGTTACGTTTTAACATTTTCAAAACGTTGGTTTATTTCCTTTAAATAAACCGGATACCTTTGATTGCAAATAAAAAGCAGTTTTAGCAGTTTAAAATTTGTAACAACTCTTTATTTATTTAAAATGTACAACAACAACAGTTCAAATAGTCACTCAGTGTCTTTATACACGTTTATCAATTCGCAGAAATGCACACGCACTTTATAATGTACAAAAACTCAAATGTACACGACAGTTGATGTTAACTCTAACAGCGCCAACTATTCTAACTATTTATACACACGCCATGTTTCGGGAATCTTCTACAATGCTCTTAACGGACAAACTAGCATGTTACAATTCTAGAGCCTTCGATGTCAATGTTAGCAGCTTAAACATTTAGTGTTGCCATACTTATAGACAATGCTATAATAACCGCATGCTATCAACATTGTTGATAAGTAGAAGCTTATACTGATGGACGTGTTTATAAACATGATGAATGCTGCAGGCAGTCGTTACAGACCATTAAATTCAAATCGTTATTGCAAATTCGTAACAGTATTGACCATTGTTAGCAACCTCTTTCTGGCCACATATGGATTGCGAGGCAAAAGAACTGCTCATCTTTTGAGGCCAAAAACGAATCAAGCCAATATCGGATACTCTGCTCCAAAGTGAAGCGTATGCCAAAGAGAGCGTTCTGCATCGATAGAAACAAATAGTAGTTGGACGGGGCACGGTCTGGACTATAAAGCGGGTGAGGTAAAACTTCCTAAATAGGTGGCCGAGCGTTGTAATGGTGGATTATTACGGTTTCATGTCTGGCCAATGCTTGCTTCATACGAATCATTTGCGTTCGGTACAGGTTCTTTGTGATAGTCTGGTCAGATTTCAGCAGCTAATAATAGATAGGATCCTTTTGCTCCCACCAAATACAGATAATTACCTTAGCGCTATGGATATTTGGCTTTTGTGTCGATTCGGCTGGTTGGCCGGGCTTCACATACGATCTCTTACGCTTCGGGTTATCGTAAAGTATCCATTTTTCATCACAGATAATGATTTGGTGCAAAAATGATTTTCTTTTATAGCGATCCAAGATGCGTTTTAGACACACAAAATCGTCTTTTAAGATCTCACAGCTTCAATACGTATGGTACCTAATTTCCTTGATTTTGGATGAATCCTTTTGTTTGCAAATGTTTTGCTTGTGTAGCTCCTAATGATTTTGCAAGCTCTTGTTGAGTTTGACAACAATCTTCATGGAGTAATGCCTCTAATTCTTGGTCTTCAAACTTTTTTGGCTGGACGATCTTTGTCTTCCATATCAAAATCACTACTTCTTAACCTCACAAAACATCTCTCGTACGTTGAAACCGATGAAACAGATTCAGCTTCGGTGAGCAATTGGTGTACTGCAGGGGCACATATTTTTCTAACTAAAGAAGTAAAGCAAAACTTCCCGCATATGAAGCTTTGTTGGCACAAACTTCGACATTTTCGAAGCAAAAACAATTTTGTTGATTACTCTGTGAGAATATATGACAGACATATAAGTTATTAAAAACAAAAACCGAGTTCAAAAGATACGCTCTCTATTGTAAATCCCGCTTTTTAAAAAAAATTCTTTAGAATTTGTTTGGATTGTTACCTATTAATTGAATGTTTGGAAAAGTTTCCATTGCATTGTCAACGACTTTTAGATGGGTGGGTTAAAATAAAAAGCCTGTCTAATTACGTTTATGCATTTATACTTTTAACAAATATTATATTTCTTTATACACATAAGTACTTTAATTACCCATTTTAAGCTCATAATAATAAAAAAGAAAATAATTCAAATTAAAAGAGATTTTAGCTTAAGCAGGTGTATTACATACATACTTAATTGGATCATATTTTATTCTAATTGTTCATTTTCTTTTATAATTAAAAACAAAAACATGAAAACCAAACCAATTTAAAAGCAAAAATTTCATTAAAAATACAAAAATACAAAAAAAAAAAAAAAAAAACAAAACGTGTAAAAGCAAAATAATATTATTCATTTTAAAAATTCCTTTTTAATATCAGAAATGACGTCTTCAAGTCGCATTTTCTTATTGAAGTAAGCCATTGGGGGGGATGTGTGGGTACATTAAATACGAGTATGAAACAATAAACAATCTATTATTGTTACAGTTGCTGTAGGTTTGACAGTGACAATCCGTCATTTGAGTGAGTATGTCTTTATAAATATTATATGAAATTTTATTTATGAACTAGACGACAAAGAAAGTTTATTGTTGTTTATTGTTTCATGTTCGTTTGTTCTTCATGGGTATAGAAATTGTCTATTGTTTTTGTTAAAACAATTACAATTTAAACAATGGGTATTTTTAAGGATGTTCCTGGTGAAAAAGTTTAACTTTTAATGAATTCTTAAACTGCTTAGGAAATGTTTTAAAATATCAGGAACTAGTGTTATATATATTGATTATAAAAAAAATAGAATAATGCTGAGTCTTAATTACTGTGACTGTTATTATTCGAGTTTTATTTTAATCGAATAAAAGTTTATAAATTTTTATAATTCCAGTGATTGATTAATTTTTAAAAATTACTCGATTAATCGCACGAATAATGGGTAAACAAATATTATTCGAATAATTTAATAAAATATATTTAAAAAAATTATTATTATGATTTTTTGTTGCTAGAACCGAAAGATCTGTTTTCTCTGTGTATATGAACTTATGATCACTTATATTTTGAACCCAAAATGCAGTATTTAGTCTACAATTTAGCGTTCTCATTTCGTGTGTTTTTATGATTGTGTTCCTAGATGTATTATAAAGAAAATTCTTACTCATTCAGGACAACATGTTCCCGATCAGAGATCAGCAGTGAGTAGTGAAAAAGTGAGTAGACTTGAATCATGACTCAAAATTTCTTGTACTTATACGCATTCATATTTATTACAATGTTGTCGAGACTCATATCCACACGTAAAGTTTAAGGTGATCATCATACTCATACTTAACAATATTTATGACGTTGTTGATTTCGACTATACTTAACTTAATTTGTATAGACGATGCAAAATAAGTATGATTCGAATACGAACAATAAAATGCTCATTATGAGATTATGTGTTGCCGAATTCTGTATAATTTCACAAAAAAAAAAAAAAAAAACATGCACGAGGCGAATGAATTGACTCAATAAGTCAGACTGAGGTTATTTATGAATCAAACACATTTGAGTTCGTATGAGTTTCGAAAAGGATTCCCATTAATGATTAAAAAGTGATTTATTTAAAAAACAATAACAAAATGTACAGCAATCATAAATAGATCATTCAGATGTTGTAAATATGATTGTTTACAAATTTATTTTGTAATTATATTTTACGCAGTTGGAAGATCAAAAATTGTTTCCTCAATTATTGTTTTTGATTGTAACAGACATAAAATGACTAAGAAAAGACTCAAAAATTACAAAAATATCATTCGAAAATAACTCCAAAATGAACAGCATTTCGACTCAAACATGATTTGAAAATGTCTCCAAAATGAACAGCAAATCGACTCAAAAATTACTCAAAAATTAGTAGAAACTGATTAGAAGAAGGGGTCATAAAAGACTCATTTAGACGAGTCGCGGATAGGGTACCATTTTCTCACGACAATAGTATAATTTATAATCAGAAAATGAGCGCATATTCCAGCTGTATAATCGCTCTGAAGTATCAAAAATTACTCGAATTTGATTAAAATTTTCAAAAAATGTTGGGTATGAGTACGTCGGAGTAGTTTAATTTCAATGATGGCTACTCACTTATACTTATAATTTCATAAGTGTGTATGAAAAGTGATTCATTGGTGATCTCTGTCCCCAATTTCATGTTTATTGCTTTATTGTAGTAGAACAAGTAAGAGAGCTATATACCCTTCACCAAATTATACTTTAAAATAAAATCAAAAAAAATTTCTTTTTTTTTAATTTTTTAAGTTTTTTCCAATTTTTTAAAAAAATTGTTTTTAATTAAATTTTTTTTTTTAAATTTATTAATTAAAAAAATTTATGACAAAAAAATTTTTTTTGTGAAAAAAAAATTCGTGTTAAAAAATATTTTTTTTTCCCGATTTTGACCCATTGTAGGTCTAACTTGCTATAGCCTTATATAGATCATTGCAATGGACTTTGAAATATCTATCATTAGATATCCATATTGCCTATATTTATGACTTAGTAATCGAGATATAGATCGAAAATAGGCCAAAAATTGAGGTTGTCTCGGATTTTTGCTCATATCTCCGTTATTTATGGACGCATTTTGCTGATTTTAAATAGGAAACTTCTCGAAAGCATATCTGACAGAATTATTGATGATTTGGATCGCGAAGATATCTGGGGTCTTCAGAAAACTGATTTCAACAGACAGACGGACAGACTGACGGGCATGGCTAAATCGACTCCGCTATCTATAAGGATCCAGAATATATATACTTTATAGGGTCGGAAAATTATATTGTGGAAATTACAAACGGAATGACGAACTTATAAATTTATAGCCTTCTCACGAAGGTGAAACACTAGAAAAAGTACCTTTAAGGGCCTCTTTATAGTTCTAATTAATTTTGGATTATGTGTGTCTAATTTTCTAAAAAATCCAAAAAGTATCATTAGAGGAAAGTACTATTGTTCTCTCTTTACATCTTTAGGCACCCTATCCTTAATTCTTATTTCACTCAGAAGCATAACAGCTAGATATGTTAAATAATTTAAAATATTAGTAGAAAAAATACCAATTTCTTACTTTCTTCTTGAACACCCGTCAAGTTTACACCATTTTGGAAAATTTGTTGTGACACAGATATATCTCAAACGATTAAACTATATATTCACTTTCTCTAGAAAAACATATGTTTTAAAAAAGTACCAATCTGTTTTCCCAAATTTGGCACAATCTAAACCTTCTAACAATCTATTTGTTAATTTCTGTATGACTGAAGAAACCAATGTTTAAAATTTGATCAGAATTGGCTTAATAATTTCGTATAAAATTTATTTTACCCCTTTTTGGTACTTTTTGTCCACATTGAGATGATACAAATTTTATTTAAATAAATTGTAGTAACATGCCTAGTCAATTTATGAAAAAAGTACCAAAACTAAAGGCTAATTTTACCCCTTAGGGTTCGAATTTCAAAAAGTACCAAATTCGTAGTTGGTATTTTTTTTTTATATTTAAAATTTATTTTTGTGTTTGTTGGTTGAAAATATACATATGATTGTAAAAAAGTACCAACATATAGCTTTTAACCGTTTTCTACCCAAAATGTTGGAATTATAAAAAAGTACCAAAAACACTTGTCTATTTTTTTTATGTGAATGCATTTTAAATTTGTTTGTATCTGCATTTACCCGCTAAACCTTCGAATTTACAAAAAATCCGTTCTTAATGATCTACATTGGGAGGAGAAGCCTATAGTCCAAATTTCATGTTTCTACTTCTTGTCGTTTGGGCTGGGTGAAAATAAATTTATTCGACTATTCTATTAATCGAATGATTTTGTTTGAAAGAGATTTATTTGTTTCGAATAATTTTTATTCGAATGACAAATCTCTTAAATACCTTCCAACTTTAATGAAAATAACAAAAATTACAGTCATCTCAAGATTGATACTCATTCAGGCACATGCCTACAACCGTGTAAATAGTACAACAAGCTGTAAACACCACCAGATTCCGAACGAAGGACTGAGATCGAAAAATTCTTAACACACGTTTTTCATTAAAACTTTTAACCCGAGTATTATTTGATTTTTTTTTTTTGATCAAGCTACATTTGTAAAGCATGTCAATTATTATGTTTAATGTCAATTATGTTCATTTGTTGTTAATCTCATTAAAATGAGTGACGAGAAAAAAATGCGTACTAAAATTATTAAATATTTTCAACAAAATCCAACTTGGTCCTACAAAAAGTTGGGCAAACAATCAAAGGTCTGCCGTCATACTGATTCCAATAGTATCGGGAGAACTTGTCCGTTCATTGAAAACCTGGTTCAGGTAGAAGGAATGGTCCACATGATGTTTCTAAAGCCAATAAATAGAAAGCATTTTCAAAAGAGCTCCCAACACATCCGGTAGGAAAGCAGTCTGGTTAGCTCATTACTCGGACTATTTGGTACGAAAAGTTAAAGCTAAAGCAGGTTTAAAAACATACAAGGCTCAAAAAGTTCCTGACAGGAACGCTGCTAAAAATTTAGAGGCCAAAGACAGAGCACGGAAGTAAAATTTTATACAAAAAATATACCTGCTGCATAATGGATGAAGAAACGTACGTATGGAAAATTTTTCGCAGCTTCCGGGTCAATATTTTTAAGGTGCTGATGCTCTAGGGTATATTACAGGGTTCTATAAATACAGAAATTTAATTCAAGGAATGTTTAGAAAAGAGAATGCTTCCATTCATAAGACTTCATAATGTGTCCACTTATTTTCTGGACTGATTTGGCATCCTGTCACCATGGTATACAAACTGTTGAGTGGTACAAGAACAAAAATGTGGTATTTGTACCAAGATAGGCAAATCGTCCAAACTGCCCGGAGCTAAGGCCAATGGAGAGATATTGGGCTCTTGTTAAAAGAGAATTGAAGAGCACAAAAAAGGTGTCAAAAACTGTGGTAGATTCTAAACGGAGATGGACTACCTGTTCGAGCAAAGTGACAGAAAGCACTATAAAAACGTTAATGGAAGCGTTTCCGGAAAAGGTTCATAAATCCATCACTACTGATTAGAGCTATAAAAATAATATTTTTTGTAAATTGTAATAATAATTTCAATCAAATAAAAAAATTCAAAACGTTTGGTGGTTTCAATTTTATTAACATATGTGTATGTTAAGCATTTTTCGATCTCAGTCCTTAGTAATGTGTGTAGCTATTTCAAGATCGATTGAACCTAAATATATAACAAATATCAAGTCTGAGAGCAAGACCAAAATTGTTAACGTATGGAAATGTGATTAAATTTTTATTCGCTTGGGAACATAAATATTTCCACATGGTAATCAATTGTTTACCATCCAAACAAAAATAAAAAAAATGGACACCCTGATTGAACTGGTTGTTTCCTATTTGCTGTATTTTCGAGTATATGTCGTCTGTCGCTTTAACCCCTTAACAAAACACTTGTCTTGCTGTTCAAATGACACGTTCTCATTTCATACAATTGAAACATCTTGCACTGGCACGCTCATACATATTCCAACACTTTGGGCCTACGAAACATTTGGAGTCCTCAACTGTCTGTCTGTCTGTCTTTACATGGCATTGCAATGTATTCCATTCGGTTTTACATTTTGTTTGTTTAATAAAAACAATAACGGCATAAAAGTGGGTGTTGCAACAACTGGATATTGTGTGGAAAATTGAAAATAAAATGCAATACGAGTTTTAAGCCTAAACACACTTCTGTTTTCAAGTTTAGAAAACGACTTTTTTTTTTTTAACTACAATACATACATGATGGTGTGTACTTGGTACTTGTCATATAAATTGAAGTGTTTTAAACAGGGATTGTTAAATTTAATGAGTTTTGTGGATTATAAAGACATGTAATTATAGAGATTTATCTCAACACGTAGAGTAGTGCAAAGTATGCAAGATTCCTATGCAATTTTAAAAAGATTTAGCTTTGTTTGTGTGTAAAACATGCTCACATCAATAATACAAAAGCAAAATTAATAAGATTCTTATACAATATTTATTATTGTCCTAAGGATTTTAGTAATGAAAATCAACAAATTGGATGGTCTAGAAAAAAAGTCATAAACCAAAATGTGAGAGATCATCTCAAACTAATTTCATGATGCTACTTTGATCCAAAACCCGAAACTAATCTCCTAACGTTATAATATTTTACTCAAATTTGTTTTCTAGATGAGGCAGAACAATTTCAAAACTTGGGAGCGTGGAAAATCCAAAAAGTGCTAAGGAGTGAGATCGAACAAATCTTAACATACATTAATGTTAATAAAAATGAAACCACTAAACTTACAGTTTTGATTTTCTTTATTTGATTGAAATTATTATTACAACTTACAAAAAATATTATTTTTATAGTTGTAATCAATAGTGTTGAATTTATGAACCTTTTCCGGAAACTCTTCCATTAAGGTTTTTATAGAGCTTTCTGTCACTTTGTTCGAGAAGGTAGTCCACCTCCGTTTTAAATCTACCACACTTTTGGACACATTTTTGGTGTTCTGCAATTCTCTTTTAACAAGAGACCAATATCTCTCCAATATCCAATATCTTGCCTTAGCTCCAGGCAGTTTCGAGAATTTGCCTCTCTTGGTACAAATACCACATTATTGTTCTTGTACCTTACCATAGTGACAGGATCTTAAATCAGTCTTATGAATGGAAGCATCCTTTTTTGTAAACATTCCTTGATGTAAATTTCGGTATTTATAGAGCCCTTTGTAACAAATGTTTGGCATTTTTGCCGCAACCGCCATACCAAGAACTTTTTGGGAAATTTTGTCTGCTATTGGGTCCTAAACTTTTCCCTCGAGCATTAGCAACATCAAAATTTTGACCCGGAAGCTGCGAAAAATCTGCCAGAACATACGTTTCGTCATCCATTATGCAGCAGGAATATTTTTATTATAAAATTTGACTTCAATATCGGCGCTCTGTCTTTGGTCTCTAAATTTTTAGCAGAGTTCCTGTCAGGAAATTTTTGAGCCTTTTATGTTTTTAAACCTGCATTGGCTTTAACTTTTCGTACTAAATAGTCCAAGTACTGAGCTAAACGGGCTGCTTTCCTACCGAATGTGTTGGGAGCTCTTTTGAATATGCTTTCTATTTATTGGCTTTAGAAACATCATGTGGATCATTCCTTCTACCTAAACCAGGTTTTCAAGTTCTCCCGATACTGTTTAATAACATTAGAAACAGTTTGACGGCAGACCTTTGATTGTTTGGCCAACTTTTTGTAGGAACAAGTTGGGTTTTGTTGAAAATATTTAATAAATTTACTTGATCAAGGTAACTTGATCAAAAAAGTTTTAAGAAAAAACGTGTGTTAAGGTTTTTTCAATCTCACTCCTTAAAATGTATTTAATATTTAAAGTTGTAGCTAATAAAAGACCTGTTACACTGTAACTTCATAAACAACCTTCTAGACTATAGGAACACTTTTTTACATTCTTAACACTTTCAAGCCAACTGCAATAAATTCTTTCGAAAGGTAATTGAATTGAAAAATTCGAAAATATTTTACAAAATGCAAAACAACAGAAAATATTGTAATCTATACATAACACAAAACACTCTGCTCTGGTTGCATGTTAAATAAAGGGTGTTTTTTTAAGCCCGATGAAACTTGAAATTGTAAAAAATAACACGAACAAGTAATTTTTAATAAACATATTTTTTTTTATTGAATGATCAATACATGGCATTAACTGCCAAAGGGATTGTTCTTGATGAAGAGCACTCTTGACGTCCAATTTTGGGCCACTTTTTCCAGCATTTCTGGCTGTATGTCACGAATAACACGAACAATGTTGGCCTTCAAGGTTGGCTTATTAGCATAATCCACTGATTTCAAGTGGCCCCACAGGAAGTAATCTAGAGTGGTAAAATCACACGACCTTGGAGGCAATTTGACAGTTCCATTTCTCGAAATCAAGTTATCGCCAAATTTTGATTTTAATAAATCGATAGTTTCCGTCGCCGTATGGCATGTATCGCCCAGATCAATGTCATCCATATTTTCAAATAAAAAATCATTGATCAGGGTGCAGTTACGATCTCCAATGACCATAAAGCGAGCTCCTGCTTAATTTTTGAAGAAATAAGGTCCGATGAAGCTACCAACATGTAAACCGAACGGTGAATTTTTTTTGGATGCAATGAAGTCTGTAGGGTATGTTGTGGATTTATAACACTCCATATGGGTGAATTTTGAGTCTCATCGCTGAACACAATTCTCCGATAAATCCTATAAGTTTCGTTAATCGATGAATGATTATCAAAGTAAATTTTTATAAATTGGTGTCAATCTATTCATGATGATTTGCCATGAATAGTATTAACCCTTTCGTAAGTTCTAACAGACTTTTTTAAAAAAAAACACCCTTTATTGAGAAACATTCCATTTACAATTTGTTCTTGTTGGGTTTTTCTCTACCACTTCAACTAGTCTCAAGTAAATAGTGGTATTGATGTTGAATTTAACTGGAATCATTTGTTCGTTCAAACAAAAATTATTCCATATCGATTTAAGTAAGACCCCCTGAAAAGGAAAAACTTGAAAAATAAAATTTAAAAATATTGCTCTCAATCACAGCCATGTTGGCACAAAGATAAAAAAAAAAACACAAAAAGAAATATTGAAAAAACAACAACATAAACGAATAATGAAAAATAAAAAGCCAGAACAACAAGAACATTTCTGGAAAATCCTACCAAGTGGAGGTCAGTTGGTGGTAATACTTACTCGTAGCAATCAACGTTTGAGCGTTTAAATAACTGTCGGAATAACAGCAACAACAAATATTGCTGTTAAATTTTTCTTCTGTTCTTTTATTTTCATAAAGAGGGGGGAATTCTTGTAAAGTCTATGAACATTTGTTAAGAAAAATCTGTTTGTGTTTCAAACAAATACGAGTACAACCTGCTTTTTCTTAAAAAAGGGGTTTAATAAATTTCAATACTCGTTTGAAAAATGCAAAAAAAAAAAGAAAAGAAACACAAGGAGTGTTTTGCTTGCTTTTAATTCAGTTTAACTATTGAAAAGTTATTCATTTGAATATTTATATCTATACTTTTTTTTTTGGGCTGTAAGTAAACTGCAATTTTATTAACTTGATAATTTACTTATTGGAAAAAAAATGTAGCAAAACAAGTGTAGTTTCGTGATGGACTAACTGTCCCAGCAACAAATTAATTGTTGATTTAGAAGTTTGGCTACAAATTGAGAAAATCTCATTGGTTTTGTTTCAAGATCAATAAGTTGGACATTTTCTTTCAATACTCATTTACGACATTTTGTTTCAACACGACGTTGCTAAGTGAAAAACAGCTCATTTCACATTGGACATTCTGCCCGAGCAATTTGAGGGCATGGTCATCTCACATAGAGGTGATGTGAACTGGCCATCGATATCGTGTGATTTCACCCCGCTATACTCTCAAAGTCAACATAAGCAGTGCCATCGGACAAATTCAGCCTGATTTATATTCCATACATAATGACCTTTAATGATATCTCAAACACTCTATGTTTTATTTAAATTTAAAGATAGGAAATAGCCCTTATTTGAAGATGATGTAAATGAAATATTTGTCATCAACACAATCAGCGAAAAAGGCCAAGATTGTCTTTAATTGAACTCTATTGACGACAAGATGAGCGACATAGTCTTGAATGTTGCCTTGTCATAAACTTTATTTAAGATCTTATGAGTGCCGTGATGTCTTCTATCCTCATGATGACAAAATCTTGAATGTTGTTTTCATTGGATTATCTCCGTAATGCAGAAACAAAACGGATAAGAATTCTCAATTTTTTTTTTTTTATGAAAAACTCTCAAAAGTTTTATCGAAAACTGACTAATTTTCATACAAATACTTCAAGCCATAGAGAAATATACATAGAAACTCTCCTGTCAAAGACCTAACTCAGTTGTCAAAAACCAAAATGGTGAGAATGTATTAGTGAAAAAAACTATGTGAAAACAAAAACAACACTCGTATGTGTGATTATTTTGGGTAATTTTTTTCGTTTGAGTTTTTTTCTAGTTTCTGCTCTATTAATATTTTCTCTATGTTTCAAGTCATAGAGAAATATACATAGAGCTGAAACTATAAAAAAACTCAAACATAAAATTACTCAAAATAATCACATGTATGAGTGTTGTTTTTGTTTTCACATAATTTTTATTACTTATACATACAGGTTTTTGGTAACTGAGTTAGGTTTGTTAGATTCTTTTGACGAAAGGAGGACCGACAAAGTCGTGAAAGTTGTCTTCTACAAATTCTTAAATGTTGTCTTCTGTTAAACTCTGTCGATGGCAATCGTTAAGTGAATCACTTAACGATTGCCATGATGTGAAAAGTACACAGAGAAAAAAGATTCGTCGCCACAACCGAATTTGTCGCCAATCGAATTTGGTCGGTTGCATGTACTATCATATAAATTGGTTGTAATTGCCGAATATTTCGATCACTAACAACATATTTTTAGAACACAAAATTGTTGTTGTGACCGAATTTTCAATTAAAATCATTGAATTTTAGTACAAATATGGTACACGTAACCATTCAAAAAAATAATTCGGTGTTAAAGACCGTAAATATTAGTATTATGGACCAATAAAAGTAAATGTATTTATTTATAATTATTTTCATAGATTTTATTATTTATTTTATGTATGTATTTAGTTATACTTAATATAAAAAACAAATTTCAAAAAGATTACACCATTAATGTCTTTAAATGCTGATAACTGCCGCACAGATGAAGACTGATGCACATATATTTTATAATTCTGAAACTTGATACAACACATTTGATGTTGGAATGGATTTTTGGAGAGAAGTCATTTTATTTCTTGATGGTTGGACCGATATTGTCAATGGATCTCTACCGCTATTATATATTGCTACATTATCAATCTGCACAGCAAACTTAGACATAAGTTCGAAATTTGTCGCAGACGATTTCTGTCCAGTCACAAAAGATTCTGAAAATAAAAGAAAGATGTTTCTAATATATTCTGTACACAGAAACGAAACAACACTTACACAAATAATCATAAGCAGACATCTGCGTGTATGTCTGTTGCTTTACTTTTTATTTGCTAGCGTCTTAACGTTGCTATTTTTTTCCTAGAAAGTAAAATCTAATCCAGTTTCTTCTCCATCCACAGTAACAGAAGCAGCATTGTCATCGCAGTAACTTACACACATACGTATACAGTGGGAATATTTAATGATTCAAAGCTATGTATAGGTAGGATCACACTTTTAGTTTTTGGGTTCTTGCAGCCAACACATGTTTCCTTTCCCGTTTATCATGAAAAAATATTGATGAACAATTTGATGAACCGGAAAGCATGCATCCAAAAATATTTATAATATAAAACTTACCCTTTAATGATGCTGATGTAGATCCGTGAATTCTCTATAAAATTATCGCAATATATTTTATATTTAAGTTTTTTAAAATATTTTGTTTCAGAATTATTAGAAATTTACAAACAAATTTTTTTTATTTCAAATTTTCATTTAAATGTGAAATTTATTTGTACTAAAATGTCAAAACTAATCTACCATTTTTTCGATTGCTATCACCGAATTTAATTTTCTTTTTTCACAACCGAATTTTAGGAATCATAATAATAAAGTGATTACTGTAACTGAAAATGTATTGTTATTTAAAAAGATGATGATGACAATATTTATTTCGATTGTAATCATCAACATTTAGTTTAGAAAACTATTATTCAGAATTAAATTCGGTTGTCTATGCCAAGTCTGTTAATTATTTTTAATGAATGTATAAATTGGTTAATACAACTGATTTTACAGTAATAGTACGACTAATTCCATTATGATTATGTTTTTATAATTCTAAATACATAAAATCTGTAGAGTTCATTAAATATTAATAATATCAATTAAAGTTCGGTCTATATAACTACATTTTCATAATTGCAACCAATTTTTAACCAATCTGTTTTCTGTGTGTAATGAAACATAATTACAGTTAAAATAAACAATTTGAGTGAAACATTTTGATTTTTAGCACTATATTTAAAACATCAATCCGAAGTTATACACCATTTATTACTTCGTCGATTCATTGTCGTTTGTTTAACCGTTGACGATGAAAAAGTCTAATAACAATCGTTTTCTATGAAAACTAATGGAAATTGTCATTGTAATCTACAATTGATGAATAATTTTTTCATAATATGTTGTTCTCAGATTATGATATCCATAAGCCTAGAGCAACATAATATGATAAGTAATTCATCATATAAATGGTTGTCACAAACAAATACTTGTTTACTGTAACCATATATATATGATTGATACAATCATGTGAATCGTAAATTAACCATATTATTATTACCACAATCATATAAATAGTTTTTGTGACTATAATATTGTTAAAAAAATTATAAAAATGTTGAAATGGTTACAGTAAACATGCACAACTATATTTTTTTGTCTACGTGTGGGTTTTCTCCATTTTATTCAAAATAATTATGCAAAAAGTATTTTTTTTTTTCCTAGTTTAGAGCAGAAAGCATCTCCAATGACTAAGAACATTCATCTTTTGATTACTATTGCAAATAAGTAAGATAAAACGAAAAGAAAAAATAAAAACTAAATATTTCTTTTTCCTTTCAATACATAGCTAACACTTCATTTGTTCCTGTTCATCATAAATATAAATGAAGGTAATTGGATTTCAGCTTGAAGTCAATTTTCTGCTTTTATACAAGTTTATTCTGTAAATAAATAACTATCTATAAAGTGAACAGAAAGAAACACACAAAGAATGCGATAAAAGTTGATAAAATATGTTTAAAAGTAAATTAATGGCTTAGGAGAATTATCAATCGCTACGCCTATTGAAATGGAAATAAACTTTAATATAAATATTAAAAGGTTTAAACAATTTCAAGGCAAGAGAGTTTAAGAAATGGACAAAAACAACTCTACGGTAGCTTATCAATAATCTATATTTTTTTAGTTAAAATTAGTTCTATTAGCCGCAGGGCAAATGAGGCAGGTCTTGGTTGCTTTCGTACTATGAAAACCTCTTTCCAATCGCTAGATCTCAATTCCATGTAAAACCTATATGAAATTGTAGATCGAAAAATACGTACTCAAAATTATACCACTAAGGTAGCTTTATCAAATGCCATCATAAGGAATTTTTTTTAAAGATGTCAATGAAATATTTGTTCTCGATAAGATCACCGAATAGGCGAGAAAGTTGTCTTCTATTAAACTCTATTGACGACAAGATGAGCGACATAGTCTTGAATGTTGTCTAGTCTTAAACATGTTTCAAGATCTGATGAGTGCCACAATGTTTTCTATCTTCATGATGACAACATCTTGAATGTTGTCTTCTGGAGACCATCCCGATAATTCAAAAATTTTTGTTGAAAAAAATGCAACATTCATCGTGTTTATAAATATTTCCATCAGTAGAAGCTTCTACTTATCAACAATTATGGCAACACTAAATGTTTGGGCTGCTAACATTGACACACAGTGGGGCAGAATCAAAATTTTTTGGAAATAAATCTGGCATTTCTAAACGGCTGGTCCGATCGAGATAAAATTTGACATGGGCGTAGCTAAGGAGTATTCGAGTTTAATTTATTAAAATGGACTCTACAAATGCTCTAGGCGCGGCGCTATGGGGGCTCAAAGTAGGGTACCTTCGACATGTAAAATTTTTAAACACGAGCCATTTTTTTGTTTCCCATCCGATTTCAAAGATTTTTAAATTTTTGGGAAGCGCTCGCCTAGATCTTGCAAAAACATGCTTAGGTGTGCTATTTATCTCTTATAATTTCCGAGTTATAAGATTTCAAAATTTTCAAATTTTGCCATACCATGGTACGCTTTTTTTCGAATTTTTTTCATTAGTTTGATAACTAAATTACCAATAATATGCAAAAAATTTCAGAGCAATATCAATTACGGATCCGAAAATAAACGATTTTCAATTTAAAAATTCAAAAATTTTTAGATTTTTGCTGTTTTTGCTGTTTTTTGGGCGAAAAGGTGACTTTACTCGTTTTTTATGAAAATAAAACTTTCTTTAAGAACATATAACAGTTTTATGTTTTTCTGTAAGATATTTTTATGGAGAATATTTTGGTATAAAAAACATGTCATATTTCTCGAATATGTTGCCCCTACGCCCTTCGGAATTTGACCTATTTTTTATCAAAATTTTAACTTTGGTCCACATGTTCTAAAATCCCAAAGCTGGGATAATTCCTATTTATTTTTAAAGCATTTTCCCAGCCCCAAGGGAAATGTGGATGTTATGGGCAAAATTGACGTTTTGACAAGCTATTTACACTTAGTTATTTGGAATGAGAATTTTAAAAAACCCTGCAAATTTCGTTTAGTTTTGTTAATAAATAATGATTTTATTACATATTTATTGAGCTCTAAAACTAAAATTTTTAACAAAATTTTTATAGGATTGCAAATTCTATTCGCTTCTCAAAAAATGGCACGTGTTTAAAAATTTTACATGTCGAAGGTACCCTACTTTGAGCCCCCATAGCGCCGCGCCTAGAGCATTTGTAGAGTCCATTTTAATAACTTAAACTCGAATACTCCTTGGCTACGCCCATGTCAAATTTTATACCGATCAGCCGTTTAGAAATGCCAGATTTATTTCCAAAAAATTTTGATTCTGCCCCACTGTGTGACATCGAAAGCTCTGGAATTCGAACATGCGAGTTTTGACCGTTATGAACAGTCTAGACTACTCGGGTGATGATGGCAGTGTCTATAAATAGTGACTGCGGTTGCAGTAATGAGTGAGTTTATCATATGCGCTGTTAGAGTACACATCAACTGTCTTGTACATTTAAGTTTGTGCATTATAAACGTGTATGTGTGTATTAAAAATACATTGTACATTTGAATAAATATAGACTTGTTACAATTTTAAACTGCTAAGTAAAACTGCTTTTGTTTGCAATCAAAAGTATCAGATTTATTTAAAGGAAATAAACCAACATTTTAAAAAGGTTAAAACGTAACAATATGTATATCAAATGAAAGGTGATAGAAATGGGCCAATTTTGGAAAAAATTATTGTTTTACCCAATGTTTTTTAACAAACAAAAAGGGTATTTAAGAGACGGCTCAGCCGATTATATGCTCCAACTTGTTCCTTTATCCTTTTGTCCATTTCTGGTCAAACAAAATGACCTTTAAAGTGCAATAACTTAATTAGTAGACAAATGATGTTTGAGAAAATTACACAAATTAATGTAATTTGCTTTGCAAGTTCTATTCGCTTACCTACAGCAGACTCTTTAGGTTGTTCTTTATTGGCTCAAGTGTGGTAAAATGAAATTAGATAAATTAAAATGAGAAAATAAAATAAAGCAAGCTTTTTTAATACAAGAGGAATCTAAATTGGCTTGTTATAGGTCAAGAGGTGAATGTCAGAGACATACTTGCATACTTAGTGTTCAAAATAGAATAGAAATTTTTTTTTTTTTTAAATAAAACTTTAATGATTCTTTTTGTTCTAAGTAGTTGTTTTTTATTTTCTTCTTTTCATTACATGTGTTGTTAAGAAATTTTTCATTTAAGAAAAATTTTTTAACTGGAATAAACTACAAATAAAGTTTGTTTTTAAGATGTTCTTTAAAGTCTGTATTAAAAAGAAAACAGAATTTCTAGTAATACAACAATTAAGTCCTTGTAGTAGTATTTCATTTTTGTTTTGTATTATTTGTTTGTTGGTTCATACAGGATGTAAGTGAGATTGTATACATAGTCCTATGTTTCCTTAAAAAAAAAGTTTTAATATTTATGTTTTTTTTTTTGTTTGCTTTGTTTTACATCTACATTGTTATTTTAACATAAACTCAGGCGCTCATACTCATATATTTCTTTTAACTTTTGCTACTTTTGTTCTTAAAATAGTACTTTACAACTTTAGTGCCCTACATTTTTAAAAGGAACTGTTTTAAATATTAAATATGTTCTTGTATTAAGCGCGTAAGCAAATTTATAAATTTTTTTTACTGAACAATGTCAAATCGTTTAAATAAAGTTTTTATTTTTTTTTGGTAATTTATACCAGAAATGGTCACATACACAGTAAGCAGCCACTTTAATATCCAAAAGTAATAATGACGACTTGTTCGTTGCTTTCAATTGGTCAATTCACAAGGTCACTTATCATGTCATATTGTCATAGTGTTCTAATATTTCACAATGGTTTTTATTGCTTTTCAAGCTTTTCAATGCTATGTTTATTGTGTAACCAACCACCAGAGACCAACGCCTAATGCCTAAGAGTCGTTTAAGCCGAGGTGCCAAGTTGTGATATATTAGGACATTATGACAATATGACTGATAAGAGATCTTGTGAATTGACCAAATATTTGAACTTTCAGTGTATATTCCAATCAGATAGATCGTTTATTGATGTTAAATTTTTGCAATCTTATTCTTTTAAATGTTGTTAATAAAAATTCAACAACAATAAATTGTTAACAAAGCATTTAAAAAGAATGAAGATAGCTATATTCGGCTGTGCCGAATCTTATATATCCTACACCAAAGTAAACTTTAAGATTAAGAATTTAATAGGCAAGTCGATTTCTTTATACCACTTTTACGCTCACATTATCCATTAAATTTATTAAAAAATAGACCATTTAAAGGGATTTATTCACAGAAGTGCAGAATATGTATTTAATTGAAATCGGTTCAGTTTTTTAGGAGTTATAAGCGTTTAAAGATGTTACTAATACATATGCAAAAAACGTGTACATGTGACCTTCAAGCTAAAAAGTATACAAAGCAATGTATGCTTGAAAAAAAACAAGTAAAAGAGCTATATTTGGTTGTGCCGAATCTTATATACCCTACACCAAATTGTACTTTAAAATAAAATTTTTAAATATTTTTAGGTAAACAAAATTTAAAAAAAAAATTTTATTTTTTAGTGAAACAATGATATGGCAAAAAAAATTTAAAAAAAAAATTTTATTTAAATTTTTTTAAAAATTTGAAAAAAAAATTTTTTGAATTTTTCGAAATTTAAATTTAATTTTTTATTTTTTAAAATAATTAAAAAAAAAGATTTTGCTGATAAAAAAAACTTGGTTTAAAAAATATTTTTCCCGATTTTTACCCATTGTAGGTCCGACTTACTATGTCGTTGTAAAGGTCTTTGAAATATCTTTCATTAGATATCCATATTGTCTATATTAAAATCTTTTAAAATTTGTCCTGGTCATTTCCTTTTAAGTATCTCAGCCGATTTTCTCGATTTTGAATAGTAGCCGAACCGGGAATATAACTGATATATTACTGTATGAGTCATGGATGTAAGTTATTTGGGGGCAACGGATAGTTGATTTCAACATACAGACGCAGAGAAGGACATGTCTATATCGACTACGCTATCTTCTATATATATAAAAATAAAATGGTCCATGTATGTAATGGCATCACTTGAAAACGGCTGGAGCGATTTGGCGATTCGAAATTTGGTTTGTAATGAAAAAAATTAAAAATTCGGAAACTAATTTAATATATTGTCTCCTTTTCACTTTTCATTTTTCTTAATAAGATACATTTTTTTAAGCAACTTGAAGAACTAACATTAGTAAATAGCTACCGAGCAAAGCCGAACTAGTGTAAAATATATATATAAGGAGTGAGATCGTAAAATTCTTAACACACGTATTAAAACTTTTAACCCAATTTGATTTTTTTTTTTTTTTTTGATCAAGTTACCTTTGTAAAGCATGTCAGTTATTATGTTTAATGTCAATTATATTCATTTGTTGTTAATCTGATTAAAATGAGTGATCAGAAAAAAATGCGTACTAAAATTATTAAATATTTTCAACAAAACCCAACTTGGTTCTACAAAAAGTTGGCCAAGCATTCAAAGGTCTGCCGGCAAAGTGTTTCCAATGTTATTAAACAGTACCAGGAGAACTTGTCCGTTGATAGAAAACCTGGTTCAGGTAGAAGGATGTTATGTTATGTTACTAAAGCCAAAAAATAGAAAGCATTTTCAAAAGAGCTCCCAACACATCCGGTAGGAAAGCAGCCCGGTTAGCTCAGAGCTCGGACTATTTGGTACGAAAAGTTAAAGCTAATGCAGGTTTAAAAACATGCAAGGCTCAAAAAGTTCCTGACAGGAACGCAGCTAAAAATTTAGAGGCCAAAAACAGAGCACGGAAATTGAAGTTAAGAATTTTTCGATCTCGCTCCTTAAGTAGAATCATAAAGTATATTCTACTTAAGGAGTGAGATCGAAAAATTCTTAATTTCAAAAAAACGTAGAAATTACAAACGGAATGACTAACTTGCAAATCACGGTGAAGGATATATGTAGTAGTTAAAATTGAGGTCTAAATTTGGTTTAATAAAAGTTTTAAAAAAGGGTAAAATATGCGTATACTTGTTATGATTGATCATAACATCAATATTACTCATACGCTGACATGGTTTATTTGATAAGTACAACTGTTACTAATAAAAGGCGTTTGTTAATATGCATTTTTATCAAATTTTACATGAAGCTGGAATTAGAACTAAAGCTTATCTCCTTGAAACCAGTAACTTGACAAGTTTAGTGCCAATACGCTAGAAGAAAATTATTTGTGAGTCCCAAATTTGTATTAAAAATTCACCTCTGTATTAGTTATATAAAAAATGATCTGGATATTGCAAAATTTCTTGAAAAACTAAGTATTTGTTTTGATTAGAAAGAGATCACAACATTCGTTGTCAGCCAAGTTTACCTCATGTACTCCTTGGCTTTTATACTTTTAGTATTGTTTACTTTATGGCTGCAGCAGCATGTGTATGAGTTTGTTTTTGGAGTATGAGTGATTTATAAAACTACCCTGCAGTGTATGGAACAAGTTCATCAAAAGCGAATTAGTTTCAACACCAGAATTATAATCCAAACTAGTCCCTTAAAATGATTAGTGCACTTCATCTGCTATTTTTCAAAGACATTTTAAGTGAATCAAAACAACTAAGAGTGCTATACTCATCTGTGTCGAATCTTATATACCCTTCACCAAAGTATATTTTAAGACTGAAAACAATTTGTAATAAACAAATTTTTTTCAGTAAAAAAAATTTTGGTAATCGGTTTGAAAAATATTCATTGTTTGTCCGACTTTCTATGGCATTATATATGTCGTTGGAAAGGTGTTCGAAATGCCTTTCATTTGATATCCATATAGTCTATGTATTTACATGAATTAGTACTCGAGATAAAGTTAAAAAATAGGTCAAAAAGTCATGTTTTTTTTGTATATTAGCCATTTCTTGGCAGATTTTAATGTGTTTAAATAGAAATCGAAGCAGGACTATATCCGATATGTTTGTAAGTTATATAGGGACTTTAGAAATTTGATTTCACCAGACAGACGGACTTGGCTATATCGCACAGTACGGAAACTGAATAAAAGTGGAAATAATTCTGTAACTTCTAAACGTATTTGAATAAACTGGATGAGGTGTAGTTGAGTTTAAATTTTGAATTTGGTCTTTAAATACCAAGGGGGGAAATTAAAACACAAATTCTAATTTTCAAATGCAAATATCTCTTTAACTATAAGAGATAATATGTTGCGATGTTTTGGTAGATCTCTTCTAGTAGATTCTATTAATACAAACATTTTTCAAAGCGAAAAAAGTGGCATCATGTTTAATTTTTCATATACCCGAGGTGCTCCTTTTTGGGGTCCTGATTGCCTTTTTCAGAACTGCAGGTCATGTATTTTAACAAAATAGTGTTAAATTTTTTTTAATATTTCCAGCATGAAAAGTGTGAATAAAGAAAGTTTTGCTTGTTTTTTACACTTTTTATGAGTTTACAGTTAAAGGAGAAGATTTTTTACACGGCTACAAAAACTGTTATGAAAGCTAAAGTAAAGTAATGAATGGATTTTTAGATATTTTAGGTAAGTTAAAGCAACTTGAAATACCCGTATGTTGAACTAAGACGAAGTACTTTGAATCTAAAATAAAATGGGATTATTTTGATAGAAGTCTAAAGCAGACAATCGCAAAACTTGGGCATAGAACGAAGTTACTTAAGAAGTTTTCTTCTCATTTGGGCATATAAGGAACTAAATTAAAGGTATTTTAATGATCTATCATAATCAATATTGAATTTATAAAAAATTAAGGAAAATATCCTAAAATTGTGAACAAAACATTATTGGATCAGTATTTTAAATAACCTTAATTTCGACCACTGTCGACATGAAGAGATCGTGAATTATAGTAATATGTTAAGCAGATCAGCTATTGATTGTGAGGTTGGTTTTTTTTTAATGATTTTTTTGAACATCATTGTTATTTGTATTGTAGACAAATTAGTGATCAAGTGGGATCAATAAAAGTTATATATTTTACTTTCCTTCAAACAAATATTTATTTAAAGCTAACTTTTATGACTTTAATTTCTGTAGCCAAACTACACATTAGTGCATCAGCTATTCTCTGTCATAAGCGACCTTTATATATTGTACAATTTTAAGTATTCTTCCTTGCAAATGTTAAAAATAAAACACATAAAAGAAAGCCAAGAAATATGAAAAATTTGTTCATTTTGTACAAGTTTATCTGCGCTTAATAATTTGTTAAACTTCCAACCAGATACACATGCATTTCATAAATAATAAAGCAACTGTTTTATGGAAGACCAACAATATCAGACACAAAAGAATAAAAGATAAGAAAAGAGAAGATAATAAAATAAAACAAAAGCAGAAAAGGAGCAAAAATAACAACATTTTATATGGCTAAAAAAAAAAAAAAAAAATGGGAAAAAATTAACAGGCATACTTAAATAAGAGCGTTGTTTATTTGTCAAAAATTGTGCTATTGGAAAATCCAATTTTTACACTATGTTAAGTAGTGAAGTTGGCTGCAGAAGATGTTTTTTATTTTTTGATTTATTTACTTATTCTTAAGTTTGTACATACAATTTAAAATTGTTAACAAAATATTTGTCATGCTACTTTAGCGTTAACAATGGGCGGCAGAGAACGCAACGGTCGGCGCTTTTATTTAGGTAAGGCTGCAAAAGATGCGTACATTTTTTAAGCAGATTCGTTACAAGTACTCACTCACTGGTCTCACTAACAGTGTAAGTTTATAAAACGACTTTAGTGTGTCTATGGTACGCTGGTGTAATTTTTATTATACCCTTCACCTTCGTGAGAAGGGTATATATAAATTTGTCATTCCGTTTGTAATTTCCTAATATAATTTTCCGACCCTATAAAGTATATATATTCTGGATCCTTATAGATTGCGGATTCGATTAAGCCATGTCCGTCTGTCTGTCTGTCTGTCTGTCCGTCTGTCTGTTGAAATCAATTTTCTGAAGACCCCAGATATCTTCGGGATCCAATTCTTCAATAATTCTGTCAGACATGCTTTCGAGAAGTTTGCTATTTAAAATCAGCAAAATCGGTCCACAAATGGCTGAGATATAAGGAAAAAACCAGGACAACCTCGATTTTTTACCTATATCTGGATTACTAAGTCATTGGACCTACAATGAGTCAAAATCGGGAAAAAATTTTAACCAGATTTTTTTTTTTTCACCAAAAGTTTTTTTCGTTAAATATTAAAAAAAAAATTTTAAAACTTTAAAAAAAAAAAATTTAATTAAAAAAAATTTTACATAAAAAATTCGAAAAAATTTTTTTTTCCAAAAAATGAAAAAAAACAACTGGAAAACAAATAAATTTTGTTTACCTAAACATATTTAAAATTTTTATTTTGAAGTATTGTTTGGTGAAGGGTATATAAGATTCGGCCCAGCCGAATATATCTCTCTTACTTGTTTTTATACCCTCCACCACCACAAGTGGTGAAAGAGGGTATATATACGTTTGTCATTCCGTGTGTAACATTGAGAAATATTCATCTGAGACCCAACAAAGTATATATATTATTGATCCTTATGAAATTCTAAGTCGATTGAGCAATGTCCGTCTGTCTGTCCGTCTGTCCGTCTGTCCGTCTGTCTGTCTGTCTGTGTAAAACACTCTCACGTCCAAACTACATAAGCAAAATTAATGAAATGTATACCAAAATGTTTATAATTTTTCTAAGCAGTTTGGTATTGAAAATCAGCAAAATCGAATTGGTAGAACCAGCGTTATGGATCAAAATGTAAGACAACCTACACAAATTTTGATAATTTTCATATGATTTTTTGTGACTTTGGGTAAATTAATTGCAGAGAATACCATGAAATTTTGCACTCATTATTGATATGATAAAAGGAAAAATTCTGTTAAAAATGGAAAGAATCGGTTCATAATTTCTCGTAGCCCCCATACAAATTTCTTCCCGAAATATGGTGCTATGGTATATAAATGCCCATAGAATTGCAGTATCCATACAAAATTCAGCACAACTATGTTTCGTACAAACAGAAATCGCGAGACAAATTTTTTTTTTGGATCGGGCACTATTTGACCCTAGCCCCCATATAAAGTTTACTTCCGAAAATCATTTAAATACACTTAAATATCTTATATATATCGGTATTAGGTTGAAATTCAACCTGCATAATTCCCATGCACATGAAAATCGCTGTAGGGAATTTCATGAAGATCGGCCCATAATTGGTTGTAGCTCCCATATAAGGACCACTTCTAAAAACCACATTAATTTTCATAAATATCTGAAAAATATCGTTATCGAATTAAAATTTTACAGAGATCGGTAGTATTAATCCAAAAATGATAATACTAGATTGTGTGAATATCGGTGCATATTTGACCATAGCTCCCATATAAGGTCCATTTCCGAAAATTACTTAAATACTAATAAATCTCTTATAAAAGCTTCTATCTGGTTAAAATTTCAAATAAATATTTCCATTATATACGAAAATCGATGTGTTGAATTTTATGAAGATCGGCCGATAATTGGTCATAGCTCCCATATAAGGACCACTTCCGAAAAACACATTAACCTCTGTAAATATTTTAAATATATGGATATCGAACTAAAATTGTATACAGATCAATATATTGTATCCAAACATTATACTATTGGGTTTTGTGAATATCGGTCCATATTTGACCATAGCACCCATATTAGCTCCATTTCCGATAATCACAATAATACCGATAAAACTCTTGTAAATAATGTTATGGAGGAAAATATCAAGCAAAATAGGCCTCAAATACATAGAAATCACGTTAAAATATTTAATTATATCTTCCAAATAAATCGCACATCCGAAAAATACATTAACGCATATATATATACACTCATATCGGTAAAAAATGTAACGGATATAAGTTTCAAGTAGATTTGGTGACCATGGGTTCATAATTGTATATAGAAGGCTCACATCCGGAAAATTCATTAGAACAGAACAAAAATATACTTTTGAAGTTTGACTAAATATATTTGTTTACCCTTTTTTATACTCTTTTACTTCACTTGTGGTGAATAAGGAAAATGTTAAGCCAGTCGGTAGTGTTAACCAATTATTAAGTATATAAATTGTTAAAAAGTACATTTTATTCCTATTATAAAATTATAGACTCTGTTGGAAGTGGTAGGAATATGTAGTTATTTAAATTATAAATTGCTGAATTAGATAACATTTTTATACATTTGAAATAAAATATATTCTGCGTAAACTAGTTTTTCTATTTTGTTTAAAAAATGTGTTTTTATTGAAGAAAGCACATAATTTGTATATAGTCCAAAATGTGTATTATATCAGGATTCTATAATCCATAAAGTGGCTTAAAAAGAAATTCGGTTATAGTCCTAATTCGCTTATAGTCCACAAAAATTATGCAACTCTATTTGTAGACTATAAGCGAAAACTACTGTATTACATTAACATTCTACCAATCTTCATAATCGAAGCTAAGTCCTAATAACAAACACTGAATATGGATATTAGAGTGTTTATACCAATGTAATTTCTATAATTTTCATCTTATTTAGGTGGAGGGTATTTAAAATTCGGCATAGCCGAATATAGCACTCTAACTTGTTTTTTTTACAATTCTTACAACAATCTGCCAAAGAAGTAGCCCGAAAAAAAGATGTCTTTGATTTACCTTAAAGTGAACACTTGAAAGATTAACCCGAATATAGTTTTACAGCGGAACTATTCGGAATAATCATCTTTAACTCTACTTGAAAAAAAGGAAAGTTTTATTTTTTTCTCACAAAAAACATATTTTTTAATATTTACAATGGAAATAATTAAATGAAAATTGTAATATATTTCCTTGAGATAAAGCTTAATAATAATAAAAAAAAATTATGACAGTAAAATCACCTTTTCTAATCATATATTAAATCTAAATGTACTTGTTGACAACAACTGACTTCAAATCTTACTTTTTCCTAATCAGAGCTAAAAACAAAGAAAAGAAAAAAAGAAAACATGAATTACAGTTACCTAATGTATTAAGAAGTTCACTAAACGATCGGAAGGAATCTTGCCCGAAATTTATTTTTTTTTATTTTGTCCAGCTAGATTTGTAATGTACCACAGTGTGCCGTGTATTGAAGAAGAAAACTAAACCCAGCATCAATGATATTCAACCACATTTAGATAACCCTATGCCTCCTAGCACCCACACATAATAACAAATTACAGTGATAAAGTACAATACATGGTAAAAAATTGCAATGAAATTATAGTTTTAATAAAATTGATAAGGAAACAGATTATAATCTGTCACTCTACAACAGTGGTGGGCAACCATAAGCACCAGGAGACGAACGCAATCGACTATATACATGTACACAACACGAATGTGAGCGAAACTTGTCAAATTTATCAAAGGTGAACCAATTTTAGATTTTGGATCAAAAACAGTATCAGAAAGTTTTTTTTTTTTTCAAAATTACAATACATTTACTAATGCGGCATTTTCTATTAGTGCCGATCACTGCTCTACAAAACTGCACATCTTTTTTACAATATTATGCATTGTGCTCGAAAATACTGATACTTTAACTAATTCTTTCTTAGTTATTTGTTTGGAACAAATCAAGATCCCTGTAACAGTTTATATTTTCAAAATTTTTTTTCTGTTAAAATTCACATTTTCTGCATTGCCGGCCTTCGGCCGGGCGAAAGGACTTTAAACTCTGTGGTGTATCGAACTCCGGCTTCGCTAAAATCACTTTTTCTGTATACCAAAATTTTCTAACGTACTGTCATATATTTTTAAAAAAGAATTTTTGGTTCACAATGTTAATGAACAGTACCATATTTTATATCATATTAAAGGTATTTTGAAGCACTATTCAATGATATCCATAATGATCAGATTATTTTCTAAATATATGAGAAATTTACTATTATGTATATTGATTTAAAATTCCTATAACTCCTAAACTAAGAGAGAGCAGGCAAAAATTTTAACGTTTTTGTGCTTAGTTATAAGAGAGCTATCAATACCAAAAAAATTATTAAAATGCAAGCTGGTTCGCCGATCTTGATTTATACCATTTGTTTAATAAGTTTTTCCGCAGTCGTATATATTGAATAAATTCTGATTCGCATTAATTTTTGTCTGAAACATATTTAAGGAATATTATTTAGGTTAGAAGGAGGATACGCTCTTTTTGAAAAACCACAAAAGATATTATTAAATTCGTTCATGTTTAAAATACTTACATAGCTACGTAGGTTATAGTTTTACTTATGTAAATCTTGCATATCCTTTTTTATTAAAAATTCTCTTTAAACATATTGTTACGTTTTTACCATTTAAAAACGGTGGTTAAATTCTCTTAATTGCAAATAAAAGCGACTAGCAGTTTAACAATTTCAACTCTTTATTTATTAAAATCTACACAACAGTTTAAATCAGACATCGGCAGAGCGTAAAATTGCCTTTGCACACTAACACCAATGTATAGTTTTTCTATGTTTTTGGTGTTGTATCTAGGGTACGTGTGTCTGGTTTAAATAGTCACTATCTTTTAATACGCACACTTATATTAAACGCTTTAAAGTTTAAACCCGTGGTGGCCAGAAAGAGTGTGTTTAAAATGCATATAGTGTAGTGTAAAATATAAAAGAGAACACAAATGAATATACATGTATGTGTACTTTGCACCGAAAAATTGTTTTTGTTTTGTGTTTTGTTTGAGTTTTTGCAGAGAACATTCGTATTGCGTGTGTATTAGTGAGAATAACATAACTACCCCGGGGTACTGTTTGGCCACCAACGGTTTAAACACACAGGTAATACGATTGATGTTAACTATAACAGCGCCGCTAAGATACACTGACTCGCTCACTACTCGCTGTTTGAATTTAACGGTTTCTAGAATCCTCATGAATAGTCTAATGGCAAAAAACTCTAATGTTCTATTTGCACAATGATCACCTAGAGCTTTTAAAGCTGCTTCACAGTTAATGTTGTCATACTTATAAACAATGTTAATAACAGCGTGTTATCAACATTGTTGATAAGTTTCCACTGATAGTAATGTTTATAAGCATGATGAATGCTGCAAGCAGCCGTCAAATTGATAATGCAATTTCTACAGTAACTGCGGTACCGCCTCGCAAATGGGGTAAATACGCCAAGGGGGTGGAGCAGATTTGTCAGAAGAAAAATGAGACAAAAATGTATTAATATATAACCATATTTGGTTGCATTAATACTTACTTTACAAATAATTCATTAAACAAAACAAAAATTAGGAAATTCTTTTTAATTTCATATAACTAAAGAAAATTAATATATGAAAGAGATCAAAAGGGAATAATTAAATAATTTGTTAAACGAATATTCAACTCCAAACTCAATAAAATATCTTGTAGCTGATCGGATCGTTCCTGGAGGATGAGTTGGCTTCGGCCACCATAGAACAATACCGGGCGCAACCACTTCACCAGTCATTTGGCGTGTTCTGTGCATTAATATAATTTAGTTTTACATTTCCAATTAATTTACGAAAACAATTATTGTGCCTTATTGTTCACTATTATTAATGTTCAAACACTAACCAATATATTTTTATTTACACCAACATATTTTCGGGAATTTTAGAGAGACAATCAATCACATCTGTCACCAATCATATGTAAATTAAAACTATCAAACTTTTAAGGATCGATAAACGAAAACAAAAGCTATTAATATAACAAAATCGATTACTCGGTTTATAAGTTAATCGCTGTTAGTTAGTGTTGGTTTCCATCCTAATCTATATTATTAAATGGGAATGATTTAGTTATTTTCTTTTATTTTCTAAGTTCACATCTCTCTATAGTTTAGAATATTCTAAGAGCTCTTATGTTCATGTTGTCTCATAAAATATAGATGTTCGGGTTTTAAAGAAAAAATGTATTTGGTACTTTTGTGTGACTGGGAATTAGTTTTACGTAAAATTTTATTTATTTAGTTGAAGTTTGTTTTGTAAGAGAAATCTATTTATATACTTTTAACTTTATGTGTTTTATTTTAATTCAAATGGTTTTAAATATAAATAATATACTTGGAAGAGTTGTAGTCACTAAAGAAATCCATTTAGCGCATTTTAATATTTTAGTTTTGAAAGAGTTGAAAGGCGTTTGTTTGTAGCTTAAAAAAACATTCTAGAAATAGCTCAAAGATGCCGCTAATATATAAAAGCGAGCTTGAGAGTTACCAAAGTTAATTTATCTACTATTTTATTTAAAATTGTGTTGTGTGGATTTAATTAAATAAAGAATTGTTATAAAATAAAACTGTAACTGAATAATAATAAAGCTAAACTGACAATTGCAATATCCCTAATTTTAATTATATTCTCTTCACAACAAACTTTAGCTGAAATGAACATTTCACTTTTAGTTAGTTCATTATAACCCAACATTACTCTGTTACAGATCTATATAGAGGATGATGTGTGTTCGCATTTCTAAGAATTTTTGATTGTTGAAAATACTAACAAAATATAGAAGGAAGCCTTTTCAAAGGAAAATATTGTAATATGTATAGCTGAAAATAGAATTCAAGGATATAGAAAATTAGAAAGAATGGTGTAATATTATTTATAAACTTTGTAAATATTTTTATTATTATTTATTTTTAATATGAAGGTTGTAATTCCGTTAAAAATAAGTTAAGCCTTATACAAATTAATAAATTGTTTCGAAATTCTTTTTATTTTGAAAACATATTTTTCAATGATTTCTTAAAAATAAATCATTTCTTAATACACTACCTAAACATACTAAAACAAAGTTTAAAAACACAAATGATTAAATTTTAAATATAGTACAAAAACTTTGTACAAACAATGTATTTAACAACAATCTTTTTTGCCTTTTTTCTTCTCATCTAAGTATAAGACTTTTGTTAAAAACAAAAACATAATTGACGTCTTAATGACCACAATTTTAAAGGTTGAATTATGTAAAGTCTTACTAAAGCAAATATACTTTTTTTTGTCAATATTTATTAAAACTTGCGAGAGAAAGATGGAGAGAAAATACTTTAAACACGCAACATAATTTAATATAAGATAAAGCCCGACCCTTTAATACCCTACAGCGTGTTAATACATAGCAGATGTATGTTTAAGAATTAGGAATAGTTAACCCTCTAACGCTTAAGCATGCCTCAAGGCACTCATCCCAAAATGACGATAAATGCAAAATACAACTGATATTTAATTTCAAAAACTATTTAAGTAATTTAAGAACGTTTTTTAGCAACTGTTTCGTGAGTTTTTGAAATGAAAAATCAGTTATATTTGTATTTAATGACATTTCTGCGATCAGGGCTTTGGGTATGCTTAAGCATTAGAGTGTTAAAGCTCTATTACCGGAAGAAATTTGTCTCTATCTAAATATTTCTTAAACTAGAGAAGATATTTTTAATCTAAATGTAAAATTTGGAAAAGAATGGAATTTTTGGTGATTTTTGTAAAAATTTTTAGGCCCCAGGTGAGCAAATTTAGGAGGCCAGCCACTGCCCCCATTCCAACTACGAACCCCTGTAAACACAGGGTTTTCCAACAAGAGGTGTTATTTTGGTATTCAATGAAAAATGGATGATCGGATGTTTATTTCATAATAAAGAGGAGGGTATGCCGTTAATAATGAAAAACAACATCAGTCAAATGGCCACCACGACCACGCTTACAGGACCATATCCTTTCCATGAAATTTTCCATAACCAAATCACAAAGTGGCTGACCTATATCCTCGATAGCCTCACGAATTAAATCTTTGAGATCTTGAATCGACGCTGGGCTGTTGGCGTAGACCTTATCTTTCACGTGACCCCAAAGGAAGAAGTCCCAAGGTGTTAAATCACAAGATCTCGGTGGCGAATTGTGATCACCTCTTCGAAAGATTACACAGTCCGGAAACTTTTCCCTTAAAAGAGCAATAGTTTCGTTGCTTGTGTGGAACGCAGCGCTGTCTTGTTGAAAGTAAACGTTGTCCAGATCAATATCATCCAACTCCGACCATAAGATACGGTGTAATGACGTTTGTGGAATGCCCAATTCCAAAGAACGACGAGGAATGCACAAACCTGGGTTTTCTTCAACACTTTGGGCTACAGCAGCAATATTTTCAGTTGTTCTTGAGCGACGAGCACGGGTTTTATTCTTCACATCACTAACTTGTCCCAACAGCTCGAATTTTTTCAAAAATTTCTGTATTGCAGTCCGACAAGGTGCTTCACGACTACCCAAAAATGCTTTAGTTTTGCGAACTGTGACTGCAGGATTTTCACCATTTTTGTAGTGAATTTTAATAATTCCAATGCGTTGTTGAAGCGTGTATCGTTCCATTTTTAGTAATGGCGTAGTTTCCACTTGTCAAATCTCAAAGAATAAAATCTTCAAAAGTGACAGCTACTGAAATACCGGGTGATTCAAAATAACACCTCTTGTTGGAAAACCCTTTATAATCTAAATGTAAAATAGCTTGGTATTCGGATAAGAACTGAATTTTTGGTGATTTTTGTAAAAATTTGTAGACTCGAGGTGAGCAAATTTGGAAGCCCAGCCACTAGCTCACATTCCAACTACGAACCCATGTAAATACAAATCAACTCAAAAACACCTCAGCACAGACTATGTGAAATTTCATTACGATATCTCAAATATTTCACAAGTTACCAAACTATTTCTAAAATAAAAATTTCCTAAACCACAGTACAACAAAGGAATCAAGTTGTTTTGGTTGCCAATACTTTTCTGTACAAATGACAGCAAATTAAAATCTTGTGGAACACTTTTTAAGCAAGAAATCTAATTTTTTATTCCAAAAAATTTTACTATACAGGCCCACTATGCAATGCAATCTCTACCACATTTAAGTTTATAAAGAATCTAACTACTTTTACTCATATTTTCGCATTTCATAATACAAAAAAAAGGGCAACAAATAATAAGTAAATAATAGTCAACTAACTATGTACACTGGTGCATATTCCTATAAACGCACTTAATTTTTTTCTGCATTTTTGTTATATCTTTGTTGTTCTCATCCAAGAGCAATATTTAACTATTTTAATGAGAGACAACTTAACGGTACTTTTTAAAAGTAAACAATTTTTTTTTCTTATTTTTGTTGTTTGCCTTAATTATGCGATCAAATGTTCTTGGTGATATTTTAAGTGGAAGATTCGTATAAACGCACACGCGAAATTTGTTTTTAAAAAAGTGACCAATAATAAAATATTATCAATTTTAGTTTGTTTTCAACCAAAGGTACGTTTCTAATAGTAATATCTCAATTTACTGTAACTTTTCCTATTTTAATCAATAAATTTCATCACTTTTAAAGATGCCCAAGGGAACTTTTTTGTCCGATCAAGAAAAGATTCAAATTAAATTTTTTCACGATCAAGGATGCTCCAATAGAGAAATTGGACGTAAAATCGGTCGTTCGGAAAGTGTGGTGCGAAATTTCTTTAAGAAAGGTCAAAATTATGGAGTTCGCAAACCAACAAAGGGTAATACAAAACTAACAAAAAGACAACTTAATCTAATAAAACAAGAAGCAACCCGCAACAAATTGAATTCCACACAAATAAGGAATAAATTAAATCTTCCTGTGACTTCCAAACACGTTGCACACATTTTACGAAACGATGAAAACATAAAATGGAAAAAGCCGAAATGTAAACCAATGCTAAAAAAACACCATAAAGAAAATCGCCTAAAATTCGCAAGAAAATATATGAAATGGACATATGAGTGGAAAAAAGTAATTTTCTCTGACGAAAAAAAATTTAATTTAGACGGCCCAGACTCATACTCATGCTATTGGCACGATTTGAGATCTAAAGACGTTCGGATGTCAAAACGTAATTTCGGTGGTGGCAGTGTTATGGTTTGGGCAGCGTTTTCTGCAGTTGGCAAGTCGAAAATTTGTTTTGTTCCGACAAAAATGAATAGTTCGATTTATAACGAATTGTTGGAAGATGCTCTTCTCTCTTTTATGGACGAAAAAATGGATGAAGATTGCATATTCCAACAAGATAATGCTGCAATCCATGTTTCTAAGCAATCGAAATCTTGGTTCAATGAACATGACATTCCTTTGTTGGACTGGCCGGCTTGTAGTCCGGACTTAAATCCAATGGAAAACTTGTGGGGATACATGGCCCGTAAAGTTTATGCAAATAATGCCCAGAATGAAGGCATAAAGACTGTGACAGAGCTGAAACTAAGAATTAAACAAGTCTGGGAGGAAATTGATTCCGATCTGCTTAAAAAATTAGTGGAATCAATGCCAGACCGTATTTTTGAAACAATCCATAACAAAGGATCATCCACACATTATTAATAATGCTACAATGGCCCAAACATTAAAGTGCGTTTATAGGAAAATACCCTTAAAAATGGCTGTTAATATCGAAAATTAAGTAAAAAAAATAATTAAAGTACAAATGAATTTTTTTTGTAAACTATATTTTAAGTGAAGTTTTAACTAATTTAATACACAAATTTATAGCCCCCTAAATATTTTCTTGTTTAATTTTTACCTTTTTTTAAAAAAAAAAGTAGTGTGCGTTTATAGGAATATGCTCCAGTGTATGTCTGTATGTATACATAAAATGTTATTAATTAAAATTTAACATGAGAAAAAACAACTAAATTTATAAAAATTCCACACGTTCATGGGTCACTGACCATTTTATGCCTGCTGCCATACGAGCAAGAGTACTACAAACACAATACCCAGACTAACTAAATACTTCTTCACACTAGCACAACAATTCCCATACACAGCACCAAACTCTTGCTACTCAATGAAAAAAAAAAAAATTGTATTTTAACTTTAAAGACAGCCAGCTATGGCAAGAAAAACAGCAACTACTACTGTTACAACATGAAATCCGGCTAACAAAGTCAAACATACACAATCACACTGCCAATAACTGTGACTACTACTACTACAACTAACATACTACTCGCACTAGTACAACGACTAGTTACTTAGACAGCCACTTATTGCAGCAATAAGTTGGTTACAAACTCTGGGAAAATTAAACATGTATTATACAAACGAACACAGGGCGTTGCAACAAAATGTGGTACGTACAGAAATGGTAAGAAAAGTTTGGTTGCTTCAACTGAAATTCTTAATTATCCACTGACTTTCTGTTGATAGAACCAACAAAATCTGTGCCTGCAACCGAATCATTCGATTGGCAATAACTTCGATTGCCAAAGGGTATCACAATGGATCCTATGGAAGTGGATCAAATCTATCGATCTAATATAACAGCTCTTAAAAGAAAACCTTTTATTTATTACATTTTATTTTCATAGTAATTTCCTTAAAAACACTGAATGATAAGTAAGTTGAATATTTGTTTGTCTTTTACTAGTCGACAAGAAGAAAGGGACTGGGGCGCAATTGAATATTCCAGTGTTTTTCTTTTTGTTATTGTAGAAAAGGGAATTCCACAAGTGTAATTATGCGCAGTATAAGTTTAATATTGTTTTTGTTATAAAAATTTACTTAAAAGGGTAAAATTCAAAGTCATTTCTTTATTTCTTTAAAATCACTAACATTAAAATAAACAAATTATAATGTTATACATATTCGGCTATGTTACATCTAAAATATCCTACAACTATAAATTTATACATGTTACACGCTCGTCTCAACATTCCCACCAAAAGCTTTAATTAGCAAGTAATGCTGAAGGTCGAAAAAGCAATATGTAGCTTTTATATCTGTAAGAAAACCTTAGGGAAGAGATGGGGTCTAAAGCTGTATATTGTACACTGCACGCATCTGTACATTTGTACATGTTTGCTGTAACCATTTCAACATTTTTAACAATATTATAGTCACAGTAACTATATATATGATTGTGGTAACAATAATATGGTTAATTTACGATTCACATGATTGTATCAACCATATATATGGTTACAGTAATCAAGTATATGTGTGTGACAACCATTTATATGACGAAGAACTTACCATATTATGTTGCTCTCGGCTTATGGATATCATAATCTGAGAAAAACATATGGTAAAATTATTCATCATATAAATGGTTGTTACAAACATATACATGTTTACTGTAACCATATATATGGTTGATACAATCATGAGAATCGTAAATTAATCATATTATTGTTACCACAATCATATATATAGTTACTGTGACTATAATATTGTTAAAAATGTTGAAATGGTTACAGTAACAATGCACAACTATATTTTTTTCTGCGTGTGGATATACAGTGCGGCCATAAGACTTATTCCGACCTATGACGTTCTTGTCTGGTGGAAAGCTATTGATATTAAAACACGCCTTTCCATTATAAGCAAAGTACAGGGACTATCCTATCTTGCTAGTACTAGATGTATGAATTCCACACCTCAAGTCAGTCTGGAGATGATAAACCTCGCCTCGAATACCATTGTTCCCAGTAACATCCTATAAAATATTGCCAAACGAACGCACTACATAGTTCTACACCGAATTTTGATAGCACCTTTAGAATTAGAATACTGACAAGAGATGTCCTCTCGCAATGTATCCTTCGGAACGAACCGAGGGCTCAAAGACGCAAACAAACATGATGAAATCGACCTTTTGATCTCTCTCAGACTGCTTGACACCTGCACTGTTGGCCAGACAGAGGTCTAGGTTCACCTACACAGCCACAAAAAGAATTTGGGAATTAAATCTCGAAACTTCGACTCACAATATCAGCATGGACAGCGTAATTAAGTCGAAATATCTTCTTGGCTGTATTCATTCACCGGCCCAACTTAGACATGATGAGGTACTTAATATAGGTTACAGGTAATGATGTCATCGAGGGGAAAGAAAGAGACAGAACTCAGGAATGCTCTCTCCATATATAAATACACATAGATCGGAAACTTGCCTATTAAAGACCTAACTCAGTTGTCAAAAACGTAAGTGGTGAGCATGTATTAGTAAAAAAAACTATGTGAAAACAAAAACAACACTCGTATGTATAACTTTTTGGAGAAATTTTTTTGTTTTCAGATAGTTTTTTTACTAATACATTATCATCAATTAGATTTTTGACAACTGAGTTAGGTCTTTGACAGGAGAATTTCCGATCTATGTGTATCTATGGCCAGAGCATTCTGGATATTGTACAATTGATGATATTAGACTACCAGAGTTACTTCTCTTTCAACTATCAAATTCTATGACTCTGGCCATAGAGAAACATAGAGCGGAAATAGAAAAAAACCCAAACAAAAAATTTACTCAAAATAATCTCATAATGAGTGTTGTTTTTGATTTCACATAGATTTTTTTACTAATACATCTTCACTTAGGTTTTTGACAACTGAGTTAGGTCTTTGATAGAATAGTTTCCAATCTATGTATATTTATCTATGGCTCTAGACCTCTCTGGCAAAGTAAACGACCAAAAGTCTTTTGACTCAAGCTAGGTAATGAGCAGGTTTCTTACGGGTGTAATTACTGGACATGTGTGGGAACATATGGTTTACCACATTATAACTATGGTAGTTGTTTAGATGAGAAATAGTAGAAATCGGTGCAATACCTTCTATGTGACTGTTCAGCTTTACAAGAGCAGAGACTAATACACCTTGGTACGGGTCTGTCTCTATCATGATCTGGACTGTCTCAAAAATGTGTCAATGATAAATCAGATTAAATTTTTCAGAAGTACCGGTTGGTTCTCAAGTGGACCACATGAATCACACACTTTTCTTCAGTTTTATCATTATCAATATTTTAGGAGATGGAACATACGAGACTTCATAATCAAAATAATTGGATATTTTACATATTAGCATATTTCTTTGGTTTAAATCCCACAAATTATTTTATTAAAAATCTGTTAAAGAACATTTTCCATAGAATAAAATTTTATAAAAGCACTTTTTCATTAGAAAAAAACTGTTATACACAAAATTTTAATACAGTTTTCTATGAGCAAAGTTTAATTAGCAATAAAATGTTATTACAAAATTGTCTGGGTGCTAAAGAAGTACAATTTTAATTACTTTATATTCTGGCAAACAACAATTTGTTCATTAAAATATAATTTTTTATTATATACTATTATTTTGTTGCATTTTACTTTCTTTATAAACTACCTCTAGAGGAAGTTTATGCAAACAAATTAGCCACTTGTAAGTAACTATGTAAGTAAGTAGAATTATTATTATTATTTTTTTTAAATATAAATATGTATTCGTCTATACATTTTAAGTGGTTTTATACAGTTTATATAGAAGTTAGTTTATGAATAAAATTGTTTGACCTGCCAAGCCAGCCAGTTTGATTTTCCCAATAAAGTTATAAGTTATAAGTGCTATATTATAGAAATATGGATTTTATATAATTTTAAATAAGATACTTGTATTTGGTACACCCTTTGTAAGCTGTTGTATTAGTTGCTTTGTGTTTTTGAAGCAGTTTCGGTTAAGAGAACTTATCATTAATAATTTGCCTAATGATGATGATTACTAAGTATATGTATGTGTAGTTATAATGATGTTATAGAAGTGGTCATTTAATATTTTCAAATACTTATAAATATACTTCTCATTAAATTTTATTTTTTGTTTTGTTGCTTCTTCTTAAAGACAGCAGGTTTCTGTTTACTGTGGCTTTTTAATGACCTAAAAGTAATTAATTATCTTTGAGCGGAACATGTTTTTATTTATATCTAACAGATATTGAGATGTTGCATATTAAGAATACTTCCTTAGATAACGACCTGCTTTTACTAATTACAATATTATGTAATGACTACTACACACTGTTTGCATTACTTGTGGAAATAAAGTAATGGGTGGCTTATAATTTGATATTTTAGGAGTTATATATTTGAGACCTTAATGAGTATCAATCAAGTCAAATAATAAATGTGTTTTGTTCAAGCTTTGATATTTTTACAAATAAAGCTTGAGTGTCTGTAATTCTCATTCACTCTATAGTTTTATTTGTATAATAGCTTTAGTTTTTCTAAAGCCTTTTGGGAAAAGGCTTCCTGATGATTTAGCCTAAGCAACCAGTGAAATTCTTATCTCCCTACAATAAATTTCAGTGAATTTATCAATTATTAGGAATTCAGAACACTAATTCTTACCAAAATAACTGCTTTCGTTAAAAGCTGAGGAGGAATTTATAATTTTCTCATCGTTCGAAACTAATCCGTTATTCTATTGTGCTCAGGATTGGATCCTTGATGGTGTGATTTGAGGCTCTTATTTTTTTGATGGGGTTATTTGAAGTCAAAGGTCTATGTCAATTAATTATCCAAAAAAATCCCGTGATTGAAAAATCCATTCCCGTTTGTCATCCCCAATATCAACAAGCATCAACTAAATTCATACACATTTATGCAATGATTATTAACAAGTAAGTGAAGTGAACAAGTGAATGAATACTGTCGAAAATATACAGAATTATTAGTCGAACTTTCGAAATTTAATTGGCGGTTTCTTCTTGCGACTGTGTAAATGAACCTAGACCTCTGCCTGGAAAACACTGCAGGTATCAGGCAGTATGAGAGAGACCAAAAGGCCGACTTCATCAGTGAAAAATATCCAACCCGTACCCGTTTCCTTTTGCCTTTGAGCCGTCAATATAGATTGAGATCTGTTCGTCCCAAAGGAAAGTTTTGGAGAGGACATTTCTTGTCGGTATTCTAATTTTAGAAGTCCTAGTGTATTCGTTGCACCCAAGATTGGCCTGCTTATCTTTTGTAGGATGGTGCCATTCATCATGTTTATAAACACGTCCATCAGTAGAAGCTTCTACTTATCAACAATGTTGATAGCATGCAGTTATTAACATTGTTTGTAAGTATGACAACACAAAATGTTTAAGCTGCTAACATTAACATCAAAAGCTCTAGAATTCGAACATACGAACAATCTAGGCTACTTGGATGAAGATGGCAGTGTGTATAAATAGTGACTGCGGTTGCAGTAGTGAGTGAGTTTATCATAGGCGCTGCTAGAGTTAACATGTTTGATGGAAAAAAATATTTGTCCCGAAGGTCTTTGAAATGTCTATCATTAGATACCCATACTGTGTATTTTAATGACTTACTAATCCAGATATAAATCTCAATTCGAGGTAGTTGTGGTTTTTTGCTTATATCTCAGCCATTTGTTGGCCGATTTTTCCGAATTTAAATAACGATTGAACCAGGACTATAATGAGTATATTGATATATCAGATATGCATGTAAGTTATTTGGGAGCTTCGGAGTTGCAAGTTAAAATCAATAAAAACTACATTGAATCAATAAGAAACATTAACGAAAGTCTAGTAATGTTATATTTTTTATTTCAATATGGAACAATATTAATCTAAAGTTGAAAATTATGGATTTAACGTATTTCAATATAATTTTTTTATTATTTCTTATTTTTAAGTTGCAGATTTCCCTGAGTGTACCCTTACCACTCGTGGTCAGAGTGTCAACAAAGCTGGGATTCAATAGAAAAATAAAAATTTTAAAAAATAATAGTGCGTTTTCCATTTAGTTCAAATCATGGCTAAATTTAGGGATGTCCTTACTGTATGAAGTAGCTTTCAATAATATCACTGGCTTAAAATAATGCGTTAAAAAGCCAGTGTATACGTCATAGCATTTAAAACCTTTAACTGGTAATGAAAGTTTTAGTGAAATAGATTTAAAAGTAATTTTAATTTAATTTATTTTATATATGTATTTGAATATTATTTTCTTGTTAAAACTTACATTCATTAATAATTTATCCTATAAACTGCCAAAATGTTGAAGTGCTGAAAGTAAAAAAAAATAAAAATAATTTATTTATTATTTAGACAATTTTCTTTTTAAAGTAATTTAAATAAACGTAATTGATAATAAATAAAAATAAATAATTTTTCCTTAAAACAAATAACTAAACAAATGTCTTAAACATTAATCCAAATATTTGAAATACTTAAATTCTAAACATATTTACACAATATGTTATTGACAATAGAAATATACTTTTATGTATATGTAAATAAAACCATAGAGAATCATATATAGAGACGAGACACTCAGATTTGTCAAACAAAAATACAACAAATCATATGTCTGATACAACAACAAAATACATTGACTAACATATATTTTGTTGTTGCAAGAGTTAGATTTTTGACAACTGAGTTAGTTTTTTTTGACAATTACCTCTCGCTTCTATGTTATTCTATGTATAGTAAGTATATAATTGAAATAGTATGTTAGACCGGCTTAACAAAAAATTAGTTTTGATGTTTTCCATAATATTTGGTCACCGTTTTTAAGTATTGCTTTCATTTTAAATATTTCTGAATTTTTTCCCGTATAGTTTAGGTATAATTTCAAATATTTTGTTTCGATTATGATTTCCACATTGTTACGTTTTTACCTTTTAAAAACGGTGGTTTATTGTCTTTAAATATACCGGATTCTTTTAATTGCAAATAAAAGCGATCAGTAGTTTAAAAATTTTGCAACAACTCTTTATTTGTTAAAATCTACACAACAGTTTAAATAGTCACTAATTTTTAGTACACACACTTTATAATTTACAAGAATACACTGGTTATATAGCTGATGTTAACTCTAACAGTGCCTACGATATACTGATTGACTCACAACTCGCTGTTAATATTTATATACATCGCGCCATCTTCTAGAAGTCTCATGAAAATCTATCGGAAATGCTAGAATGTTCTATTGCCACAATGAACAACTGTAGCTTTTAAAGTTGCTTGTTGTCATACTTATAAACAATATTACTAACAGCGTGTATTATCAACATTGTTGATAAGTAGAAGTTTCTACTGAAATGTTTATAAAATTGAAATTGATTATGCTGTTTTTTCATAGATTTTTTATGGAAATGTTTATTATTTTGAAAGTAAATCCAAATATTGGGAATATTCTTATCAGATCGCATGAGTTAACCTGGTAGTCAACATGATTCAAACAGTATGAAAGTGTTGTCTTGACAAGTAAATAATCGTTGTAAGAACAAATTTGACATTTTTCCAATTTAATGCACTTTTTTTTCCACCATATAAAGTGAGTCGGTCTAATGTTTACAAATCTATTTGCAATTGTCCTTTTCACATCAAATGAATACTAAATGTTTTATATACATACATATAGAAATACATTAAAATGTTTAGAATTTTTGAACATTTTAAGTTTCAAATGACATATTCACATTAAATTAGTTGTAAACGTTTATTATAACATTAAATTATAGTAATGTTTTCAAAACAATTGAAATTTGCAATAATAAGAGTTGGCTACCGATTCGAAACCGTAAAAAGACAACACTAATTTTGATTATTTCGGTAACGATGATTTAGCATTAACGGTATTTTGGTATTTTGTTTGATGATAACGATCAGACTTAAATTATTAATCAAATTTAAAAAAATTCAAAATAAGTTAACAAAGGTAGTATTGCATTAAATTTTAACTTCTGTAATTTCAAAGCAACTCAATAACGGAAAACAAAATTTGGTATTTCAATAATTTAGAATTTTTATTTATAAAACGGTAACGGTAACGGTTATTTTCATTTATTTCGATAACTTAGCGCTAACGATAGTAGAGCTGAAAGGTTTTTTAGGGAAAAAGGTAGCTTAGTGATAACGATACCCAACCTTGATAATAATCCTTATTTATATCTGCTAATTCCAACTGAATTGAAAGTCTACATTATTTTATGATATTAATTTTGCATATATTTGTGTCTGGTAAAAAAAATAAACCTATTTCTAAAAATCCGAGCATTTTTAGTCAGTGAATCTCTTTGAGAGTAATTTTGCACTAATTTCTAATAACTTGACTGACTACAATTTATGTACAATTTTTAATGCAAATATATACATAACTATTTACTTTACATATTCCAGGTAATCTAGCGTGAAGTCAATTGTCACTTTAGTGTCTTTAAACTATTTTTGTACTGCCCTTTAAAGAGTACTTATTTTACCCACCTAAAGGAATCTAGTACACAGTCAATTGTCTTTTAGTGTCCCTTTATAAACTGAACTGTAGTTAGTTTAAATTTCTATTTTCATTTCATTTTAAGGTTAACACATTTTACTGACTGCTAATTACAATGGCTAAGAATATATTGGAAACTTTTCCAAACATTCAACTAATGGGTTAAATCCCAAAAAAAAAAAAAAAAAAATCTTTTTAAATTTTATGTAATTATATAAACAAAAAGCATAATTAAATTTTGTAAATAGAATAGAATAGTTTTAAATATTTTTCTTAAACTATACTTTGGATAAAAGATTCGATCGTTTGTTTGAAATATTTGGTCATTGCCTTATAACCGCATAAGGCGGTTCCTTCGAGGTATAATTTTGAGACCATATTATATGATCTACAATTTCTAATTGCTTTTCTATGGGATTGAGATCTGACGATTCGGCAACCACTTAATATATCTTGTCTTGGAATAGGTCTTCCTCAAATATTTTGAGTTTTTACATTACCTCACGAATATGTATACCCTTCACTATGGCAAGGGTATATATACGTTTGTCATTCCGTTTGTAATTTCTACATTTTTCATTTGCGAAAAATGAAGTTGATGTAGCCATGTCCGCCTGTCCGTCTGTATGTTGAAATCAACTTTAAGTAGCCCCCAAATAATTTACATACATGATTCATACATAAATATATCGGTTATACTTCTGGCTCAGTTGCTATTTAAAATCGAGACAATTGGCACACAAATGACTGAGATATAGGGACAACCTCGATTTTTGACCTATTTTTGCTCTATATCTGGATTACGAAGTCATTAATATAGACAATATGGATATTCAATAATAGAGACCTTTGCAACGGCGTATATAAGGCCAAAGTAAGTCGGACTTACAATTGGTCAAAATCGGGAAAAATATTTTTTGCCCCGAATTTTTTTTTTTTTCACAAAAAAAAATTTAATAAAATTTTGTTCACATTTTAACGACATTAACGAAACTCTAGTAATATTGAAAAAAATTTTTTCAACATGGAACAATATTAATTTAAAGTTGAAAATTATTGATTTATCATATTGTTACGAATGTGCAATAGTGATTTGAATTTAACGGTCTGTAACGGCTGCCCGCAACATTCATCATGTTTGTAAACACGTCCATCAGTAGCATGCGGTTATTAGCATTGTTTGTACGTATGCTAACACTAAATGTTTAAGCTGCTAACATTAACATCGAAAGCTCTAGAATTCGAATGTACTGTTTGTCCGTTGAGATCATTGTAGAAGATTCACGATAGATGGCGTGTGTATAAATAGTGGCAGAGGTGGCAGTCGTGAGTTGAGTTTATCATAGGCGCTGTTCGATTTAACATGAACTGTCTTGTATATTTAAGTTTGTACATTATAAAGTGTGTGTGCATTTCTGCGAATTGATAGACGTGTATAGAGACACTGAGTGACTTTAGCCTGTTGTTGTTGTACATTTTAAATAAATAAAGAGTTGTTAGCCGGTTTATTTAAAGGAAATAAACCCCCGTTTTTAAAAGGTAAAATCGTAACAATATTAATTTATCTATTATAATGAATATTATTGAATTAATATGACGCATTCTTATTTTTAAGTTGCAGCTTTTCCCTGAATGAACTAACACATGAATTTCCGGAGAATGAGTCAACTACTAAAAACATACTATTACACATTTTCTTTAAAGCTGATATCTGGTAGTGTTGTATATTAGCACATGTACATGTTAAAGTACGTGGGTCTACTATATTTAGCAGCTAACAGTAGAAGAAACATTTAAATTTGTTTTAGATTAAGCTAAAACTTCTATTTTATTTAAAAACATTGACATTTTTTGCGACAATTTTACAAAGCACCCTATAAAGTTGATATTATTATTTGTCAACAGCTTTTTATGTAATCGAATACATTGTGACTTTAGACACATATGTTTTAAATCCACCACCATAACACCCATACTTTTGTAAGGTCCCTCCCTCTCAGTTTTGAAAATACAGTAATTTATATCCTTTAATTTTCTAAATGATTAAATGCGATTATATTTGGTAATTTAAAAATACTGTAATTGCACTATGACATTATACTGATATACATACATACGTGTATTTGTTACTGTGAGTAAATAATTAAATTATTTTGGCAAATGAAGCCATGCTAAATATTTTTTATTTATTTTTTTTTTTCTCAAAATAGAAAAAAATTTCATTTTCTCTATATTCATGTTGAAGTATTAGATTTCAAAAAATTCACCCACATTGAAATAAAACCCTCAAACATGTGTAGTTTCACATATATACTCCTATATATACCCCGCAGCACATGGAACTAAATAATTGTGCTTTGACGAAGTACTAGTGGGTAACTAGTTACTGTCTTAGCTACTTGTAAGGCTTTCAAGTGGCCAATTTAGCATGCTCATGTTAGATTAATCCCTTAATGAAATTACTAGTGCTTAATTTTGTTGTCAACTACTTAAGGTGGATTAAGAACTAGTGAATTTTTGGTGAAATATAATTTATAATTTTGCATAACTACGGGTTAAGGTAATTACTAAAAAATCCAATCATAGAAAGTTCGACAATTTTATAATTTCTACAGGGTAGTTAAATATTTTTAAGGAGGAGTGTAGTCACACTCAGTTTTATGCATATTTTAACTTTAAACCCATAACCGGGGAAGAGAAATGTGTGTTATATGTAACATTCTACCATGTATTCGAATTTTTGACACTTAACTAAATTATACAGACGACATACACATTGAACTACACAGCCAACCACAATGCGAAAAATGTAGTTTATTTTATTAAAAGAAAATGAAAATGAAAATTGTTAAACATTTCTCGTTTAAGTATTTTTGCATTTATTACTGTTGTATTGATGTAAAGCATCTGTTTGAGAAACGTACCAATTTGCATGTCAAATACAAATTGCATGTAATCAGTTCGTTATTTGAATGTATCTACGATATATGTAGATGAAAAATGTACAGTGTAGGGAAAAAACCATCCAAACAAACAGTAAAAAAACTTTTTTCTCACCAGGCCTAAATATCCACTCATTTCAATCCCTTTTGGATAGTCATTTTGCACTAATGTATAATTGCTTAGCTGACTACTATGTGCTCTGAGGTAAGCTAGCGTGAAGTCAATTGTCGCTTTAGTGTCTCTAAGTAATCTACAGTGTAGTTACTTTTAACTTTTTTTGTATTGCACTTTAGCAAGTAATTATCACTTATTGTCCTTTTGTAATCTGAAAAAAAGTCTTATTAAATTTTTTATAATCATTAAACCATTTTACTCACTACAATGTATATATTTCTGGTTGTATTATCATTTGACTATACCTGCTTAGATCAAGCTGTAGTCATTGCAAAACTTTAATTATATTTATATTTAAAATCTAGATACTTTACTTACCACTAGTAATACCTAGATAACTACGAGTAAACTGGAATCTATCAATTCTAATTTATTAGCCCTTGTTAGATTAAAATGGAGTCGGAGTAGTCATTAAGGCTGACTACAAGGATACGCACTTATTAAAATATATAATTATGTATATAGCTTGTCAAGTAAGGTAACGGGCTTTATGTAAACGGTTCTATGTATGCGGATTCCCATTGACTACTTATAACAAGCTAACTATGTAATCTATTTAGGGTCAATCGACGTCGGTTTAGGACATGCATATGCTAAAATAAATAGTCACATAGCTGTAGCCATTGTCTTTGAGAACTGCTGGGTAGTTTTAACTATACAACCAACCTTCGAACTATATTACTCCATATACAGATTATGATAGGGCGTCCATAGTCTTAGTTCCCTCCAGAAGCGAGTGATGTAGGGGTAACATTGTGTATGAATATGTCACCAGGATATATACGGACGGTTGTAAAATTAGCTATGGTATTGGTTCTGGTGTATTATTTTAATATACTACATGACTATAATACTCGTGTTAGTACTAGTATTTTTGTTTCTCATTGAATGCCTATACATCTTGATTAGTCAGGCAATGTAAGAATGCTCTGTCATGGCCAGGTCGTCTATCTGACATTACTTTATTTTTGTTACATGCGCATAGAGACTACAATGACAATCAACATTCAAATGAGTTAGCCACACGCAGAAAAAAAAAATTGTTGCGATTTTGCAATAGCGATTTGAATTTAACTGCCTCCAGCATTCATCATGTTTATAAACACGTCCATCAGTAGAAGCTTCTACTGATCAACAATGTTGATAGCATGCGGTTAATAGCATTGTTTATAAGTATGGCAACACTAAATGTTTAAGCTGATAACATTGGCATCGAAAGCTCTAGAATTCGAACATACTAGTGTGTCCTTTAAGAGCATTATAGAAGATTCCCGAAACATGGCGTGTGTATAAATAGTGGCAGAGGTTGCAGTCGTGAGTGAGTTTGTCATAGGCGCTGTTAGAGTTAACATGAGAGGCAAATCCTCCAAACTGCCCGGAGCTAAGTCCAGTGGAGAGATATTGGGCTCTTATTAAAAGAGAATTGAAGAGCACAAAAAAAGCTGTCCAAAGTGTGGTAGATTTTAAACGGAGATGGACTACCTGTTCGAGCAAAGTGACAGAAAGCACTATAAAAACGTTAATGGAAGGGTTTCCGAAAAAGGTTCAAATTTTCAGCACTAGTGATTAAAACTATAAAATTTTTTAAAAAAAAAAAAAAAAATAATAAAATTAAAACTGTAAGTTTAGTGGTTTCATTTTTATTATGTATGTTAAGAATTTTTCGATCTCACTCCTTATAAAGTAATAAATTTTGTATAATATTTATTTAAAAAAAAGTGTTTCGACATAGTTTCTTACAAGGTTTAGAGTAGTTATAAAGTTTATTGTTTGTGATTGAAGATAAAAGCTGAAATTATTCAATTTCTAGAACTAGTTCCAAGGAACTAGTTCTTTGTCGGTTCACTTCCCTCTAAGTTATATAAAATAACACATTCAGGATACTTTTTATTTCAAAAAGAAAGCTTTACGACTTAGTTTGTATAAATGAATTTTCTGACTTGGAACATTATTTTATTCTTAACTGTACAAAAAAAAAAAAAAAATTCAGACAAACATTTTTTATTCATACACATTTGCAAACTCAAACACATTTCCATAATACAAATACGAAAATAATGCAAATTTTCTTGAATAATTTACAATTCTTCTCTTTTGCTACGTTTAAAATAAATATATATAAGAGATAAATGCAGAAATAAAAGAATTCATCTGGGTTATTCCTGTTGCCTTTAATCTCATATCATATTCTCATATTTTGTTAAATGTTATTCAAGTATTTTTGCTTGAAGATCCCAATAAAATGTTTCTTTTTTTTTTCATAGGAAAAAATCCTTTATCGATGCTCATTTTCCCGAATAGAGCTGAATAACTATATTTCTTTTTTCCTCAAAAAAGAACTACCTGTATATTTAACATTATTTTACAGTCATTTTTCCAGTTGCATGTTTGTGCAAGCACCAGCCCCTACAATATTAAGTGTGGGAAAATGATTTCAAGCATAAAAAGCAATAATTGTTGGCAAGACATTCTTACATATACACACTTTCACACAAAATATATAGTTTACTTAACTTAAGTAGATTGTAGTAAGAAAAGTCTTAAAGAATCAACTTGTTAAGTTTTAAAATATTACTAGATATACAAAAAAGTCAATAATGAAGAGGTCTTAAAGTTAAAAGTAGAAAATGGAAATCTGAAAAACACCCAGAACACCCATTTAGGTAAGATAATTTTAACATTTGCATATGTTGTTGAACGCAATATCCGTCCATGGTTATATGGCAAAACAAACTTAATAAATAACAGACAATTCGACAGATGTAGCTTCAACAATATGACCGCTATCAACTGTCAAAGTTGGGAAGCACCTATTGGAAGACCCTTTATATATTATTGTAGGTAAAATACATTTACAAGAGAAATAAAATTTTAATTTGTTAGATTTTTGGAAAAATGTTTGTTATTTACACGGTTTAATATGCCTGTCTAAAGCCTGGTAAGTAGGTTAGTTGGTATTTGTTAGTGGTGTAGTGGCCGGCAGGTTGGTATGTACACTAATATATTACATGCATACACTGCAATACAAACACAAATACATAGTGTTAATTCTTTTAATTACTTTACCAGAGTTTTCATTCAATTCATGCAATTTATATTGTGGTATACATGTAAAATAACACAAATGATTTGTTTTAAAAATCGTCGCTGCAAATTGAAATTGATTAATTTCATTTTAAATTTATTTTTGGCAAAAATTACCTGAATTGCTAAATATTTGCAATATGTATATTTTAGTTACTTATTTGTTTTTCATTTTCTTTAAATAGTAATTTGTGAAACGTGCCCAGAGAGATTTTATTGTTTTCCAAAAAAAATCTGTCCAGTAAAGAGAAAATAGTATTTAATCCTTTAAATACTTTATAAAACACGTTCTTTTTCTTAAGAGGTTATGATGATTACTATATGTATTATTTTTAGTATCAACCTTCTATTTAAATTATCATTGCTAGTTTGATTAAATAACAACCTAGGAATATTGCAAAATGGCTATTTAATTGAATACCTATCACCAAAAAGGAAGCTTGTAGACAAATGCCTATTTAGCATAATTCTTTACACTTTATATGATATGTATATGGGAAATTTTACATTTTGGCCAGGCAGGTGTTGTTTCTCATCCATGTAACTTATTATCTATTATAGCTATTTCTTCAATCTTTCGAAAAAAAAATTAAATTTTTTTGACTTTTTTTTCCGATACTTTTTTTGGGCCCTTTTTTTCTCTCAAAATAATGCTTAGATATTTTCCTTGAAGACCTATTTGGTCGCTTAGTGGGATACGAGTTGGATATCTATCAAAATAAATGTTTTGTAAGCTATCTAAACTATTTGGGACACATTTTGCTAAGAACAATAGGTAATAAGTTACATGGATGAGAAAAATACCTGCTTGGCCAAAATATCTAAAAAAACTCAGAAAGTTCTCGACCGATCTTGTTGAAAAATTGTGTCTCAATTACTATCCAATAGAACTCACCATGGTGCATCCCAATCGGAAGAGATCGATTTAAAAAGTTGGATCACTTGACATGAAATGCCCCATATGTATGTAGGGTGTATTTTTTTACTTTTTTCGAACTAATTGGCTAAAACAGCTATTTTGAGAATTTTATTAAAATCGGATAAATTGAGCAGCATCCAAAGATGTTTCAAGCCCTTATTGAGAATAGCAACAATCTTCATGGTGTAAAGGCCTGCGCGACCTTAGTCTTCCATGTCAATAGCACCACTTCTGAGCTATATAAACCATCTATCGTTGAAACCGATGGATCAAATTCACACAGGCTTTGGTGAGAAATTGATGTGCTTCAGCGGCACTTTTTTCCAATTTACAGAAGTAAAGCAAAACTTCCCCCATATGACGATTCGTTATAAAATAACAAAATGCTAAGAAAAGGATCAAACTTCTGTATGAATTGTGTAGCTTTAATCGATTCGGATGAGAAATGCTATACGATATGCATATGTGTGTAAGTGTATTCGAATAACAAAACATTTTGAACACAGACGAGCATCTGTAGAAATTTGTCTTGCTTTAAGTATGTTAGATTCAAACCATCGGGAAAAAGATGCAGTAAAGAGGCCTTCCTTAAGGCCTTATTTTGCAGACTCTAGGACACCGTGTCACTGTGAGCAAAGGCCTTGCATGCTCGCTTCTGTTACAGTGCTGATAGAAGGCCTACTTAATAAGGTATATTAGAAGTTCTTCTGCTGTGCCGAATCTTACCAAATTATACTTTAAAATAAAATTAAAAAAAACATTTTTATTTAAATTTTTTTTCGAAATTTTTTTTTTAAGTTTTTTCCAATTTTTTTTTTTTTTAAATTTTTTAATTAAAAAATTTATTTTTTTTTAATTTATTAGTGAAAAAAATTATGACAAGAAAATGTTTTTTGTGAAAAAAAATTCGGGTTAAAAAATATTTTTCCCGATTTTGACCCATTGTAGGTCCAACTTACTATAGCCTTATATACATCGTTGCAATGGATTTTGAAATATCTATCTATCATTAGATATCCATATTGTCTATATTTATGACTTAATAATCGAGATATAGATAAAAAATAGGCCAAAAATAGAGGTGGTCTCGGATTTTTGCTCATATGTATCTCCGTTATTTATGGACGGATTTTGTTGATTTTAAATTGGAAACTTCTCGAAAGCATGTCGGACAGAATTATTGAAGATTTGGATCCCAAAGATATCGGGGGTCTTCAGAAAATTGATTTCAACAGACAGACGGACGTGGCTAAATCGACTCGGCTATCTATAAGGATCCAGAATATATATACTTTATAGGGTCGGAAAATTATATTGTGGAAATTACAAACGGAATAACAAACTTACATATATCCTTCTCACAAAGGCGAAAGGTATAAAAATGTAGGTTAAAAGTTGTTATCTGTTTAGAAATGGTTTTATAGAGACATCTATGTTTTATGGACCAGTTTTGGGTCCTTGTTATCACTGATTTTTACAGAGATATATTCTGGAAAAAATTACGGACAAATCTCTATCTGAAACATATCTTTCATTACTTCAGTTGCAAAATTCTAGAAAGCATACCCGATCATTGATGTACCGTATTTATCCATTAGGAGTATTGGGACTTCAGTAATTTGATTTCCAGTTGTACATGAACGAAAAACGTTAAATCTTTGAGGAGTTTATAGAATTTGCAAACGACATGACCTACTTACTATATAAATATATATAATTTGATCAATATGGTGAAGTATATAAAAACTACCCTAATGTACATGTGTTTAAATGGTTTAATTTTAATTTAATAAAATACTTGTATGTATATTTAAATTCACTTCATGAACAGGCTAGAAATGATGGAAAATTTAATTTTCACTACAACTAATAAAAAGTAATTGTGGAACACAAAAAAAAAATTATAATTTACTTTTCATTGAACATTTAATGACTTTTTAAGCTTCAATTAATGCAAATATGCAAGAATTAACAAACCATGATGATGATGATCATGTTGATGTTGTAAATTTACAGGAAAATGTGCGCTGATTCGTTATTAATTTATGGAAAGTTTTATTAGATTAAACCACTAACAGAGAGACTATTCGGGTAAGTTCGACTTGATGATACTCTACAACTGTTACAAATATATTAAATGTTGAAATATAATAACACAGTAATACAAAAGTGAATGAAAGAAGTATGAAGGGGTTGTCAGGTAGCTATTCCGGTACGTTGGTGTCTATAGAGTACCGAACTACTATAGTTTCTTAAAGTTTTAACTTTAAAACATTGTAAATATGTTCTTTAGAAACTAATTTTTCTTTTGTTTGATAGAAGTAAGTCAAAACTTTTATACAGAACATTGGTTGGAAAGTGCTTGAGTTACGGTAGTTAAAATTCTGGATGCTCTCCAGACCGATTTCAACAAACGTGAACCAAATTGTATTTAAATCTGAAAGTTATTCTAAATAAATTGTAGGACGTTTCAAGCATCAACACAAATGCATTACTTCCCACTATGCTAGTGTAGGGTGTAACAAAAATGAGTAAAGTTAATACTGAAAACATAGTTAAACATATGAATATAAAATACTGCATGAATATAAAAAAAATTAATTAAATTTATTTAAAACTTAACATGTTGATTATTTATTGTATTATTTTGTATGTCTTTAAACAGGGAAATTAAATTAAAGGAAAACTAATTAAATAAATACATATTGTGTCAGTAAACAATTAAGTGTTTTATTGACTTACCTGCTATTGTTCAATGTTTTAAAATTCAATGCAGTCAAATGTGTAATCTAAAAAGAAGGAAAGAAACAAATTAAAATTTCTAATTAAAACTTTTAATTTACGTGTATATTGAATGAGAAAAGTTAAAAAATTTCAAAGTTAAATTCCCCATCGGTATATGAATATGTTTGGATTGCAACTCTTATATTGATTTTTATTACAGCAGCCAAAAAAAACTTGTACAGTGTTTCCAACTAAAATTACAGTTTCTACATTTAAAGCAAGGTTGGCTACTGCTTTTTTGTTGTGATAACCGAATTATTTGTCATAATTTTTCTTTTATGGTGGGAAAATTTTCGATATAATCCAGATAATCTTTGGAATAGTTCTCCGATTATGAATTATCGTGCTCAAATAACAAAACGCTAAGAAAACAGCCAAACTTCTGCATGAATTGTGTAGCTTTAAGCGTTTAATAGATTCGGATGAGAAATGTTATACGATATCCATATATGTGTAAGTGAATTCGTATAACAAAACATTTTGTACACAAACGAACTTCTGCAGAAATTTGTCTTGCTTTAAGCATGTAATAGATTCAACTCAAGAAATTTGTCTTGCTTTAAGCATGTAATAGATTCAACCCATCGGGAAAAAGATGCAGCAAAAAAGCCTTCCCTAAGGCCTTATTTTGCAGACACAAAGACACCCAACCGCATTGGAAAATCGTTTGAATTTTACACAGCGTGTCATTGTGAGTCAAGGCCTTGCATGCTCGCTTCTGTTACATTGCTAATAGAAGGCCTACTTAAGACCTGGCAGACATGGAGGATAATAAATTTTTCAAAAGATTCCAGCTGTGAAACAACTGATTTATGTCAACATGTTGTCACTTGAAGGCAGTGTTCCCAACTTTCACATCTATTTTGAGAGGTATTGCCAATTGAAAATAATGTTTTTTCGCGGTGTATTGAGAAAACCAAAATTGTTAACGGACAGTTTATCGGCCAAATAAATTTATGACGAGATTTAGTAACAGGCAGTTTGTCGATACATTGAGAAAACGGGCCTAAATATTTTAGAAGATTTTGTTCCTTTTTCTGCTTTCATGTAATGATTTATAATAAAGTGAACAAAATACATTTTATTATAGAGAGACAACATATGCAGCTTTCAATGTGTATGAAGGTTTTTACAAGGAGAAGCAAAGCCCTTATAGAGCGACTTCTGAGAGCAAGTAGAGCGGAATGTCTTTTAGAAGGCCATCAAAGTGAAGTCCTAACAATTATTCCCGCTGGGAATATATTATTATGCAAACAAGAAATAGTATAAACTATTAGTATGTGTATGTTTGCATTAGATACATGCACATTTTTGTAGGTATGTATTTATGTTTTTAAAAGGACCCTGTAACTATTTCTCAATTAAAATTACAATTTGGTATTGTTGTAAATAAATCCGTTTAGAATTGTATATATCAGAGGTTGAGAAGTACACATGCAAAGATATATGTACATTAGAGTGGCTCGTTTTAGATAATCGATGCTCCCAAAGTCGAAAACACTAAATGCTGAAAATTTTAGCAAAAGCAGCGGATAACTTTTACGGGTGGCACATTTTATTTGTAGTTTCGTGATTTGGGTACGAAAACAATTTTAGTGTTTGAAGGAAATAAAAATTTTTTAGGTTTCAGGAAGCTGAAAATGAGGCATAAGTGCTGTTGCAAGCGCTTACCATTATGCCTTACTGAGAAGCAACAAATAAGCATACAATGGAAAGGATTGTTGTAGTAATGTAAGCGAAACTAAATGAAAAGCTTACTATTATTCCTTACAGAGAAGTAGTTTTTTCTCTCTAACGAGAGCATTAATTGATAATTGGCTGATAAGCTGTACGAAGCCTCGACTGCGTTTGGCTCTGTACTAGAAGTCTAGCAAGCGGGTTCGGGTGGCTTTGTAACTTTTTAATGTATTTCCCACGGACTTTTCTGAACTCATCCTTTACCAATGGTACTTAACATGGTCCTAACAATTTTTGTTCATTACTGGTATTACTAGCAGTTCCCCACAATTGGATTTCATATGTCCAAATTGGTTCAGAAATGGTTTTATACAGGGTGACTTTATAATCGAGGCTTAGCTTTCATTAGTCACTGATTAACCAGTGAAGGCTATATGCTTTTAACTTTATGTGAAGTCTCTTGGTTTTTATATGTTTTTTTTTTTTTAACTCATTTACTCGTATTCCTCATTTGTTTAACCATGTCTCCACACATATTAACAGAGGTGTCAAGAACAATTCCTTGTGGTACTCCTGCTCAAATCTTAAAGGGTTTTCCAACAAATGGTGTTATTTTGAATCAAACGATATTTCGGTAGCTGTCACTTTTAAAGCTTTTATTCTTTGACATTTGACAAGTAGAAACTACGCCATTACTAAAAATGGAACGATATATGCTTTAACAACGCATTGAAGTTATTTAAATTCACTACAAAAATTGTGAAAATCTTGCAGTCACAGTTCGCAAAACTAAAGCATTTTTGGGTCGTCGTGAAGCGTCTAATCGGACCGCAATACAGAAATTGGTGGAAAAATTCGAGCTGTTGGGACAAGTTAGTAATGTGAAGAATGAAACCCATGCACGTTGCTCAAGAACAACTGAGAATATTGCTGATGTAGCCCAAAGTGTTGAAGAAAACACAGGTTTTTCCATTCCTCGTAGTTCTTTGGAATTGGGCATTCCACAAACGTCATTACACCATATTTTATGGTCGGAGTTGGATGATATTGATCTGGACAACGTTTACTTTCAACAAGACGGCGCTACTTGCCACACAAGCAACGAAACCATTGCACTTTTACGGGAAAAGTTTCTGGACTGTGTTATCTCTCGTAGAGAGACCTTTGGGTGGCCACGTGAAAGATAAGGTCTACGCCAACAGCCCATCGTGGATTCAAGACCTCAAAGATAGAATTCGTGAGGCTATCGAAGACATACTGGCCTACCTAAATAAAAGCGTAAGGCGGAACGTTTCTTTACGCTTAGCTTTAACGCTGAAATGTCATACCTAAATAAAAGCGCCAACGCTACGTCAAACAATAAAAACAAGGTTATCAAAAAAATTAATATAACAACCCGGATTATTAAAAAATAAAGTACATTGCAGTATTGGTGTTTCTGATTTTTGTTTCGTGATTTATAAACTAAAATTTTATCAAAGAAACTAAATATTAAAGTTTAAAAAATGTGTTTCTTGCATATTTGTTTCTCCTTTTGTATGTATGTGTTTACATTTGTTGTGTTTTGCAACTAACTTCACTATTAAACGCGCTGTCAAAATCGGATTTTCCAATTGCAAAGCGTTGCCGTCGCGTTATTTCGGTATGCTGCATACAAATTGTATGGGCATGAGAATTTTTGACAAGTAAAAAACGCCTTACGCTCCAATTTAGGTATGCGTGATAGGGCAGCCACTTTGCGATTTGGTTATGGAAAATTTCATGAAAAGGATATGGTCCTGTTAGCGTGGACGTAGTGGCCATTTGGCTGATGTTGTTTTTCATTATTAACAGCATATCTTCCTCTTTATTATGAAATAAACCTCCGATCATTTATCTCAAAAAATTCCATTTTCTTTGAATACCAAAATGACCTCTTGTTGGAAAACCCTGTATACGATGAATAAGATTCCAATAGTTTATGGAGAAGTAGTTTATAAGTGAAATATTTAAATAATTATTGGACTTACTCTTAACGCTTAGAAGGAACTACATTATATTGCTTTCAATTAGGAATTCGCTATATAAAATAATGCCTTCTGTAAGCAGGTTTGTAAGGAGAGTTTAGCTTACATCCCTTACAAACCTGGTCAGCTGAAATGTTTGCTGATGTTTTGAATTTACAGATTTTCCAAACATCTTAAATTTTCAATTCCTAACTTGAGCTGGCATGAGATGTGAGAAACTGTATGTTAGAAAATTAGATATTTTATAGATATTTATGTTTAATTTTGGAAAGGAAAACTTTCTACATCATTAAATATTTGAAATTCAGATTTTAATGTCACCAGTTTCTTTGCACAAACATCCTTACATATCTGAGAATGAGCAAATATGTATGTATCTATGAATTTAACATTATTTGCACGGGAGGTATATAAATTTTCCTCAATACATTGTGTATTATACGGACATGTACATATCTGTTAGATGCTTAAGTATGTGTATGTTTTAAATAGATAGTACTTATAATGATGATAACTTGTATACACACAGTAAATATCTGGAAACCAACATAAATAAACTCGTCTAAATTCTATATAAGGACAAATATGAGCAATCATAGTTTAACAAAATGTTGTCGTTTGTGCCAGTATGTCTGTGTTCAATTTTCTGCTTAATATTAAATTTTAAATAAAGATTATAAAGGCCTAACTTGCTTTTATGAATTCTCTCTATAAATGATAGTCCTTTGTATCCTTTTGCCTCTTGGAAAGTCTATACAATTTGAATGTTTTGTTGTCCCCAAAAAGGTCTTAAGGGTATTTTATTTATCGTTTTTTTTCTTAAGCAAAATGATTATTGAAAAACTGAATTGTAAGTTGTTTTCTATATTTTTTTCCTGTTTAATTGGAAAGTATAATAAAAAAAAGATGGCAAAAAAAAAAAAAAAACAACTTAAGGCTCAATAGCAAAATGAAAAAATGAAAAGGGTAGTGTTTACATAAAAATCGTTTTGTAGTTATTTGTTGCTGTACAAAAGATTTGATAACAATTAAGTTCTTTTGTGTTTAGAACTGTCAATATAGGACAAATGAAAAATTGTGTGGCCCAAACGAATTTATTAGGGTTGTGAGATGTATAAATACAATATATTATAGCTATTGTATTATAAAAATACTAATGAATTATATTTGAAACCATATTATTCAATAGTAAAATTGTTTTTTAAAATATATTCCAAAAATTGTTCAGGTTTTTAAGGTAAAAAAAAAAAAAAAATCAATATGCATTTCCTCGAATAGGGCTGAATAAATTATTTCATTACACGAGGCAAATTTGTCAATATTGATGTGGTGCTATGAAAATATAGCTTTATTATTGTTATGGCTCAAGGGCCCAAATTTTAAAAGGATAATAAAGGATAACAATTGCTTATGTTCTGTTCTTAAGAAATGAATATTAGAATATTATAAGGCCAGACAAGTATTGTTTAATAGGTTGGCCCCAAACAAGAAGTTATATCAGCTACTTAATTATGTGTAATGAAAACGACAGCAACATCGTTATCAGCTCACATTAAAGTTTAATGTTACGATTGTTTTTAGGATGGCTACAGCGGCAATGGTGGTCGTGTAGCCGTGTAGCTATGATGACGTCAAAATTATAGTGTTCATATAAATGTGTTTTTACAGATTGTGGTCGGAAGCCATTTGTTTTAATCATAAGGGTATTTATAAGCTTTTCGTTATATGAGTAACACTTAGAACAAGTCATTTCGGTTTAGAAGAAAATAAACCCTAAACTCGTATTGAATTAGGGTATTTATAAGTTCATCATTCTCGGAGTAATATTTACAAATGTGTACACTGTACTGGGTTTTCCAACAAAACGTGTTATTTTGGTATTCAAAGAAAAAGGGCATTTTTTGAGATAAATTATCCGATGTTTATTTCATAATAAAGAGGAAGGTATGCCGTTAATAATGAAAAACAACATCAGCCATATGGCCACCACGACCACGCTTACAGGACCATTTTCTTTCATAAAATTTTCAATAACTAAATTGCAAAGTGGCTGCCCTATGTCCTCGATAGCCTCACGAATTCTATCTTTGAGGTCTTGAATCGACGCTGGGCTGATGGCGTAGATCTTATCTTTCACGTGGCCCTAAAGGAAGAAGTCTCAAGGTGTTAAATCACAAGATCTCGGTGGCCAATAGTGATCACCTCTTCGAGAGATAACATTTTCATGCAATTCAAGGACCCAATCAGCAAAGACACGACATTGTTGGTGATCGGCCGGCTTGAGTTGTTGTGTTAACTGAACTTTATAAGCCTTAAGACCCAAGTCTTTATGCAAAATACGGTGTAATGACGTTTGTGCAATGCTTAGTTCCAAAGAACGACGAGAAATGGACAAACCTGGGTTTTCTTCAACACTTTGGGCTACAGCAGCAATATTCTCAGTTGTTCTTGAGCGACGAGCACGGGTTTTATTCTTTACAAAAGTGATAGCTACCGAAATACAGCGGGATTCAAAATAACACCTCTTGTTGGAAATCCCTTTATCTTAAAGGTCAAATTATATATAAAGTCCTGGTCTTTATGAAGATAATTCAAGTAAGATCGTCTGTCTGTGTAAATCACTCTCTTGTCCAAAATACTAAAATAAAACTAATTAGATTAACATACAAAATGTATCAATGTTCTAGACTATTTGGTATTGAAAGTCAGTAAAATCGATTCAGAGGAAAATAGTAATAACTGTTCATGTTTTCAGGCCAAGAACGAATCAAGCCAATATCGGATACTCTGTTCCAAAGTGAAGCGTATCCCAGAGAGAGGGTTCTGTATCAATAGAAACAAATAGTAGTCGAACAGGGCAAAGTCAAAGTTCTCAATACTTTTTAACAGGTATTGCAACATGCAGCCGAGCGTTGTCATGATGAAATTATTACGGTTTCAGTCTGGCCACATATTCTGGTTGTATTTCGGCAAATGCTCGCCTTAAACGAATACGTTGCGTTTGGTACAGGTTCCCTGTGATGGTCTGGCCAGATTTCACCAGTTCATAAGAGATAGGACTCGTTTTGTCCCACCAAATACAGAGCATTACCTTAGCGCCATGGATATTTGGCTTTGGTGTCGATTCGGCTGGTTGGCCGTGCTTCACATACGATCTATTACGATTCGGGTTATCGTAATGGATCCATTTTTCATCGCAAGTAATGATTCGGTTAAAAAATGATTTTCTTTTATAGCGTTCAAGCATTATTTCGGACACGTAAAATCGTATTTCAAGGTTTCTAGGCTTCAATTCGTGTGTTACCCTATTTTCCTGCTTTTGGATAATCCTGCAGCTCGCAAGCATTTCGAAATTGCTGCTTGAGTAGCTCCTAATGATTTTGCAAGCTCTTGTTGAGTTTGACAACAACCTTCATTGAGTAATGTCTCTAATTCTTGGTCATAAAACTTGTTCGGCTGTCTTGGGCGATATTTGGCTTCCGTGTCAAAATAAGCTTTGGTAAGCAATCGCAGTGCTACAGCGACACTATTTTCAAATTAAAGAAGTAAAGCATTTTCAAAACAAAAAATATAAACTAAAATGTGAGATATTCTCGAAAAATGTTAATACCATTGCTCGTGGTGAATGTGAGTAGTCATAAGTTTATCATTCTGAGTGTAACACTTAGAAATAGTAATTTTAAAGGCCACGCGGTATGTCTGTGTGTGTGTAAAACACTTCCTAGAACAAAATACTAAAGATAAATTAATGAGATTTATATAAATAGTTTGTCATTATTCTAGAGAGATTGGTACTGAAATTCAACACAATCGGTTCAGAAAGAAAAAAGATATAAACTAAAATATTTGGCAATCCCGAAAAATTTTAATGTATTTAAGAAAAAAACAATTATTACATAAACTCATGTTTGGCATATTGTTGCAGTGTATATACAAGTTTAATGTGTGTATATATGTAATCATGTTATTGTTGTTATTAATTGTTGTTGTATTTTCAAAATATCTGTATCTGTAGCCCACAGATATGTATAATTCAAAAGGAGTCTGTTAACAATGCGCAAAATTACACGCTGTCAATTTTGAAGCATAGAAATTTGAAACAATATATGTATATACATATAAAGTATTTGTGTATATAAGGGATTGTATGAAATAAATTTAACTACCATATTTTCAGCAAAATTCTAAAGTTTCTTTTAGTATTATTTTTTACATCCAGATTAATTTTCATGTTACTAACAATATGAACAACAATAACCATAAAATGATATGTTTCGAAAAAAAAGGAACAACAGAAAAATGAAATTATTGTAACAGAATTATTCAGCTATTGTTCAATGTTGTTTGTCAGATAAAAGAAAACATTTTATTAAAATTTTAAATTTTTATATACAAATTTATTTGCATATGTTTGCACACATTCACAATACTCAGCATATGTTGAACATTTTGAAGGGAGACAATCAATTTAACAATTGTATGAGAACAATATTCAACTAATGTTAACTTGTTTTGGAATTTGTGTAAATGTAATTGTGTTTATGAAATTATCACATATGTAAATAAATGCATGAAATGTTGGGTTTAATTTTTAATGCTGTTTGGTTTGAATTTGTTAGAAAGAAGTCAAAGGACAATACGTTTTTGTAACATTAAATAGGTTATGATAACTAAAAGGATTTTATTCTATTTAAACTCACATTCATACAATTTTTTTTTTTTAAATTTACACTTACTTTCATAACAAACGGTTTATAAAATAAAATTTCCATACAAAATTTGTTCTGTTTAAAAACTGTTTATTAAAATGAGGAGGGGGTGGTTTTGTGTATTTAGACTTTAGCAGTTTTCATTATATGACAGGTCTCTTTACTTATTCAAGCTATTCAAGCCTTTCGATACAGTACTTACAGTCGTTAATACTTGTTTATTTTTATACCCTTCACCATGACTGACAAGCAAGGGTATATATAAGTTTGTCATTCCGTTTGTAATTTCTACATTTTTCATTTGCGACCCCACAAAGTTTATATATTCTGAATCGTTATAGATAGCGAAGTCGATACAGACATGTCCCCAACTTACAAACATGATTGATACATCAGTATATCGGGAAATCGTAAAAATCGGCCCACAAATAGCAATATGGATATCTAATCATATATATTTCAAAGTCCATTGCAACGAAGGCTATAGTAAGTTGGCTCTACTATGGGTCCAAATCGGGAAAAATATTTTTTAACCCGAATTTTTTTTTTCACCAAAAAATTTTTTTTTGTCATAAATTTTTTTTTTTGTAGAAACTAAAAAAAATTTTGAAAAAAATGTAAAACAATTTGGAAAACATAAATTAAAAAATGTTGAAAACAACATTTTTTAAATTACATAAAAATATTTAAAATTTGTATTTTTAAGTATAATTTGGTGATTCGGCATTGCCAAATATAACTCTCTTATTATACCAATCGGGAAAATTATTTTTTTTACCACAAAAAAATATTTTTTATAATTTTTATCACTAGTAAATTTAGGAAAAAATTAAAAAAAAAAATTGAAAATAATTTTGAAAAAAAAAAAAATTTTTAAATTTTGAAAAACAATTTAAAAAAAAATGAATTTTGTTTACCTAAAAATAAGTATAATTTGGTGAAGGGTATATAAGATTCGGCACAGCCGAATATAGCTCTCTTATTTTTTATTTCTTTAGCTCTTTAATTAAAAAAAGTGTCGCTGAAGCACACCAATTGCTCACTGAAACTTATCGTGAATGTGTTTCGTCGGTTTCAACATGCGAGATATGGTTTGTGCTGTTAAGAAGCGGTGCTATTGACACGGAAGACAAAGATCGCAAAAAAGTTTGAAGATCTAGAAATGGAGGCATTGCTCCAAGATTTGTTGAAGATTCTTGAAAAATTCAACAAGAGCTTGCAAAATCATTGGAAGCTACTCAATCAGTAATTTAAAAAAGTTTGCGAGCAGCAGGATTCATCCAAAAGCAGAGGAATTAAAGCCGAGAGACCTTGAAAGAGATTTTGTTTGTTTTTGAAAAATGGATGTATTACTATAATTCGTAGCGTAAGAGATCGTATGTGAAGCACGAAAAACCAGCTAATTCGACATCAAAGCCAGATATCCATGGCGCTAAGGTAGTGATCTGTATTTGGCTTCTGCTGAAATCTGACCAGACCATCACCTGTACCGAATGCAAATGATTCGTTTGAAGAGAGCATTTCTTGAAAAATGCCTGGAAAATGCGACCAAACATGAATACGTAATATTCCATCATGACAACGCTCGGCCACATGTTGAAATACCTGTTAAAAAAGTATTTAGAATGAAGTGGTTGGGAAATTTTGCCTCACGCGCTTTATAGTCCAGACAGTGCCCCGTCCGACTACTATTTGTTTCGATCGATGCAAAAAGCTCTCTTTGGCATACGCTTTACTTTGAAACAGAGTATCCGAAATTAGCTTGATTCGTTCTTAGCCTTAAAAGATGAACAGTTCTTTTGGCTGGAACATCATATGTTGCCAGAATTATGGGAAAAGTTCATAGCTAACAATGGCCAATACTTTGAATAAATTTATATTGCTCATATGTTTTAAACTAAAAGCTGAAAATTTGGAAAAATCCCGCATTGTTAAGTGATACACCCAATACTTAACCGATTATTTTCAATACCAAGCATTTCTGATCAACATAGAATATTTGGGGAAAATTTGATCCCCCTAGGTCCATCCTATGCAGGCCTTCAACAGACGAACGGACATGCTATTAAGTATACTTATAAGGACCCAGAATATATACACACTTTTGGTACTACGACGAATATTTCGATATGTTACAAACGGAATGAAAATATCAGTATACCACACATCTAACGGGTTTATTGAAAAGTTGTTAAAAAAACACTTAGGCCATTTTGCATACAAGACAATGATATACATTTAAATAAACATTTATTTAGTGTTAAAATAAACAAATCAATTAAGAGTAAATATTTGAAAGAAAATTAATATTTATACATGCATATTAGGTAAATATTTGTGTTTAAAATTAAAAAAAAAAAAATACATTAAATTAAAAGCAATTGTAGTTTTGAAATATATGAATGGAATGAATTTTGGTGTGTCAGAATCTGTAAAAAATATTTTAAAGCGATCTTAAACTTTGGAAATACATATTTTCTAACTATCAAAATAACTTGGCGAATGCACTTAATTTCCTTACGTAGCACTGTGTTATTTATTTCATTCACTCTTTTTATTGTTTTGCTATGTTTTATTGTTTGACAGCAACTGAAAATACTATCTTGAAAATAAAATGAATGAAAACAATAGAATGAAATTAATGGAAGACGAAGAATGGAAAACTATGGAAAACAACAAATGCGATAACAAAAACAAATGCTATAAAAACAAAAACACAAACAAAGGTTAATCACCTCCTGAGGCCGATATCAACACAAAAAAAAATACCACTCTGCTACTACAACAACCAATACGAACGACAACAAACAAACAACTACATTAAATTTACATGAATCTCAGGGGATTTATACACACACACATACGTATATACATATATATATACTAGGGTGTCCCTTATTTTGGTCTTCTCTGAATTTAGATGGCAAGGTCGGAATCAAATGCTGAAAATTTGAGCAAAATCGTATAAAATTTTATTTGAAGTTTTGATTTTTGGATCAGTTTGGAGCGATATTTTAAAAAACATTAAAAACATTAAATTTTAGAAAAAAAGTTCCCATTAAAAATACTTTTTGTATTTATGTATAATGGTTAAATATAAAATTAAACATTTTCTGCCATCGTTAACACATTCTAACTTGGTACCAAATTAAATCATACAATTTTGTATATGAGGAAAATGAAAAAAAGGCCAACTTTATCCGACTTTGCTCAAATTCGACAATATTCAAAGTAGGGCCTACCTTATATAAACGTTATGTGACACACAAATAGTTAAACATACACATACACTGACAAATGTGTTAGCTACTAAGAACCAGCACTAGTTACTATTCGAATGTAAAGTTAAATAGAGGCTGTAAATTGGTTACCTCTGCATTACCATTCACCCATAAAATCGCTAGTAAGACACCTACATTTACAAAATCAAATAAAACAGCATATTGGAAAAGGTCACCTAAACTCACTCTGTTAAACTGCATCAACACTAAACTGGCAAATCGCTTTAATTTGATTTTCTTGCGAAAACAATAAAGTAAGATGTTTTATTTTTGTTTTTTCTTTACTCACTTACACACTACAGTTGGTGTCGGCAAGAAACCAACCAATTGTAGTAGAGAATGTAAGAAAAGATAAAATCACTATTTATTGTTGGTGTTTTGTTTAAGCGTTGATATTTTTACAAATAAAGCTTGAGTGTCTGTAATTCTCATTCACTCTATAGTTTTATGTGTAAACTAGCTTGACCCGGTGCGCTTCGCTACCCCTGTCGTAGTCAAAAAAAATATGTAAGGATTTTATAAAAAAAATAAATGAATATAATTAATACCGGAATTTCTTGTTCCCCTTTTTATCACTTTAAAGTCCAAGTAGTGAAAAAGGGTATAGTCTATTGATGCTTCTAAATAACAGTCTATCTATGTTGGTAATTTCAATAAAATCGGTTCGGCCGTTTAGTATTTATTGTTTAAGAACTAAAGGTACCAATTTTACCGGTTTTCCCGTGTTCAACCCTTTCTGGTCCAAGTATTGAAAAAAGTTATAGCCTATTGACGCTTCCAAGTAAGGATCTATCTACGTTCCAAATTTCAATAAAATCGATTCAGCCGTTTAGGCGTGATGCTCAAACAAACAAACTTACAAAGACATTTATATATTTACTAGCTTGACCCGGTGCGCTTCGCTACCCCTGTCGTAGTCTATGTTGGAAATTTCAATAAAATCGTTTCGGCCGTTTAGTATTTATTGTTTAAGAACTAAAGGTACCAATTTTACCGGTTTTCCCCCTGTTTACCCCTTTCTGGTCCAAGTATTGAAAAAAGTTATAGCCTATTGACGCTTCCAAGTAAGGATCTATCAACGTTCCAAATTTCAATAAAATCGATTCAGCCGTTTAGGCGTGATGCTCAAACAAACAAACAAACAAACAAACAAACAAACAAACAAACAAACAAACAAATAAACAAACAAACTTACAAAGACATTTATATATTTATATAGATATAGATTACGAACAGTACCATTTGAATAAAGAAAAAGTACGAAAAAGTCACCCCCTAGAATTCTCACTCACTTAGGAACATATATGCTTAATTTCATGTATCCAAGTCCATTGTTATAGAAAATTCAAAAAGTACCATTAGAACAATAAAAAAAGTACTATAATTCAGTTCTCACATCCCCTATTCCTAACACTAACTTCACTCAGATACATATCAGCTAACTTTAATGTCGATAAGTGAAATAATTTAAAATATTAAAAAAGTACCATTAGGAGAAAAGTACCAATTTCCTTTTTCCTCCTTGAACACACCTCAAGTTTGAAATTTAAAAATATTCCATTTTGCCAAATTGTTTATGCTAAAGACATGTCTCAAACGATTTAAATCTGTGTTAATGTGTCCAAGAAAAAATATGTTTTAATAAAAGTACCAAACTGTTTACCCGGATTTGGCCCAATATAAACCTTGGCACTCGAGTTCCAAATAACAACCTGTTAGTTGATTTTTGTATCAATGCAATGTTAAAAAAATTATCAAAATTGGCTTAATAATTTCAAATATAATGTATTTTCCCGATTTTATCCCCTTTTTGGTATCTTTTTTTATCCCCATTATGGTGGTAAAATTATATTCAAATAAATTTCTGTATCGTGGTGGGAGCTCATAATAAAATATTCGTATCTCTATGACAAATTATAAAAAAAAACATATTTTATGAAAAAGTACCAAAAACAAACACAATTTTTATCCCTTAAGGGTTCGAATTTCCAAAAAGTACCAAACTTATATTTTTTATTTATTGATAAGTAAAGAATATGATATCAAATTTGTTTCTATGTTTATTAGTTTAAAAGATACATAGGGTGCCAAAAAAGTACCAAAATAGAGTTTTTACCCGTTTTGTCCCTTAAAAAGTTCGAATTTCGAAAAAGTACGAAACACCCGTCAGCTTATTTTTTAAATGGAATAACATGCAATTTTAAGTTTTTTAGTATCTTTATTAGTTTTGAAGATATAATTTACCCTTTTTTACCCCCTAAACATTCGAATTTCCAAAAATCCCTTCTTATCGGTTCGTTTTGGGGAGGAAGGAACCCACAGTTAAAATTTCATGATTCTGGTTTCAGTCGTTTGGGCTGTGCGATGATGAATCAGTCAGTCAGTAACGTTACTCTTTTAGATATATAGATAATAACTTTAGTTTTTCTAAAGCATTTTAGGAAAAGGTTGCCTGATGATCTGACCTAAGCAACCAGTGATATGCGCATATAAACCAGCTTATCCCCTAACAATAAATTTCAGTGAATTTATCAATAAAATTTGGAATTAAGCATATGAAATATTAATTTTCTATTCCCGAATAACCTTTTAATGGATATTGCTTTTTTTAGAAGTATATTTACGACAAGCTCCATACATAAATGGCTGACTGGTATTTCAAGACAGCCTGGTTTATTAATTATCACAATTAATCGATTGTCAAAGAAGAAAGAGTTTCAAATATACTATAGACACAATGTAATTTTCTGAATGAAACTATCATTTGAAAAATCGATTATTGTACCAATAAATAATTCTTAATAAAACAAAAAAAGAAAGTATAGTGGGTCAAGCTCGATCATATGATACGAGAAGATGATTATAAACAGTTTACTTTTTGAATTTATATGAGAGCTATGACTAATTATGGACCAGTCGTTACAAAATTAGGTGGCAGGTCTTCTGTATATATGAAACTTATTTGTGTTGAATTTTATTTGAATACCAACATTTTCAAGTAATCTATACTCGTTTAAATGATTATAGGAAGTGGGCCTTATATGGGAGCTATGAATAATTATGGACTGATCACAAAATTTTGTGATGCGAGTTAGGCTTATTGTGCTGAAGTTGGTTTGGATATCTATATTAATAAGATATTTATAGGTTTTATATTGGAGCAATATAAAACCTTGTTCAAAATTATCCAATATCCAATTATCTCTGAAACTGCGACCTTTAGTTTGTTTGCAAGGTTTACATGGACGGACAGACGGACGGACATTGCTCAATCGACTCAGAAAGTGATGCTGAGAAGATTGGTATACTTCAAGGTGGGTGTTGGCACACTACTTTTGCACGTTACAAACATCAGCACTAAACCAATATACCCTCCCCACTGTGGCGGTGTAGGGTATATGTGTACATACTTATATAAAATTAAACCTTTTACCACAAAAAATATAAAAAAAAATATAAAACTGCATTTATATGTATAAATACCAGGATAACCGCACAAGATAAAACATTGTGACGGGCTTGACATGTTTTTCAATTTTATCTTCTTAAACTTTATGTAGTCCTTAAATTATAAAGCCGGAAATCATGAATATTTATTTTTCCATCACACTTTAACTTTACGAAAATGTGTACAACGTATATTATAGGTATTGAGTCATTTGCACACGTAACAAAATTCCATTTAAATATTTTGCAATAAATTTCCAGGATATTGTATATTTTTCAATTTCTCTCTTAATGTATGTGGCTATGTGCACAAGTATTTGTGTCACAACTGTATGGAATTTCTTTATTTCAGCTTTAATTTAATTTGTATTTTTTATTTTCAATCTTCTTTTTTAATTTTAATGAAATGTTTGACCATTTAAAATAACAAGGAAAACAAGAAGAACAGCAACAATAACAAAAATATATAAATAATATATACTTACATACATTATATTAATGTATATTAATGTTAATTAATTACTTGTTTTCTTTTCAATAATAAAAAGACGACAGGACAGAAGAAAATAATAAAAATAATTGAGATTTAAGGCTGTGAGTATTTATGATTGTTATTTTAAAACATAATTTATTAAATTATGTCAATAAACAAAGAGAAAGGAAAGAAAATCACAAAAGTATTGTAATTAAATGAAAATACACGGAAATTTATTTTAACAATTAACCAACTGGAAATACAGCCGTACAAACTACTAAGATGTTGCTTCTTATTACTGATTATAATTTATTAATTCGAGAATATTCCAAGAAAAGATTTTTCTTATAAAACCCTTAACTCTACTACATGTATGAAATTGTAAGCACAAAAATACAGCATACTTTAAGGAAGAAAAATAATTGTAGTTTACTAGATGAATCCTAGATTCCTAGATACTGAATTTAAACTACATAAAATGTTACTAAATTATATCAACTGAAGCTATTGAATTATTTTAATGCTTTTCATACTCGAATACAAGTAAATACTATTAAATAAGTAATCTCGATAGCTACACCCGTACAATATTAAAGAGTACAATACTGCGGTATCTTGATATCATAATTTGTCAGAGATTTTCTGATGATTTTTTAGAAGTGGGGACTTATAGTGCAATATGGACCGATCATTAGTGTTAGAGTAACTAATTTGATGTGAATTTGATTATGATACCAACATACATATTTAAGAGATTTAACTCTTTGCAGTTTAGTGGTCACTTTTCTAACCACCTTTTTTTTACAGTCTTTAAAACATAGTTTATTGGCATCTATAGGCATTTTACTGAACAGTTAAATTATTTAAGTTATTGTTTATGTTTTTTTGTATAACAGTATATTTAAATTTGCTAGAAGAGCTCTATATATTGACCGCATGACATAAAAATGAGGGATTCACAATAGATGGCGTATTTTTTAAAAGCGGTTTTTGTGTTTAACAACTACATGTAATTTTGAAGGCTTCATATCTGTCATTTATTCCCACTTAGTTATTAAAACATTGAAGTGTAAACAACACAGTTTTTTTTTTTTTTTTTTTTGCTTCGAAAATGTCGAATTTTGTACCAACAAACCGTCATATGCGGGAAATTTTGCATTACTTCTTTTATTTGAAATAAAGTGGCGCTGAAGCACACCGATTGCTCACCAAAGCTTATGGTGAATGTGTTCCATCGGTTTCAAAGTGCGAGAGATGGTTTGTTCGGTTCAGAAGTGCTGATATTGATACGAAAACAATGATTGCCCAGATCAGCCAAAAATGTTTGAAGGCCAAGAATTGGAGGCATTACACAATGAAGATTTTTGTAAAACTCAACCAGAGCTTACAAAATCATTGGGAGCTACTCAATCAACAATTTAAAAACGTTTGCAAGCAACAAGATTCATCCAAAAGCAGGGAAATTGGCTACCATACGAATTGAAGCCGAGAGACCTTGTAAGATTTTGTATGTAAGAAATGCTGCTTAAAGGCTATAAAAGAAAATAATTTTTGAACCGAATCATTACATGCGATGAAAAATGCATTCATTACGATAACCTGAAGCGTAAGAGATCGTATGTGAAGCCCTGCCAACCAGCCGAATCAATACCAAATATCCATGACTCTAAGGTAAGTTTTTTTATTTAATGGGTGTAAAAGGGTCCTGAGCTGCTGAAATCTGGCCAGACCATCAAAGGGTACTTGTACCGAACGCAACTGATTCGTTAGAAGGGAGAATTGTCATAAAAATGCTTAGAATATGAGGCCATATGAAACCGTAATATTCCATCATGACAGCGCTCGGCCACATGTTGCAATACGTGTTAAAAACTATTTAGAATGAAGTGGATGGAAAGTTTTGCCTCACCCGCTTTATAGTCCAGACGATGTCCCGACCGTCTGCTATTTATTTCGATTAATGTAGAACGCTCTCTCTGGGATATGTTTCAGCTTAGAAGAGAGTATCCGAAATTGGCTTGATTCGTTCATGGCCTCAAAAAATGCGCAGTTCTTTTGGTTCGGAATCCATATATTGCAGAAAGATGGGAAAAAGTCATAGCTAACAATGGACAATACTTTGAATAAATTGTACAAATCATAGGGTACAACTAGAGGCGCAATTGAGAGGTAGCTGAGCGTATCAATAATTACTCTCTTTACAGGTACTTGAAATTTTATCTTTGATTTTCCGACTAAATATAGACCGAACCACTTAATTACACTTCTACACAATTTTTGGTAATTTTTTTTAATACTTTGCAGGACAAATGAAAAAAATAATTTTTTATTAATTTTTGACACTTAAATTTATCGGTGTAGAATCTTATTTATAGAACAGAGTTTAAATTTTTGGTATTGAAAATAGAAGAAATAAATTAAAATTTAAAAATTTTTATAGAAAAGGCACCAATACATCCTCAAAATTATGAACTAATATATTCTCATGACTTAGGTTTTTGACAACAGACTTAGGATTTTTCCCTCTCAGTAACGCTTCTATGGATATATTATTCTATGGAACAAATGTTTCAAAATAAAAGCTAAATTTCAAAATAAAAATTTTAATTTTCCAAAAAACTCAGGTACATTTGTATACCCTTCACCATGAGTGGCAAGGGAATATATAAGTTTTCCATTCTATTTGTAATTTCTACATTTTTCATTTGCAACCCCACAAAGTATATATGTTATGGATCGTTAAAGATAGCGAAGTCGATAGAACTATGTCCGTCTGTATGTTGTAATCAACTTTCCGTAGTCCCAAAATAACTTGCATACATGATTCATATATCAATATATCGGGAATTCTTCCGGCTCGATTTTTTACCTATTTTTGATCTATATATGGATACAAAGTCATTAATATAGAAAATATGTATATTCAACAATAGATATTTCAAAGAACTTTGCAACGGCGTATATAAGGACAAAGTAAGACGGAAATACAATTGGGCAAAATCGGGGAAAATATTTATTGCCACGAATTTTTTTTATCACCAAAAAAAATTTTTTTGTTATAAATTTTTTTTTCAATTTTAGAAAAATATGTTTCCGTTATATATTTTTCTTATTTCTGGAAAAATCTGTAGGATATTTTTATTTGGTACATATCTTATACATTTTTGAATAGAAGACAATTTCCTATACTTTGATAAGTATTTAATATGTGTACCTACATTAAAAAAATGTGAAAAATTAGGAAGAAATGTGAGGATAATAGCCGTGATTATTAATAATTATGGGTAGATTTAAAAAAAAACGTATGTAATATTCGAAATATATTATTTTGTTATAAACAACTTTTAGCAAACTTGTTTATTTTTCAATTAGCTTGGGTGTGTAGCATAAGTTATTTAACAAAATTTTCCAACTAAGTTCTTAAAGACATAAAAAAAATATGTTATGTAGAATAATATGCATATTAAATGAACACAAAGTTTTGGGAAAAGTTAAAATGTTAAAAATTGAATAATTTTCTTAAGAATTTCCCTTCAGAGTTTGACTCATAAAAAGAACACCTTTATTTTTACAGCTGTCAGCTAGTTTAGTATCAGCTACAGTTAGGTTGCCATCGAAACTTCTACTAAGTATTTCCTCCCTTAGTTCGATCTGATGTTTTCATTTCAACCACCTTTCACTTGAAGAGGGTGTGACGTGCATCTCTGCAGACATGCTTAGACATGTCATAACGTTTGTAACGGTTGTAACAAAATGTGTGGTCTAAAATGTTTAATTACCGACAGTTGTGAAGTCAGTCAAGTGATGTTGCAATATTCTTTGAATTATATTAAAATGCGTTTTTATTATAAGTTTGTTTAGAAACTACTGAGAAGATATTACTTTAACGAAGTGGCGGCATAAATGCTAGTTTGTAGTAAAAAAGTTTTAAAATTTTTTTAATGCTTAAACTATTTAAGGAGTATGTATTAAATTCTACTTCTGCCACCTTTGACATTTTGTTTTGTAAATATGTATTTTAAATTTTGAATATAACTCCCAACAGCACGTTCTGTTATTTCTATTTGATTTGCTAACGTGTTGTTACAATTTCAATACCCCAACTACAACTGAACTATGCTCTACAAATTGTATGTATGATAATTAAGGTGGCCCTTATTTTCAACTATTGCTTAGATTATCAGCATTAGATGTTTAGATCACGGAGAACCTGGGAGCATTGGAAATCTTAAAAGTACAAAATAAGGTCTACCCTAATGTGTATATGTGTGTGTTCCTTCTGTCTGTCTATGTATAAGTGTTCTATGAGTAGTAGTAGTAAGCTGATATGTACGTGCTTACTACACGAAAATTCTAATACTGCTTGTGCGGTGTATTCGTGTTGTATAGAGTTTTCAAGGTGTAAATTGTGTTTTATTATTTTTTTTTTTAAAAAACACTTTAATAATTCATAGCAGAAAAAGTGAAAATCCCCCGGTTGTTGGCATGTTTGGTGACTTTAGAAAGCAGCTGATAGTTTAAATTACAAACTAATAGTTTTTATTTGCTCGTTAGGAAAGGTATTTTCTAATAATTTCAATTTTTTTGTGGGTTAAATTCGATAAGGACTATAAAATACGAGAGTAATAATTTTTAATGTCTGTTGTTGGTTTCGTAATACATAAGGGGGTTGTTTTCTATTACTCATGTATTGTAGTTGTATTAGGGGTTGGTCTGTGTTTGTGTTAAGGTGAAGTGGATTTAGGTTTTATATATGTACATATATTGGTTTAGTTGAATAGAGTTAATACTTAAATGTTGTCTGACATGTATGTATGAGGAGCAGGAAAAATTTCATCAATTATCATTTTAATTAATGTACAGCTGATAATAAGTATGACAGCGATAATATTGAAAGTAATATTATTTTAATATTACAACTGAGGGTAAAAAATAAAGATGTTTTTCTCTGGTATTATTTTGTTAAATTTTAAAGTTTATTTTACTTAGTAAAACTTTTATTACTTAAATGAATACATTGAGTTTTACTATTGTTTAAGTATTGTCTTTATTGTATTTTATCCGATTATTGTTCTAGGAGATTTATTTGTAAAACAAAAACCTTGTAATTTACTTAGTTAAATTGAATGGGTTTTGTAGCTGTAGCTTAAGTACAGGATTTACATTTTATAGTACTTAAATGTGTAGTTAGATATAGAGTGCATGAAATACATAATAATATTAAGAAACTTTCAATTCAATTCAATTATTTTGGATTTAAAACTAGCAAGCTTAATACGAATGTATGCCAATGATGCTAATGTGGGCCAAAGTTGAGCCCACAGTATTATTTTTAACTTATTTATTCTAAACCTTTGTATTGTCCATTGTATTGCCTTTATCTTCCCTTCGTGTTATAGATATTTCTATTTTAATACATTTTTTTATTAAATTCAAAAAATTTAATAATTACTTCCTGGTATCTTATTAAATATATAAAAAACAATATACTAGGGCAGTATCTCATAAAATAAAACCAGTGGTCAGCATTTATAGCCATCAGGACCTGAATATGTTCGTTTATTATCTTGTAAAAAACACGAGTGCTAACAAAGTTCATAAGAATTATTAAATAAGAAACCAAAAATCAGATTACAACAGTAACAGGTTCTATTAATCCATATTCTCTTTATGACGACCACTCTAACTGCCTGTTTCTCTAAATGCGAACGAACGTTTTCTTTCGTATTTTAAATTGAAAACAACAAATAAATTTAACATTTTTCGTTCGCATTTAGATAAACAGGCAGTAAGTATTAGACGAACTTTTTTACAATAAAAAGTTATTAAAAGTATTGGTCATTGTTAGCTATGACCACTTAGTAGTCGGACGGGGCAAGGTCTGGACTATAAGGCGGATGAGTCGAAACTTTCCAACCACTTCATTCTAAATAGTTTTTAACAGGTATTGTAGCATGTGACCGATTGTTGCCATGATGGAATATTACAGTTTCATGTCTGACTGCATATTCTGGACGTTTTTCGGCCAATGCTCGCTTCAAGCGAATCAGATGCGTTCGGTACAGCTCATAATTTCAGCAGCTCATAATATATATGACCCGTTTGATCCCACCAACTACAGAGCATTACCTTAGCGCCATGGATATTTGGCTTTGGTGTCGATTCGGCTAGTTGGCCGGGCTTTGGGTTATCGGAATCGTATTTCACGGTCTCTCGTCTCCAATTCTTATGGTACCCAATTTTCCTGCTTTTATTTTATTATATTATAAGTTTGTCATTCCGTTTGTAATTTCCACAATATAATTTTTCGACCCTATAAAGTATATATATTCTGGATCCTTATAGATAGCGGAGTCGATTAAGCCATGTCTGTCTGTCTGTCTGTCTGTCTGTCTGTCTGTCTGTCTGTCTGTCTGTCTGTCTGTCTGTCTTTCTGTCTGTCTGTCTGTCTGTCTGTCTGTCTGTCTGTCTGTCTGTCTGTCTGTCTGTCTGTCTGTCTGTCTGTCTGTCTGTCTGTCTGTCTGTATGTATGTATGTCTGTCTGTCCGTCTGTCTGTTGAAATAAATTTTCTGAAGACCGCAGATATCTTCGGGATTTTTTGACCTATATCTGGATTACTAAGTCACTAATATAGACAATATGGATATCTAATGATAGATATTTCAAAGACCATTGCAACGACGTATATAAGACCATAGTAAGTTGGACCTACAATGGGTCAAAATCGGGAAAAAAATCCAGATTTTTTTTTTCACCAAAAGTTTTTTTCGCTAAATATTAAAAACAAAAATTTTTTAATTAAAAAAAAAAAAATTTAAATTAAAAAAAAAAAAATTTTTTAATTAAAAAAATAAAAAAAAATTTTTAACTAAAAATATAAAAATTTTGTGAAAATGAGCTAATTCACTTAATTGTGAATAAATTCGAAAATAATCCATCAATTTTTATGCTCGATATCTCATTTCGTTGCTATTATATGTGGCTTTGTGATAAACCTGAACAATTTCTGCCATATATAAACGGATTAAAGGTTTTGTAATTCCCAACTTTTGTAAGTTTATTTTAATAATAGCGGAGTAACCGTTTTTGAGTTATCATTATGTGGAGAAACATCTAAAAAAAAAAAAAATTAAAAAAAAACCTTTCCATAGAATTTAAAATTTGGGCCATATTTGTACTACTGGAAGCACAATACATCAAAATTGTGTAGTGGTTTAAAAAGCGTCAAAATTTTTTTCAATATTGTTACCTTGTGCAATTTAGTGAGAATAAATGACAGATATGTACCCTTCAAAATTACATTTAAGTTATTAAAAACAAAGACCGCGTTCAAAAGTTACGCCATCAATTGTAAATCTCGCATTTTTAAGTCATACACCCAATATTATTTATAATTATAAAAATATATCTTGGCTTTTGAACATTTATGATCTTATAAGTTTTTTAGATGTTAAAGTTAAGTTGATTTTCTTATTTCAAAATTTAACTTTGTTTAAGTTCACTTTAGCAACACATTCCTTTAAATTGTGATATTACAACTGAAATACAACGCTTAAAATTATGAAGAAAAAGAGAGAAAAAAAAATCCCCCTAAAAAATGTCTGCAATTTTAATAATGTTTTTATTTCCATTCATTTGTAAATAATGTCCAATGTATTTGTGCAAGTATGCGCCACATTGTGGGGAGGTTTTAAATAAAACACAATCTTTTTTGCCATTTTGAAGAATTTCTAAAATGAAAGTATATTCTCTGACACTCACTTTCATTTGCCAGCGTTATTTTGTTGGGGAGTTTGGCAGTGGACAGACTCCCCCTTATTAACGTGAAGGAAAAGTAATAAAAATAAAACCAAAAAAAAAATTAACAATAATTTATTTTTAATGCAATTTCATTTCTTTCAATACACTTCATTTTCAACTCATCGTTGTGCTACTACACAAATAATATGTACATGTATGAGGGAGTTTCAGTAAGAGTGTGCTTTACTACCCCTTTGAAAACATCTAAAATAATGTCACTTACACACACGCACGCATACACACACAGAGATATTTTATAACTCTCACCCACACATTTAGAGGTTTATTTCATTCACATACAAATACACTGCACTGCATACAAACTCAAACAAATATTCATTGTTGAACAAATACAATTGAAAAAGGACGTGCAAGTTTTCTTTTATTTGATTGTGCATGTATATTAAGGAGGACCTTATACAGGACTTTTTCAACCTCTAAATATTATACAATTTTACTAAAATTGTCAGCATTTTTTTTAGATGACGGAGAACAATTTTGTGCACCCTAATGTGCATGTATGTAGTTGAATAAGTTTGTGAGTGTTTGCGTTTATATATGGAATTGGTTTTTGTATTCTTTGTGTGTGTTTTTGTTATAATACAACGTTTTGTGGAAATAAATATTTATTTTTATAAGAGTCACACACACACACTCACTGTCGCTCTACATGTGAAACTTATACTAACAAACTAAACCATAAAAATATACATACATACACACATATGCATGTATATGGACATGCAGGCAAACTTAGACATAAAGTTTCATAAATACACTGGCAACAGCTCTTTTGTATTGGAAGTCTTCGCATACATGCAATGTGTTTCCTGGATATAAAACTAATTTTTAATTCAATATGGCTGATTTTAACTATAGTTCAACTTTTATTACTTTTTAAAAACCCTACATTACAATTGGGGTTATTATCTTTGCGTCTATGCTTTGTAACAAAACCCAGTTCTCAAAAATTCAGTTAAAAAAAAATTTAATTTTTAAAAATCTTTGTTTGACCATCATATCTACATTATTATTATGCCTTTGTATCAAAATTGAAATTAATGCTTATTTTTTTAAAACATTTTCTCATATTTCATTTAAAAAGTATCATTATTTAGGTATAATAACAATTTGTGTAAAAATCTCTAAAGTCAAGATAATTGGGTGCATAGAGAAATGCACATAGAGCGGAAACTAGAAAAAAAACTCAAACAAAAAAATACTCAAAATAATCACACATTCGATTGTTGGTATTGTTTTTGCATAGTTTTTTTACTAATACATTATCTCCATTTAGGTTTGTGACAATCGAGTTAGGTCTTTAACAGAAGAGTTTCCGATCTATTTGTATTAAACTATGTTTCTAACCTCTCCAAATATTTTGAATTCTACAATTTCCAGAATCTGGTTAGCTGGTTATTTTTGCCCACATTTCGTATTCCAGTGACGTTTTCAAGTACAATACTTATTGATTATTTTCTACACTTCACTTGTGGCGAAAGCAGCAGACAGAGCAGCGTAGTCAGTGGCAGCAGTAGCATATTTCCCAAATAACAGCAGAAAACGCAATGTTCAAATTGCAAAACAGAAAAAAAGGCAAAGTAAAATAATCCCATCATATTTTCAAAATCTGACTCACTCAGGGGTTAGATAGAAAACATGTTAAAGGAATACATAATAAAAGGAACAACAAGGATATTTTCACTGGAATTCATTTGGTTTAGCTTGGTTTCTGTTTGGTTTATGGATGAAACGAAATGAAACGAATGACAACCTTGGAGTGGGCATGTAGCAAATGTGTGTGTTAGGATCATTCAAATATTGAGAAAAAAAAAAAACAGCATAAGAACATTCACCAAGCTCATGCTATTGTCGGTTTATTAAAAAGCTAACAACATCCTCTTTAAGAATTGTTGGTGATTTTTTATTTTTTTTTTTTCATTTCAATTTTATTTGTGTACGAAAAATTGCACAATGGCCTAGTTTTAAAGAGGATTATACAGAAATCGATAAATATTTAATGATTTCAAAAATACTAGGCTATTTTAACTAGTTGGAGAAATTACACTAAAGATTTGTATATAAAGACGAGAGAGTTTAAACATTTTGTCAATTCACAAGGTATCCTATCGTGTTATATTGTCGCAAATGTTGTTATTGCCTTTGAAGCCAAAAATTTCCTAAAACAATACCTCTCTGTATGCTATGTTTATTGTGTGCGCCGAACGTCTAAGAGTCGTTAAACCGAGCCTTCGAGTCGTGGAATGTTATGACATTATGACATGATAGGAGACCTTGTGAATACACCACTTGTTTTATTGAACTATAAATAATTCTTCAAATAAAATGTATTTTTAAACACTTTGCTTAATAGATACCAATATAAAATCAGTCTTATCGGTTCATAATAATACATTGCAGGGAATGCCAATAAAGAATTTGCAGTGATTTACTAGTGACATTATCAGTAGCACTACTACCATATGTACCCCAGCCAATGTAATATTATATTGACATTTAACATTAGCTTGTCATTGAAAATCCACCAGTAGACTGTATCACTACTGACTAGGTATGTAGTTATTTTCTATACCTATTGGCTTCACAGCATAATAAGAAAAATTCGGCTGTGCCGAATCTGATTTACCCTTCACCAAATATACTTCAAAATAAAAATTTTAAATATTTTTAAGAAAACAAAATTTGTTTTTTTAATTTTTTGAAAAAAATTTTCGAATTGTTTTTTTTAAATTAAATTTTTTTTTTTAATATTTAGCAAAAAAACTTTTGGTGAAAAAAAAAAAAAAAAAATCGGGTTAAAAAATATTTTTCCCGATTTTGACCCATTGTAGGTCCAATTATGGTATTATATACGTCGCACAGTGGTTTAGAAACTTTTTTTTTTGGAAATAATTCGGTATCTCGGGAACTATTGGAGATATTATTACAAAATTTAACATGGTTAGAGCTGAGGTGTTTTTGAGTTGAATTACATTTGTTCAGCTTCCTAGGGGTAATACGGGCCAGCACGCTATATATGAAAAAACGTAAAAATTTTTCGAAAGGGGCAAGGTTTGTGGAACTTCTGAAGAGTAAATAAAGACTTTTTATATAAGTATTTGATATTGTTGAAAATCTTAGGACTTGAGGATTGATATTTTAGTAAAATTAAATAATTTTATACATTCTTGGGACGTCTAAAAACTTAAAAAATTATAATATGGCGATTTTCCATAAAGAAAAATATAAATTTGATTCAATGTAAAATTTTAACGGTTAAAGATATCATAACAAAATTGGGAACTAATTTAGATCCAAATGGCCTTAAATTAATGACATTATAATTTTTGACATTTTTTATTTTCAAATACCGAAATTCCTAAAACGGGGAAAATGTGTTCCAAAAACTGAGTTTTTTTAGAAAAGCGCCTACTGCGCTATTTACCGTGTGATAGTAAAACAACTTTCTAAGTATTTAAACAACATATAGGGTTATACAAATACGGAACTTTTTCGAGGATCGGTGCTTTGCCTTTTTAGAATTTTTTACTGAAACCTAAATATTTTTTTTAAAATTGTCCAAGTTTGTATAGGTCTGGGGGATACTGTGTCCGCTTAAGTGAGCCCAATTTTACTTTACATGCTTTTGCATTAAGTTTTCTTTCCGGAACATATACAAATTGTATATAGTCCCAAAGAAAATTTGTTTCTACAAAAGAAAAAATATAGGGACTTTTTTAGGAAAAATCGTAAAAAATTAGGCCCATTTTACATGTTCCAACTTTGGATGCGTGTAACTTTTTACACGGACGAGATAACTGTTACCAATTTTTTTTTATTTTATTTAGAATTTTATTGCCAATATAGCTGATATTTTAAAAAAAAAATTCGACCCTCCGTAGGGCCGCCATATCTAAAAAACAAAAAAAAAAAAAAAAAAAATCGAGCAAAATTAAAAAAAAAAAATAAACCTAAATATCTCTTCAACTGAAGGAGATAACCTACACATGTAAGCATATTTTTTGTAGATCTTCTCAAGGACTATTTATATTTTAAATTTCAGCTCATTCGGATCATAAATGAATTTTTGGGGATTTTTTTAAAAATTTTGAGACCCGAGGTGACCAACTTTGAGGGAGCACAAACTGGCCCGTATTACCCCTAGGAAGCTGAACAAATGTAATTCAACTCAAAAACACCTTAGCTCTAACCATGTGAAATTTTGTAATAATATCTCCAATAGTTCCCGATATACCGAATTATTTCCAAAAAAAAAGTTTCTAAACCACTGTGCGTCGTTGCAAAGGTCTTTGAAATATCTATCATTAAATATCCATATTGTCTACATTAATGACTTAGTAATCCAGATATAGGTCAAAAATAGGTAAAAAATCGAGGTTGTCCTGGTTTTTTCCTTATATATCAGCCATTTGTGGACCGATTTTCTCGGTGGAAGAATTCCGGAGAGATTGATGTATGAATCGTGTATGTAAGTTGTTTGGAGGCTTCGGAAAGTTGATTTCAACAGACGGACATGGCTAAATCGATTCCGCTATCTACAAAAGTAATCCTCTTATCAGAAAATGCTATAAATTTTGCGATTGGCCCCTAATGTCAGTTCTGTTTTGACATTTTTGTAGTAAACACATGCGAAATACACGTTAATAAACAATGTTATGCTACAATGCTCCAGAACGCGGAATATTGCTGACTATTTATTTGACCAATAATCGGTCGGTGACTTTGACACAACGTGAATTTCGTCGCAGATTTCCTGGCCGTCCAACACCTACTAGTGAAACACTGCGACGTTTAGCCGCTCGCCTCGAAGAGACTGGCACAACACGAGATGCTGCCAGGCGTGGCAGACCCCGGAGTAGCCGAATCTGCAGAGAATATTGCTGCTGTAGCCGAGGATGTCATGGAAGCGCCGACGACGTCGACCAGATGACGTGCCACGCAAATGGGTATCAGTCGACGGTCTTTACAGCGAATTTTGGTACAAGATTTGAAGATGTTTCCGTACAAAGTCCAGACGGTGCATCAGCTGTTAGCAGCTGACCGCCAATCGCGTCTAACATACGCTTAAGCCATCCTTAATCACCACCAAGAGGAAGATGATTTTTCATCAAAAATAATCATGAGTGATGAGGCCCATTTCCATCTTAGCGGGTACGTAAATAAGCAAAATTTACGCTTCTGGGGCACTGAAAATCCGCGTGTAACCCACGTGACTCCTCCAGTGCTGTTTTCGCTGGAGGAGTCATCGGACCTTTTTTCTTCGAAGACGTCGCGGGCCAAACGGTTACTGTGAATGGTGAGCGCTACAGAGCAATGATCAACGAGTTCTTTTAGCCGCAACTTGATGAGTTGGGATTGGAAAACATGTGGTTCCAACAGGACGATGACACGGCACACATTGCACGTGCCACAACCGATATGCTGAAGGATACATTTCCCGGGCGCCTAATCTCCCGTTTTGGCGATTTGCACTGGCCAGCAAAATCACCTGATTTGACCGCTCCAGACTTCTTTTTGTGGGGCTTTTTGAAGTCGCGGGTTTATGTCAACAAGCCTCAGACTCTTGCAGCTCTTAAAGACAATATCCGTCAAGAATGTGAGGACCTATCGCCGGAAGTTTTGGCCAAAGTGATGGAAAATTCCATAAAAAGGGCTCAAATGACAATCAACTGTGGCGGCGGCCATTTACATGACATCATATTCTCGACTTGATGTAATAAAAATTAAAAGTTTTTCATTTTTTAATTACAGCCAAAAAACATCGGAAGTTTACTTTTGCGCCACCTTGTATAAGGATCCAGAATATACATATATACTTTATAGGGTCGAAAAATTATATTGTGGATATTACAAACGGAATGACAAACTCACGAAGATGAAGGGTATAAAAACTAAACTATTGACGCGTTCGTTGACAATGTCACCAGAAATATACTAAAACTCTTGTCTCTAACATATATCTACTGACGCTTAAAGGCAGGTTGTCGACATTTTAACTAGTGCATTAGTAGATAGAGAAATAGTATTGACATAGAGACATATGGTTCTAGGCTGACTACAAGGTAACCTGTGTTGGGACACTTTTAGCTTAAAGCACTTCTTATACCCATCAGCATGGATTTTAAAATTCATGACTTCTGGCAAATTGTGCCACTGTGCTGGTGGTCTGTTTGGTTTTATTGGTTTGAGTAGTTTGTTCATTCTGTTAGATTGTTGTTGTACCACTGTGCATGCTGACTGTTTGGTTTTATTGGTTTGAGTGGTTCGTTCATTCGTTCTTTCTTTCTGTTAGATTGTTAGTGGTAAACAATTTTATAATTTTTTTTTTCTTCTTCTTTTTCATGTTATTTTTTCTTCAGCTTTATTTGTAGTGGCTTTATGTGAGAGTGTTTGTGCTAAAAAAAAATACGTGTTGTAGCTATGTGTGTAAAATATAGGAGTTCGTGTCATGAAGCTGGTGTTGCTGATGATGACGATAATGATGACATTGTTAAAAGTTCTTGATGATTTTTATTGCTCTGTGTGGTGTCAATAATGAGGGATATATTGTGCAAAAAATAAAAAAACAAGACGCAAATTGTGTAGAAGATGAAGCAGAAAAGATGAAAAAAAAAAAAAAATAATTGAAACCGGTAATATACACAAGCATGAGTTTTGTGGAAAACAAGAGCTTTCTCTTCACACTCCGTTCACACAGGAAATTGCGCCTACTTCCGGCAACAAAAATCAAAATAGACAAAAAAGGTGTTAATGGCTTTAAGCTGAAAAACAAACACACAAAATTTACATGTTGGCATTATTATGATTATGATTATTGTCTTGTCATGTCATGTCATATCATGCTTTAGGTACATAGCTGTAATTACACAAAAAACCAAACAATTACACTCATACAAATGTTTGTATGTTTGTACATTTAATATTTTCTTATTTATTTAGACACGCTAATATCACGTTTATTAAACATTGACTTTTCACAGATGACATTTGCCATTCCATTACAATTTCCCATAATGTCAACAATCTAATAAAAACCATTCTTTATTCATTGTCTTCTAACTGACTAACTTCAATGAAATCAAGACTTTTTGTTTGTAATTTATGAGATTAAATTAGATCTAACTGAATTTCATAACATTTAATTAAATTTTATGCGCTTTTAACATTTATTGCTGGCAATTTATTATGAGCTCTTTAGAGTAATGAATTTAAATTAAAGTTGTTTTACGCCTCATTAATTGCGAAATTGATTTTTATGTATTTTGTTTAAAAGATAACAAATGAAAATGGTCAGCAGATTGTTAAGATTATCTTTAAGGTTCAAGTTTGCAAATAAAATTTAAGGTTTTAATTTAAATTGTTAAAATTTAAGCTTTATTTATCATGAAAATAAAATCTAATTTCGGTTTTTCTTGTCTGCCTTCAAAAACTTTTAGCAAACATTTATTTATATTCTCAAATATTTGCCATTCTTCTTTATAATTTGTCTTAAATCCACTTTTTTTTTTTACTAATTACAAATATTTTGGTTTGTAAAAACAATGTTTAATTTGAGTTATAAAAAAGAAATTGCGTTTATTTTCTACTACTAATGAATATTTAATTTATTACATTGTTATCCCTGTTATTACTACTTTTACTACTATGATATTCTTGTTGTTATGTTGTAATGGTTTCAGCGTAACTGATGTTGTTGGTTTAACAAAAAAAAAGCCACAACATTTTACCACAGCCCTTCAGTTTTAATAGTGAACATGTTTCCCAAATTTAGTTGCTTAACTGACTTTAATTTATATATTTTTGTTTAATTTAACACTTTTGCGTTGTTTTAAATACTTTTAGTTACTTTACATATCCCAGGTAATCTGTAGCGGGGTTAATTGTCAATTTAGTGTTCTCAAGTTATCTAAACTGTAGCCAGTTTAATTTGATTTGATTGATTTACTTGATTTACTTCAGGAAGTATATATTATATTCCTCAAATATATTGAAGTGTCTATTTTCATTTAAGAAGTGAGATCGTCAAATTCTTAACACACGTTATTCATTAAAATTTTTAACCCAAGTATTATTAGATTTTTTTCTGATCAAGTTACCTTTGTAAAGCATGTCAGCTATTATGTTTAATGTCAATTATATTCATTTGTTGTTACTCCAATTAAAATGAGTGACCAGAAAAAAGTGCGTACTAAAATTATTAAATATTTTCAACAAAACCCAACTTGGTTCTACAAAAAGTTGGCCAAGCATTCAAAGGTCTGCCGTCAAACTGTTTCCAATTATTAAACAGTACCGGGAGAACTTGTCCGTTTATAGAAAACCTGGTTCAGGTAGAAGGAATGGCCCACATTATGTTTCTAAAGCCAAAGCATTTTCAAAAGAGCTCCCAACACATCCGGTAGGAAAGCAGCCCGCTTAGCTCAGTGCTCGGACTATTTGGTACGTAAAGTTAAAGCTAATGCAGGTTTTAAAACATACAAGGCTCAAAAAGTTCCTGACAGGAACGCTGCTAAAAATTTAGAGGCCAAAAACAGAGCACGGAAATTGAAGTCAAGTTTTATAAAAAAAATATTCTTGCTGCATAATGGATGACGAAACGTATATTCTGGCAGATTTTTCGCAACTTCCTGGTCAAAAATTGTATGTTGCTGATGCTCGAGGGAATGTTGAAGAAAAGTTTAGGGGCCAAAAGCAGACAAAATTTCCCAAAAAGTTCTTGGTATGGCAAGCTATATGCAGTTGCGACAAAAGAAGACAATCGAAATCTCAAGTAGAAAAAATAATTTCCTTCCAGGATAGGCGCATGTTAAACAACTCATCACTAAGCTAATTCGTTAAAAAGTGGTGACCGTAAATGATAAGTGAAATCGATGGGGAATCATAATTTCTGGTATATTTACGATATATATGGACATATAGAGACATAACCCTGCAGTTTGAAAAGTAGAAGTAATCAAGTATATTAATGAATTTAACATGATCATTATTACTAGTTACTTTTCTAACACAAAGTAATGCAGCTGGTGGCAAATGGTCATCTATGTTATTACCATACACATACAAAGAAACGCCAATTAGACAAGGGAGTGTCAATTATAAAATGTGAGAAATCGTAGCTAGTACTTAATTATACTAGAGAATAATAGAATAAACGCTAATCAGTCAAAAGTCTTCAATTTATTTGTCAATGTGAAACCAGATCCTTAAACTGCAGGAATCTCTTACAAAACCACACAAAAAAAGTATTTGGCGCCATATGGACGAGACTGTATTAAATGCAATTTAGAAAAATACCAAATGTTGTCTACTACTTTTTTCATTCACTTTTCTTTTGTTGTCTTAGTTGTTTGTGTTATCCTTTTTTTTTTGTTGTTAAGCTCTTCCTTGTTTTAACGTTTGCCCTGTCTGTATGTATTTGATGGTTTTTATAAAATATTTGACTTCATGGTGGTTTTTCTTTCCGTTATTATTCTTGAATTTTTTTTTTTGTGCGCTTAATATTCATTTAGCCTTTGGTGATTTGTGTGCATTATTATATAGTATAGTTTTTCTTTTTTTGGTTTCACTATTTGCCTTTTTATGTATAGAACATTTTTATATAGAGTTGTACGAGATAAGTACTTAGATATGAAACTTTTATCACAAATAGAAATAAACTAATTATGAAACATACAAAATGAACAACATTTGCGCAGAACATTTGGCAAAAATTTGTGAATGAAATGAGTTAATAACTGAATTGTATTTGATTCGTTATACATAATGAGAATGTTGTTATTTGATTTTTTTTAAACTGATTTAGTGAACAAATTGGCAAATGAAAAACATTTCAACAAGCGTTTGTTAAGTTGTACATGGTATAGTTCAGGGTAGAATTAAAATATTTGGAATATAAATCAGCATACAAGATCATTATGTCAGTTTCATATGTTATATCAATTTGTTTGTTGTTTCATATGAATGTATATCACACATTCGTAGACCGATTTTGCTGATTTCCAATACCAATATATCTCATATATATTGATACACCATGTGGATTCGTAGGATATCTAGGAGATTACGAAAACATATTCCAACCAACACATAAACATTTCACGTAGAGGAGATGTGAATTGGCCACCGAGTTCGTGCGCTGTTACCCCATTATACTTATTTTATGGAGTTTTCTTAAGTCTATGCGAATAAGCCAAAAACCACAGCGGCCTCAAAGCCAACATAATCCATGCCATCGGTCAAGTTCTGCCTGATTTATGCGTCAGATTTATGGAAAATTTTACATTTCGGACGTGAGTCCCCCATCGAAGCCGCAGCGGACATGTGCACGATGTTATATTCCATACATAAGGGCATCGATATGCCTTTCGAAAGATAACACGGTCCGGAAACTTTTCCCCTAAAAGAGCAATGGTTTCGTTGCTTGTGTGGCACGTAGCGCCGTCTTGTTGAAAGTAAACGTTGTCCAGATCAATATCATCCAACTCCGACCAAAATACGGTGTAATGACGTTTGTGGAATGCCCAATTCCAAAGAACGACGAGGAATGTATTTTCTTCAACTCTTTGGGCTACAGCAGCAATATTCTCAGTTGTTCTTGAGCGACTTGCAAGGGTTTTATTCTTCACATCACTAACTTGTCCCAACAGCTCGAATTTTTCCGCCAATTTCTGTATTGCGGTTCGACAAGGAGCCGCAAAAAAATGCTTTATTTAGTTTTACGAACTGTGACTGCAAGATTTTCACCATTTTTGTAGTGAATTTTAATAATTTCAATGCGTTGTTGAAGCGTGTATCGTTCCTTTTTTATACCCATCACCTTCGTGAGAAGGTGATTTCCACAATATAATTTTCCGACCTATAAGGATCCAGACCCTATATTCTGGATCTTTATAGATAGCGGAGTCGATTAAGCCATGTCCGTCTGTCTATCTGTCTGTTGAAATCAATTTTCTGAAGACCCCAAATAACTTACAAATTTAATACATACATCAATATATCGGGAATTCTTCCGGCTCGGTTGCTTTTTAAAATCGAGAAAATCGGTCAACAAATGGCTGATATATAGGAAAAAAACCGGGCCAACATCGATTTTTGGCCTATTTTTTATCTATATCTCGATTACTAAGTCATTAATATAGACAATATGGATACCTAATGATAGATATTTCAAAGTCCATTGCAACGATCTATATAAGGCTATAGTAATTTGGACCTACATTGGGTCAAAATCGTGAAAAATATTTTTTAACCCGAATTTTTTTTTAACAAAAAAATGTTTTTGTCATAAATTTTTTTTTCACTTTTAATTAAAAAAAAAAATTTGGAAAAAAATTAAAAAAAATGTTTTGAAAAAAAAATTTTGAAAATAAAATTATTATTTCTTAAATTTGGAAAAAAAAATTTTTGAAAAAAAAAATTTTTTGTTTACCTAAAAATATTTAAAATTTTTATTTTAAAGTATAATTAGGTGCAGGGTATATAAGATTCGGCACAGCTGAATATAGCTCTCTTACTTGTTAGTAATGGCGTATTTTCTACTTGTCAAATGTCAAAGAATAAAAGCTTCAAAAGTCACAGCTACCGAAATACCGGGTGATTCAAAGTATCACCTTTTGTTGGAATACCCTTCATCTCACACAATCTTTGTTTTATTTAAATTTATGTATAAGAACCACAAACATAATATGATTGTGCGTAACCATATTATGATTCCAGCCCAACCATCTTTAAAATTATAAGATTTTTTTAGCTCTAATTTTGCAAAACTTGAAAATAAGTTTTTTACCGAAATTAACTCATTGTCGCTTCGAATTTCTATACACAGGCCTTTAAAATGTCTTTCATTTGATATCTATATAGAACAAATTTGGTATCCAAGTCAAGTAGCCGTGATTTTTTGTACATAGCTCAGACATTTGTATGCCGAATTTCCTAATTTTTAAAATGAAGCAGTACGATACTCGATATATTGAAGTACCAATCATGGTTCTTGGTTATTATAGGGCTTTGAAAAGTTGATTTCAATACACAGATGGTTATCGCTATATCGAATCGCTATCTATAAGAATTCAGAGTGTAACTATATACAAATGGAAGGACGAACTTATACTTATCAATAACATTTAAATGTTGCCAAACAATGTTTATATACCTTTCAAATAAAGCAACATAACATGTTGCAGCTAAATTTATTTTCCAATTTGTTATACAAACACTTAATATATACTTTTGGCACTTTAACTGTTTACTACACAAAATATTTTACGCAAATAATACACTACGACGATTGACATTACAACCCTCAGTTTGAAAAAAAAGTACAATAAGAGAAATAGAAGCAAAATTGACGCCTGCAGCCTTGCAGGCGGGCAGGCAGGCTGGCTGGATGGCAGTCAAGTAATCTAACATGAATTCAACCATTCAAGCAGACAGAAGGACAGAAGTACAAACATTCATACAAAACTTATAATATAGTCAACCACCACCTAAGGGTAGTTTTGTGTTTTTGTTTTTTTTTATTTTATTACTTTTACTACGTTTTACAACATTTTGTTGCAGTTGTTGTCGTTTCTTTGTGTTTCAGGGCAAACAACATCACTTGAACTACGCCAACACCACCACCACCACCAACAGTTTTTAAAATATGACACAACACTCATACAATCAAACAGCCGGCTAAAATATGTTGTTTGTATGCGTGTGTCAAGCAGGAACAGCAACGAAAAACAAGTTAGAGTGCTATATTCGGCTATGCCGAATCTTAAATACCCTCCACCTAAATTAGATGAAAATTATAGAAATTACATTAGCATAAACACTCTAACATCTTTATTCAGTGTCTGTTATTGGGACTTAGCTCCGATTATGAAGAATGGTAAAATGGTAATGTAATACAGTAGTTTTCGCTTATAGTCTACAAATACAGTTGCACAATTTTTGTGGACTATGAGCAAATTAGGACTATAACCGAATTTCTTTTTAAACCATTTTATGGATTATATATGAATCATGATATAATACACATTTTAGACTATATACAAATTATGTACTTTCTTCAATAAAAACACTTTTTTTAAACAAAATAAAAGTTTATTTAAAATATAGTAGTATTTTATATATTGTTAGAAAAACTAGTTCACGCAGAAGATATTTTATTTCAAATGTACCGTTTCCAACAGAGTCTATAATTTTATAATAGGAATAAAATATACTATTTAACAATTTATATACTTAATAATTGGTTAACATTACCGATTGGCTCAACATTTTTATTATTCATCACAAGTGAAGTAAAAGAGTATAAAAAAGGGTAAACATATATATTTAGTCAAACTTCAAAAGTATATTTTTGATCGGTTCTAATAAATTTTCCGGATGTGAGCCTTCTATATATAATTAAGAACCCATAGTCACCAAATGTACTTGAAACTTATATCTGTTACATTTTTTACCGATATGAGTGTATATATGCGTTAATGTATTTTTCGGATGTGCGACTTATTTGGAAGATATAATTAAATATTTTAACGTGATTTCTATGTATTTGAAGCCTATTTTGCTTGATATTTTTCTCCATAACATTATTTACAAGAGTTTTATGGGTATTATTGTGATTATCGGAAATGGAGCTAATATGGGTGCAATGGTCAAATATGGAGCGATATTCACAAAACTAGGTAGTATGATTTTTGGACACAATATATTGATCAGTATACAATTTTAGTTCGATATCCATATATATATAATATTTACAGAGGTTAATGTGTTTTTCGGAAGTGGTCCTTATATGGGAGCTATGACCAATTATCGGCCGATCTTCATAAAATTCAACACATCGATTTTCGTATATAATGGAAATATTTGTTTGAAGTTTTAACCAGAAAGAAGCTTTTATAAGAGATTTATTAGTATTTAAGTAATTTTCGGAAATGAACCTTATATGGGAGCTATGGTCAAATATGAACCGATATTCAAAGAATCTAGTAGTATCATTTGTGAATTAATACTACCGATCTGTGTAAAATTTTAATTCGATAACGATATTTTTCAGATATTTATGCAAATTAATGTGGTTTTTAGAAATGGTCCTTATATGGGAGCTATAATCAATTATGGGCCGATCTTCATGAAATTCCCTACAGCGATTTTCATGTGCATGGGGATTATTCAAGTTGAATTTCAACCTGATACCGATATATATAAGATATTTAAGTGTATTTAAATGATTTTCGGAAGTAAACTTTATATGGGGGCTATGGCCAAATAGTGCCCGATCCAAAAAAAATTGGTCTCGCGATTTCTCTTTGCACGAAACTTAGTTGTGCTGAATTTTGTATGGATACTGCAATTCTATGGGCATTTATATACCATAGCACCATATTTCGGGAAGAAATTTGTATGGGGGCTACGAGAAATTATGGACCGATTCTTTCCATTTTCAACAGAATTTGTTCTTTTATCATATAAATAGTGTGTGCAAAATTTCATGGTATTCCCTGCAATGGATTTACCAAAAATCAGAAAAAAACATGTGAAAATGATCAAAATTTTTGGAGGTTGTCTTACATTTGGATCCATAACCCTGGTTCTACCAATTCGATTTTGCTGATTTTCAATACCAAACTGCTTAGAAAAATTATAAACATTTTGGTATACATTTCATTAATTTTTCTTATGTGTTTTGGGCGTGAGAGTGTTTTACACAGACAGACAGACAGACGGACAGACGGACAGACGGACAGACGGACAGACAGACGGACATTGCTCAATTGACTTAGAATTTCATAAGGATCAATAATATATATACTTTGTTGGGTGTCAGATGAATATTTCTCAATGTTACACACGGAATGACAAACTTATATATACCCTCTTTCACCACTTGTGGTGGTGGAGGGTATAACCAGCGAAAATGTTTCTAAAAATTGAGTGTGTTTGTGTTATGTAGACAAACAACTAAAATCATACATTTAGGTAGACATGTATAGTAGTTACACATATAAGTAAGTATGTATTTATGTTAGAGTACATTGTAAACAGCCGGCTTATACGAAGGTACTTTGAAAAGTTATTTCAGTTTTTTCAAAAATTCCTAAAAGTATCAAAACTTTTTTATTTGTGTGACAATATATCCTTATTTTAGTTAGTAAAAATCAGTTTGTTAAACTTAAATGCCCCCTACCTTATAATTGAGTATAATGAAAGCAATCGTTTGACAGTTGCATTAATCAAGAACCTTTTTTTTTGTTTTTATTAACTTTTCAGTCTGCTCTTGCACGTATAAATAAGCAAAGAACCACATTAGAGTTGCAGCTTTTTTTTTGCAGAATTGAAAATTGTCATGTGTGTGTGTAATATAGCCTCAATGTGTAGCATATGTGCAGGGGTTTGTTTTTGTATTAAACTTTAACGGCACAACAATTTTGTTAAACAAACTAAAAAACAAATTACTCATACACACAAACAACACACATGCAATAACATCTTTGATTCCTGAAGCTACAACAAGCACAAATATAGGCACTAGGGTGGCCCTTATTTTGTTCTTGTTGGATTTTCTGAACATTTCAGCAAAATCGGGTAACATTTAGAGGTTGCACAATTTAGATGAAGTTTAAAAAATTAAATGTTGAAAAAATATTCGAATTAAAAATAATTTTTGTATTCCATTTTCCATAGATGTTTTAATAAATAAAAATATAACAAGTAAGAAAGTATAGTCGGTTAAGCTTGACCTACGCTGAGTAAAAAACATTTTTCTTTAAAAATTTCAACAATTTATGGGACCAATTATGAACCGATCGCCATGAAATTAGGTCACAGAGAAAACAGATTCGTAGTAGCAACTGAATTTGTTGTGAGAATAAACAAGTAAGCTATATTCGGCTGTACCGAATCTTATATCCTCTTCACCAAATTATACTTTAAAATAAAATTTTTAAAACATTTTTTTTTTAAGTTTTTTCCAATTTTTTGTTTAATTTTTTTTTCAAGTTTTTCTTTAATTTTACATTTTTTTATATTTTTTTAAATTTATGACAAAAAAGATTTTTTTGTGAAAAAAAATTCGGGTTAAAAAATATTTTTCCTAATTTTTACACACTGTAGGTCCAACTTACTTTACTATAGCCTTATATACATCGTTGCAATGGACTTTGAAATATCTATTATTAGTTATCCATATTGTCTATATTTCGAGATAGGCCAAAAATAGAGGTTGACCCGGTTTTTTCCTTATCTCTCAGCCACTTGTGGGTCGATTTTCTCGATTTAAAATAGCAAAAGAGCCGCAAGAATTCCCGTTATATAAATGTATGAATCATTTATGTAAGTTATTTGGGGGCTACGGAAAGTTGATTTCAACATACAGATGGACAGACGGACATGGCTATGTCGACTCAGGTATCTATAACGATCCAGAATATATATACTTTGTAGGGTCGCAAATGAAAAATATAGAAATTACAAACGGAAGGACAAACTTATACCCTTGCCACTCATGGTGAAGATATGTACCCTTCAAAAGATTTATATTAATTCTAAGCCATTGATTAATTTAATTGATTATGAATAAATTCTCAATTTATTGTAATTATCGATCAATTACATAAAATTATTGTTGGGGGATAAGGCTAGTTAGTCATCAGGATAGTCTTACCCAAACACTACAGAGCGAATGAGAATTACATACACTCAAGCTTTACTTGAAAAAATAATCAGTGAGTTTAGCTTTTCAGCGTTTTAATTTTTTTTGGAAAATATATCTATTTTGACCCAAAATTCAAAATTTTAAAACGATAACCGATTTTACTGAAATTTTTGGGAGCATCAAAAATATGCAATATAAGGGCCACCTTAGTAGACACATACAGTATGTAGGTATATTCCACTTTGGCTCCACCGTATACAACGTAAATTTGGTGCAGAAAGGAAATGAGCAAAAAAACATGTTGACTCGTTAATAAGGGGTGGTTTGTGTTGTGTGTATTTGTTTGTTTACGTGTCCGTCCGTCCGTCTGTCCGTCTGTCTGCATACAACTTGAAATTCATTGCAAATAAGGGGGATGTTTTGTATAAGTTTTTGTGTATTCATGTATTTTACATGACTGTGTGTGTGTGTGTTCTTACATCTTCAACTTCAAAAAGTTTGTATTTTCATTTTCAAAATAAAAAAAATAATAAAATAAAGTTTTTTCTTTGCTCTGCTGCCATGCTCCATGATGAGTCATAGTATTTTTTCAATATATAAAAATATTCCATTTTAGACTGGGTACCTGAGCAATTTATAAACATTAAAGTTGAATTTGTAGTAGACGTAGTAAAAATATTTGTGTATAGATACATATTTATGTGCATTTATATGGTTGTTGAAATTGAAGCATGTTTGTATAAGTAGTAGCTTTTTTTTCATACTAATGATCTCCTAAATACATTTCAATGTTTATGTTAAGAGTATTAACATTTTTCTTCGTAATGCAGTTTTTTTGCATTTACAACTTTGTATGTATGAATATGTTTTCTCCTATTTATGTGTAGATTTTCAGGAATTCTATTAGGTTTTTCACTACAGTTTAATATGTTTCAAATTTTCCTTAGGATGGCGCCTTAAAAAGAAAAACAAATTTTAAGTTTATATTGGAAATTTATTGTACAACGGTATGAATTGTCTTTCATTGTTTTCAATTCAATTCCACAAGAAAGAAAAAATATGCAATTTATGAACCGACTTTCTAGTGAATAAATCTGATAGAGATACAATCTGTGTTTTTAAAAAACTGGCTCTTCTCATAACTCAGCCATTTTATTTGAGTGCTTTGAGTTCCTTCATTTATCGGCAAAACTTTATTTTTGTGTATAATAAAGTAGTCGTGTGTTTTTGCTTATATCTCAGCCATTTATGGTTCGATTTTGCTGAGATTCAATACCAAATTTCACATGACTTTAAATGATATATTGTTAATCACCTGTATTTATTGGGAAACCTATTCCAACCAACACACAAATGCTTTTGTCCATTCAAATGAGGGCATCCAAATATACTTATAGTATGTATTGTTTTTTATCAAGGAACATTTTTTTTTATATTCACTTGTTGTAATAACAATACTGTAAGACAAGAATGATAAAAGTGACTGGAAAAGAGTAAAATCTTTAGATTGCGTTTAAAAAAAATTGTGGTCAGAGGCATAAGAATGAGCAATATGAATTCCTTTTTTGTTTTTCATCTACAGACTACTTATTATTTATAGCGCAGATTTTTCTCAGATCGCCAGTAAGATCAGGCTCTGTATAATACCTTTAATGAAAGTTAGTACTCAGAGTTGGTTCACCCTTTGGACGTTTTTAGTGTCCAATGATCGACTAAATTTAATTTCTCAATGGAACCATTGAGCTGAATTTTCTGGTACGTTTTATATAAGTTTAAGCTTTCATTTGCTTTATAATAAATTTAACTTACCCTATCCAATTAGTATTGTTTTTATTTGAATCTGAAAAAGAAAAAATAAAATAGAAAATTAGTTTAAATGATTCAATATAGAATATGTATTAATACAAAACTTAAATATTATACTTAAATATCACGTTTTTAAATTTTGAAATCTGGATTTAATAGTAAACAGAGTTTATTTCTCTGGGAGGCAACTGAAGACCTTTTTAAAGATTTTTTTTCGTATGTTTTCATGTTTTCATTTGATGGGTTTTCCTACACCATTTGTCCTTTCTAGTATACATATGGTAATTTCCACAGAAAGGTTAAATGAGAACGAAAAATAATCCTCTAATGCGATGAGTGCCTCAAGTATATAAAGATATGAGTGATGAACAATTAGACAAGTTGTTTTCAATAAAAATTGACAAACTATACTAACTAAAACCCGACTATGTTTCAATCTCTAAAGCCCCAAGGGTGCCTTAATGCACTCATTTAGTTTTTACCACCTGCCAGGTAAACCATTGAATGTACAAACTCTTAAATGTTAGTTTTGAAATCAGATGCCCAAATTTACCATAAAAAAATTATTATCAATGTTTTTAGCCATTTTTTTTAGAAATTGGCATTAAAATGAAATTGGCAATAAAATGAAATAGAAGTTACAAACGAAATGACAATCTTATATATACCCTTCTCACGAAGGTGAAGGGTATAAAAACAACAACGTAAAACGAAACGAAACACCAAAAAACAAAATACTCAAAGCAATGAAACCAACACACATCCAAACATACTTTTTGTTGCTTTTTTGTCAAAGCATGCAATAAATTGTATTTTTTTGATGAAATTTTCAGAGTTTGTCTCGGTTTTTTGCTCATATCTGGACGGATTTAGCTGATTTTAAATAGGAAACTTCTCGAAAGCATGTCTGACAGAATTATTGAAGATTTGGATCCCGAAGATATCTGGTCTTCAACATACAGACAGATAAACGGACATGACGTAATCGACTCCACTATCTATAAAGATCCAGAATATATATACTTTGTAGGACAAGTGAAGGAGTTTTTAAAAAATCAATTAATTTCAAAACGCCGGTTTCGGTTTAAAAAAAGTGAAAACCGATCGATTTCGGTTTTGTGATAATTTATTAAATATTGAGTGTTATAGAAACACAATCAGTTGATAATATAGGAAATGCTATACAAATTTAAATTTCAAACTTGACGAGTGTTCAAGAGGATAAAGGAAATTGGTACTTTTTCTTTTAATGGTACCTTTTAAATATATTAAATTAGTTAGCTTATATACATTAAAGTTGGCTAATATGCAACTCAGTAAAGAAATAATCCATAATAGGGTGCTCAATGGTGTTAGGATACCGAAAATGGAGAACTAAACCAAACTTAGGAGTATTTTTTCGTTCTTCCTTTTTAAATTTCTATAATAATGCAACTATAAGCAGAAAACAAAACACACATGATCCTGACTGAGTTAGAATATAAAACGGGACTTGCAGATACTTGTTATCAAATAATAGTACTTTTTAATTCAAAAGGGATAATCAATGGTACTATTTCTTCATTGTAATTGTACTTTTTGAAGATTTTATATAATAAACCTAAAAATTAGGCACACATGATTCTGAATGAGTCGGTTATTTGAAAATAACTAAGTCTTTGTTACAAATATTTTGCAGTCATTTGAAGTTTAGTTGTCAGGCAATACTCGTACGATTAATTTCTGTTAATGAATTTGTGTCATTATTTTTCTAGCCTGCGAAAGAAAGTAAGAAATCTTAAGATATTTTTACATCGATTTGGTTTTAGAGAAATTGGATAAATCATTCGATGAAAAAGTTTGTTTTTAATTTTTAAAATTTTGAATTTTTGTACTGAAAATAACAAAGCTCTATTAATGGTAAATTTTTAATTTTATTAATGTTCTGATGTAGCGTTCTTGTACATAAATCATTGTTTGTTATCAGTACTCTGCGACCTTTGTAATCACTTCAAATACAAATTTAGTGACTTTTACTAAAACAAACAAGTAAGAGTGCTATATTCGGCTATGCCGAATCTTATATACCCTTCACCTTTGTTTTGGATGCATTACTTGCCCATTTTCAGCGTATATCATCCTAAATATATCAAGAAAACTTTTAAAAATTTTACATTTAATTGCTATTGCTATATTGTAGAAGTTACAAACGAAACAACAATTTTATATATACCCTTCTCAAAAACAACAACGCCAAACGAAACGAAACACCAAAAAAAAAAAACAAAATACGCAAGGAGTGAAACCAACTCACATCCAAACATACATAATATGTACGTTTTGTTGCTTTTTTGTCAAACACCAAAAAACAAAAACAAAATAATGAAGCCAACAAACATCCAAACATATGAACGTTTTGTTGCTTTTCTGTGAAACACAAAAAAAAAAAACAAAAACAAACTACACAAAGCATTGATTGTGTGTTGGCTTCATAAGCCAACACACAATCAATCCAACACACATTCGTTTTGTTGTTTTTTTGTCAAAGCATGCAATAATTGTCTTTTTTTGATGAAATTTTCAGAGGTTGTCTCGGATTTTTGCTCATATCTCCGTTATTTATGGACGGATTTTGCTGATTTTAAATAGGAAAATTCTCGAAAGCATGTCAGACAGGATTATTGAAGATTTGGATCCCGAAGATATCTGGGGTCTTCAGAAAATTGATTTCAACAGACAGACAGACAGACGGACAGACAGACAGACAGACAGACAGACAGACAGACAGACAGACAGACAGACAGACAGACAGACAGACAGACAGACAGACGGACATGGCTTAATCGACTCCGCTATCTATAAGGATCCAGAATATATATACTTTATAGGGTCGGAAAATTATATTGTAGAAATTACAAACGGAATGACAAATTTATATATACCCTTCTCACGAAGGTGAAGGGTATAATAAGAGTGCTATATACAGCTGTGTGTGTGAATTTTATATACCCTTCACCAAAGTGTACTATAAAGATTGAACAAAATTGTTGATGAAAAAATAAGTTTGGTGAAAAAAAATTCGAAGAATTTCTCCCGATTTTGTCCCATTGACGGTCCGAATTTCTTTGACGTTTTATATGTCATTTGAAATGTGCAATCGAAATCAAGTTCTATTTTTTGTCGCGTTCTGTGTCCCTAGTTTATTGTTAATATATATAGTGCTACTAAAATGCTATCGAAAAATTAAAACTAGAAAACCAAGTAGGTATAAGACACACTTCAAAGGCATATACATGTCCCGTTCTTGATCGTATAAATGCTCACATATTATTTAAAATCTTTATGGATTTCGTTTATACATATATATTTTTAAGAACTATTAATCCGTTAATAAATAAAATGGCTAGTTAACTGCACAAAGTCACAAAAAATTTATTAATTCCAAATTTTACAAATATTTTCAAAATATTAAAAATAGGATAATAAACTTCATCTATACTTCTTCACTATGCTTGCTTGTTTAACTTTGTAACTAAATAAAAAAACTCCTTTACATAACTGAACCGGATTTAAGCAACTTAAACCAAATATGGTTTTTAGTTAATCCTTTTCTTTGTTATTAGTATAGTACATATCCATATACAAACTTGAATCTATGTATGTATGTTTGGATAAGTGTTTGTGTGTGTAGTGCTGTTGTGACTCTTATAAAGTTACTCACCGTTCATTAATGTACTCCTACTCTATTTTCTTTTTTTATTTATTTTCATTTTCACCTTTAACCTTTAAACCAAAAAAAAGTTTCGTATGAGACATCGACTGGCATAGATGAGTGTGGAGAGGAACCGTTATACAGTTATAAAAACATACATATACGTGTGTATGTATGTATGTGTGTGTGTAGTGCTTGTGTTAACATGACTAAGTTGCGTCTAAGTATGCCGTTATTTTTCTTTTTTGCTTTTCCTGACTAAGTGAGAGACAGAGAAAGAGAGAGAGAGTAAAGGTGTCTTTGCTTATGTGTATGTAGGAAAAGTTGCTGATATATTTTTTTGTGTTGTTGTGTAAGAAGAACACAAAAATACATAAGTTTATAAACCATAAAGTTTTCAGAAGGATTGAATTATGTCTGTATGAAAGGAAAACATGTTTTTATTATTTTTCATTTTCTTTCTTTGGTTGCAGCAAATGTGTTTGTGTTTTAGTTGTTAACGTTATTGTATGCATGTACACGATTTTCCACACACACACTCATATTAATATACATATTCCTTTTTTTAGTTTCAAAGGAGTCATCAACTCCTTGTTTATGCACGTTTTTTGTTTGGTTCGTTGTATAAAAATGTTGGTTAGTACTTTTTAACATGTTTTGATTGTCTGTCTGCATGTTTTTTTTGTTGTTGTTTAGAATCAAGAAATTACCGGTGTTTTCACTCTCGAGAATATTTCAAAGTGAGCGACTGAGTGGTTGAGTAAGAGTCTAAGTATGAGTGTGTATTCAGGTGATTTTTCATTTCCTTAATTACTTTAATACCAACCGCCATTGACAATAGAAAAAGAAGGGAAAAAGTGTAATATATGTGTATAAATATATAAATAAATAAACAAGATAGAAAACACTTAGGAAAATCAATTGTTTTGTAAAGTCATTGGGGAGATAATTATTAAAGCAAGGCTTTTTGAAACGTTTATTCTAAAGATGGTATAAAACCATTTTGACGCTTATATCTCGGTAATTTATAGATCTATTTGGCTGATTTTTTGAGTTATATTTAACAAAGTTTTTTGACTCTAGAAATTGTGTAAAATATTAGACTTTTTATTCTGGACCGATTCTTGATAAGGATCCAAAATAAAAATAAAATATCGTAGGAGGACCATAAACTGGATTTTGACCTTGCGGCAATTCAAAAATATGATGTAAGTAGAGATTTACTGCAATGTTAGTGTAAATTTTGCATTGTGAACTAATTCAGGACTTTTATCTTTCATTTATAAATTTGGCTCTAAATTTCTATTAACTGTATTAACACTTCAGATGAAAAACTTTTATAGTTTTATATTTTATTTTTTTGTATTTGCTGTTTCAACACTAGCAGTATTATTGATTATCCGCAAAATATAAATCCACTTCTAGGGCAAAGTTGCTTAGACTTTGTAGAATCATTTTCGTATCTTTTTAACAAAAGATCCACCCACTTTAAGGGATCTCTACTGAACAAGAAAATTACCACCAATCATGGTAAATTGTAAATCTTTTTAATAGGATTTTTTGATTTACCAAAAAGTTTATTGAATTAATGTGTATTCAAACATAAAATTTACCAACAACCGAACCTTTACATTGAAAATCGTGCAAAATATTTATTGTACAACAAAAATATCTTATAGACTTAACTCAGAAAGTATGATGTAAAATATTTAATTTTCATTTAGTACATATTACTTAATTTGAATGGTATTTTCTAATATTCAAAACTGTCATGTATTTGTCAGTTTTTTCTTTTAACAAAATGAATACCAAACTTAATCATTTAAAGAAACAAAAACAATTTATAATTATAAAATTTTTTTACGGAATTTAATTAAAACCCTTTTCCATTTTATCTCTTTTTGCATTTTTAACTACTTAAACTGATTGTTATAATTTTACAATGGCAATGACTACAACGACTACAAATTACCCAGCAGTTCTAGGAGACAGTCACGAACTAGTGGTTTTACCCATCATTTAGGGACAGATAGCTGGTAGTCAACAAAGTAGTCAACGCATTGGATTCACATTCTGGTTAAATAGCGTCAGTTACCTTACTAGCTACCTAACTGGTAACTTGATCAGCTAGTTATTTTAACATGTACGGATGCTAATTGACCTCAAAAAGTCAGCTATAAAGACATATTATAGGCAGTCCAATAAACCATTGCTAGTAAACAAACATTCCTTCAACAATTCTCTAATAGTTTGCGTCTGGTGGGTAAAAGAACTACTTTCTAAAGTGCAATACAAAATAAACGTTTAAAGTGACTTCACTATAGGTTGCTAAGAGACACTTAAGTGACTACTGACTTCATGTTATGTTACATGGAATATCAGTATACTTAAGCAAATATAAAAATTAACTGTATGAGAATTATATCAACACAATTTGTATAAAAACAGTTTAAACGAATTATCACACAACACGTTTAAAGTGACTACACTCCAGATTACTTAGAGACACTTAAGTGACAATTGTCTTCACGTTAGATTACCTGGGATGTATAAATTAACCAATTGTCCTCTCTCTGCACTACAAAGAGCACATACGTATCAAATGGCCAAAATATATAAATTGAAGTCAGCCAAGTGATAAGACATTTGTTACGATTACAGTTTATAGGGGATACATTGACTACTTGCTTAACTGCTGGGTAATTAACAAAGTATATAAACAACAGTATGAGTGAGTGAATAAACAAACAAAAAAAGAAAAGAAAAAAATAGCAACGAAACAAGTGACAGTAACAGCAACATGTTAATCCTGTCATTTCTTATCACTTGACTTAACGAGTATAAAGACATGTAACGAAGAAGAAAAATCATGGTAATCATTATCTACATACACAGCTATACACATATGTATATATATTAGGGTGGGCTCTCATTTAGGACTTCGTCGATTTTCGTTTCCTAGTTCTTAAACTATTGTGCGACATCTAAAAGCTAAATGATGAACATGGGTAAATGAAAGAACTATTTTTAATTTGAAATTTTATTGATTTTTTCATTCCGTTTGTAATAGATCGAAATATTTATCACAGACTCACATTAGTATTTATATTCTGGGTCCTCATCTGTCTGTCCGTCTGTCTGTTGAAAATACGATAGGGCCCAAACGTAAGCAGCTATTTGACTGAAATTTTCCACTAATATTGTATGTTGACAAGGTTTGTTTGATATTGGAAATGGGCTATATCGGTCCATGATTTCAACTAGCCCCCATACAAATGAATCCCCGGAATACTGTTTGAGCTGTCATAATTATGCGGTAATCCTGATAAAATTTTGCACAAATTAGTTCTAAGTACTCTAAAATTATATTGTAAAGTATGTCAAAGATCGGGAAAAATTTGTCTTAGTCCCGGTACAAGTTCGTTCCACAGAAAAAGAACATTCGTAATTGTCTTTTAATAAATAATACCGTGATGAATTTGGACATAAACAAGTTTTATATGAACCTAAACTTTCTACCAAATTTTGTGAGGATCGGAACATAATTGACACTATTTCCCCCACCATTTAACCCCTATATCAGAAATATATTTTATTGTCACATATTGATGGTTAATTTTTAGATGGCGCAGAACAATGTATACAGTATAGATTTTACAGTATTTATTTTTTGGAGCCGTCTAATGAATATCTGTACTCTTTTATTTTGTGTTTTTCTGTTTGCCTGTGTATATTAGGGCGGCCCATTAGATTTTTTCGTGTTTCGATGCTAAAATTGTTCTTTGTAATTGGATAACGTTTAGAGGGTGCATATTTTTGAAAAAAAATCTACGAAAAACAAAATCACTAAACTAGGTTGATAATACAGCATTTCCAAAAAGTATGTACCACCATTAGGGTTGTCAATTATTCGAGTTTAATTGTAATTGAATAAAAGTTAATATTTTCTGTTTTTAATAACTTATATGTCTTTTAGTGTAAACAACAAAGCTTTTTTTTGGTTCGGAAATGTTTGTACCAACTAATCGTCATATGCGGGAAGTTTTGCTTTACTTCTTTAATTAAAAAAAAAAAGTAACACTGAAGCACACCGATTGCTTACCAAAGCTTTGATGAATGTGTTCCATCGGTTTCAACGTCCGAGAGATGATTTGTGTGGTTCAGAAGAGGCATTACTCCATGAAGGTCGTTGTCAAACTCAACAACAGCTTGCTAAATCATTGGGAGCTACTCATGCAGCAATTTCAAAATGATTGCGAGCAGCAGGATGTAACCAAAAGCGGGGAACTTGGGTACAATATAAATTGAGACCGACAGACTTTGAAAGACGATTTTGCATGTCCGATATGATGCATGAATTCTATAAAAGAAAATAATTTTTGCAAAGAATCATTACTTGCGATGAAAAATTGAACCATTACGATAACCCGAAGCGAAAGAGATCGTATCTGAAGCCCGGCCAACCAGCCGAATCGACACCAAAAAGGGTCTTATCTATTACTTCTGAAAACTGACCAGACCATCACAGGGAACCTGTAGCGAATGCAACTGATTCGTTTGAAGCGAGCATTGGCCGAAAAACGCCCAAAATATGAAGCCGTAATATTCTTTCAAGACATCTCGCCCACATGTTGCAATTCCTGTTAAAAAGTATTTAGAATGAAGTGGTTGCGAAGTTTTGCCTCACCCGCTTTATAGTCCGGACCGTACCACATCTGACTACTATTTGTTTCGATCGATGCAGAACGCTTTAGTTTGGAACAGACTATCCCATATAAACTTGATTTGATTATCAGGTCTTTTGGCGCGGAATCCATATGTTGCCAGAAATGTCATAGGTAACAATGGCCAATACTTTGAATAAATGTATACTGTATAAATCTTTCAAAATCAAAACTGAAAATTTGAGAAAGTCTAGAATTTTTAAGTCATACACCTCATAGTAAATTTATTATGAATTCGTTTAAAATTATTGATCATTTCATTTTTATTGCGACACTTGATAACATCAATTCAACTGAACCTACCACACATAACAACAACAAAATCAATAGTTATAGGCATGACATGGTACAACATGGTTTTCGCAGCGCGATGACAGTGAACAACATGATGTGCGCGTCAACAAAACATAATAAAGCATAAAATTTTGAAGCAAGACATTTTTCTACAAAATGTTGTCTTGTGCAGGCCTTTACTAAACATCACAAAACATACATATAAAGCGTGACGAACAGACGGACGGTCATCGTTAAGTGCTACTGTGTCAATTGGTAATTCTTTAAGATGGGTGTTAGAGTAATATTTCCGGGCATTACAAACATCAACACAAACGCTTAACATTCTTCTCGCTATGGTGGTGTAGGGTATAACAACTATTTAAAAGTATTACTAACGAATTTTCAAAATTTAAAGATATTTAATGTATCTCCGATTTGGTGCAGTCTAATAAATTTTTTTCTATCTATGTATTGTATGTGTCTTGTTGTTAGTATTTGCCAAACAAATGTTTTCAAATAAAACAACTCCGAACAAAATTGTTCAAGTAATCAAATGATATACTCCTTTTTTTTTTTGTCAAAGTCTTAAGTCATTCATTACATTTGCCGGTTTTTGTCATGTATTGCTGTCTTTACTTGGTTATTGTTGTTGCTGTGTTACGTTGACAAATAGCGTAACAAATGAAATTGGCTCTTTTTTTTACTTCATACCCATCATCATTTTTTTCGTTTACTTTTTTTTTTTTTATTCATACATATCTTCATTCATTTTAATTTATAGTTCTTAGCTTTAGTAAGTAGTAGTATTTTGTAGGAAATATAATTGTATATTGTAAGAATGTTTATACGTAGGACTTGTGTAAGGATATCTATATGAGGAATTATCTGTGTGTGTGAATACTAGGGTGGAACTAATTTTTGCAATTTTTCGATTTTTTTAATGTAGAATAGTCTAAAATTGTTATCCGTCATCTAAAAACCAAATACTGAAAATTTTTAGCAAAATCGGATAACGTTTGGAGGTTGCACATTTTATTTGAATTTCAAGCTTAGAATAAACACATAGAATAGAAGGAGACAGAAATGTCAATTAAACCAATTTTCCTCAAATATCCAGCATTTGATTTTTAGATGAAGAGGAACAAGTTTAGACCTTGGGAAACATTGAAAAATCCAAAAAGTACAAAATAAAGGCCACCCTAGTGTACACAGCACGTTCATGCTAACTATTCTTATGTCAGTCACGCCTGACATTTTTGTGATATGGAGACGATTTTTAACAACTTTGAGTAATAGAATACAGAATAAATGACGGCACAAAATGAAACACACACAGCCATACACACATAACTCTAAGGAAAAGCGTTAGAAAGGGTCTCAACAAAATGGAGGAGAAAGAAAAAAGAAAATTTAATAAATGAAATACAATTTGTCAACATTTATTTGCCTTTTGTCATAGTGTAGCTGTGCCTTTAAGAAGAGAAACAAGAAAACGAAGTTTTGTTTATTTTTTATACTTAAAATTACTGCTATTATTTACTAAAGAGAAACATAACTTGATATTTATTTAGAAATGTATTTGAAATATATATTTATGTATTTATTTTCTATTTTTTTATCATCTCTTTGTTAAAACAATTTTTATATAATAAATTTTAATAATAAAATTTTATTTGCATGCAAAGGCGTTATGTAATAAAATCTATGTTTGCATATTTTCATTGTGTTTGTTATTTTAAAATTTTTCTTTTTTTTTTAATGAATTGTTATAGAATTACATGAAAAAGTAAACACTGTAAATTGGTTTACTCAATACACTTCATATGACTATATCGGTTTGTTATACCATTTGTAATTTGTAAAATAAACACATGAATATTTTATAAAAATATTTTTCTCTAATATCCTAAAAATCTACACAAAACGCTGTGATTCCATTAGAAATCCCATATATTGGCCTTTGACTTTCACGCTTTAAAAAAAACATCTTTAATCAAAAAACCTTATCACACCTAACATTTCTTGATTATCAAAAAAATTTAAATCGTGAATAAAATCGCGAATTTTTCGAAATTTTAAAGAATTTCCATAAAAATGCACAAAGGCTACCAAAGGGTATGTGTTTACCGAATATGATTTAAACTAGTGAGTTAACTGTGTTCTTTTGTGGAATTAATTATATACTCGTACACAAAGAAAACAGAACCGTAGTAGCAACCAAATTTGTTGATTCGGTTGCACGCATAAAAATTTTCAGTTCTATCAACAGAAAATCATTTGATAAAGAAGAATTTCGGTTAAAGCAGTCACACTTTAGTAACTCATTCTAAAAGTTTGTAGCCACAACTGTAAAATTCGGCCACTAAGTCAAAATCATTCGATTGACTACAAATTCGGTTTGCTATTCTGGTTTCTCTGGGTAAATAAACTATGAACATTATCAAATGCCTTTTTACAAACAAATGTAATTGTTATAAACAATTTTAATAATTGTTTTTACACAAAATAGAAAGTTTTTTTCATATATGTTAATGGTGCAAAATAAGTGGGAGTAAATAATTCAAAATTATTATTTAGAAAAATCTTTGAAATACATAAATACATATATAGGAATATATATGGCCTCAAACAAACAAAAAAAGTACCAATACATACATTTATAAAGAAATGTTGGGTGTATGACTCAAAAAAGCGGGATTTTTTTTTTTTTTTTTAAATTTTTAACTTTTATTTTAAAACATTTGCACAATATAAATTTATTCAAAATATTGGCTATTGTTAGCTATGAACTTTTCCCATCTTTCTGGCAACTTATGGTTTTCGAGCCAAAAGAACTGCTCATCTTTCGAGGCAAGGAACGAGTCAAGCCCAAATCGGATACTCTGTTCCAAAGAGAAGCGTATCCCAGAGAGAGCCTTCTGCATCGATCGTAACAAATAGTATTTGGACGGAACAAGGTATGGACTGTAAGGCGGGTGAGGCAAAATTTCCCAACCACTTCATTCTCGATTTACACGATACTTTTTTTACACGATTTTTTTTGGTTTTCGTTTAAATCGAGGGATAATTTTTTTTTAAATATTTTAGAAAAAATAAATTTTTTTCAGTAAATATATCCTGCACAATTCTCAAAAATAGTTATCTATAAAAAAATAAAACTTAATAAGGAAAAGTGCAGCAGCTGGAACCAAAATGAGCCTGTGTACAACTTCATGCGTTTAGGACATTACAATTGAAGATATGGAAAAGCCACAAATGATCTGGATAGAAAATTAAACTCATTATCATTACAAAAAAGAACTTAATGATCAGCTACCATCAAGTCATGGTTGGTTTGAAATATTTAAGCAACGACATTCCTTACATAATCTATAATTAAAACTTAAACAAGCTTCTGCTGATATAGATGTGCCTAAAGAATATCCCGAAAAATGTACTGAAATTATTGCTGCTAATTAATTGATTCCTGATAAATAATGCCACAGCGGACTTTTTTATCAAAAACTAATACAATTTTTAAATTTCAACAATGTTTTAAAATCAAATTTTTTATGGAAATTTTGCTTTAAAACAATTTTTAAATTGAAATTTTTTATGAATTTGGGGGAATGTATTTACTCTACTTTAAAATAAATGAATTTTCTAAACAAAATTTTAAATTTATTCGTATTTAGGTCTTTTTTCGATTTACACGATTTCTCATACAAACATTTTTCAATTCGATTTACACGATTTTTTCAGGAACACCTCTATCGTGTAAATCGAGGGATAGGTGTAGTTTTTAACAGGTATTGCAACATGTGGCCGAACGTTGTCATGACGGAATATTATGGTTTCATCTCGGTATGCATATTCTGGGCGTTTTCCGGACAATGTTCGATTCAAACGAATCAGTTGTGTTCGGTACATGTTCCCTGAAATGGTCTGGTCAGATTTCAGCAGTTCATAAGAGATAGAACTCGTTTGGTCCCACCAAACACAGAAAATTATCTTAGCGCCATGGATATTTGGCTTTGGTGTCGATTCGGCTGGTTGGACGGGTTTCACATACGATCTCTTACGCTTTGGGTTATCGTAATGGATACATTTTTCATCGCAAGTTAATGATTATTTTCTTTTATAGCATTTAAGCATCATTTCTGACATGCAAAATCGTCTTTCAAGGTTTCTCGGCTTCAATTCGTATTGTAAGCTCTTGTTGAGTTTGACAACAATCTTCTCCAATTCTTGGTCTTCAAACTCTTTTGACTGGTCTGGGCGATCATTGTCTTCCGTGTCAAAATGACCACTTCTGAACCACACAAAGCATTTTTCACACGTTGACACCGATAGAATGCATTCACCATAAGCTGTGGTGAGCAATCGGTGTGCTTCAGTGGCAGAAGTAAAGCAAAACTTCCCGCATATGACGCTTTGTTGGCAACAAATTTTCGAAGCAAAAAAAATTTTATTGTTTCACTATAAGTGAGAATAAATGACAGATATGTTCCCTTCAAAATGACATATAAGTTATTAAAAACAAGAACGTCGTTCAAAAGATACACCATCTATTGTAAATCCCGCATTTTTAAGTCATATATCCAATAGGAAAAAGTCCTTTGCTATTTGGGAAAATAAATGTAAAAATTGGCTGTAATGAAATCCCACAAAGTAAAAAAATCATACAAATTAAAACAATAGAAAATAATATTGTTTAATTAAAAATCATTTTATTAAGAAAACATACAAATGCTTTATGCATGTATATTAGAGCGGCCCTTATTTTGAGCTTTTTTTTCAACATAATAGAAAAAAATCATAAAATTTCATGCATATCTCAAATTCCAAATTTTATATTTTGACATATGCTAAGATAGGCAAGGAAAATGCAAAAAGTTAGAAATTTTTTATTAATTTTTTGAGAACTTTTAACAAATTTATGACCAAAAAATCTATTTATTCGAAATCCGTCAATTTCAAATCGGTCCCAATGCTAAACTACAAAAGGTACTATGTATCAAATATAATTTACTAGCTTGACCCGGTGCGCTTCGCTACCCCTGTCGTAGTCTATGAAATTTCAATAAAATCGTTTCGGCCGTTTAGTATTTATTGTTTAAGAACTAAAGGTACCAATTTTACCGGTTTTCCCCCTGTTTACCCTTTTCTGGTCCAAGTATTGAAAAAAGTTATAGCCTATTGACGCTTCCAAGTAATCTATCTACGTTCCAAATTTCAATAAAATCGATTCAGCCGTTTAGGCGTGATCCTCAAACAAACAAACAAATAAACAAACAAACTTACAAAGACATTTATATATTTATATAGATTAATCCTCATTAAGTATTTTTGGAATCAAAAAAAATTTATTTAAATTTTTGGAAATGTAGTTTAAAAAAATGTTTTAAAATGTAGAATTTGGGAATTGATTAAGCCATGTCCGTTCGTCTGTCTGTTGAAATCAATTTTTTGAAGACCCCAGATATCTTTGGGATCCAAATCTTCAATAATTCTGTCAGACATGCTTTCGAGAAGTTTCCTATTTAAAATCAGCAATAAATAACATAGATATGAGCAAAAATCCGAGACTACCTCTGAATATTTAATAAAAAAAAGACAATTTATTGCAGGCTTTGACAAAAAAGCAACAAAACGTACATATGTTTGGATGTGTGCTGGTTTCATTGCTTTGCGTATTTTGTTTTTTGTTTGGTGTTTCGTTTCGTTTGGCGTTGTTGTTTCTATACCCTTCACCTTCGTGAGAAGGGTATATATAAGATTGTCATTTCGTTTGTAACTTCTACAATATAATATGTTTGTCAGCAATTAAATGCGAAATTATTAAAAGTTTTCTTGATATATTTAGGATGCTATACGCTGAAAGTGGGCAATTAATGCAACCACAACAAAGGTGAAGGGTATATAAGATTCGGCATAGCCGAATATAGCACTCTTACTTGTTTTTATACCCTTCACCATGAGTGGCAAGGGTATATATAAGTTTGTCATTCCGTTTGTAATTTCTACATTTTTCATTTGCGACCCCACAAAGTATATATATTCTGGATCGTTATAGATAGCGAAGTCGATATAGCCATGTCCGTCTGTGCGTCTGTATGTTGAAATCAACTTTCCGTAGCCCCCAAATAACTTACAAACATAATTGATACATCAATATATCAGGAATTCTTCCGGCTCGGACGCTATTTAAAATCGAGAAAATCGGCCCACAGATGGCTGAGATATAAGGAAAAAACCGGGACAACATCGATTTATGGCCTATTTTTGATATATATCTGGATTACTAAGTCATTAATATAGACAATATGGATATCTAATGATAGATATTTCAAAGTCCATTGCAACGATGTATATAAGGGTGAAAATTGGAAAAAATATTTTTTAACCCGAATTTTTTTTTTACCAAAAAAAATTTTTTTTTCACTAATAAATTTAAAAAAATTTATTAGTGAAAAATTAAAAAAAATTAAAAAAAAAAATTTGAAAAAAATTAAAACAAAACAATTTCGAAAAAAAAGTTGAAAAAAAAATTTTTAAAATTTAAAAAAAAAAAATTTTTAAATTTTGAAAAAAAAAAATTTTAATTTTGTTTACCTAAAAATATTTAAAATTTTTATTTTAAAGTATAATTTGGTGAAGGGTATATAAGATTCGGCACAGCCGAATATAGCTCTCTTACTTGTTTTTTTTTTTTTTAATTTCTTGGATTTTTTTTAATATTTAATTTTTAAAATTTTTAGGAAATTATTGCAAAACTCGAATCATCAAATAAAATGTGCAACCTTTAAACGTTATCCGATTATTAGATCGCATTTGATATAAAATCGCAAAAGTGCAGAATAATGGCCACCCTAATGTGTAAGATTCATGACATTTTATATAAAACAAAGTTGTTCTCTTGGATCAAAAGTTCATTTTTAGCCCTTTATATTTGTGCAGCAGTGTCTAAGCAAAAACAAACATTTTTAGAAATGGTATCTGAAACTGAACTGTACATTTTTGTATTTCTTCAGTTTAAATAAAAATGTTTATAAATTTAAGTTATCTTTCTAATCGGATATAAATTGAAAAAATCGTTTAAAATTTGTTTGGCAAATTCTCCCAACCATAATATGTATATAATGTTAAGTGAAATGCGCATTGGAACTAGCTTATCCCCCAACAATAAATTTCAGGACAATAATTCTTACTAAAATATTAATTTTGTATTCCCGTCTAACTTTTTATTGATAAATGCCAATGTTCTTCTCAGATGGGACTAAATATTTTTTTGTATGTGTGAATGGGCATCAATGTTGAATAATCGAGTGTAATTTATTTAGTTTTAGAATATTAGTTGCAGGGTGTTTCAGATTCGACCTAGCCGTATGTATAATACCAACTTGTTATTTCCTGTAATTTCTTAAACTTTCCTACATTTTGTGTTTTTTGCAACAAATACATTTAAATGGCTTTTATTTATATTTTTAGCTATAATTTTGTTTATCGCTTGGTTAATATTGGCTGCTGACTTATCACGCAATATTGTTAATGACTATACATTTATTAAGTGCGACGACATTTGTTTTAGACGATGATGGCCAGCATGTGTGTCCGTGCCAGTTGCATGGTGTGAGTTCAAATGACATCACTTACTTCCTATTTGTGTTAAGTTGTGACTGCTTTTCTTTTAGTTGCCCTATAGTTCATAGAACCAGTTCCGGTATTAGCCAGTAATCTAACAGTTTGCAAATATTTCGGTATCAATTGGCACTCTATGCACTACCATTCGCTAGTAGAGTTCCTAGTGAAATGGTAACTAATTGTAAATTATTGCGGTATTTGACAATAACCAAATAATTTGTCACATTTCGACTGCAGAATTTTATGCAGTAATGCTAATTAGAAGGGGTCAACACTCCATGCACTACCATTCGCTAGTTGAATCCCTAGTAAATGGTAAATAATTTTAAATTCTTTTACTTAATAGAAAATTTGTGAAGATATAATGTAAATAATGTCGTTGTAATTAAAATGTCTTACTAGCGATTTTAGGCGAAAGCAGATTCTTTAACATCAAATTTTGTACTGTAGCATCGCCCCCTAGACATGGCCGGCCATATGCAATTAATTTCTCATTGTAATTAAGTGTCATCGATATTTTATGTAGTATATTATCATGTTTTCATTACATTTTCCTTTTCTTCTTTTTTTATTACATCATCTCATCTTATAACTACGTGAAATAAAACAATGTTCATTTTATTAAATCAACACTATAATGTCATTAAAAAAAGCATACAATGATGGAGAAATGTGTATTTTTCTATGGAAGTTTTTATGATAATTTCCCATTGAATGAATGAACGAACGAACGAAAGATCCATTAATATATTATTTTATTGTGTGTTGGAGTTTGGTTAATATTTCTTTACGATTCCATGTCATTTGCAGAAGTGTATAAGAAGAAGTTTTAAGTTGATTGTGGGAGTTTAATGCAGGGTTTAGGGAATTGCTGATTTATGGCCAAAGTAATGAAAGCAACAGGCTGATTGTTGTTGTGTAACAATTGGACAGGAAAATGCTCAAAAAAAGTTTAATATATACACACAGAGTTAAAATATAGTTGTATATGTTTACTGTAAACATTTCAACATTTTTACAAGATTTTCAACAATATTATAGTCACAGTAATTATGTATATGATTGTGGTAACTATAATATGGCAAAGTTAAGATTCACATGATTGTCGCAATCATATATATGATTGTAATAAACAAATATATGTTTATGGGAATCATGTTCATGATGAATCATTTTATCATAATATGTTGTTCTCTGATTATGATAACCATAAGCCGTGAACAACATAATATGGTAAATCTTTGGTTGTTACAAACATATACTTATTAACTGCAATCATATATATGATTGCTACAATCATATGAATCGTAAATTTACCATATTACGTTTCCCACAATCATATATTGGGTGTATGACTTAAAAACGAGAGATTTACAGTGGATGGCGTATCTTTTGAACGCGGTTTTTGTTTTCAATAACTTATGTCGTTTTAAAGGGTACATATCAGTCATTTATTCTCACTTAGTTAAGTTTTCCTTTTCTTCGAAAATGTTGAATTTTGTACCAACAAAGTTTTGCTTTACTTCTTCAATTTGAATAAAAGTGCCGCTGAAGCACAACGATTGGTGAATGTGTTTCATCGGTTTGAATGTGCGAGAGATGATATGTGCGGTTCATTTTGACACGGAAGACAAATATCGCCCAGACCAAGAATTGGAGGCATTACTTCATTGCGATTGTTGTCAAACTCAACAAAAGCTTGCATAATCATTGTGAGCTATTCAATTTGCAATTTCAACACATTTGCAAGCAGCAGGATTTATCCAAAATTGAAGCCGAGAGACCTTGAAAGACGATTTTGCATGTCCGATATGATGCTGGAACGCTATAAAAGAAAATAATTTTTGCATCGGATTAGTACTTGCGATAAAAATGGATCCACTACGATAATCCGAAGCGCAAGAGATCGTATGTGAAGCCGGGCCAACCAGCCGATTGGACACCAAAGCCAAATATCCATGGCGCTAAGGTAATGCTCTGTATGTTGTGGTACCAAACGAGTCCTATCTCTTATGAGCTGCTGAAATCTGGCCAGATCATCACAGGAAACGTGTACCGAACGCAACGTATTCGTTTGAAGCGAGCATTTGCCGAAATACAACCGGAATATGCGGCCTAATATTCCATCATGACATCGTTCGGCCACATGTTGCAATACCAGTTAAAAAGTAATTAGAATAAAGTGGTTGGGGAGTTTTGCCTCACCCGCTTTATAGTGCAGAAGGTGCCATGTCAGACTACTATTTGTTACGATCGATGCAAAATGCTCCCTCTGGGATACGCTTCACTTCGGAACAGAGTATCCGATATCGGTTTGACTCGTTCTTTGCCTCGAAATATAAGTAGTTATTTTAGCTCGAAAACCATATGTTAGCAGAAAAATGGGAAAAGTTCATAGCTAACAATGGCCAATACTTTGAATAAATTTATATTGTACAAATGTTTAAAAAAAGCTACAAAATTAAAGAAAGAAAGAAACATGTTTGAGTCATAAACCCAATAAATAATTACAGTGACCATAATATTGTACAAAAAAATTTAAAAATTTTTAAATGTTTACAGTAAACATGTAAAACTATTCACATGATTGTATCAACCATATATATGGTTACAGTAAACATGTATATGTTTATGACAACCTTTTATATGATGAATAATTTGATCATAATATGTTGCTCTCAGATTATGATATCCATAAACCGAGAGCAACATAATATGGTAAGTCCTTCATCATATAAATGGTTGTCATAAACATATACATGTTTACTGTAACCATATATATGGTTGATACAATCTTGAGAATCGTAAATTAAACATATTATTGTTACCACAATTATATAAATAGTTACTGTGACTATAATATTGTTAAAAATTATGGAATGGTTACAGTAACCATGCACAACTATATTTTTTTTCTGCATGTGGAGAGAGTCAAAAGCAAAACGAGTTCTACATGATATTTATTCAACTTTAAATTCATATGAAATTCTATTTAGTGTAACATACAAAAATACTTTTACAGCTTTGGAAAAAGTATATACAGTTAAATCTAATTGAAAATAATTGAACAATTTATCAAACGCTTTTAAAAATTCTTCCCTAAAACTGCTGTATTCACTAAAATATATTTACTGCTTTTTATTTCCATAAATTCAAACCCCATAACATTAATAAAAATCTTTAATTCATTGTTAAATTTCACGATATTTTCCCCTCTATTTGGCTTTTATTTTACATTACATCCTTTACATATATGTATAAAATTGTTGAATTGCAGTAATAATTTATCGATTTTCATTTTCAAATAAATATTTGGCAGTGTTGCTTTGCGACTAATCTCCTTTAAACGAATGCTTGCAATCATGTTGCCATTGTCTACTAAAAGAAGCAACTTGACAACAACAGAACAACCAACACAGAAAAATAAAAATAGAACTGAAATTGAAATTTGGCAGAAAATGCAAGTTAAATCCGGGTTGAATGATTTGCCAACTACAATAAAGGACTTATATTTTTAAACAAACATAAAATGGAAACTTTAGAACTAAATAGTTTCGTGCTCCTATTACTCTCTTTCAGTTTGTATTTTATTTAAATTTTTTGTTTAGTTTATTTTTGGCAATTGAAGACTTTCGCTTTATTTTAGATAGAAAGGCTTGTTTTATTAAAAGAAAGGATTTATATTCCTGGAAAATATATATAAGTATTTATATATAGACGGAAAATGCACAAAAGCCAGGAATTAAGGGACAACAAAGTGAAATGAAGTAAATATGTTCATTAATCACACGCAGAAAGAAAATATAATTGTGCATGTTTACTGTAACCATTTCAATATTTTTAACAATATTATAGTCACAGTAACTATTTATGTGGTTGTGGTAACAATAATATGGTTAATTTACGATTCGCATGATTGTATCAACGGTATATATGGTTACAGTAAACATGTATATGTTTGTGACAACCAATTATATGATAAAGGACTAAAATTATTCATCATATAATTGGTTGTCACAAACATATACTTGTTAACTGTAACCATATATACGGTTGATACAATCATGTGAATCGTAAATTAACCATATTATTGTTACCACGTTAATGAGAAATGTGGAAATTTAATTTAAATTTAAAAAATAATTCAATTTAGTCTTAATAAACATTCGTAAATTTGCTTTATGTTGATAATAAAAATAATGTTTTTTTTTTTTTTTTGGCAAAATATTTAAAACATAAAACAAGAAAAGCTATAACTTTTATGTGTCTGGACTACCAACCAACACATGATGATGTGTTAAGTTGAATCCATTTCATGTTGGCCAAAAAAAGCCACAGAGCTATATTTAAGGAAATTTTTATTTTTTCAGTTTATATTTTATTACATTTTATTTTATTTATGAAAACTTGTTGGTCTGAAAAAGTTTTTTCACAGTCATTATATGTATGTAGTCATATTTATATATGACATTCACTTTTTGTATAGTTGTTTGCTTTTTTTGTCACCACAATAAAAAAAAAAAATACTGAAATTTTGGTTTAATAAAACAACAAAATATTGAATTTTATGTCGGATATTTGTGGGTTTATTTCTCTTATATAGATTAAAAACTTATTTACCAACATTTTAAAGGAAAATAATAAACTAAAATTTTAAAAACTAAAAATAAAGTTTCTATTTCATTTGACATAATTTTTTAAGCTTTTAGTAAGAACGATATTTTTTTTTATTTTATTAAAGGTTTATAATAAAAGAAAATTTTTAATTAAACCTTTAATAAAATGTCAATTTTTATATAAATTTAAGAATGTTATATTGGTAAAACCATAGAGGAAATATACATAGAGCGAAAACTCTCCTGTCAAAGACACACATAACTTAGTTGTCAAAATTTATTAGTAAAAAAACTATGTGAAAACAAAAACAACAATCGTTTGTATAACTGTTTTGAGTAAATTTTTTGTTTGAGCTTTTTTTTTGTCAAGTTCTATGGTTAAAACCAGCAATAAATAAAAATAAATGTTTTCACATTTTTCTATAAATCAATTGAGTACAATTTTTTTATTTGAACAATCTAAACTGTATAACGCTCGATTAGTTTCAATTAATTTGAATTAAAAACACAGTCACACAAATCATTTTAATGGGAATTTGTAAAACAAATTTTAGAAAATTGTGCAGAGTTTAAAATTACTACTATATTAGTCAAAAAATTGCAAAATATTTCATAATTTTAAATGAAAACTGCAAAAAATATTTAACAAAATAATATTTCCTCACATACATACTAAAAATATAAATACTATTTACGAATTCCATATATGCACAAGCTTCATGGTAGAAATATTTGTCGCAGTTTTTCCAAAAATATTTTGCCTTACAAAATATTTTACGTTGCAGCTAGAAGACAAAATGAAAATTTTTCATTTCTAAAACATTTGCTGCCCAAATATATTTATATTTTTGGTTAGCAAAAACAAATATATTGCAAAAAAATTTACTACAAAAACATCATACATGCAAACAAATTGCAGCGTGAAAACCATAAACTGCAAACGATATGCGCAATAAAAAATTCAAACAATGGAAATATGGAAGATGCTAAATGTGGACTGCCAAACCATACGAAGTTGAAAAATGTAAAATACGAAATTGTGCGAAGTTAAAAATGTTTAAAACGAAAATGTGCATTTATAACATATTTCAGCCACATATATGGAAATATTTTGCCGCATATAGTCACTGAGTAGAAAAATGTGAAAAAAACTATGAACAACAAGTGTGCGTTGATTTGGGTGTACAAAATAAAATTTGATATTGAATCGTGTATTAATAAAGAATTTAAGTGCAATAAAATAGAAGTTTTGTTTTTTGAGGTATGTAATTGTATTATGAAAGATAGGAATGCAGTGAAAATATATTAAATAAGATTTTGGGAAAAGGATAGCGGACGATATTATTTTATTGAATTTTTGATTAAATGATTTTTGTAATACGAATTCAAATGTATTCCTGCTGCTTGTAATAGGAGTCCAGAAAAATTAGTAACATAAAATTTTGTATGTAAAGTGGCTAAAAAAGGATATATATAATGCAACAACAAAATGTAACAACAGACAAGCAAAACAGACAATGAATACAATGTAATAAAAAATAACAGGATCTACAAAAAAAAAAATAGTATGTTGCATAAAAATGCAATGTAGATAGATGATTACTTTTTCTGTGTGAAATCTATCAAATTAAGTGTTTGTACACTCAAATGTATCCTTTCGTAAAATTTGTAACAGGAGAACAAACAAATAAATAAGCAGCATAGAAAATAATTGTGCAAGAACAATTTGATGTGTAAGATATAAATGCAAAAAGGAACAGGCATGAGTACAACAGGAGCAAAAGGAAATTAACTGTAATTAACTGCATAATGCAACAACAATTTACGCAAAAACCATAAACAAACACATAAATAGGTTCAATGATGATCGTGAGTGTAGCAGGAGAAAAAAAGGATAAAGAGGAATGATAGAAATTTAAGTAAGGTCCAGAAACAACTACTTATACACTCAAGTAATTGTGATATACAACTGTTGTATGTGTGTCTTCTAGCTGCAAAAAGCAAAAACAACTCGTGCAAAAAAAGAAACAAATGCATAGTAAAGGAATTTCTAGAAATATGGAGGAGTAGAGCAGGAACCGTTGCAATTAATTGCATTTTGTTGTTTTTTTATTGTTAATGAAGAAAATCAACAACAACTTGTGCAATCTCAAATGCAAATGAGTATGATTGGCTGAGCGTTTGTAACAGGAGTAAAATAATAAAGTATAGAATGCTGAAAAAAATATAATTATACAATGAAGAACCTGTGGTATGTACCTACTTGTATTGTGAACGATAGGAATGGCAGTAAAAGTACATTAAAGAAGGTTATGGGCAAAGGATAGCGGATGATATTATTATTGCATTGTTTGTGTAGAACTGATTTTTGTTGAGTACCGATACAGATCATTTTTTATTACGCATTTTGGTTTATTTTTAGCTCGAGGAATTTTTGTCATGTGCACTGAATTGTTGTTTTTTGTAAAGGATTTTTGTGCGTATTTGTTTTCCTCTCTACTCCTCCATATTTCTAGAAATTCCTTTACTATACTTTTGTTTCTTTTTTTGCACGAGTTGTTTTTGCTTTTTGCAGCTAGAAGACACACATACAACAGTTGTATATCACAATTACTTGAGTGTATAAGTAGTTGTTCTTGTATTTCCTTTTTCTCCTGCTGCACTCGTGGCTATGTAAAAAATTGTTGTGCCTTCGTTGCATTATTTGTTCTCTGTTGCTTATTTGTTTTTTTGTTCTCCTGTTACAAATATTACGAATGGATACATATGAATGTGCATTTAAAAACACAAAGTCGATCTTTCAGAATACAAGTCATACATAATTATGTATGTACATATAGTAAAATTTTCTTCATTGCATTATTATATATTCTGGACCTTACTTAAATTTCTATCATTCCTCTTTATCCTTTTTTTCTCCTGCTACACTCACGATCATCATTGAACCTATTTATGTGTTTGTTTATGGTTTTTGCGTAAATTGTTGTTGCATTATGCAGTTAATTACAGTTAATTTCCTTTTGCTCCTGTTGTACTCATGCCTGTTCCTTTTTGCATTTATATCTTACACATCAAATTGTTCTTGCACAATTATTTTCTATGCTGCTTATTTATTTGTTTGTTCTCCTGTTACAAATTTTACGAAAGGATACATTTGAGTGTACAAACACTTAATTTGATAGATTTCATTCAGAAAAAGTAATCTATCTATCTACATTGCATTTTTATGCAACATACTATTTTTTGTAGATCCTGTTATTTTTTATTACATTGTATTCATTGGCTGTTTTGCTTTTTTAGCCACTTTACATACAAAATTGTATCTTACTAATTTTTCTGGACTCCTATTACAAGCAGCAGGAATACATTTGAATTCGTATTACAAAAATCATTTAATCAAAAAAATCAATAAAATAATATCGTCCGCTATCCTTTGCCCAGAATCTTATTTAATATATTTTCACTGCATTCCTATCTTTCATAATACAATTACATACCTCAAAAAATAAAGCTTCTATTTTATTGCACTTAAATTCTTAAACACACGATTCAATATAAATTTTTATTTTGTACACCCAAATCAACGCACACTTGTTGTTCATAGTTTTTTTCACATTTTTCTACTCAGTGACTATATGCGGCTAAATATTTCCATATATGTGGCTGAAATATTTTATAAATGCACATTTTCGTTTTAAACATTTTTAACTTCGCACAATTTCGTATTTTACATTTTTCAACTTCGTATGGTTTGGCAGTCTACATTTAGCATCTTCCATATTTCCATTGTTTGAATTTTTTACTGCGCATATCGTTCGCAGTTTATGGTTTTCACGCTGCAATTTGTTTGCATGTTTGATGTTTTTGTAGTAAATTTTTTGTATATTATACACAAGCAATATATTTGTTTTTGCTAACCAAAAATATAAATATATTTGGGCAGCAAATGTTTTAGAAATGAAAAATTTTCATTTTGTCTTCTAGCTGCAACGTAAAATATTTTGTAAGGCAAAATATTTATGGAAAAACTGTGACAAATATTTCTACTATGAAGCTTGTGCATATATGGCATTGGTTTATAGTTTGTATATTTTCAGTATATGTGGACATTAATATGAAAACGATTCATATTTATTGCGTAGTCGGTAGTCAAATGTAAAAAACGTTTAACTAAATATTAAACCCTGATTGTGATATACATACACTAACTTTATATTATTCTAGGTGAATTATATTAAGGAAATTTCAAAGAGTGCGGTTCAGTTAATTTTAAGACTTGATATAGTGGTTCAACTATGACAATATAAATCAAATAAGATAATGTCAACCTTTGTCGCATCGAATCTGGTTTGCAAAAAATTCGTTATTAAATATAAGGATTGAGATCGTAAAATTCTTAACACACGTTTTTCATTAAAACTTTTAACCCAAGTATTATTTGATTTTGATCAAGTTACCTTTGTAAAGCATGTCAGTTATTATGTTTAATGTCAATTATGTTCATTTGTTGTTAATCTGATTAAAATGAGTGACCAGAAAAAAGTGCGTACTAAAATTATTAAATATTTTCAACAAAACCCAACTTGGTCCTACAAAAAGTTGGCCAAACAAGCAAAGCTCTGCCATCAAACTGTTTCCAATGTTATTCAACAGTACCGGGAGAATTTGTCCGTTGAAAACCTGGTTCAGGTAGAAGGAATAGTTTACATGATGTTTATTAAGCCAAAAATAGAAAGCATTTTCCAAAGAGCTCCCAACACATCCGGTAGGAAAGCAGCCCGGTTAGCTCAGTGCTCGGACTATTTGGTACAAAAAGTTAAAGGTAATGCAGGTTCAAAAACATACAAGGCTCAAAAAGTTCCTGACAGCAACGCTGCTAAAAATTTAGAGGCCAAAAACAGAGCACGGAAATTAAAGTCAAATTTTATAAAAAAAAACTATTCCTGCTGCATAATGGATGACGAAACGTGTGTTCTGGCAGATTTTTCGAAGCTTCCGGGTCAAACTTTTGATGTTGCTGATGCTCGAGGGATTATTGAAGAAAAGTTTAGGACCCAAAAGCAGTCAAAATTTCCCAAAAAGTTCTTGGTATGGCAAGCAATATGCAGTTGCGAAAGAAAAGCCAAACATTTGCTACAAAGGGCTCTATAAATACCGAAATTTACATCAAGAAATGTTTACAAAAGAGAATGCTTCCACTCATAAGACTTCTTAGTGTGTCCACTTATTTTTCACCTGATTAGGCATCCTGTCACTATAGTAGGAAAGGTCTTCAGTGGTAAAAGAACAATAATTTGGTATTTGTACCAAGAGAGGCAAAATCTCCAAACTGCCTGGAGCTAAGGCCAGTGGAGCTAAGGCTCTTGTTAAAAAAGAATTGAAGAGCACAAAAAAGGTGTCCAAAAGTGTGTTAGATTTTAAACGGAGATGGACAACCTGTTCGAACAAAGTGACAGAAATAACTATAAAAACCATAATGGAAGGGTTACCGAAAAAGGTTCAACATTTCATCACTAATGATTAGAACTATAAAAATATTTTTTTTGGAAAATTGTTATAATAATTACAATCAAATATAAAAAAATCAAAACTGTAAGTTTAGTGGTTTCATTTTTATTGACATATGTTAAGAATTTTTCGATCTCAGTCCTTAGTAAACAACAAAGCATTTTTTTTTCGAATTTTGTGCCAACAAAGCGTCATATGCGGGAAGTTTTGCTTTACTTCTTTAATTGTAAAAAAGTGACGCTGAAGCACATCGATTGCTCACCAAAGCTTATGGTGAATGTGTTCCATCGGTTTCAACGAGCGATAGATGGTTTGTTCAGTTCAGAAGTAGTGATTTTGACACGTGAGACTAAGATCGTACAGGCCAGACATGAAGATTGTTGTAAAACTCAACAAGAGCCTGCGAAACTATTGGCAGCCACTCAATCAGCAATTTCGAAATGCATGCAAGCAGCAGGATTTATCCAAAAGCTGAGAAATTGTGTACCACACGAAATGAAGCAGACCTTTAAACACGATTTAACATGTCTGAAATGATACTTGAACGCTATAAAAGAATAACATTTTTGCACCGAATCATTACTTGCGATGACAAATGGATCCATTACGATTACCCAAAGCGTAATAGATCGTATGTGAAATCCGACCAACCAGCCGAATTGACACCAAAGCCAAATATCCATAGCGCTAAGGTAATTCTCTGTATTTGATGGAAGTAAAAGGGTCCTATCTATTATGAGCTGCTGAAATCTGGTCATACCATCACAGGGAACCTATACTGAACACAACTGATTCGTTTGAAGCGAGCATTGGCCGAAAAACGACCAGAATATGCGGCCAGACATGAAACCATAATAATCCATCATAACAAGGCTCAGCCACATGTTGCAATACTTGTTAAAAACTATTTAGAATGAAGTGGTTGGGAAGTTTTGCCTCTTCCGCCTTTTAGTCCAGACCTAGCCCCGTCCAACTACTATTTGCTTCGATTGCAAATAGGATACTCTTCACTTCAAAACAAAGTATCCGAAATTGGCTTGATTCGTTCTGGGCCTCAAAATATGAGCAGTTGTTTTGACGCCGTATCGATATGTTGCGAGAAAGATGGGAAAAGTTCATAGCTGACAATGGACAATACTTTGAAAAAGTTTATATTGTTTATAAGTGTTTCAAAATAAAAGCTAAAACTTTGAAAAAATCACGAATTTTTAAGTCACATACTCAATATTTAAAATGGATTTAATCAAAATAAAAAAATAATGTTTGGGTCATTTTAGTCTCAAAGGCTTAAAGGGTTAAATTTAATTTCGACCATTTCTGACAGTATTTGTACTCGGTAAACCGTAACGCCAGAGTAAAACTTCAACTTTTTTAATATTTTGAATTTTTTATAAAAATATTATGTGGATGAAAAATAAAATGTTTGTCAAAATTAACCCTTTGCTATACTTAAGGTAGAAATAAGGAAAAATGTCAATGCTGAAAATTCCAAATGGAATAGCAAACTTATACCTATAGCCTTACCACACATGGTGAACAGTATAAAACAAATACTGTAATTTATGTCTTACTTTATGTTAAATATTTAAAAGAATTATTTAACAGTAAATTTATACAAAAACCTTCTCAATGATAATGCAATGACAATATTTTATCACTTACCAAAACTATTAATCATTGTCTTTGCTCAAGACATTTAACATTAATACATATTTATGTACTTACTCGTAACACATTCATTCACATATAATGCTTCAAATGCTTCATGTAGAAAATTAAATTAAAAATCATTACTACTGCTTCGACCTTTTTCTCTTTTGCTGCAAAAGAAAAAAAAAACGGAAATAAAATTCAATCTCTTGTTAGTCTTTGCAACTTTGTATTTACTAGACGACAAAATTCTTAACAACCCTTATTAACTGGCTTCCAACCACCATATTATAGTATTTGTGTTCTACTGAACTATGTATCAGCATGAGGTTTCGAAAGTACAGCTTCTTTTTCATTGTAAAAAAAAAAAAAAAACAGTCAACGAAGTAAACTCACACACACGTTCACTGAATATTTTATGAGATTCTGGAAAAAGTGATAACTTAACAGTTGGATATCAAATATAAATTCTTCTATTACCATTTTTTTAGATGGTGGTAAATAGTATTAGCTTTTATTTATAAACATAAAATAAAATACTGTACAATGATATTACTTCAAAAATAATTTTTTTTAAATATAAATATTATAAATTAACAAGAAAGAGAGCTATATTCGACTGTGCCGAATCTTATTACCCTTCACCAAGTTATAATTTAAAATAAAAATTTTAAATACTTTTTTCAAAATTTTTAACAATTTTATTTTTAATTTATTAACGAAAAAAATTTAATGGGAACATTTTTTTTTTATTTAAAATTTTTTTTTTTTTTTAATTTATTTCTGAAAAATATTTTATAAAATTTTTATTTGCTGAAAAAAAAATTCGTAGTAAAAAATATTTTTTCCGATTTTTACCAATTGTAGTTCCGACTTACTTTGGCCTTATATACGCCGTTGCAAAGGTCTTTTAAATATCTATTATTGACTATAAATATTGTCTATATTAATTACTTAGTAATTCAGATATAGATCAAAAATAGGTAAAAAATCGAGGTTGCACTGGAATTTTCCTTATATCTCAGCCATTTGTGAGCCGATTGCCTCGATTTAAAATGGCAACCGAGCCGGATATTGATGTATGAATCATGTATGTAAGTTATTTGGGGGCTACGGAAAGTTGATTTCAACATACAGACGGAGATGGCGATAACTAAAAAATTTTTAGCTTTTATTTTGAAACATTTGTACAATATAAATTTATTCAAAGTATTGACCGTTGTCATATATTACATTTTTAAATCTTTCTGGCAGTATATGGATGTCGAGCCAAAAGAACTCCGCATCTTTTGAGTTCAAGAACCAATCAAGCCAATTTCGAATACTCTGTTCTGAAGTGAAGCGTAGCCCAGAGAGCATTCGCCTTCGATCGAAACAAATAGCAGTCGGACTATAAGACGGGTGAGGCAAAACTTCCCAACCACTTCATTCTAAATAGTTTTTAACAGATATTTCATCATTTGGCCGAGCACTGTCATGATGGAATATTACGGTTTCATGTCTGGCTGCCTATTCTTGTAGCTTCAAAAGAATATGTTGCATTCGGTACAGGTTCCCTGTGATGGTCTGGCCAGATTTCAGCAGCTCATAATACATAAAGCCCCGTTCCTCTCTCCAAATACAGAGAATTCTCATGGATTTTTGGCTTTGGTGTCGATGGATGCATTTTTCATCGCAAGTAAAGATTTATAGCGTTCAAGCAGCAAAATTGTCTTTCAAGGTCTCTCGGCTTCAATTCGTGTGGTACCCAATTTCCCTGCTTTTGCTTCTAAACCGCACAAATCATCTCTCGCACGTTGAAACCGATGAAAGACATTTACCATAGGCTTTGGTGAGCATGCGGCGGCACTTTTTACAAATTTTAGAAGTAAAGCAAAACATTCCCCATATGACGCTTTGTTGGTATAAAATTCTATATTTTCAAAGCAAAAAAAAAAACTTTGTGGTTCAATAACTAAGTGAGAATAAATCACAATTATGTACCCTTGAAAATGACATAGCCAATCACGGAAAATACCGAACGTTCTAGACGCCCAATTGAGGTCTTTACACCCGACACAATTGAAAGAAATCACGATATGGAGTTGGACGATCGGAAATTGAAAGTGCGAAAAATTGTGAAAGCCATAGGCATCTCACATGGCTCAGTGGTTTAAGTTTTGAATAATCGTTAGGATATGAGAAAGCTTTTCACTTTGCAGGAGTATTTGGCGTTATTCAACCGCAATATGGACGAGTTTTAGCGCCATTTCGTGGACGAAACGTTGTTTCACAACAACGCACCAGAGTTCAAACAGCAGTCAAAACAGTGGAATTATAGGTCATCAAATGCATATTTTAATGACCTCGACAAATGTTTTTTTTTTTTTGAAAGCAATAAAACAATTGGAGGAACGTTGAAAAGATAGAATGAGTTTTTATCCAAAAACTTGTAATTCATTCAAGTTTATGGATAGAAAGTCACGGAGTAATTGATCCGCCCTCTTATCTCGAGAATTCTATATATGTTTGCAATCGCGCAATGGCTCATATTTTAGTAAAATCTTTTGGAACATAGAAGATGGATTTTTTGAGATATCCTTTGTTCAAGGACGATTTTCGATGCTTTAAAAAGGGGGTAAAAAATTGAATTTGAGTGCCAGTTCGGAAATTGTTAACAGTTTTACTTTACGTATTTTTAATACAATTTTTTAAAGAAAATGAAGTTTGAATTTATGTAGAAGTCAAACTAAAGCGAAATTCTGTAGAACTTTAAATTTGGTATGGCCATGGATCATTTTCCAATAAGAGGTGTTATTTTGGTATTCAAAGAAAAATGGAATTTTTGAGATAAATCATCGGATGTTTATTTCATAATAAAGAGGAAGGTATGCCGTTAATAATGAAAAACAACATCAGCCAAATAACCACCACGACCACGCTTATAGTACCATATCCTTTTCAGCCTCACGAATTCTATATTTGAGGTCTTGAAACGACGCTGGAACCTTATCTTTCACGTGGCCCCAAAGGAAGAAGTTGCAAGATGTTAAATCACAAGATCTTGGTGGCCAATTGTGATCACCTCTTCGAGAGATAACACTGTACGGAAACTTTTCCCGTAAAAGAGCAATGGTTTCGTTGCTTGTGTGGCACGTAGCTCCGACTTGTTGAAAGTAAACGCTGTCCAGATCAATATCATCCAACTCCGACCAAAATACGGTGTAATGACGTTTGTGGAATGCCCAATTCCAAAGAACGACGAGGATTGGACAAACCTGGGTTTTCTTCAACACTTTGGGCTACAGCAGCAATATTCTCAGTTGTTCTTGAGCGACGTGCACGGGTTTTATACTTCACATCACTAACTTGTCCCAACAGATCGAATTTTTCCACCAATTTCTGTATTGCGGTCCGACAAGGTGCTTCACGACGATTTTTAACATATTTGTAGTGAATTTTAATTATTTCAGTGCGTTGTTGAAGCGTGTATCGTTCCATTTTTAGTAATGGCGTAGTTTCTACTTGTCAAATGTCAAATAATAAAATATTCAAAAGTGACAGCTACCGAAATACCGGGTGATTCAAAATAACATCTCTTGTTGGAAAACCCTTTATTATATTTTACTCATACATATGACATTATTATTACTTATGACATTTTCTAAATAAACATATTTTTTGTGGTATTTAGTATAATGTTAACAAGTAATTTATATATATTATGCTGAGAGTTTATGTGCGTCAATTAGAAGTGTGAAGTCAAATTGCATAGTTGTGTACAAAAACTTTATCCATCCATTCACTATTTTATCGCTAGTTACAATGACGCCACAGTGTCTTTCCTATGTCTGGTTTTCCTAATGTGGGTTAAATTCAAATTAGTCTTGTACTAATTACTTGCATTGCAGTAGTATTAAGCACACAATGATTAGACTTGCCAGTAAAAGAATGTCTGTATATCATTGAACTTTGCCTGCCACAAGTTTCGTTAACTATTATTAATACAAAAAAAAAAAAAATAAAAATGGAATGTAAATTGATAAACCACAAAATGTGTGAAATATTTAATATAAATCAGCATAAATTGCTTTATCATGCTAAAATATGTAATACTATATTCAGCAGGAGCTGAAAATTATGTTCTTCATACAACAATCATATTGTTTGAGTAGTATTCCTACAAATAGTGATCCTACAATTTAATTTACGTTAAATAAATGAATGTTAGTTATACTGTATCACTGTTAAGTACTCACTTGAACATCTACTAAAATTAATTAATTAAATGAATATTATAGCACATGCTTATATGAATAAATAGCTAAACATGTGTGTGCTGCAATTTATATAAACTACCCAGCTGCTTTACCAGTGGTCAATGTAACCCAATAGTTTTCAATAATAAAGTTACAAAATTGTATTCACCAATTTCAGTATACAGTGTCAAAATTCAACATGTTTATATATTTTAGTTGATAAGTGGAGACTTCTACTTACAAACAAAGTTGATTATACATTATTATCAACGTTGTTGCATTGCGTGATCATTCTAGAAGTGTATCTGCTGGAATATTCTGGAAATCGTCAGAAGGTGTCGCTGGAGTAAATAAGTAGTAACAGCGAGTTGCTAAACCAGCAAGTTTATCATAAGCATTGAGTTTTAAAAGTATGTATAGTAAAAAACAGAGTTATAATTTACACTGTTATTGTGTATTTGAATAAAATAAGAGTTGTTACAATGTTTAAACAACTTTTCGCTCTTATTTGCAGATTAAAGAATCCGGTTTATTTAATGGAAATATGTTGGGTGTATAACATACAAATTTGGGATTTTTTCAAATTATTAGCTTTTATTTTGAAACATGTGTACAATATAAATGTATTCAAAGTATTGCCCATTGTTAGCTATGACATTTTCCCATCTTTCTGGCAACATATGGATTCCACGCCTGAAGAACCTGCTCATCTTTTGCGTCCAAGAACGAATCAAGCCAATTTCAGAAACTCTGTTCTGAAGTGAAGCGTATGCCAGATCAATCGAAAGAAATAGCAGTCGAACGGGCAAGGTCTGGACTATAAGGCGGATGAGGCCAAACTTCCCAACCACTTCCTTTTAAATAGTTTTTAACAGGTTATTGAAACTTATAGCCGAGCGTTGTCATAATGGAATATAACGGTTTCATTCTTGGCGTTTTTCGGCCAATTCTCGCTTCAAACGAATATGTTGCATTCGGTACAGGTTCCCAGTGATGGTCTGGCCAGATTTCAGCAGCTCATAATAGAAAAAACCTTTTTTCTCCCTCCAAATACAGAGAATTACCTTAGCGCCATGGATATTTGGGTTTGGTGTCGAATTGGCCAGGCGTCGTATACGATCTCTTATGCTCGAGTTATCGTAATAAATCCATTTTTCATCGCAAGTGATGATTCGGTACAAAAATGATTTTCTTTAAAGCAAAAAGACATACAAAATCGTATTTTAAGCTCTGTCGGCTTCAATTCGTATGGTAAACAATTTCTATGCTTTTGGATGAATCAAGCTGCTTGCAAACGTTTTGAAATTGCTGATTGATTAGCTCCCAATGATTTTGCTAGCTCTTGTTGAGTTTGCCAACAATTTTCATGGAGTAATGGCTCCACTTCCTAATCTTCAAACTGGCCTGGGCTTTTTATTTTCCGTGTCAAAACCACCACTTCTGAACCGCACAAACCATCTCTCGCACGTTAAAACCGATAAAACATATTCCCCATAAGCTTCGGTGAGCAATTGATGTGCTTCAGCGGCATTTTTGTTTCAAATTAAAGAAATAAAATACCTGCTTGGGTTGAGTACTGGAAGCTATCCCTTAGACTGGCTATTAAAAGACAATTACTCGGAGGATGGGTTGTATACAGGATACGTGGATCACTCACAATGAATATATTATTAGACCGCCTCTTTGAAGCTTATATATGACTGGCTTGAGTTAAATTTACTTCCGCCTAGTACACGTACAAGTCAAGTAACCAGTGCGGTAACTGACTCTATGTAGCCGATATTTAAAATCCTACATGTTGACTACTTTGGACTAGCTATCAGACTGTCTCTTTGTAATCTACTCGTATGTAGTATAAAATGAAATCTAAAATCATTGGTAAGTGAAAGTCACCCAGAACTGTTGGGCAATGTTTTGATAGCCGCTTGAAACTATTCTCATTCAAGTGATTACTTGGACATCAACACTAACAATAAACATACAAATTGTGTTGATTAATTAAACAAAAAACCACTTAATCATTGAATTTAAAACACAATTATTTATTAGAGAGTTTTACATATCACTGAAATTAATTACGTTTTCTCATTATTTTTATATTTTTTTTAGTCTTAGTTTTAATTTGAAGCGAGCATAAATTATAGCTTAATGACACTGAGAATTGTGTTAATATAATTTGTAATTGAAATATGTATTGTATTTCATAAATGAATTTAATTAATTATGTGGCTTTTGCATGCGTTAATTTCCATTTAATCATTAACGTTTCTGTAAAGTACATATTTGTAAATTCAGGGAAATTATAACAATTGAGGATTTAATTGCAAATAAATTGGAATTTATTTCACAGTTAAATTTTTAAAAAGCGTCTCTAAATATCCGTTTAGGTTTTCTATTTAAAGGTTTAATAGTCTCAATAAAACTGATCTTCATTTTTCCATTAAACTAATTAATTTTGATGGAAATTTAAAATAAAATTTGAAAAGTATTTTATATTAAATTTATCTTAACAAATTGAAATAAATAATTGCTTTTTGAGATTTCTCAAACTAATATTTAAACTGATATCAACTAAACATTGAACTGTGAACACATACAAATAAAGAGTTTTGAAATGTTAGTGTAATTAAACTCTAACACTTTTCTATTCCACCACTTAGGATACTTACATAAAATACATTTATACTGCTAAAAAAAACAGTACTCTCTCGCTTTGTGCAACCACACTATTACGTAGTTCCTTAAAAAGTTGCAATAATTAAGTAACATTTTATTTAAGTACAGTTTACACTAAAATATTGCAACAGTAAATTGAAGGTAGCAGAAAGCAAGGGCCCACTGTATTTAATAATGTGGCTATTGCAATGCATTGACTGGGTTTGCAGGGGGTGGTGGGTTGGTTTAGTCAACTTATAGCATTTTCTAAAATCCTAACTCAATCAATTGAAATTGATTTTATTTGTGCCAAAAAAGGATTTGGTTTAAGTGTTTTTTTTTTTTTTTTTGTTGGCTAAAATCGAGGAAGTAATTTACGAGGAATTTACATTACACATGCATATTACATAGTACTACTTGGTAGTCAATCAAGGGATTTAAAAGACTAAAATCATTGTGAAAAGTTTCTTTGTATTTTCTTTAATAACAAACAGTTCTGTAAGCAGTTTGGCACAAATGGGCGGCAACGGCATAGTGGGCGTGATATCTCTCATACAAAGTAAATAGCTATTTTCGAATATCTGGGGAACTATAACCTTCAAAGTCTTTATTCTTTTGTAAGAATCAGTTTCTTATAACTGCACAAAGTTTGGTTAAAAATGGGTGACATCGGAAAAAAATGGTTTGCGCGGATCAGAAGTAGTGATTTTGACACGGAAGACTAAGATCACCCAGGCCACCCCAAAAAAGTTTGAAGACCCAGAATAGGAGGTATTACTCCACGAAGGTTGTTGTGAAACTCAACTAGAGTTTGCAAAATCATTGGTAGCCACTTAAGTTCCAATTTCAAATAGTTTGCGAGCAGCAGGATTCATCCAAAATACGGAAAATTGGGTACCATACGAACTGAAGCCGAGATAACTTAAAAGACGATTTTGCATGTCCGAAATGATGCTTGAACGCTATAAAAGAAAATCATTTTTGCACCGATTATTATTTTCGATGAAAAATGGATCCATTATAATAACTCGAAACGTAAGAGATCATATGTGAAGTCCGGCCAATCAGCCAAATGGACACTAAAGGCAAATATACATGGTGCTATAATTTGGTGGAAACAAACGGGTCCTATTTCTTATGAGCTGTTAAAGTCTCACCAGACCATCACAGGGAACCTGTACAGAACGTAGCTGATTCATTTGAAGCCAACATTGGCCGAAAACACCCAGAATATGCGGCCAGATATGAAACCTTAATATTCCATCATGACAACGCTAGGACACATTTTGCAGTACCTGTTAAAAAGTATTTAGAACAGTCGAGCGGTCTGAATCGTGATCGTATTGGTCACGGCACCATCCTACAAAATATAGGCAGGCCATTAGGGATTACTTAGTACCTACACCGAATTTTGATAGGACGTTTGGGATCAAGATACCGACAAGGGATGACTGGGCCGCGAACACTGTCCTAAGGGACCACGTTATCTCAGTCTACACTGATGGTTCAAAGACAGAAAGAGGCACGGGCTCGGAAATTTTCTCCGATGAACTGGACATTTTGCTGTCTATTCGATTACCCGATACTTGCAGGGTTTTCCAGGCTGAGATATATGCCATCGATATAGCCGCGAGAAGAATCCGGGAACTGAATCTCGAAAATTCGACTATACATATTTACTTGGACAACCTTGAATCAATCAAGGCTCTTAACTCCAACTTTATTAAGTCGAAATGTCTTCTCAACTGCATCCAATCACTGGCACAACTGACACAACACAACGTCGAGTTGATATGGGTTCTAGGACATGAGGGCATCCGGGGAAATGAAGTATCTGGCGAATGCGCAATGAACGAGTCGTCCTTAGACGTATCTCTTGCGCAAAGGGATATTCACACTCCCTTGGTGACCGTATCGAAATTGATAAATGAATGGGCTTTGAATGAGACAGAACTCACGTGGTCAAATATCATCACTTGTAGTATATCCGGATTGCTCTGGCTCACTCTGCAGGGAATAGGACTAGGACTCTTTTGTCTCTTAGTAGGAATTCGATCAGGCTTCTTAAGGGTATAATCACTGGGCACTGTATGATTGGACGCATGTCGGAACGTATGGGTTACCCACGTTATAGCTATTGTAGAAGTTGTTTGGTTGAGGAGGAGGAAGAATCGGTACAACACCTTCTACGTGACTGCCCAGCCTTACAAGAGCATAGACTACTATATCTTGGTAGAGCTCTATTCCATGATCTGGACTGTCTCAGAGATGTGCCACTGGTAAATATGATCAGATTTATTAGAAGTACCGGCTGGTTTTCACGGGGATCACAAAAAGCTTTATGTATGAAATTTCAACATAAGGGAATGGTAATTCTAAGGGTATCACAATGGGCCACAAGGCCTCCGAGTGAACTCGCTAACTTGCGAGCAACCTACGTAACCTAACTTAACCTATGGCCAATACTTTGAATAAATTTATATTGCACAAATGTTTTAAAATAAAACCTAAACATTCGAAAAAATCCCTAATTTTTAAGTAATACTACCCAGTAATATATTAGAATTGAAGACAAATTTAATCATTCAATACATGTTTAAAGCTGTTTTGTGATGGATTTGAATTCATAAAGAATTAGTTCTCAAAGAAATGAAATCAATAAATTTGAACTACAAAGGAATTAAGCATAAGAATGAATTCATTAATGGAATAGTTAATAGATACAGTTTATTTTGAATTCTAGAATGGAATTAAGAATTAATTCTTTCGAAACTTTTATGAAATTTTATGATTTTTTTTTGGTATTAAATTGTATAATTTACATTTAAACATATATGTATGTGCGAATGGATTTTTTTTTTACATTTTAATAAAATTTTCTTTACAAAATTTAATTCCAATTCATAAGCAATCTTAAAATTTATCAAAGGTTTATAAATCAAATTTTTTATGGACATTTTATTTTATACTCGTAAAATTGTGATGAATTTAAAAAATATGGGGGATAGTTTTTAAACTTTGTTGTCAGTATCCTTTATTGAGCCAAAATTTAAAGGTATCCTAACAGTGGGCATGGCTTCTCACATACAAAGTATATGTAATTACAGATTCATTTGACTTGATCATTACTGAAAATAGAAAATTGCATTTTAAACACCTGCCCTTAAGTGTATACAAAGGATATGATTCTGTGGTCTTATGCATTCTTATATACATATGTATGTATGTAGTTATATATGTGAACTTTTGATTCTATATTGTTGCTTTGTGGGCTTGAATGGGTCGTATGGTGTAAAATAAAATGCATTAAGCTTAATTTAACAGTTACAAAGGTAAAATTTGTGTATTCTTGATACTTCGCTTTTTCGATCTCTCTCTCTCTCTCTCTATATGTGTCACTTAAATTTTGTTAAATGTATGCACTAACTATGTATGTATATGTAATGTGCAAATTCGAATAAAATTGTTTTGCATGCTTCCCATTGCATTGTGAATTTCAATTTTATTGTATGTACTGTATGCATGGATGCAATTATTGATATAAATGGAAGAATGGAATGTGTTGGTAGTGGGTGTTGGTAAAACAGATTAGGTGTTCTGGATTAAAAGGTATTTTATGGCCAACATTTTACTGAAATAATGAAACAGAAAGACAAACACACACCCGTACAAAAATACTTGTGTAGATTGTGTAATTTGAAATATGTTTTTGTTTTTTTTTAAGTATGTATTTTTATCACTCCTGGTGTAAATGGGAATGGTTAAACGTTATAATAGTTTGGCAACCATTGATATCAGAACTATATAGATAATTAAATTTAGATGTTTAAATATAAATTATACAAATTTTCTTACATTGCTAAAACTTTATAATTTCAAACCAAAAAAATCATTAAATTGCATGCACAACTCAAATCCCTAATTTACATTTAAACATTTTTTTTAAACGAAATTTTCTTCGGTTGTTATAAATGCCAAACGAATATTAAAAATTCAAAGGTTGTAGCTGTTGTAGTCTCTCAAGGTCTGTCGGCTTCAATTCGTATGCTGTTTTTGAGTGAATCCTACTGTTCGCAAACGTTTTGAAATTGCTGCTTGAGTAGCTCCCAAACATTTTGCAAGCTCTTGTTGAGTTTGTCAATAATCTTCATGGAGTAATGCCTCCAATTCTTGGTCTTCAAACTTGTTTTGCTGGCCTGGATTACTTCTGAACCGAACAAATCATCTCTCGCACGTTGAAACCGATGGAACACATTCACCATAAGCTTCGGTGAGCAATTGGTGTGCTTCAGCTGTACTTTTTTTTGCAAATTATAAAACTAAAGCAAATCTTACCGCATTTGATGTTTTGTTCGCATTTTTGAAGCAAAAAAGATTTTGTTGTTATAAAGTTCAATAACTAAGTGAGAATAAATAAGTAATATTCGGCTGTGCCGAATCTTAAATACCCTTCACAACTTATACTTAAAAAAAAAAATTTTAACATTTTTTTAACAATTTAAAAAAAAAAAAATTTTCGAAATTGTTTTTGAATTTTTTCCAAAAATTTTTTTTTTTTATTTAAAAAAAAAAAAATACTTTATTTGTGAAAAAAATGTATGACAAAAAATTTTTTTTGTGAGAAAAAATTCGGGTTGAAAAATATTTTTCCCGATTTTTACCCATTGTCCAACTTACTATAGCCTATATACACCGTTCCAAAGGTATTTATAGTATCTATTATTGGATATCCATATTGTCTATATTAATGACTTAGTAATTCAGATATAGATCAAAAATAGGTCAAAAATCGAGGTTGGCCTGGTTTTTCCTTATATCTCAGCCATTTGTGGGCCGATAGTATCGATTTTAAATAGCAACCGAGCCGGAAGAGTTCCCCATATACATATTGATGTATGATTTCAAAATACAGACGGATAGACGGACAGATGGACATGGCTACATCGACTTCGCTATCTATAACGATCCAGAATGTATATACTTTGTAGGGTTGCAAACGAAAAATGTAGATTATTACAAACGGAATGACAAACTAATACATATACACTGTTACCGCGCATGGTATAAAGTATAATAGCAGATATATATCCTTCAAAATGACATAAAAGTTATCAAGGATCTGTTGTGAATCCCGAATAATATCTCCTGGGAATGGAAAAGGTCCAAAAATTTATAAACTCTAAATTAAATACGAAGACTGTTTTGAATTGGTATTCTATTTAAATATTTATTTATTATACCCTTTACCTTCGTGAGAAGCTTATAATAAGTATGTCATTCCATTTGTAATTTCCACAATAAAATTTTCCGATCCTATATTCTGGATCCTTATAGATAGCGGAGTCGATTAAGCCATGTCCGTCCGTCTGTTGAAATCAATTTTCTGAAGACCCCAAATAACTTACAAACTTGATTCTTATATCAGTATATCGGGAATTCTTCCGGCTCGGTTGCTATTTAAAATCGAGAAAATCGGCCCACAATGGCTGAGATATAAAGAAAAAAACGGGGCCAACCTCGATTTTTGGCCTATTTTTGATCTATATCTGGATTAATAAGTCATTAATATAGACAGTATGGATATCTAATGAGAGATATTTCAAAGTCCATTGCAACGATCTATATAAGGCTATAGTAATTTGGACAAAAAAAAAGGTCAAAATCGGGAAAAATATTTTTTTTTTTTGCTTTTACCAAAAAATTTTTTTTTTCATAAATTTTTTTTCACTAGTAATTTAAAAAAAAAATTGAAAAAAAAACTATTTCGAAAAAAAAATTTTTGAAAAAAAATTATTATTTTTTAAATTTTGAAAAAAAAAAAAAATAATTTTGTTTACCTAAAAATATTTAAAATTTTTATTTTAAAGTACAATTTGGTAAAGGGTATATAAGATTGGGCACAGCCGAATATAGCTCTCTTACTTTTTTTAAATATTGCTATTTTACCACAAAACTCGAAACTTTAAGTAAAATGTGCGACCACTAAACGTTAAGCGATTTTGCTTAAATTTTCAGTATTTGGTTTTTAGATGATAGAGCAAAATTTAAAGCCTTGTGAGCATCGAAAATTGTTTAATGTATAATTTATACAGAATTTAAATTCTGTGCCACTGTGCATTGTACATAACTTAGCATTTATGATAAACAAGTGTTTTATATAATAATTTATTTTGTTGATATTTTATATATTTAATTTGAAACAAACTTACCAATCATGTAATTAAATTTATTATTCCCACAAATATTCGATGATAATTATATTTTGAAAATGTGTTTTATTTATTATTTTTTTTGTTATTGATTATTATGATGAATATGATTTAATTGGATAAAAAATCTGCAAATAAATTAGAAATAAAATAAATTAAATGATTGTACATAAAATCTATATATAATTTAATAATAAAGAAAATTGTTAGTTCAAATACTGTTTAAAATTAACTTTTACTAAAATGCATTTATTTAAAATTCAAATAATTCAAAAAGGCATTTCTGCCACAGAAAGTAAGAACTATTGTGGGGTTAATAACATTTGTATTGTAAAGTTATTTAACAATCTTGCTATAATATTTATAAGTACATAATGAATTTTATACTTTTATTTTTATTAAATTCTATGAACAGCAAAATGCCGGCTCTTCACAATAAAGTTTAAAAATTTAAATAAATTAAATAACAAAGTCTACGCACAAACTTCACAATAAGACAAGAATCGTGTTATTTATTGACTAAACCATCATCAGCAGGCACGACACCAACAAAATCTATAATCACGTACAATGCGGACATACATATAGTTATGTACACATATTCGTATTGTACCCAATACGCTCCAATGTCCACCAAGTAGACAAATCCACATCATCGCCAACCAAAACCAACAAAACAACGATCATTGACTTAGGTTAGTTTATGTTTAAGGCCTCCTTTATATGTACATTGCAATGGAGGTAGGGGATTTTAAGTAAATACCCAACACAATGTGTTTGATATCTTTATACATTTAAACATACACAGATACTATATAATACCACTATATTGATATATGTATGTATCTATGAGTATGATGGTCTAATCCCACAACCAATACACGAATTATACTCTCGCACTGTAGCATACTGTGCTGAGCCTGAGCTTGATTGTCAATATGTAATAATACGAGTAATAAGAAAAAAAATCCGGTTGTTGTTTTTATTTTTTTTTGTTCTTTTTTGTTTAGAATACTGGTGTGACAACAAAGAATTCTAATAAAATTACAAAAAAAAAAAAAAATAATGTTTGAAAAATTACTATGTATATACCAGTATAGGTAAACATTAGAGTGGCCCTTATTTTGTAGTCAAAAATTATTCTTCGTCATCTTAAAACCTCAGAAAACGTTTTGGGTCAAATTAATTTTGAAGTAAAATATCAAAAATAGTTTTTGTTTTACATTTACCTATATATTTTTAAATATAAAACATTCTGATATCGATAACCCATTATATTTTGATATCAAAAAAAAAAAAAAAAAATCAACAAATTTTGAAACATTTGTACAATATAAATTTATTTAAAGTATTGGCCATTGTTAACTATGACCTTTTCCCATCTTTCTGGAAACATATGGATTCCGAGCAAAAATAACTGCTCATCTTTGGAGGCCAAGCACGAATAAAGCCAATGTCGGATACTCTGTTCCCAAGTGAGAGCGTACTGCATTGATCGTAAGAAATAGAAGTCGGTCGGCGAAGTCTAGAATATTACGGCTTCAATCTGGCTGCATATTCTGTGCGTTTTTAGGCCAATGCTCGCTTCAAACGAATCAGTTGCATTCAGTACTAGCTCCCTGTGATAGTCTGGTCAAATTACAGCAGCTCATAATAAGTAGGAACATTTTGTTCCCACCAATTACCATAGCGCCATGGATATTAGCCATTTTTCATCTCATGTAATGATTCGGTGCAAAAATTATTTTTTTTTTATAGCGTTCAAGTAGCATCTCAGACATAGAAAATCGTCTTTCAAGGTCTCTTGGCTTCAATTCATATAGTTCCTAATTTCCCTGCTTTTGGATGAATCCAGCTGCTCGCAAACCTTTTGAAATTTCTGCTTGAGTAGCTCCCAATGATTTTGCAAGCTTTTGTTTTGTTTGACAACAATATTCATGGAGTAATGCCTCTAATTCTAGGTCTTCAAAGATTTTTGGGCGATCTTTGTCTTCTGTGTCAAAATCACCACTTCTGAACCGAACAAACCATCTCTCGCACGTTGAAATCGATGGAACACAATCACCATAAGCTTTGATGAGCAATGTTCCTGCTTATGACGCTTTGTTGGTACAAAATTCCACATTTTCGAAGCAAACAAAAAACTTTTGTAGTAAGAATTGTGCTGAATTCGCAATTATTGATAAATTCACTGAAATTTAATGTTGGGGAATAAGCTGCGGATTTCACTGGTTGCTTAGACCACATCATCATTGTTGTTTGCACTATAATGTTCAATAACTAGGTTGAGAATAAATGACAGATATGTACCCTACAAAATTACATATAAGGTATTAAAAACATAAACCGCTTTCAAAAGATACGCCATCTATTGTAGATCTCGCATTTTTAAGTCATACACACAATACATAAACAAATTTCATCTAAGTTAATAATATCCTAGAAGTTACTAAATCGTTAATAAGCAACACAAAGAAACAACCTGAAATTAAATATTTGCAAATAAACTAGGAAATGTCGTTTAAGCAATAATTTTAATATATTTGTGAACAAAAACCAAATTTTCTCGAAATCTGCAAATTTAAACTCATAATAAATGGTCTTCCAATCAGAGTACGGAAACAAACAAAACGAAACGTTTGCTTTCGTTGTGTTTTGTTCTTTGCAGTGAGTAAAACAAAAACCAAACATAAACAATGAGATTGAGAATGATTGTGCAATTTTGTTCTGTATTGTTTTTGCTCGTGAGCGCAAAATGTACATGACTATAAACCGTTTGTAGGCAAATAGAGAAATTTAATTTGTGTGCATGTATGAAATATTTGTATTTATACGCTCTATTGTTTTTTTTACGCTCTATTGTTAACAATCGGCTAGTGTACGAGTAAATTTACGAAAATCTTCGTAACTTCAACAATATGAGCACCACTGCTATAAACGTACGCAGCTAGAAAAGAAAAGAGTAAGAAAAATATTGAAACATTCTAAGAAAAAACGTTTAACAAACGTTTGGTAATTGATTTACTCATTATACTTAACAGAGTAGCAAAACAAACAAAACAAAAAAAAATTAATTTCTCTATCTGTTTTGTACTCAAATGTACGATTGTAAAAGAAAACTAAATAATGCAGATGAGTGAAAAGCCAATTTTTTCGTTTTCTCTCTTTGTCACTTGAAAAGTTTTTGTTTTGTTTTTGCTCATGTACAATACAATTTAAAAATCTTGATTTGTTTTGTACATTTTAAAAACGTTTGCGAAATGTTTCGTTTGTTTTCATACTCTGCTTCCAATAGGGACTTCAGAACTGAATATGACGGCGAATTGGCCGCTATCAACTGTAAAAGGTTGATAGCGGTCAATTAGCCGTCATATATTTAGTTTGTTTTACCAAATTACTATGCACGGATAAAGCGTTCAACAACATGTGCAAATAATAAAATTGTTTTATCAAAATGGGAGTTCTGTACGGACAAGATTCCGAGTGCTTCGATCATTTTACGCGATGAGACCCATTTTTGGATGAAAGGCTACGTCAACAAACAAAATTGTGTAATTGAGGACGTTACCAATCCACATGAGATCCAAGAGCATCCACTCCGGTGTTATCGAGGTGCGTAGGTCTCGATGATGGCCTGAATTACATGATATGGACACCAACGACATGTGGTTTCAACAGGACGGCGCTACGTGCCACACAGCTCATGATACATTTGACATTCTGCACCAGTGATTTGAGGGCATGGTCATCTCACGAGAAGTTGATGTGAACTGGCCACCGAGATCTTGCGATTTGATCTCGTTACACATTTCCTTATGGGGTTTTTATAAGTTGCAGCGGCGCTGAAAGCCGTGGAAAATTGGACATTTTGTTTGCGCGCTATTGGCGAAGCCACGGTTACTTTGATTTAATACTCGAAACGTCAAATAAATTGTGCAGCCTTTGAACCTTATACGATTTCACTCAAATTTTAGATCTTGGGAACATCTAAAATCCATAAAGTGCAAAATAAGTGCCACCCTAAAATATATTTGTATATATATATTAGGCTGGGCCAAATTGTATGGACGATTAAAAAGTAAAAAATCGTAAAGCAGAAACGCAATCTACGGAAAATTCTAAGATAGTTTCCTCAAGAAACCATATGTCTAAAATCAAATCCTATCTTGCGCATTTCGTTATTTATCCAATAAAAAGAACTATTAAAAAAACGAAAATACTGAAAAAATACATTAGAAAAATAAAGAAATGCACAAGATAGGATTTCATTTTAGACCTATGGTTTTTGGGGAAAATTCTACATGATTTTTTCTGAACAAAATTGAGGCACCCTAATATACATATATGTACGTGAAATTCCAACTAAAATGTATAATTTCTAGCAACAAAGTTAGAAAAACATACGTACGAGTTAGTATGTTACGTTTTTATGTCCACCAAATATGAAATGCACTGAAAAAACAAAACGCTAGTAATCAAACTCAAGTTCAAAACATGTATATTTAAAGGCAACAATTTGCAAATAGGGTTTATTGACGAGATTTAGGGGCAATATTTTTGTTTACTGCTTTGCATAATAATTAATATTTGATATTTAAGAAACATAAGCAATTATGGTAGATATACAAATGCTCAACTAAACGAATTTTTTCCCAGTGTAAACAAGAATTACAATGTTATGGGTTTTACTTGACCATTACATAAATCAAAGCTGTTGTTAAATTCTATTTACTCTATTTTTTACTTTTTAGAATTTTGCCAACGTTTTTATTATTTTTGCATTTTTAACAGTAGTTAGTAAGCACTTGTTATGCTGAGGATTTATTGTCCAATTCAACGGAAAACAATTTCATTTTTTTTTTATAAAACAACACTCAAAAATTTATTGAAAACTGAGTGATTTTAATACAAATGTTTTAAATAAAATCAGGCCCTTGTGTAAATATTTAAATGCTTTTCCATTTCATAGTGTTTGTTATATCGAAATAAATTTAGAACAAAATCTATATTAGAAACAAGTAAGACATCTATATTCGGCTATGCCGAATCTTATATACCTTTCACCAAACTATACTTTAAAATAAAATTAAAAAAACTTTTTTTTTTAAATTTTTTTTCGAAATTGTTTTTAAAAAGTTTTTTCCAATTTTTTTTAAAAAAAATTTTTTTATATTAATTTTTTTTTTAATTTATTAGTGAAACAAATTTATGACAAAAAAATGTTTTTTGGGAAAAAAAATTCGGGTTAAAAAATATTTTTCCCGATTTTGACCCATTGTAGGTCCAAATTACTATAGCCTTTTATACATCATTGCAATGAACTTTGAAATATCTATCATTAGATATCCATATTGTCTATATTTATGATTTCGAGATATAGATCAAAAATAGGCCAAAAATAGAGGTTGTCTCGGATTTTTGCTCATATCTCCGTTCTCGAAAGCATGTCTGACAGAAATATTGAAGATTTGGATCCCGAAGATATCTGGGGTCTTCAGAAAGTTGATTTCAACAGACGGACGGACATGGTTTAATCGACTCCGCTATCTATAAGGATTCAGAATATATATATTTTATAGGGTCGGAATATTATATTGTGAAAATTACAAACGGAATGACAAACTTTTATATACCCTTCTCACGAAGGTGAAGGGTATATACAAAGTGGCGCAAAAGTAATCCTCTTATCAGAAAATGCTATAAATTTCGCGATTGGCCCCTAATGTCAGTTCTGTTTTGACATTTGTGTAGTAAACACATGCGAAATACACGTTAATAAACAATGTTACGCTACACTGCTCCAGAACGCGGAATATTGCTGACTATTTATTTGATCAATAATCGGTCGGTGACTTTGGCACAACGTTAATTTCGTCGCAGATTTCCTGGCCGTCCAACGCCTACTGGTGAAACACTGCGACGTTTAGCCGCTCGCCTCGAAGAGACTGGCACAACACGAGATGCTGCCAGGCGTGGCAGACCCCGGAGTAGCCGTTCTGCAGAGAATATTGCTGCTGTAGCCGAGGATGTCATGGAAGCGCCGTCGACATCGACCAGACGACGTGCCACGCAAATGGGTATCAGTCGACGATCTTTACAGCGAATTTTGATATAAGATTTGAAGATGTTTCCGTACAAAGTCCAGACGGTGCATCAGCTGTTAGCTGCTGACCGCCAATCGCGACTAACATACGCTCAAGCTATCCTTAATCACCACCAAGAGGAAGATGATTTTTCATCAAAAATAATCATGAGTGATGAGGCCCATTTCCATCTTAGCGGGTACGTAAATAAGCAAAATTTACGCTTCTGCGGCACTGAAAATCCGCATGTAACCCACGAAGAGCCATTACACCCGCTCAAAGTCACTGTATGGTGTGCTGTTTTCGCTGGAGGAGTCATCGGACCTTTTTTCTTCGAAGACGTCGAGGGCCAAACGGTTACTGTGAATGGTGAGCGCTACAGAGCAATGATCAACGAGTTATTTTTGCCGCAACTTGATGAATTGGGATTGGAAAACATGTGGTTCCAACAGGACGGTGCAACGTGCCACAACCGATATGCTGAAGGATGCATTTCCCGGGCGCCTAATCTCCCGTTTTGGCGATTTGCACTGGCCAGCAAGATCGCCTGATTTGACCGCTCCAGACTTCTTTTTGTGGGGCTTTTTGAAGTCGCGGGTTTATGTCAACAAGCCTCAGACTCTTGCAGCTCTTAAATACAATATCCGTCAAGAATGTGAGGACCTATCGCCGGAAGTTTTGGCCAAAGTGATGGAAAATGCCATAAAAAGGGCTCAAATGATAATCAACTGTGGCGGCGGCCATTTACATGACATCATATTCTCGACTTGATGTAAAAAAAATTAAGAGACCAAATAAAAATAATCCACAAGAAAAATCAAAGTTTTTAATTTTTTTTTTTTAATTACAGCCAAAAAACATCGGAAGTTTACTTTTGCGCCACCTTGTACATACTCGTATTTGTATTTTTTTTTTTTAGTAGACTATAAAAATGTTAAACCTTCATAAAGTTAATGAAAGAAGAAACACACTTCTCAATTCCGTACAAGGTACGGAAACTAGACTGTTTGCTAGTTATTACTGGATCTATGGGTTCGAGCCCTCGATATCTACATATATACAATAAATTTATGATAATTCTGTTTTACGATTCAAAACTTGAGCGTATTGTACACAATACCCTCCTACAAACAGTAGCAAATCCAATCTTGGAGCAGCAGAACTATTTGAATTAGAATACCAATAAGATATGGCTGATCAAATGATCTCAGTCAACTTCATATAAACGCAACCACTTAACGATATCCGATTTTGCTCAAATTTTCGGTATTTAGTTTTAATAAAACGGAGAACAATATTAGAGCATTGAAAATCTAAAACGTCCAATATAAGGGTCATGTGTCTGTTGTTATAAAATATCCCCCAAATAAAAGTTATCCATATGTTGGGTATGCTTCTGAGTATGTTTCAATTGCGCGGACCATAGCAAGTTGATTTGTAATCGAACAGATACATATCCATTTTATTTTTCACAAAAATCTAATTTTCGATACCGATATCTGTTATATGCATGTAGTATTCAATAATCAGCATTGGGGTTTGCATGCATATATTTCAAATTTCATTTTCTTTTTGTATTTTTTATTAAAATACATTTTTTATTTAAAGAAAGCGTTTCCATTTGTCACTCCCCTTTTACTAGACTTAATCAATTTTCGTTTTTATTTTTTTTAACACACAATAATTGAGCATTAAGTCAAATCTGACCTGCCCCATTTTATGGTAAATTTGCTTTATACAAATTTAAATGATTGTATAAAAATTCTAAAGAAACGAAAACAGAATTCATAAATCATAAATCATGTTGCCTTGCAACATTATACACATGTTTCATTATTAATCATTACTGCTCTGGTTTTATTTCAGTTGATTACAATTTGCTTATATGCACAGGAAAATAAATATTAAACAAAAATAATAATAACTGATTATTCTAAATAATTTTTCATATTAAAAACATGTAAAAAAAAATCCATTTAATACACCTGAGAGATAAAACACAGAGCAAGAAAACAAAATTGTAATAATTGCATACATATTTTATAGATTCATATACATACATATGAATGTATATTAGTATGGCCCCGTTTGTATGGAGGAAATATAAGGTATCGATCTTTCCAACTAAAATAAAAGTATAGTTGGTTTGAGAAGAACAGTTCTTAAAATGTTTGTCCTAGTGTTGGTAAGTACTAAGATCGAAAAAATCTTAACAATCTATCATACTTTTGGAGACTTTTTTGTTCTCTTCAATTCTCTTTTAATATGATCACAATATCTCTCCACTGGCCTTAGCTCCGGGCAGTTTAGAGGATTTGCCTCTATTGGTATCCATTGAAGCAGCTTTCCAAATACTTCACCTAAGACCAAAGTTTTGAGAGACCATATCTTAGAATTAATAAAACTTGTATTTAGTTTGGACCAACATCAACCTTTTGGTGTCCACCCTAATATACATATTTTACATACAACAAGATACATAATCGAATAGGAAAATTGAAAGAGATAATGGCACCTGTACAACAACAATAATGACATGCGCAAGTGCAACTGTTACGAGTTTTTAGTACATACATAAGTTACGTGCAAACACATGCCATGGTGCAGCAACATGAGGCAACATAGATGAATAGAAATAAAAAAAAACGATTAAATACATTTTTGTTTGCAGCTGCAAACCGTGTGCACGCACATACACTCTGATAACAATGTACAAAGGATTTTCTTATTGCAGGTAGCTCATGCAACATAGTTAGGCGCACGTACTCATGTGTATGTGTTTGTTTGTACACCTTAAATACCAACTGACTGACCAGTCGTGTAAATAAGAATCAAATCTTAAGCAGAATCAGTTTGACGAATAACAAACAAAAACAACATGATATAATTGTTGCTTTGCTGTGTTCCAAAGAAACGGGTTGAACAGGATTTTATAATGGAAACACAATTTATTTTCATCGTTTAACTGCTGCAACAACTACAACAATGTTCTCAAAAAGTTAGTTAAAAGAAATTGTGTTGAGAATAAATAGGAAGAGATGAAGAGTGGCAGTAAGAATGTTGCATTGCTATGATGGCTTAAGATCAGTTTGCTATTAGGGTGGTCATTCGAATAAAAATTATTCGAATAATCGTGAAGAAAATATATTTTTTTATTCGAATGAATAATATTTTTTTAATTTAAAATAAAAAATTATTCGTTCAATAATGGTTGATTACTCGATTAATCGAATTTCATGTTAAAATTAAAAAAAAAATATTTATATAAACAAATATTTGGAGAAACATGTATATTTTTATTTTAACATCCAGGAATTTTTTCCTTTTCAATGGATTGCAACGGCCGCTGAATGAATCCAAATATATAGGGTTTTTTTGACGTATAGAACTTCCGATAGGGATAACTGTAAAACTAGCTGTCATACTAATAAAGAGTGTTTGACTTTTTTCAGTATATTTTGCCAAATCACCATGCAAAGACCAGTACAACGTTTACGAATCGTGAAAATATATTTCCAAAGTTCGCGCTCTCTTCGCCAAAGCACTTCATTGAGTGAAATCATCTACAGCAATGGTGCCCAAGCCGTATACTCTTGGTGCTCATTTGTTTTTGTAAATGCTCTTAGCTATAGGCTGTGTGTTTCTATACTCAATGGGACACTCAGCACTAGCAATATGAAATACACAAACAACTTTGTCTTGTTTGTTTTTTTGTCGATCTTCACTGTCTACAGTGTAGACTCTACACGCAAGTGCAAAAGCAACAACACTTTCGTATGCTTTGCTAGTAAACATTGAAGACAGCGATCATCAATGTAGATCTTGTTTTTGTTTATCGTATGGTATTGTTTAAAAAAGTGTGTATTTTTTTCTTTATTCTTTGTAGGTATGTTTTGGTTTTTACAACAAAGAAATTGCATAAAAATTTGTTTTTCTTTAAATGTATTGGTGTTTGCTCTTCCATAAGAAACTGTTGGGCACCCCTGATCTACAGCGATGAGGATCATTTCTGGGTCATGTAAACAAGTAGAATTGTCAGTTTTGGAGAGAGATTCTTGAGTCTCCATTAAAATCCGAAGAAATCACTGTTTGGTGCGGTTTACATCACGAAGGCGTCATAGGCCAATTTGTCTATAAATCCGAAATAGGTGCCAACATGACCATGAATGGCGAACGCTACAGGAAAAGATTCGTGACTTTTTTATTCCTCCTGTCATTGCAAATCATTTGGAGGAGAAATAGTTCCATAAAGACGGGGCAACACGCCATACAGCGCGTGAAACCATCACTTGGTTGGGCTAAACGTTTGGTGACCCAATGATCTCAAGAAATGGACATGTGATTTGGGCCCTGTCACGGAGGCCATATAACAGAAATTAAGGATAGTTCTATAAATTAATCTTAGAAACAATAAAAATTCCTCATCTGCTCCTTTTAGCTAGTTTCAATCATGAAAATTTTAAACAAAAATCAGTGGCGGCAGAACTAGCACAGAGTATACAGAGGTGTCACGAGACAGAAAATAATCTCGTTTTCTATTCGTCTCTTTCTTTATAAACTGCCCTTTTCATTGTTTTGTTTTGGTTATTTCTTTGTTTTGATTACATTACTTTGTCTACCATATTCGCGTTGTATATAGCGTTTTGCTTTAACACATCACTGATATTGTAGTACAAAATATTTGCTATCCTTTTTTAAGAGAACTGCCCTTTCATCTGATTTTGATTTTTTGAAACGTCAAATTTGACACCTCTGTATACTTTGTGGAACTAGTTCAACAACTGTTACTAAGAATATGTGTTGGCTCGTAATCCTAAAGCTTCGCTAGAACTAGTTACGAGAGTAAAAATTTCAAACAAAAATGTTTGTTTAAAGAACTGGTACCACAACCGTTACAAATAAGTAATAAATGCTTTTTGGAGGTGACAATCTTATCAACTTTCCGTAGCCCCCAAATAACTTCCATACATGACTCATACATCAGTATATAGTGAATTCTTCCGGCTCGGTTGCTATTTAAAATCGGCCCACAAATAGCTGATAAGGAGTGAGATGGAAAAAATCTTCACATTCATAAATGTTAAGTATTACAATTTACAAAAAATATTATTTTTATAGTTCTAATCAATAGTGATGAATTTATGAACCTTTTCCGGAAACCCTTCCATTATGGTTTTTATAGTGATTTCTGTCACTTTGTTCGAACAGGTTGTCCACCATCGTTTAAAATCTACCACACTTTTGGACACCTTTTTTGTGCTCTTCAATTCCCTTTTAACAAGAGCCCAATATCTCTCCACTGGCCTTAGCTCCAGGCAGTTTGGAGAATTTGCCTCTCTTGGTACAAATACCACATTATTGTTCTTTTACCACTCAAAACCTTTCTTACCATAGTGACAGAGTGTTAAATCAGGCCAAACATAAGTGGAGACACTAAGAAGTCTTATGAATGACAGTATCCACTTTTGTAAACATTCCTTGAAGTAACTTTCGGTATTTATTAAGCCCTTTGTAACAAATGTTTGGCTTTTTTTGCCGCAACTGCATACTGCTTGCCATGCCAAGAACTTTATGGGAAAATTGTCTGCATTTGGGTACTAAACTTTACTACAACATTCCTTCGAGCATCAGCAACATAAAAATATTGACCCGGAAGCTGTGAAAATTTTCCATACTTTTATAAAATTTTACTAATATCCGTGCTCTGGTTTTGGCCTCTAAATTTTTAGCAGCGTTCATGTCAGGAACTTTTTCAGCCTTGTATGTTTTTGAACCAGCATTGGCTTTAACTTTTTGTACCAAATATTCCGAGCACTGAGCTAAGCTGGCTGCTTTCCTACCGGATGTGTTGGGAGCTCTTTTGAAAATGCTTTCCATTTTTTGGCTTAATAAACATTATGTGAACCATTCCTTCTACCTGAACCAGGTTTTCTATCAACGGACAAGTTCTCCCGGTACTGCTGAATAACATTGGAATCAGTTTGATGGCAGACCTTTGATTGTTTGGCCAGCTTTTTGCTGGACCAACTTGGGTTTTGTTGAAAATATTTAATAATTTTAGTGTGCACTTTTTTCTGGTCACTCATTTTAATCAGAGTAACAACAAAAGAACATAATTGACATTAAATAACTGACATGCTTTACAAAGATAACTGATAAAAAAAATCAAATAATACTTGGGTTAAAAGTTTTAATGAAAAATGTGTGTTTAGAATTTTTCGATCTCAGTCCTTACATAAGGAAAAAACCAGGACAACTTTAATTTTTTACCTATTTTGGATTATTAAGTCATTATATAGATAATATGGATATCCGTTAATAAATATTTCAAAGACCTTTGCAACGGCGTATATAAGGTCAAAGTAATTCGGACCTACAATTGGTCAAAATCGGGAAAAATATTTTTTACCCCGTATTTTTTTTCCAATTTTTTTTTTTTAATAAATTTAAATTTTTTTTTAAATTAAAAAATTTTGGTTTTAAATATTTTTTCGCTAATAAATTTAAAAAAAAAAATGTTTAAAAAAAAATTTTTTTAATTTTATTTGCTCAAAAATATTTAAAATTTTTATTTTAAAGTATAATTTGGTTTAGGGTATATAAGATTCGGCACAGCCGAATATAGCTCTGTTACTTGATTTTTTATAATATTTTGAAAATAAAACTATTTTGATCCAAAACTCGAAATTATCATTTGGTTTCTGGATGACGGAGAACAAGCAAGTTAGGCCTGGGAGCATGTAAATAAGGGCCAGCATTATAAACACTGCCCATAATATTATATACAATAAATTTTTCACAAACAATTTTATTCATGGTAAGAAAATCTGTTGTTTAACCTTTTTTTTTCTTCTGAGAAATTCAAGTTCTTATTAAGTTTTGATAAAAATTTAATATTCTCATAAAAAAAACTTAGTTTGTTTGTTATAAATCGTGCTGTCAATTTACCAGCTAACTTGTTATAAAAACGTTTTTTTTTTTTGTTTCGTTAGCCATGTTCTGTTTCAGCTCTATTATCAAATGTTTGTTTTTATAACTAAATATGTATTCGTTGAAAAGCTGTCTTGTGGGACAATATGAATAATAAAACAATTGTTAACCATTTCTATTTTAATAATATTTTTATTTTCACAACATTGTGGTCGTCACTCAAATAACCATTATTGTCTTAAGGTAACGAATACTAGAGTATCTGTAGCTTTTGTTTTCTATATGCTTCATTCTATATGCCAAATGCTTAAATATGTAGATGAGTAATACCGGTTATGGCTACTGCTGGCCATAATACATTTATAGCTATGTAATACTCTGCTCTTTGTGTATGAAGTACAGAAAAAGTCATTATAAAATAATAAAAAAGAAATAAGACAAACAATTTCATTTTTAAACTACAGTCTACTACAGTTGCCACATTTAAATTAAAACAAAATTAAGTGGTACAAGTGAGTAAGATACATACAAATATACTCAGGGACTGGCAAGATCATTTGAATTTAAAACTTAAGTAGAACATTGAAAGGAGAAGAGTGAAACGAAATGGTTATTAGGTTGAGAGATGAACAAATTAGAAGGTCAAATAATATCTAGGATTGAGAAATTTCAAATATAGAGAGGTCAGCTGGAAATGACCAAATGAAAGAAATACTTTGATCTATCCAAAACAAAGTCGGAGTCATATGTATTTTCCCTGAAAATACATTATTTTTTTTTAAGGAATTCCCTTAAGAAAGTAGTTTTTTGCTACCATCTATAATAATTTATAATTTAATTAAAATATTTATTCAAAATTCACTTTTATTAGCTATTTTTAAAGTAAAATAAATTAAAATATGCTGTAACATTTAATATATGCTAAAATATGCTTTAAAATTCCATTATAAATATTATAACGAAATTTCTATTGGATTCTTTTGTAGCTCATCTAAAATTTAGTAAATTAATTTTGTCTAAAGAATTTATTGTATAGAAACCATGCTCATAGATCATCCATCTTTAAATCTTCTTACTCATACAAGTAAGATTGAGTTTTATTAATAGTTTTCTATTTGTAGCTGAGTATTTTTGATTGTTTATATGAGCTTCATTAACTTTAATAGATTTTAAACAGTTAAACCTGTTACTATGTTTTTCTTAGAATATTTAAGCAAACATAAATTATATTATGTTTCAAACTTTACATATAAATGGAGTCTGCTGGAGAGCAAAATATTTTATAGTTTTAGCCAAACTTCAAACATGTTTATGCATTGAATTTATGTAGCAACTTGTTTATTAATGTTTTTAATATATTAAGCTTCTGAACTAAACTCTTAAGTAGCTGAAATCACTCTTAGTATATATCGATAATTTAACGGTACTTTGCTCAGGTTCAGAATTTAAAAGCCTTTAAAGCTAGAAACAAAATTGTGTTTAAAACAAGTAAGAGAGCTATATTCGGCTGTGCCGAATGTTATATACCCTTCACCAAAACAATTTTTAAAAAAAAATTGTTTTTAATTTATTAGTGAAAAATATGTATGACAAAAATGTATTGTCATAAAAAATTCGGGTTAAAAAATATTTTTCCCGATTTTGACCCATTGTAGGTTCAACTTTGTATAGCCTTATATACATCGTTGCAATGGACTTTGAAATATCTATTATTAGATATCCATATCTATATTTATGACTTAGTAATCGAGATATAGATAAACAAATAGGCCAAAAATAGAGGTTGTCTCGGATTTTTGCTCATATCTCCGTTATTTATGGACGGATTTTGCTGATTTTAAATAGGAAACTTTTCGAAAGCATGTCTAACAGAATTATTGAGGATTTGGATCCCGAGGATATCTCGGGTCTTCAGAAAATTGATAGACAGATAGACAGATAGACGGACATGGCTAAATCGACTCCGCTATCTATAAGGATTCAGAATATATATACTTTATAGGGTCGGAAAATTATATTGTGAAAATTACAAACGGAATGACAAATTTATATATACCCTTCTCGAAGGTGAAGGGTATAAAAATCGTAATATTTAGAAAAAAGGCTACAAATGTCTTTTAAATAAGTAATTTTAACAAATGTGTGAAATTTAATATTTAACTAATATTATGGTTCAACGATCATATAATAATAATTGCACGACTATAGTGTAATTATGTTCAACAATTTGTTTCTTTTATATTGACTGTTTACGGAAGATCTGTCTCAAGCTGCGTAGTTAATACAGCATTATCTGGATTGAGATTTCAGCCATTAATAGGTTAGTACACTGGCTTAGATACTAAAGAATATTTGATGATAATATTCGAATATATACCTCCAGTAAAACTGCTCATGACATCTACATTGTAATATGAATGCAGGGTATCTCAAAATGGGACGACAAGGCATTCTAACCTGCAGTTAGTTTGAAATGCCGGATCATACTGATGTCCCTGCCAATAACTGCCTTAAACCGGGGCCGAATTAACGCATTCTTGATCGAGTAGAATTCATTGTAATTTTGGCATTTGAGATTATGGCTTTATCTACAAGGTGGCGCAAAAGTAATCCTCCTATAAGAAAATGCTATAAATTTTGCGAGGCCCCTAATGTCAGTTCTGTTTTGACATTTGTGTAGTAAACACATGCGAAATACACGTTAATAAACAATGTTACGCTACACTGCTCCAGAACGCAAAATATTGCTGACTATTTATTTGACCAATAATCGGCAAAATTTATAGGTTGTAGAAAGAAATTTAGTAAATTTTATAATAACTTCACTATCAAAGTTATTTTTCACTACGATCAGGACTGCGGTAATTCGGCTCCTTGTCTGCCTAATGTCACGTTCTTGTACCTAAACCATCGTTTTTATCAGTACTTTTCCATTATAGTAAGTAAGTGGCTAAAAAGTTTAGAGGCTTTAAGTCTCTGTATAAAATAAGCATAATGAGATTTTTGGAAAAACTTTAAATATCCATTATATATAATAGGATAATTGGCTAGCCTGTAACTAAAGTGGTATAAGTAACATTTTTGGCTAAATCCACCTATGATAATTTTCGAACAAAAATACGTTAAATCAATCCCGACAAACGTGATCTATGTGTTATTACATCACCAAAATATGGTTATCATTAAACTACCACTTTAGAATTAATAGCTTTTTTCACATTTTTCAAACTACAAACGCTTTTCGATTGTTGTCTTAAAATATGTATTTTGTATCATAGACCACTTTAATTCCAGGCTAGCCATTTGTTATTTAACATACACTAGACTTTGTAATTCTAAATAGTAAATTAATAAAAATTTCAACATTTAGTGCTAAAATAATCCTAGAATTCCTTGAAAATATTGAAAAATTTGCACAAATGGGAGTTTCGGGATTTTGGTCCGAGGCTGATAAAAGACTTATATAGATTATTAAAACAATACTAAAACTGCATTCCGTTTGGGATTCCGTGTTTTGGGATTTTAGAACAAATATGGTTTAATTAATCCCTGTAGTAATATCTTTAAGAGAATATTAAAAATATTATGCTTATGTTAAAATATTTTTTCCTGGGGCAAAAATTTTTATATGGGTTTTTGACCAAAAATCTAAGAAATTCAAAATTTCTGCAATATTTAACTTTAAATTCACCTATTTTTAGACTCGTACAAATTATTGATTTTAAACTTCATGTGCTCGGAGAGAACATTTTCTAAATAAAAATTGACTCCGATATTTCAAAAATACTGCATAATTAGAAATCAGAGAGCACATAAATATGTAATGATCAATGAAAGGTTTCTTCGTTAACATATCGAATTGAGTCTCAGGGCCATTATTACAACTTGCCTTTATGATCGTAATATTAAAAGTTAACTTTAAAGCAACCTTTTTCTATTACTTAAAGTTACCTTTTACTATTACAAACTTAAAAGCAAGTTATAATAATGGCCCTCTATTCTGTAATTTTTTGGAAATTCGCCCGAAAAGTCCATATTTAGTTTAAGGCTGTTAAATACATCGTAGTATATAAAACTGTTGATCACTTGGTTCTAAGATCCCATTTTATGGGATACAAATTTTTTTAAAATCGGAAGGGCCTTGGGAAACTACTTTTAGCATATTTTAGAGGTTTTCTATTTTAGAACTATTCCTGTCGAGATATCTATCAAAAAAATGTAAAAGCTTTATAAGTTCCCTAAGAAACTTTTTTTCTAAAAAGCAAAGAGTAATAACAGTTTTCCTTAAAAAAAAGAAAATTCAACATTTTTTCAATTTTCCCAATTTTCAAAATCTATTATTTTTGGACTTGTAAAAAATATTGTTTTGAAACTTCTTTATATGATTATATTATTTATTGTATAACTAAATGAAAAATGTTAATAAAATCAGTGATACATTGTGTCCGATATATTGAAAAAACTGGGGCAAGTTATGATAAAATTTTGAAATTTGAATCTTAAAATGCGTATGACTCAATAACTATAAGAGAAAATGGCTCACACTACTATCTTTTTTATAGGTCTAATCAAGGGCTTTAAAAATGATTTAAAATCCTTGGTTTTGGACAAACCATTAAAAATTTGCAAATGCTTAAAATTTTGCATGTCTGAGGTGCCTTACTTTGGTCCGTCCGTCTTCAAAAAATAAACACGAACACTCCTCTATATGCTTGTGTACTATTTCATTTCAAATCAGAAAGACCAGTTAGAATTGGCAGATTTATTTCCAAAATATTTTGATTCTGACCCACTGTGCAATGTACAAAATTAAATTTTAAAGTTCAAAGACTAATTCTTGAAATATAAACTTTATCTTAAAAACAAACATTTTGAAATTGTAATAATTTAGTTTAGAAGTTATGCAACAAAATAACAAAAAAAGTGTCCAGATTAAAAATTGGTACAAATATATAACCGACTTTAAAGTGGTGGTTTTTTCAAAATATGTGACTTTGAAATGATAAAGTTTTCAGCGTTTGGTTTTTAGATGGGATTATCGAAAAACTACAACTTAATGATCACTCTACACCATTTTTCATTGAAATTGAGAAAATTCCATATGAATTTTAGAATTACAAATTGAAATTTAGAAAATTTCAAATCAAATATACCTAAAATCATAAGGTAACATAGAGACGAGACGTAATTGTCGAAAACCCAGGTCTGTTGTCAAAAATATAACTCTTGCAACAACAAAATACATGTTTGTCAATGTATTTTGTTGTTGTATGAGACATATGATTTGATGTATTTTTGTTTGACAGTGCGGAGTGTCTCGTCTCTATGCATAATACTCTGTGCTCAAAATAATAACACACAAGAGTGTTGCTTTCGTTTACACGTAGTTTTTTTTACTACATAATACATTCCCACCACTTGGGGTTTTAAAAAATAAGTTAGGTCTTTGACAGTAGAGTTTCCGCTCTATGTATATTTTCTCTATGTTCCAAACTGTAATTGGGAATTTAATTTTTAATTGAGATAACTTAAATGTTAAATTGAGAGAATTCCATATAAAATTGAGAATTTCAAACTGAAATTGAGAAAATTCCGACTGAAATTGAGAATTTTAAATTGAAATTTCGAAAATTTTAAATGAAAACTAGAAAATTCTAAATAAAATTGAGCAACATTATATAAATTATTTTAAATTAAACAAAAAAAAATTCTCAATTTTATTTAAATTTTTCTTAATTTTAATTGGAATCTTCAAAATTCCAAATTGAAATACTCAATTTCATATGGATTTTTCTCAATATCATATTGAAATTTTTAATTTCAATTAGAATTTTCTTAATTTAAAATTAGTATTCTGAATATGATTCAGAATTTTCTCAATTTAAAATTTAAATTCTCAACTTCATTTGGAATTTTTTCAATATAATGCATAATATTCTCAATTTCAATTAAAAATGTACACCATTTGTAGTAAAAACAAGTAAGAGAGCTATATTATATTATACTTTATAATTTTTTTAGGTAAACAAAATTCATTTTTTTTTTCAAAATTTTATTTAATTTTTTTCTAATTTTTTTAAAAATTTTTTTATTTAATTTTTTTTTAATTTTGCTAGTGAACAAAAATCTATGACAAAAAAATATTTTGTTAAAAAAAAAAATTCGTGTAAAAAAATATTTTTCCCGAAGTTGACCCATTGAAGGTCCAAATTACTATAGCTGATGTTCTCGATTTTAAATAGCAACAGAGCCGTAAGAATTCCCGATATATTGATGTATCAATCATGTTTGTAAGTTATTTGGTGGCTACGGAAAGTTGATTTCAACATACAGACGGACATGACTATATCGACTTCGCTATCTATAACGATCCAGAATATATATACTTTAAGGGGTCGCAAACGAAAAATGTAGAAATTACAAACGGAATGACAAACTCATATATACCCTTGCCACTCATGGTGAAGGGTATTAAAAACCTGTTTGTATAGTAGGTGAGCTACTGTATTACAGTTGGCCACCTCGATAGTGAAATAAATTTATTTCGAACTTACCACGACTTTATTTGAATACAGCTAATCCACATAAAAAAGTTGTTTGGTTTTTTTTTAAGCAGCTTTAAATACTATTTTTTAACAATTATTTTATTATTTTTATTACAATTCTTTTTAAATTTATTTGCACAAATACATAGCTATATTTATTATTATTTATTATATTATTTTCATATTAATTTCATAATATTTGTTTTCATTTTAACTGACTTTCATCATTTATACAAATATTCATATTCCCGGATAATAAGTAATTATTTATATTTTATACAGATTTATTTTGAATATTTTACCAAAAAAATAATTGGTAAATAAAAGATTTTTATATTTTACAATATTAAAATTGTTGAACTATTTTATTTATAAAAATTTAATGATTTTTGTTTTTTATGCTTTTTCAAACACTTTTTTTAAATGATGTTTATTTTATTTTTTTTATATTTTTTTTGTAGATTTTTATGGCAATTTGTTGCCTTTTTGTATATTTAAATTTATTTTTCTGAGTAATTTGATTTTTTTCAACACATTTCCTTTCACAAACTTTAGTTTAGTATTTTTAAGTGTTTTATTTTTCGCTCAGTTAACTGGAAATCTATTTAAGCCCATAAACTGTAAACGACAAATAAAAAAGCGAGATAATCGTGTTATATTTTTTGTTTTTTATTGCTGTGCCAGTAAAACTTGGTTGTGGCAGCATATTGCAGCAAGCAACGTTTAACATTTAAACACAATATACCACAAACACAACAAACATGCAGAAAATACTGGTTACAAAGACGACTGACTATCTGCAAGTTTATTTTGCACTTTATTCACAGCCAAATGAGGCTTCAATGAATACAAAATTTGAAACTTGTAGAAGCCCACAAAATACACACAGCAGACGGGCTTGTCTTGCCACAAACAACAACGACAATTGTGTGCAGCAGTGGCAAATATGCTGCATTTTTCAGCAGCCTTAACAAAAGAAGACAATATTGAAACGCACTCTCGAAAAGAAACAAAGCAAAAAAGAAAATTTGTATTTTCTTAGACTGAAACTTTTACACATAACTACTTAATGACATGTCAGAGCCTTTGCTGAACAAGTACATCTAGCAGTATACTATGTTTGTATGCTGAGAAGTTAGTACTGAAGTTTTGACATTTAAAATGTCAAATATGATTTCGAACTGATGTTAGCAGTTAAACATGCAGCCACAACAACACGCTTCTTCAAATGTTAAATAATGACAATAATTTTGGCTAAAACCAACAAAAAAAAAAAAGATACAAGAGCCACATCAAGGCAGACAGACGGACAAAATAAACATTTAACTCTGTATACATGTTTATACTTTTGAGTACAGCAACACACACATTCATACTCATAAGATAAAAACAACCACATTCAAACAAAATAATAACAGCAACTACAACATACAGACAAAGAAAATGTTGTTTGTTAAGTGTGGCCAAAATACAAAAAAACCGGTAACTGAATTTGCCACTCTGGTCTGACGCCGTTTATACAAGTATTTTTTTTTATGTATGTCGGTAAGTCTGCAAGACTTATTGCAACATGGAAAAATATGGACAGACTGTATTAAAACCAAACAAATTGGTTTCTGTGTGTGTTTGTATAAATACACACAGATACACATAAAACTCTACTACAATTCCTTAAATCCACATTTTTTGTTTGTTTTTATTATTTTATGTTGTTTATATTCCTTTTTTGTTTTATTGTTATTCTTTTACGTTAGTTACACCACCATCAACAACTACACACACAACAACAACAATAAATATGTATAGAAAAAAAATACCGGTTATTTTTTTTGTATCCAAATATGCACATAGCATTATCAAACGAGTCAACATAAAACCGTTTTATTCATTCGTCACCGTTACAACACGTCTTAACCGCACGAAGAGCTCAATGAAACTAAATGTTTGCCTACAAGCCCAACATAAAACAACCACCATAAACTTGTTTGGGTTTCACATAATGATTCTTAGCAACAATGTTGCTAGTGATATGTAGCGCAACATGTTGCTAAAACTAATATGTGGAGGTTGAGTATTGTTTTCAATTAATGGCCAGAAATAAAAAAAAACACAACAACAAAAGGAATTTGAAACAAAATAACACGTGAAGAATTGCATTTCACTTCATTCACGTGCCTGACATCGAACCTGCTGTATTATGTTTGTTGTTGCAGTTGGAATTTATTGAATGCTAAATAATTAGTTGCAAGCAACTTAGTCGCTTATTAACCCATTTAAATTTTTACTATATTTTTATACCCTTTATATAAGTTTGTCATTCCGTTTGTAATTTCCACAATATAATTATCCGATCCTATAAAGTATATATATTCTGGATCCTTATAGATAGCAGAGTCGATTAAGCCATGTCTGTCTGTTGAAATCAATTTTCTGAAGACCCCAAATAACTTACAAACTTGATTCATACATCAATATATCGGGAATTCTTCCGGCTCGGCCCACCAATGTCTGAGATATAAGGAAAAAACCGGACCAACCTCGATTTTTGGCCTATTTGTTATCTATATCTGGATTACTAAGTCATTAATATAGACAATATGGATATTTAATGATAGATATTTTAAAGTCCATTGCAACGATCTATATAAGACTAAGTAATCTGGACCTACAATGGGTCAAAATCGGGAAAAATATTTTTTAACCAGAATTTTTTTTTTACCAAAAAAAATTTTTTGTCATACATATTTTTTCACTAGTAAATTTAAAAAAAAATTCTTTTCAAAAAAAAAAAATTTTTGAAAAAAGTTTATTATTTTCTAAATTTTGAAAAACGATTTTGAAAAAAAAAATAATTTTGTTTACCTAAAAATATTTAAAATTTTTATTTTAAAGTATAATTTGGTGAAGGGTATATAAGATGCGGCACAGCCGAATATAGCTTTCTTACTTGTTATATTTTCAATGTTTATTATGAAGTACTTAGTAAACAAATAAGCTCAGTACTAGGTATGCCAAAGGAAGCTGGATTTTTCAGTAATTTTGAAAATGTAAATCACGGTATCGTGATTATAAAAAAAATGTATAAAAAAATGTATTTCAAACTATTGCAAAATAAAACTAATTGATTGTATTAAAAAAAAACAAGTAAGAAAGAATGGTCGGTCAAGCCCGAGCATATAAGAACCTACACTAAGTTAATGAGCAAAAACATTTTTTTTTTTTCAAAATTTCAATAATTTATATTCGTGAGCGATTTTCGGAAGTGGGCCTTATATGAGAGCTATGACAAATTATGGACCGATCACCATGAAATTTGGTCATGTGATTAATGTCTTTATGAAAGTTATTTGTGTTGCATTTTATGTGTATACCAACATTTTTAGGAGATTTATGCTCGTTAAAGCTGCCAGCCAGCCAGACAGACGGACATCGTTTAATCGACTCAGAAAGTGATTCTGAGTCAATCGGTATAATTTAAGGTGGGTGTTAGGCTAATATTTTTGGGCGTTACAAACATCTGCACAAAACCAATATACCCTCCCCACTATGGTGGTGTAGGGTATAAAAATTGGAAACAGAAGAGAATTCATATTTGAAAAAAATTTTAGTTGGTTGCTGTTCTGGTGTTACCAACTATCAATACAAAGTTGAGTAAGCCACCTGTTGGTATTCAAAAGCAGATGGAGTTGAAAAAATCGTCGCATAATATAACAAAGTAATAGAGCAAAAATGGTGTAAGTTACCCTTAACCCTAAGTAAATAGTTTGGGGTTACACCACTTTTGAGCTGATAGCTTCATTTCTGACTTAAAAAATGCGGCATTCACAATATATGGCGTATCTATTGATCGCGGTATTTGGTTTTAACAACTCATATGTCATTTTGAATGGTAATTTATTCTGACTTAGTTATTTAACATTATAGTGTAAACAACACAGTTTTTTTTTTTTGCTTAGAAAATATTGAATTTTGTACCAACAAGACGTCATATGCACAAAAAAGCGCTGCTGAGGCACAGCGATTGCTCACCAAAGTTTATGCAGAATGTGTTTAATCGGTTTGAATGTGCGAGAGGTGGTTTATGCGGTTTAGAAGTGGTTGATTTTATTATAGAAGGCAAGGATCGCCCAGGCCAGTCAAAAACGTTTGAAGACCATCAAGTGGAGGCATTACTCCATGAAAATCGTTGTCAAACTCAAAAAATCATTGGGAGCAAGCAGCGAAATTCGAATTGAAGCTGAGACCTTGAGACTTTGTCTGAAATGCTGCTTGAACGCTATAAAAGAAAATCACACTTGCGATGAAAAAAGGTTTCATTACGATAACCCGAACCGTAAGAGATATTATGTGAGGCCAGGACAACCAGCCGAATCGACACCAAAGCCAAATATCCATAGCGCTAAGGTAATTCTCTGTATTTGGTGGGAGCAAAGGGGTTCTACATATTATGAACTGCTGAAATCTGACCAGATCATCACAGGGAACCTGTACCTTCTATAAATTGACATATATATATTATGAGTTCCCACTGTGATACTACAATTTATTTAGCTTTGTATGGCAGGTACCACTCCCACTTGGAACTTCAAAAGACAAAGTAGCCTATAGTTCCTTCCAAACATACAGGAACATAATGTAAAAATTTCAAGAAAATTGGGTCAATTTGGGAAAATTTGCCTTCTATAGTCTTCAAACCAGCAAACATACATACAAACACACATTCACTTTTATATATATGGGGCATTTCATGTTAAGTGAACCAACTTTTGAAATCGATGTCTTCCGATTGGGATGAAATTTGCACCATAGTTAGTTCTATTGGATATTTAGAACTAACTATGGTGCAAATTTCATCCCAATCAGAAGACATCGATTTCAAAAGTAGGATCACTTGACATAAAATGCCCCATATTGATATAAAGTGGTCGTTAAGTGAAAGTGATCACGCCCACTTTTTGTCAAATTTATTTTCATTTTGGCAGGAATATACTGTAGAAGTTGCAAGACGATATTCAAACTATTACTATTTTTGTCGCTATCTCCTATATACAACTGTGCACTGTGATACTACAGTTTATTTCAATGAAATCATAAATCATCTCAATTTGGGGAAAAAAAGTACCAAAAAGGGGTAAAAACGGGAAGAAAAAACATTTTATCTGAAATTATTAAGCTATATTTTGATAAAATTTTAAACATTGGTTCTTCCAGTCATACAAATATTTACTAACAGGTTGTTTTTCGAACTCAAATGGGTTAGATTGGGATAAATGCGGAACTGTTTTAAAAAGTATAATTTTGTTAGAAAATAAATGAAGGATTTTGATATTTCAAACTTGAGGGAAAAATTTTAAATAATTTAACACATCGACATAAAAGTTTGCTGATATGCTTTTGAGGAAAGTAAGACTTAAGGTTATGTTGCTTTAAGGTATTAAGGTACTATAAATAGAGAAGAAATAGTTCTTCTTTGTTCCTCTAATGATACTGTCTGAATTTTCTATACTAATTGGCGTAGAAACAAGAAATTAGGCGTATATGGTATATTTGCTTTATTCTAATGGTACTTTTCGAATACATAATTTATAAAAATCATACTAGATTGATTTTGAAATAGTTAGAATCCACAAAAATAGGACTTGACTTATAGGTCCTTTTTTTCCTAATAAAAGTACTTTTTTAATATTTAATAATAATGGTCCCAGAAATATCCAAAGGTGGTGATTATATGTACCTTTTCTTTATTCAGTATTTTATTAATATTTTATAATAATGACTTTTCGGTTTTTCTATTACAACGACCAGTAAACATGAAATTGGGAACATATTATAATGAGTGCATGAGAATTCACAAATAGAGACTTCATAGCTCTTTTTATTTATTCAAAGAGTACTTTTTTAGTTCTGTATATTAAGAAACTCGTTCTTTTTCCATTTGTAGCACTATTTACCGACTTATAGCCACATTTATGTTTCATTTAATTTTCATATGAAAAATCGACTTTTGGTTAGAATAGAGTAATCAAAGATTATCGATCCATTTTCCATTTGGACCACTATTTATCGACTTATAACCAGGTTTACGATTCAATTAATTTTAATTTCACTATAACTGGGATGTGAAACGTACCGAGTTAGCTAGTAATATTTTAAGATCAGCTTACTGACTGGCTGGCTGTCCTTATAAACTTTATGCGCAAAGTACAGGTCGAAATTTTGAAAATGTTTCGATAAGTTTTGACACATAGGCCCAAGGACGAAGCATATTGAAACTTATTGAAATCGGCCCATGACTTCACGTCAAAATAGCACTTTTTTGCCAAAATAGTTTTATATAAATAGAAATCAATATAAGGCCAAATTCCGAAAACAACTTTCCTTATAAAATTCAACACAAATAAGTTTCATATCAAATTTCATGATGATCGGTCCATAATTGGCCATAGCTCTGTAACGAGTTTAGATCTCATATAAACGTTGGTAAAACTTAATTGTATCTACGAAAAAAACGCGTCTCAATTTCATGACAATCGGTTCATGATAAGTGATAGCTCCTATATAAAGCCAAATTCCGGAGATCTCTCACAAAAAAACAAATTATTGAAATTTTGAAAAACAGTTTTTGCTGGTATACTCAATGTAGGGTATTACTGGTTTTCATATGAAAAATCGATTTTTGATTAAAAACTTAAATTATCACAGATTATCGTTCTTTTAAAATTTGGACCACCATTTATGTTTCAGTTCATTAGAAACAATTTTATGGAAATTTCGTTTAGAAAAACCATTTCATAGAAATGCATTTGTATTAGTTATACTGTACAGCAAAGTATACTAAATATGTAGAATCTTTTTAGTGTTGTAGTCAAGTCTATCGTGAACTCGTTCATACATATGTGTCATGTCGCTCTGACTCTCACTTTGAATTGGTTTCATTTTAATGTAAATTAATGCGATTCATTGACTTGGAAACCAAACAGAAATGAAAGACCAACAATGATAAGTAACGTTAAATAAACAGACGATGACATATACATACATATGTGTGTAGGTTGTACGTATCCCAGCAGTTTAGCAAATAGTCAATGTAGTCCTTGGAGACAGTAGGTGTCACGAATGTCTAATCACTTGGCTGACTCCAATTTATATATATATATATATTTTGGGCCCCTTGAAACGTATGTAGTGTTTGTAGTGCGGAGAGAAGTCAATTTGTTGCTTTATACATCCCATGTAATCTAGCATGAAGTCAATTGTCACTTAAGTGTATCTAAGTAATCTAGAGTGTAGTCACTTGAAAGGTTTATATATTATTATAAATGATAAGTATAATCACTAGTTCGTCTCAGTCTCCTAGAACTGCTGGGATGTATACATACAATACATACATCCAAATATTCAAAAGTCGTGTAAAGTATAGAATACTTACAGGGTGTTAGTATGTATAAGAGCATGTAAATTAGGGAGACCTCACTTATCTGACGTTTGATGCTACCAAAGCCTAACACGTAAATTAGCAACCCAAAGAAACAATCTGATATTAAACATTAGAAAATATGCTACGAAATGTATTTTTAAGAAATAATTTTAAAAAAATTTACTCGAAATCCGCCTATTTCTAACCCATTATAACAACAATTGTAATTTGCATTTTCAATCCTCATTTAGCATTTATCAGAATTGAAAACAATTATTTTCAGTTTTCGAATTTTCGTTAAAAAAAAAAAAAAACATTTTGAAAATGTGAAATTTAGGATTGAGATATGTGAGAAGAAGGCCACCCTAATGTACAGAAATGTATTTCAACAGCATCATTTATAAATAAACATATGATGTTGTGAATATGAAATGGATCTAAATAGATTCATGTCCATTGTCTGTTGATTTGCGAGAAAACACAATACAAAAATCATTTACCACAAAAAAATAAAAACACTTGCATATGATTACAGTTGCTTTGACGAATGGACAGACACATGGATGTCTGTCACTATCAATTGCTGGCTTACAAAAAATAAAAAAAAAAACAAAATTTTCATACACAGATAAACAAATTACAGTTTTCGTTAATATTTGTCAAAGTAATGAAACAGGATATTAAACCAGTTTGAATTAATAGTCGATATATTCATATATTCCACACACCATTTTGCAAATGATACATACATATGTATGAGCAGAATCATAAAGTTTCGATTAGCATCTGTTAGAAAGACAAATTTACTTAGGCATTATTTTAATTTAAAGCTTTAAGGTTACTCAACTCACAAAAGTAATATGAAACATTTTATCTAATTCTATAATTTGTAATTGATTTCAGTTGGGGACTTACTTTAGCCGATTGCCTCAATATTTTTCCTTATTCAACACACAGTTGGGTCCATTCGTAGATGGGGCTTTTACATATTGATTTTATCATTCCGTTTGTGACACATCAAAATATTCGTCGTATAATCAAAAAGTGTATATATGCTGGGTCCACATAAACTGTCCGTCAGCCTGTCTGTTGAAAACATTATAAGCCCAAACAAAAGGAGCTAACTGGGTAAAATTTTCCACAAATTCTCTCTGTTGATAAGGTTTGTTTGGTATTGAAAATATAGGTCTATAAGTTCACCTAGCCTCCATAAAAATGTTCCCCCGAAATACTGTCATAATACACCATTTGTCCCTAGTCCCCATATAAAGTCCCCCTCAGAAAATTACTTAAACATTCACAGTACAATCATTAAAATTGCATTTGTATACTGACCATTAAAAAATATGAATTTATCACTTTTGTAACACATCGAAATATTCAGCTTAGACCCACAAAAGTATATATATTATAGGCCCTCATAAGATTCTGAGATGATCTAGCTATGTCCGTCCGTCTATCTGTCTGTTGAAGATATGATAGGGCCCAAACAAAAGAAGCTAGCTGGGTAAAATTTTCCACAAATGCTCTCTGTTGATAAGATTTACCCAAAATCATGTCTACCCGAAATCATGTTTAAGCAGTCATACAAATAAATTTTTGTACAAAACTATACTGTAAAGCAAGGGTGCCCAAGCCGTATACTCTTGGTGCTCATTTGTTTTTGTAAAAACTCTTAGGTATAGGCTGTGTGTTTCAATACTCAATAGAGCACTCATCACTAGCAATATGAAATACACAAACAACTTTGTCTTGTTAAGGTAGGGTCACACATGACAAATATTTGCTCAAAAAAGCGTAACCACTTTTTTTAGCACAAATTTGTTTGACGTGTTTACTCTTACAATTGTTTTGTAAGATCAAACAGCATCAAATAAAATAAAACTAAATTGTTTGTTTTGAATCATCCTAAGTAAAATAAGTTTTTGAAATAAATAAAAGAATACAAATATATTTTATTTAGTGGTTACGTCTTTTTCATCAAATATTTGTCATGTGTGACCCTACCTTTAGTCTTTTTGTCGTTTTTCATTGTATACACACAAGTGCAAAGCAACAACACTTTCGTATGCTTTGCTGGTAAACATTGACGACAGCGATCCTCAATGTAGATTTTGTTTTTATTAATCGTATGATATCGTTTAAAAAAGTGTGTATTTTTTTCTTTGTTCTTTGTATGTTTCGGATTTTACAACAAAAAATATTGAATAAAAAATAGTTTTTCTTTAAATGTATTGGTGTTTGCTCTTCCATAAGGAACTTTTCGGCACACCTGCTGTAAAGTATGGCGCAAACCGGGCAAGTTTTATATGAACCTAATTCTTTCTACGAACTTTTGTGAAGATCGGGCCATAATTGACCCTACCCCCCATAAACCCCTATATCAGCAAAATATGTTATTGTCACATATTTTGATGATGGGTATACAGGATTCGGCACAGCCGAAAATAACACTCTTGTTCATACTAAAATCTATTTTTTATACAGCGTTTTTCAACAAGCGGTGTTATTTTGGTATTCAAAGAAAAATGGAATTTTTTGAGATAAATGATCGGATGTTTATTTCATAATAAAGAGGAAGGTATGCCGTAAATAATGAAAAACAACATCAACCAAATGGCCACCACGTCCACGCTTACAGGACCATATCCTTTTCATGAAATTTTCCATAACCAAATCGCAAGGTATATCCTCGATAGCCTCACGAATTCTACCTTTGAGGTCTTGACTCGACGCTGGGCTGTTGGCGTAGACCTTATCTTTCACGTGGCCCCAAAGGAAGAAGTCGCAAAGTGTTAAATCACAAGATCCCGGTGGCCAATTGTGATCACCTCTTCGAGAGATAACACAGTCCGGAAACTTTTCCCGTACAAGAGCAATGGTTTCGTTGCTTGTGTGGAACGTAGCGCTGTCTTGTTGAAAGTAAACATTGTCCAGATCAATATCATCTTACTCCGACTATAAGATACGCTGTAATGATGTTTGTGGAATGCCCAATTCCAAAGAACGATGAGAAATGGACAAACCTGGGGTTTCTTCAACACTTTGGGCTACAGCAGCAATATTCTCAGTTGTTCTTGAGCGACGTGTATGGGTTTTATTGTCTACCAATTTCTGTATTGCGGTCCGACAAGGTGCTTCACGACGACCCAAAAATGCTTTAGTTTTGCGAACTGCTACTGCAAGATTTTCACAATTTTTGTAGTGAATTTTCATAATTTCAATGCGTTGTTGAACCGTGTATCGTTCCATTTTTAGTAATGGCGTAGTTTCTACTTGTCAATTGTCAAAGAATAAAAGCTTCAAAAGAGACAGCTACCGAAATACCGGGTGATTCAAAATAACACCTGTTGTTGGAAAACCCTTTATTAAATATGAGTTATCATCGATTGAGGTTATTTTCCCTAAAATCGCTGTACTTACGAAGTTATTAACGATTTTAGATATTACAGGTTTTTATATTAAAAATCGAATTTTAACAAAAAATGTGAGTGATCACAAATTGAGCTTATTTTTCTTAAAATCGCAGTATTTACGAAGATATTAACGATATAACATATTTGAGTTTTTTATGCAAAAAATCGATTTTTGGTACTAAATATGAGTGATCACAGATTAAGCTTATTTTCGTTAAAATCTCAATATTTACGAAGTTATTATCGATTAAAGATATTTGAGAGTATTTTATACTGAAAAACTTTTTTTGACATAAAATATGACTGATCACAGATTGAGCTTATTTTCCATAAAATCGCAGTATTTGCGAAGTTATTAACGATCTATACTTTTATTATCCATATAAATAATAACATACATACACTTAACACAGCACATCTACACGTTGGTGAAGGGCTCAGCCGAATATACACCAATACCCCGTCGCTTCGTTCTGCGTCGCACAGTGGCGCCCGTAGAACAAGTGTGGTTGTAAAAATCAAAAATTTCATGTGCCCCTAAAAATTATTGAATAAATCTATTTTACAGGAAATTGTCCAACGATTTCAAATATGGTACTACTATTACAATCAGATTTTTGGTTTAGAAGATATAGCCCTTCAAAGTTGAAAATCTGTTTTCAAAAAAACAGATCACTTCTAGGTAATTTGGTCCTCTTTCAGATACAATATCTCGTCATTATTTTTAATTCTATTGATTTATTAAGAAAGGAATAAAAAAAAATATACTGTTTGCTTTGTTTTTGTCTATCCATTTTTTCAATATTTCTCAACTTTGATGGAAAAAAAACTATCAATTTCTATAATAAAATAAGTTCTTTGATTATTCCTATACCTAATGTAAAAACGTCCAGCTGCCCCTCCTTGCCAATTTTTTGCTAGAGGTAAATGGTTCCAAAAATGTGTTGCATGCATTTTTGGGCAATTTATGACATATTTATCCCATTAGATATGGATTGTGAGTAATATTTTACAAAAAAATTAAAAATAAATTAAAAAAAAATTGTTTTTAAATTTTCCTGCAAAAATTTTAAATCATAAAAATAAACATAAAAAATCAAACATTTTAAAAAAATATTTTATTCTACTTTCCATAAAATTGATTTTTCCACAAATTTCAACTTTGCTAAAAGTTCTTCCTAAAAGGCGTATAACCCTTTTCAAACACTCATTTCATAGGCTGATCAATTATCTATCATATGCCTTTTAAATTTTTTGATTACCTCATTTGGTTGCAACGAAAAATCTCAAATGGCGCCAATGTGCGTCGTTTCGAAGTTGCTTCTTTTTAAAATTTCTGTAATTTCGAAGTTGCGTTGCTTTTGTTTCAGTTCGCGTCGCATGTCTTCGATGTTGCGTCGTTAGTGCTTTCACTTGCATCATTTTAGATTCAATTTGCATCGCATGGCTTCAAAGTTACGTCGCTAGTGTTACGATTTGAGTCGCATGGCTTCGAAGTTGCGTTGTTAGTGCTTTGATTTGCGTGGAATTTTTATTGAAAAATCAATTTTTCAGCTAAAATTACAAATCTTGGAACCAATTAAATGAAAATCAATACAAATGTATGGAAAATCGAGCTTCGGTTTGCGTCGTTTCGGTTTGATTCGCGTTTCTCCGGTCCCAATTAGCGACACAAACCGGAGTATTAGCGTACTAGCACTCTTACTTGTCGAAAAGTCGAATATTCAAAGATTGACTTGTAAATTCGAAAACTGCCAATTACAAATCTGTCCCCACGCCAATTCATAATAGGTATAACCTATTGTCATTTGTCATTCTCATTTAATGTTTATTATAATCAAAAATAACCTTTATAATTGTTTGAATTATTATTTAAGAGTTTTTCTTACTTATGTTTATTTATATAACAGACTATGTAGATTCTCTTGCTTTTTTAAAGAAATTTATTACCTGAGTAAAATCGCAATTTTTTTTTTAAATTTATAAGAATAAAAATGAAAATGTCGAAAAGACTCCAAAAAATATGTGCTTACCATTTTTTTTTTTTTAAATCAGAGGATCCTAGCATAAAAACTTGTGTTTTTTCTGGAATTCATGATACTACTAAAGTTTTAATTGCTTATAGAATTTATTTTAAAATATTTCAGCTGTTACAAAAATAAAATATCAATTGATTTAAATTAAATCCCAGAAGCTTGCGAATACAATTAAAACCATATTTTGTTGCATGTACTACTTATAGTCAAATAAATGTAGCAATTGAAAAACAAAGAACACGTATTAAAACCACGAAAAAATTTAATTAATAAAAAAAAATTACATCCGTAGGCTGTTTTTATCATGACTATAAATATGATAATTAAATCTTTTGTATTCACATTAACACTATGAAATATAAAGTTAATGAAATTGCAAAAATGTGTATATTTAAAGAACTTTTGTGACCCTGGGCGAATTGGAAGTAAAATATATATTACGGACAATTTTAAACCACTGGAATATTAAAGCAAACTTTTGTATGTTCATAGATCAGAAGACACCACTAATCTCAAGCAGGTTTATGCACTCATTAATGCTGCACAGTGGTTAATACATTTTTTATTTTGGAAATAATACGGTAGCTCGTGAATTTTTTTATTTGTGAATTATTATATTTTGAATTATTTGCCACTTTTATCGAGCAAGAAAATAATAATCGACAAAAATTTTCAATGTTTTTGACAGTTTAACTAATTTATAAGACTCATATGTACTCGAACCAAATAGTATGTACTCGAATAAATACACAATACATAAAAATGTATGTAATATTTAAAAGTCCAGATCTTCACTTGGCGAAATTTGTTATTTTTTCACTCTTGTAAACATTTAAGAAATCCATTTCATTATTATCAAACCACTAGTACACTTAAGTATTATCTACAAATAATTGTGGAAATGCCAATGATGCAGCACAATATTGTTGAGTGGTTGGGTGCTACAACAAATTGCAAACATGTAAGTGGGAGTGATGCTGGCTATAATTGTGGCTTAGTATAAACTTTAGTATTCACAAAGCTATCAATAGTTGCAGCACTTGCAACAAATGCAACACATATTTAATTGGATTCCATACGCAATTCGCTGCAGATACAAAGTGAACAAAGAATAAATGTATTAGTGGGAATTGCACTGTACGGGAAAGTGTAATTGAAAGTTTATTAAATGATACACTATTTATAAACTTTGATACAAATAAATGAATGCATAAAGTTCTGTATAAATTGCAATTATGTAATAAGTTCAGCTGATTATTTTAAATTAAAAATTCTTCTCTAAAACAATTTCACTCTCTGGCGTATGAGTATTATTTAATATGAAATACAAATAAATATCACTCATACGTAAGAAACACATCCATCATATAAAATAAATGAGTATTATTAGAAACTGTAGCTCGAGAACGCTTGGAGATATCTTAATGAAATTTGAGTTAGTCAGTGCTGAGCTGTTTTAAATTAACACGGTCTCGTAGTTGGAATAATGGCTATTGGGCCGTCTCCCCAAAGTTGCTCACCTTTTGGGCATATAAAATTAAAAAGAAGACCAAAAATTAAATTTTAATAATTATGTTGTTAACATTATTAATATATAATTTATATGCAAAATTGCTTTAACAACTATATTTTTGCCTTTAGATTGTCGTAGGTTAATCAAGTCCAAGTAAAAAAATATATTCAAAAGAGTGCAAACATTTTTCTTAATGATTTTGACCACTTTGACTCCAAATACAAAAGGGTTAACAGTGTCCTAGAAATAATCAAACCAAGAAGAAGCAATGTGAAATTAAATAAAGGGTGTCTCAGTAAGAATGCACTTTTTTATTTTTAAAATAAAACCACGTATTTTTTGATATAGTTGTGATTTATTTTAATTGGAGTGTAAAGAAGACATGTTCTAATTAAGTATGAAATAAAATAACCGTCAATTGGCCCCCTAGGCTCTGCTGATAGACCATTACTCTTTTCGTGATTTTTTCACGGAGATGTGGCTGTATCTCACCGATGCACTGTGGCGCCATTTGAGTTTTTTCGTTGCAAAAATCATTACTTTTGAACAGAGACCGAAAATAAAATGTTCACTTTCATTTCAATGGTAAATTCACATTCGCAGCCATTAAAAAATTCATTTGATGCAACACAACGATTAAATATATTAAATTTATAAATCATTGAATGTAAAATTGTTTCACAATTTCTTTTTGAAATTGCATTACTTCATATTCATCATATTTTTTCTATAATATGCTAAAAATTACTAAAAATATATTATTGTATGTAAATAAAAGAGAAGTAACAATTATTAAGATCAAGAACAATTGAATTGTTTGTCTCACATCAAACCATTAAAAATAAAGGCCATACGAAGCCATGTAAATAAAAATCATTTCATAACTGTTATTTTGAGTGATTTATTTTTATCACCAAAATATAAATCACAACTTGGGTTTTTTTTGGTAAATGGACGAGTTATTTTCGATCTCTGCTTTTGAACCAAATGAGATAATCAAACAATTTAAAAGGCATATGACAGATAATTGATTAACCTATGAAATGAGTGTTTGAAAAGGGTTCTACGCTTTTTTGATAAATACTTATAGGGTAGCAAAGTTGAAATTTGTGGAAAAATTAATTTTATGGGAACTAAAATAAAACATTTTTTATATTTCTTTTTAAAGGCTTTTATGACTTAAAATTATTCTATAACAGATTAAATTTTTTTTTTTTTTTTTAATTTATTTTTAAATTTTTTATAAAATATTGCTTATAATCCGTAAAGGAAGGTGGGTTTTCATGGTTACATATCATAAATTGCCATAAAATGCACACATTTTCAAAAATGTTACCTCTAGCTAAAAATGGGGCAGCTGGAAATTTTTGGATTAGGTGAAGGAATAATCAAAGAACTTGTTTTGAAAATATGGTAAATATAGAAATTTATAGTTATTTTTTATTTTCCATCAAAGTTGAGAAATATTTAAAAAATGGATAGTTGGTAAATATTGACTTACCAGCGTACAATTATAATTTTCTTAACATATAGATCTATCAATAAAATCAAAAAGAATGACGATCCGTTACCTAATGTATGAGATACTGTATTTGAAACCGAACCAAATTACCTAAAAAAGCATGTTTGAAATCGTTGGACAATTTCCTGTATAATATTTTGTAGGGGCACATGAAATTTTTGATTTTTGCAACCTCACATGTTCTACAGGCGCCACTGTGCGATGACGCGTTTGATCTTGGATTTGAGCTAAGGAATTGTTCTTGGTTTATTCGCGTAATCCCGAGATTTCACAAAACTCCAAAGAAAAAAATTACATGGCGCACAGTGGTATAGAAAAAGGGGAAATAAATATGTAACTTCTAAACTGTTAGAAATTTCTCATACGTAAAGGGGAAGTGTTCTCGAGTTTATGTTTTGAATTTGGACCTCATGGTCCCACCAGGGTCCATTAGGGATTACTTAGTAACACGCAGAGAATTTCCCTAACACAAAAATTCATAAAAAAGTATGTTTGCCTACCAACAAAATTTTTATTAATGTAAATAACAGTGCTAAGGAGTGAGATCGAAAAATTCTAAATATACATATATGTTAATAAAAATTAAACCAGTAAACTTACAGCTTTGAATCTTTTTTTATTTGATTGAAATTATTATTACAATATACAAAAAATATTATTTTTATAGTTCTAATCAATTGTGATGAATTTATGAACTTTTTCCGGAAACCCTTCTATTAAAGTTTTTATTGAACTTTCTGTCACTTTGTTCGACACCTTTTTTGTGCTCTTCAATTCTTTTTTAACAAGATCCCAATATCTCTCCACTGGCCTTAGCTCCAGGCAGTTTGGAGGATTTAACTCTCTTGATACAAATAACACATTATTTTCTGCTTTTGGGTCCTAAACTTTTCTTCAACATTCCCTCGAGCATCATAAAAAAATTTACCCAGAAGCTGCAAACAATTTTCCATATGTACATTTCGTTCCATTTATGCAGCATGTATATTTTTTGTATAAAATTTGACTTCAATTTCCGTGTTCTGTCTTTGGCCTCTAAATTTACTAAAATGCTTTACAAAGGTAACTTGATCAAAAAAAAATCTAATAATACTTGGGTTTTATTAGATTTTTTTGATGAAAAACGTGTGTTAAGAATTTTACGATCTCAGTCCTTAGGTAAATTCTCTGCGTTGCTGCAATAAATCGATTAATGCATGCGCAGTGTTGCAGTTGGCGCAGTCTTGCTAAAACCACATGAAGTTAAAATTGATCAGTTGAGACCACAAGAACTCATTTATCATGTTCCTGTAACAAGTTTCGTTCACATTCACTGCAATTCCCGCATCATCTTCAAAAATATAAGACCCAATCATGCTGTCTGACCAAAATCCGCACAGACAGTTGCTCGTTGTGGGTGTAGTTTTTTCTCAGGGATTGCATGAGCATTTTTTGAGCCCCAATTTCGACAAGTTTGTGTATTTCCGAAGCCATTCAGATGGAAATACACTTCATCGGAGAAGATTACTTTTTTCAAAAAATTGGCTTTGACTTCACTATCCTCCAATACCCATTAAACAAATTGCCGGCGCTTTCCGTGGTCTGCTGGTATGAGCTCCTGACTAAGTTGAAGTTTGTACGAATAAAGGTGAAGGTCTGTTGCCAAAATTCGCTGCGAAGTGCTTTCTGAAATTTGAAGTTGTTGCGAACGATGCCCAATTGATGTTTTCGGGTTTTCGGCAAACACTCTCGTTTACTGCAGCAATGTTTTCAAGATACCGACCGGTACCTTGATGCACAAGAGTCTGACTGTCCATAACCGACCCAGTTTCAGCAAATTGTTTGACCAATATTTGAATGGTTGACACTTTCTCAACTGAAAATTCTTCGAAGTTTGCAGGCAGTCTCAGCTTTTTTGTAATAAGTTTTCACAAATTATAACTAGAATCTTTTCCAGTGTTAACGCATTTACACACTCTGAAGCCGATGAAACACTGGCTAACACAATTCGTTTTTGGCTCCCATTATTTAGCGTTGCTGAGTTATATCAAATGTCACAGTAATCCTACCAGCACTCCTTGAAATTCAAAAAACAAACAACCTAATGCCCACTTATAAATATGTAAATTCCTCTAACACCCAGATGTTTAAAGTATTTCAAACATTTTATTACAATTCTCAGGAAATACATGTTTTTTGTGCTGCTAAGCGAAAAAGTGAATTTCTTTTGGCCAAAAAATTGGTTTTTGTATTAAAAGTGGCTCTAAAACACATATGAACATATGTATAAGCCAACAAACAGAATCCAGCTTGAAAATCAATGTATATATATATACACATAAGAATATTTCACCATATACATTGTACTTATGTACATTAGGTTCACCCCGTTTGTATGAAGGAAAAATATGGTATCGAAATATTTTTTAGGATACCATTTCTCGAAATTTTTGTCCTGGGCTCAATAAAGAATAAAAGGTTCCTTATTTATTTACAAGGAAAAGGAAACATTTGCAATATAAGTATCACGTGAAAGGCAGAACGATTCATCCAAAAGTAGAGAAATTGGGTACCATACGAATTGAAGTCGAGAGAGACCTTGAAAGGGAGACCTTGAAAGACGATTGTGCATAACCGAAATGAAAGCTATAAAAGAAAATCATTTTTGCACCGACTCATTACTTGCGATGATTAATGGCTCCATTACGATAACCCAAAGCGTAAGAGATCGTATACGAAGCCCGAGCAACCAGCCGAATAGACGCCAAAGCCAAATATGTATGGCGCTAAGGTAATTCTCTGTCTTTGATAGGAGCAAAAGGGTTCTATCTATTATGAGCTGTTGAAAACTAACCAGTACCTAACGGAACTGATTCGTTTGAATCGAGCATTGGCCGAATGAGGTCAAACATGAAACCGTTATATTCCATTAAAACAACGCTCGGCAACATACTACAATACCTATTTAAAAGTATTTAGAATGAAGTGGTTGGAAAGTTTTGCTTTACCCGCTTTATAGTCCAGACTGTTCCCCCTCTGTCTACTATTTGTTTTGATCGAAGCACAACGCTCCCTCTGGGATACGCTTCACTTTGGAACAGATTATCCGATATTGCCTTGATTCGTGCTTGGCCTCAAAAGATGAGGTGGCGGTTTCATAGAATAAATTTTACTTTTATTTTAGTTGGGCCACCCTAATCTACATACATATGTTATTCATCTGTGAAAACGAAATACATGATTTTGTGTTAGTTCCTTTTTTTTAGCACTTTTCTCTCACAATTTTCAGATTTGCAACACTTTATAACCTAGTTTCAGGTTTCTTGTGCACATGCACAAGTTTGTATAGATTCTTTTTTTCTGCATTTTCATTTTGATTGAAATCCTATTTAGATACAATGCAAACGAAATATCTCAAAAAAGTAAAAGAAATAAACTGGCACAAATGAACTCGTTAGCTATATGAATTTCGTTTTTGTTTTTGTTTTTGAATTTGAATTTTTTTTTTTTTTTTGTTTGCTGATGTATTGTACAAATTTAACAAACAAATTGAAATAGTTTAGTTGTTTCTTAAGTGATATTTAGTTAAACTTTTAATACAAACACATATTTTGACATACAACCAGTATTTTTGTTTACTTAAATTGAGTTTAGCAAAAAACTACCTACCAGGTCTGGTCTTTGAAACAGTACCCGTATGATATTTGTTATGTTAAGCTATCCTCAGGAATGGATGAGTAATTTTTTGTTACTGTTATATACAAAATTGCTTATAGAAAATATTGTTATAGGGACGAAATATATGTTCAATATCCTGTGTGTACAACAAATGGATTTTTAGGAAAATGTATTGAAATTAGTGTTACTATGAGACCAATATTGTAAAAATTTTATAAGTGATTAAAAAGTTATATACAATTGAAATTGATCGATTTGAAAGTGAAGTTAAATTTTTTATACCCTTCACCTTCGTGAAAAGGGTATATATGAGTTTGTCACTCCGTTTGTAATTTTCACAATATAATTTTCCGACCCTATAAAGTATATATATTGTGGATCCTTATAGATAGTGGAGTCGATTAAGCCATGTCCGTCTGTCTGTCTGTTGAAATCAATTTTCTGAAGACCTCAATTAACTTACAAACTTGATTCATACATCAATATAACGGGAATTCTTCCGGCGCGGTTGCTATTTAATATCGAGAAAATCGGCCTACAAAGGAATCGGCTGAGATATAAGGAAAAAGCCGGGTCGATTTTTGGCCTATTTTTGATCTATATCTGGATTACTAAGTCATAAATATAGACAATATGGATATCTAATGATAGATATTTCAAAGTCCATTGCAACATATAGCTATAGTAATTTGGACCTACAATGGGTCAAAATTGGGAAAAATATTTTTTGACCCGAATTTTTTTTTACCAAAAAAAATTTTTTTTTACTAAAAATTTAAAAAATTAAAAAAAAAATTTCGAAAAAAAAAATTTTTTTAAAAATTATTTTTTATATCTTGAAATATTTTTTTTAAATTTTGAAAAAAAAAAATTTTTTTTTTTTTACCTAAAAATATTTAAAATTTTTATTATAAAGTATAATTTGGTATAAGATTCGTCACAGCCGAATATAGCTCTCTTACTTGTTGTATGATCGTAATAAAACAGTTTCAACAAATTTGGAACGGGTAAGGTCTGAATGCATCGTCGACCAATTTGTTTCCTCCCTTAACACAAATTTGTCTATAGATAATATTGTTATACACAAAATTCTATATAAAAATAAGAAAATGATCCATAGATTGCAGAGTGATGACCAGACGAAATAAAAAATGCACCAAAATCGGTGTTCATAGCAAAAAACATATCAAAAAAAAAGCAGAAAAATTTGCAAAAATTAAATATTATGAAAAAAGCATCAAAAAAATAGCATCAAAAAAACTAAAAATAGCATCAAATAAAATTATTTTTTAATTTTTATTAAAATTTTAATTATTCTCCTTTTAAAATTCTGATGTAAAACACTTCGATTGTCAATTATTCGAATTTAATTTTAATCGAATAAACGTTTAACATTTTTATATTATTCGAGTGATTAATTTTTTTAAATTTCCCCGAATATTCCATCGAATAAACAATACATAATATTACTCGAATAGTTTACTATAATATTTACTATATTTACTAGTCGCTTAATATGCTTTATCGTGTCAAAACAGAAATTCTAAAATTAATATAGAAATAACTTTTTTTAATAAAATTTCAAATGATGAAAGTCTCTGTTTAACATTACTGGCTCTATTTGTTAGAGATTTTTTCCATCAATGTTTCTATTTATATAAACGATTTTTAAAATTTTAGCTTAAAAATAAATTTATTCGAGTTTTCGATTATTCGACAATTATTAATCGAATAATTTTTTATTCTAAACTGAAAAATCTTATTCATTAAAATAATATTTTTTTCCTCGATTTCAAAATGATATCTGGCAGAATGCGCTTCATCAAGATCAGCCGCTGTTCTTGATGAAGCGCATTCTGGACGTCCAACTTTGGGCCACTATTACAAACATTGGTGGCCACATGTCACGAATAGCACAAACAATGCTGGCCTCCTAGGCGCCAACTGTTGCTGCTTTATCAGCATAAACCAGTGATTTAACGTGGCCCCACAGGAAATAATTGAGAGGTGTCAAATAGCACGACCTTCTAGGTGTATTTCTTGAAGTCGAGTTATCGCAAAATTTGAATTTAAATAAATCGATGGTTGCGATCGCCGTATGACACGTAGCGCAATTCTGTTGAAACCACATCTCGCCCGTACCAACGTCTTCCATATTTTCAAACCAAAGATATTTGATCATGTTGCGGTAACGATCTCCATTGACAGTAGCGTGATCTTCGGCTTTAATTTTAAAGAAATAAGGTTCGATGATGTAACCAGCAAGTAAACTGCACCAAACTGTGCATTTTTCTGGATGTAATGAAGACTGTGGGATCTGGTGTGAATTGGTCTTACTTCGTATGCGGCAATTTTATTTAATAACAACCCCTATGAGCCAAAAATGAGTCACATAGCTGAACAAATTTTTGCAATAAAATTTTGAAAATTTAGAAAAAATTGTTTTAAATTTTTTTTTTTAATAATTTTTTTTTATTATTTTAAGTATACTAAGGTGAAGTAGTAGCATTTCTTATGTCTTTTAAATCTACCTATTGTTTATTTTTTATTAAATTATTTTAATTAAATTATTTCAGGCATAAAGTTAAAAGAGCTTTAAAACCACAATTAAATAAAAAGTTTTTTATAGACATAATATGTTTATATTTATTACTATAAAAACAGTTCAATAACTTGTAGTAATTAATTATTTTTCAAACAAATTTAAATTTTATTACAATCAATAAAAATTTTATTTCTTTTAGAAAAATTAAGAAATGGCTATTTGGTTTTATTAATCAATTCACAACTATTTACATGTTCCACCGTATCAAGTTTTAATTCAAAAGAAAAGTTTCTTAAAGTCAATTGTAAAATAAAGATATAAGAAGACTTAAAAGAAAAAATCCATTCAAGTGTACAATATACATTAGTATATTTACACATATGTAGACATATTCCTGAAACTGGCTACATATAATATAATAAATTATAATATAGAATCTATACATATTTACATACATACTAAGGTGGCGCTTATTTTGGACTTTTTGGAGTTTTGATGCTTCAATTGTTCTCTATTATATAAAAACCAAATGTTGAAAATTTTAACAAAATCGGTTAACGTTTAGAAGTTGCACATTTTATTTGAACATAATATTAAAAAAATGAAACAAATTGTTTTCGATTCTAATAAAAGCTAAATAAGGATTAAAAACAATTGTTAATATTATAGGTTGGGGAAGGCACCGATTTGAAATTGGAAAATTTCAAGAAAATTAAATTTTTGGTGTTACATTTCGTATATAACACTTAAAGAAAAATATGTTTCATATACGTTATGTCTCAAGTGATTTTAAGACGACTTGACATAATTGTATATTTCCAACACTCATAACAAAAGTAATTAAACTTGTTAAACGCCTCCATCTTAGATATTTTAATATAACTGATTAAAGGCAAGGCGGTCGAAGACTTTAAATTTCAATATTCACTTTCGCAACCACTTGCCATATGACAATGAAGGGGTTGAGGAACTTTAGTTTATACTGTAATTTTTTTAATCAAAGTATCTGTCAAAACCTTAATGACCATATTTTGCGGGCCATTTTATATATCTACCTGTTACAGGTATAACAATAGAATATGTTATTTAAGTGCGTTTTTGTCTGCACAATAAAATACAAATATGTACAAATTTATGACTTTTTATGAATTCTAAGAATTTGTTACCAAAACTTGTCTCGCAAAGTGAGTGTGGTAATGATGTATGAATATTTCTTTGGAATAGAAAAAACCCCATAATATTTGTTCTCTTGTTTTGTAAATGGCACAAAAACCGCATTTAAAAACTTAAACATCAAAATGTCGTTGAAAACACATTTAGTGAACAATCACCAGCCGAGTCTGATGAACAAGGCAAGAGATTTTACCAAGTTTCAGACTCGAACATATTTTTTATGTTTTGTGAATAAAAGTGGAAAATATATTTTTTTGTTTTGTTTTTTTCATGTACGAATATTGCAAAGTAATGTTCAGCAAAGTTGTTAAGATCAATGCCGGCTACAACATAGCCAATAAAGGAAAACTGGAAAATCAGCTTTTCATAAATTTTGTCGATAGTTATCGTACAAAACTCAACTAAAATCATATAATACTATACCCAGAGAAATAATATAGTTGTACATGTTTACCATAACCATATCAACACATTTACAATAATATGGTTACAGTAATTATGTATAAGATTGCGGTAACCATAATATTTTTAAATTGCAATTCACATGATTGTATCAATCATATAAAACTTATTTGGAATAAAATTTGATTAAGATTTATATGCAGAGAAATCATGCTACAAAACTATTAAAAGGAAATAAATCTCTTCAAATTTCTAATAATGATACAAAATTTAATTTAATACAGATGAGTTTATGATATTCAAAATCACCATAACTTCCACTTGAGCACACACTTCGCAACAAAAACTGTTACGATTGATCGATAATATACTCATGGCTTATTGAATGGTTAAGAGTTTAAAAGCCTTTATTAACAGTAATCCTTAATGTTGTAGAATAAGTATATGTATATGGACAAAAATACAAAAGATGTCAAATTTAAATTTTTCTGAAATAATGGCATATACCTTGATACACAACAAAACGTGATACGCGAAACAAATAAAATTAAAAAATAAATTTTTTTTTTACTCATATACTCGGTGTACCGTATTAGATGGTCGGGGTTGACTATACTTTCTCACTTTCTCAAGTTATGAAATGTCATGAAATATAAAAACTATATTAAATCTTCTTCAACTTTTAATTCTTAATATTCTGTGTCATATATTGCTTTATTTATATAGTAACGCGGCGAATGAGTTATATTTTCTAAAGCAAAAGCAGATTATTTAACAATCATACGCCCCGATATATACTTATATCTTGAATAGTGTTTATAAGAAACCGACTTTTAAAAAACCGATTTGTCGGTTAACCGAAAATTGGCCTTTTTTAAAAAACCGGTTATTCGGTTAACCGACTTCGGAAAAACCGAGTTTTTTTCATTTTAGTCCCAAATTTTAACCGAGTGATATAAACTGTATATACCGGTTAACCGAAAATCAACATATTATTCGCAAAAAAACCAAGATTTCGAAGAAAAACTGGTTTTTCGGTTAACCGGTTTATAAACACTAAATTGAACAAATTTTATGTTTCCAGGCTCTTTGATTTAAAAAGAAAAAATTTTTTTATAATAACGAAATTGTGCATATGTATGCACGTCTGAGTGTATGAGACACCATAAGGGAGACTATATGTTACTTTTGGAGTTTTCTGTAATAAAGATCCTAAAAAATTCAAATTAAGATCATTTGATCCTGGATGCTTTTTCTTCTTCTTTTCGATTTTTATATTATAGTGAACCTGGAAATATGAAATCAATTGCTTACATACATGAATATATTGGGAATTATTTGAAATCGACACAATCGGCCGACAAATTGCGGAGATATAAGGAAAAAATCAGGACAGCCTCGATTTTTTACCTATTTTTTGACGACTATATATTGACGACTAAGCCATTGTCAATATATACAATTTTTTTTAAACAACAATTATTTTTTTTTTTTTTAATTTGCATACAAAATTTGCTTTATAAACCTGTAATAAATTAAGAAATTGATTATGAATAAGGTCTTAAATGTCTTTTGTAACTGTATAAGTATAGTAGATATAATATTATCTATAAAATTTATCATTTTCACCCGCTAAACATTGAAATATTCCAAAAATCATTTTTTAATGGATCTATTTTTGGGAAGAAAAATTTCATTATTCTAGCTTCCTGAATTTCAGCTCTTCGAAGATGAATCAGTCATTAAACCTATAACAATACTCTTTTATAGTAAAGTAATAAGTTTGTTCTTTTATTTTATGAAATTCTAGTAGAAAATGTTTAGAAACCAAAATATACTGCTACCCTAATGTACTAATATAAAGTTATTTTTAAGTTATTTGCAAGAGTAAAAACTTAAAGGAAAATACAATGATTTTTATTTATGACTGATAAATAAAGAGGCTTACACTCAAAAATTTTGTCAATTAAATAAAGTTATAAAATCTTGCAGAAAAAAGTTTAATAACAAAATAACTCCACATGTAAAAAAAAATATATAAATTATCAATATTAGCTAAATTATTCAGTCCATGAAACATCGCAAACAAAATGACCATGAGCTTTCTGATTTGGTTCAAACGAGCTGTATTCACAGATCTATATTTGTATATTTGAAGATTAAAAATTTTAATTTTTTGTTTGTTCTTTTCTATAAATCACAAACTAATTCTCAAAATATGTTTTCAAAACAAATAATTAAGACACTTTAAAAGTTTTTTTTATTGAAATTTTTAAACCAAATGCATCACGTTGTTGAAATTTTGTGTATATGTAATCACAAAAATTATGTAAGGCCTGAGATCGAAAAATTTTTAACATATATATTAATAAAAATGAAACCACTAAACTTACAGTTTTGAGTCTTTTTTTATTTGATTGAAATTATTGTTACAATTTACAAAAAAAAAAAAAAAATTTATACTTCTAATCACTAATGATAAAATTTTGAACCATTTTCGGAAACCCTTCCATTATGGTTTTTTTAGTGCTTTATGTCACTTTGTTCGAACAGGTTGTCCATCTCCGTTTAAAATCTACCACACTTTTGGACACCATTTTTGTGCTCTTTCATTATCTTTTAACAAGACCCAATATCTCTCCAATGGACTCAGCTCCAGACAGTTTGGAGAAATTGCCTCTTTTGGTAAAAATACCACATTATTGGTCTTGTACCACTCAAGACCTTTCTTACCATAGTGACAGATACCAAATCAGGCCAAAAATAAGTGGACACATTAAGAAGTCTTCTGAATTGAAAAATCCATTTTTTGTGAACATTCCTTGATGTAAATTTCGGTGTTTATAGAGCCCTTTGTAACAAATTTTTAGCTTCTTTTGCCGCAACTACATATTGCTTGCCATACCAAGAACTTTTTGAGAACATTTTCTACTTTTGTCACCTAAACTTTTCGACAACATTCCCTCGAGCATCAGCAACATAGAAATATTGACCCGGAAGCTGGGAAAAATTTTTCCAGAACATATGTTTCGAAATCCATTATGCAGCAGGTATATTTCTTTTATAAAATTTGACTTCAATTTCCGCGCTCTGTCTGTCACTTTCCTACCGGATGTGTTGGGAACTCTTTTGAAAATGATTTCTATTTTTTTTTTTGGATTTAGAAACATCATGTGGACCATTCCTTCTACCTGAACCAGATTTTATATCAACGGATAAGTTCTTCCGGTACTGTTAAATAACATTGGAAACAGTTTGACGGCAGGCCTTTGATTGTTTGGCCAACTTTTTGTAGGACCAAGTTGGGTTTTGTTGAAAATATTTAATAATTTTAGTACGCACTTTTTTGTCACTCATTTGAATCAGATCAAAAAAAAAAAAAAAAAAAATCAAAGTATTGGTTGAAAGTTTTAATGAAAAACGTGTGTTAAGAATTTTACGATCTCAGTCCTTATTTGCATTAGGTCTTAGTTATCATCATTAAAAAAATTAGACTGATAACTGAAAATATTTTTCTTGTTGCTCTTAGCCAATTTTAGGGACATTTTATCCTTCACATATTTATATTATGACTCCACACATCTTATGAAATTTGTCTACCAACAACAAATTCATGAAAAAAATGAAAAGGGGTAAAGTAAAGTTCGTTTTTTGTTTATGTTCTAATGTCGCCTTCTTGTAGCTTAAAGTTGGTTGAACATTTTAATTCAAATATTTAACAAACAAAAGTTTCAACATATAAATCACACCAAATCTTTTACTTTGATTTTCTAAAAGTGTCGCATTCGCTATCGTAAGTGTATCTTTTTCCAAAAAAACTGTTTTTATTACTTTAACTTGAACTTTCCTACATTAAAAGTGACAATAAAGACTTCAGCTGGAAGTATGTTCCACATACAGACAGTACGCATATAGATCTAATTTTCCCTGTAGTGTGTTGTTCGCTCCACTGGCCAATCGACCAGAAAGAGATGTGTTCTTAATGAATAACGTATATTATGTAAATGCAGGTATTAAGAACATGTTCCCGATTGTAGTAACGATATAACAGTGAAACGCAGCCCACACTGCGACGATGCTCCAGCCAATAATCACCTTCACCTTCTTCTGTATGCGGTCGAGTAGCTCCAAAATAGACTTTGAAGCACCGGCCCATACATGACAGTTGTATACCATTTTCAGTCGGATATAGGTGCTGTAAATAGTGAGGAGATCAGATGGTGTGAAGAAAATCGCGACACTTGAATGCTTCTTTCGACACTTGAAAAATGTGTTGTTTAGACCAGCGGACATCACATTGTATTGTCATGCCCAGAACATCAAGAGCGTCTGATTCCACAATATTTATACCATCCACAAATACAGATGAAGGGATATGATCTGTCGTTCGTTTTTGTGTCAACATGCAACACTGAGTCTTGCGAGCTTTGAAAGCGCCTTATTCGTACGACCCCATTTAAAGATTGTCACAAGGTCCCGATTAATGGATTCATTCACGTTTTGGCACATTGCCCCAATCTCCAACAGACTTGGTCCATAACTAAATGGATATGAATGTCATCTGCAAAATAATAGATAGGGTTGGCATTTTGACGTAGAAGGTTGTTTAGAAAAATGAAGAATAGAGTAGGAGAAAGAACGGAGCCTTGCGGTATCTCTGAATTTATTTTGAGAGAAGTTATTACTGACACCAAAAGCAATATGAGCACCATGCCACACTCTATAGAACGCCTTAGAAATATCTAGAGCTATCACTTTACTGAATGGAACGACAACATTTTTCAGGTAGAAAGGCAAGCAAGAGTGTCCTTTACGAAAGCCATTTTTAGGAATTGGCGTTACATTAGCATCCTTCCAACATACAAGAAATATGCCAGCACTATTATCCGTGGCTGATTAAAGAATACACATGAAAAAGCAGAACAAGTTTCGTAATAAAAATTATGGTAAACAGTTTATGAAAACATTGGGAACATCGGTAAATAAAGCAGAAAATGTATTAATGAAGTAGTTAAAGTTATAATATCAATAATAATTATTTACAAAATAAATAATTATTATCAGCTAGGCCTCACGCACTACATTTAGTGCAGCCTTAACTTTTCATCGTAGCAGATTTAGGCTATGTATGAAGCCAATTATCCTATTTGATGAAAGATCAAAATCCCCTGGGGCCATAAATGCCCTTCTGAGCCATCTTGTTCTGTATATTGCCAGCATTGAGCAGAGGTTTCAGCTTGAAGTTCACAAAACCTATACTGCTCATTCGCAACATTAACTAATATAAATTGGTGATACCTAAATCCACAGTATCCTGTGATTAATCCAGTAAGTAATCTCCTATCACCCTTTCCGAGCGATAGCTACAATTGAGGTCTACGTTTGGATAGAATAATGAATCTTTTGGACTATCTAAGTTCAGGTAAATTGTCCCAAAATCGGTAGAATTCCAATTCAACCCAGGAACGAATTCGTTCCATAGTGCACGCAGAAAAAAAATATAGTTGTGCATGGTTACTGTAACCATTTCAACATTTGTGTATGTTTACTGTAACCATTTCAACATTTTGAACAATATTATAGTCACAGTAACTATAAATATAATTGTGGTAACAATAATATGGTTAATTTGCGATTCACATGATTGTATCAACCATATATATGGTTACAGTAAACATGCATATATTTGTGACAACCATTTATATGATGAAAGACGTACCATATTATGTTGCTCTAGGCTTGTGGATATCATAATCTGAGAACAACATATTATGATAAAATTATTCATCATATACACAAATGGTGTCGGGCACCTCTATTGGCCAAGCAATCAGCACGTTCATTACCAGCGTGGCTTTCATGACCAGGTACCCAGCACAAGGTGAGTTCATTGTGTGTGTCGAGCTCATTCAATGATGTCCAGCAGTCCATAACAACAAAAAATCTTACTTCATATGAAGATAAGGCTCTAAGAGCAGCTTAACTGTCCAACATAACAAATATCCTATTACTCCTAACTCTCATTCTTAAACATTCGTTAGAGCATGTAAGGATGAATTAAATTTTCGCCTGAAATATAGATGGAAATGTACCCATTGGGATATCCCTTTGAAAATTTAGCCCATGAATACCAGCCCCATGGTTAACCCTCTATCCAAGCACCACTTGGTGGTTATATTTAGAGCAGTCTGCATCTACAAATAAGTAATAAATAACTACGAAGATTTTGTTATTACAAACGTGACGGGAAAATATGTCACGTGCTAAATCATACTAAAGATTGTTAAGAACTAATGCAAATATTTCAACAAGAAAACCATCAACAGGAAACCACATTTTCTACTTCAGTTTAAAAATCGCTTTAATATATCATGTTCCAATTCGCAGATCTTTGCATTTTTCTAGGTGCAGTCGAAAACGATTGCTTATGGCGAATATATTGAAAACAACAAAATAATCCACATAAGATTATAGTAGAACTATGAACAGGAATAACTGTGAATATTTATTGTTTCATTCAGTTTTACTTCATTTATAATGACTATAAGAATGCGAGTGTTTTTTTTATATAAACGGCAGTTTTTTTCATGAGCGTACTACTTAATAATGTTCACAGTTACAATCTTTAGTACTTTTACATCTTCAAATTATTGAAAGCTGTACTAGAAAGTAATAAATTGAAAAGAAATTGTGTAGTTTTTAGCACACGCATATACGAACTTTGTTTACCCTAGAAAAGCATAAATTTGGCAGTTATGATTTGAGCTAATATGTAGTATTCTATATAGAAACACTAACTTTAGTAATAGCAAAATCTACAATCTAAAAATTGCAGCTCAGAGCCCACATATATATAAAAAAAAACAATTACAAACAATTCATATCATCTACTGTAAATCCCGAAAACCGTTTTACGGCTCAACTATAAGCTAAAATATGAAAACCTTCCTGGGGCCTTAATCTACCACACATAAATGTCGCTCTTTACACAATAGTCTTCATATTTGTGTTAAAAAGAAAACTTTAAGATGTGAATTGAAACGACTGAGTTTGTGTAAAAGTATAAAGTTATTTTAAAAGTTGTATACATAATATAAGAAGATGTATGAATATATATTAAGGTGGTCTTTATTTTATTTTATACAACATGATTTTGTATTTCCGTTTGTAACACATCAAAATATTTGTGGCAGACCCACATTAGTATATGTATACATTCTGTGTACTCCTTAGTTTCTAAGACGGTGTAACTATGTCTGTTCGTCTGTCCATATGAAAGTTCAAAAAAAAGCTACCCTAATACACATACATATACTAGTGTACATTTACTTATGAGCAGATATATATATACGAATTTATACATATAAAGTCATGAGTTGTTATAAATTTATAGGGCAATATTAAAAAAAGAACATTTTTATAAGTACGTGTTAGCTAAAGTAATGCCATGAATTACTCAAGTAAAATATAAATTTACATGTATACAGGCATACATAGATTTACACAAACGCACACATCCTGATACAGCTAATAACACATACATAAATCTTGTTGAGATTCCTGGAGATTTAGTACTCACCATCAAAAAGATGGGGGTTATATTGGGTTTGATATTCCGTTTGTAACATATCGAAATAACGGTTCCACACCCAGAAAAGTATATAAGGAGTGAGATCGAAAATATCTTAAATTATATAAACGTTAACAAAAAAGAAACCACTAAACCTACAATATTGATTTTTTTTATTTGATTGAAATTATTATTACAATTTACGAAAAATATTATTTTTATAGCTCTAATCAATTGTGATGAATTTATTAACCTTTCCCCAAACCCTTCCATTAAGGTTTTTATATAGCTTTCTATCACTTTGTTCCAATCTATCACACTTTTGGAGAACTTTTTTGTGCTCTTCAATTCTCTTTTAACAAGAGCCCAATATCTCTCCACTGGCCTTTGCTCCAGACACTTTGGAGGATTTACCTTTATTGATACAAATACCACATTATTGTTCTTGTACCACTCAAGACCTTGCTTACGATAGTGACAGGATGCCAAATCAGGCCAAAAATAAGTGGACACATTTAGAAGTCTTATGACTTCTTTTTTTGGAACATTCCTTGATGTAAATTTCGGTATTTAAAGAGCCCTTTGTAACAAATGTTTGGCAATTTTGGCGCAACTGCATATTGCTTGCCATACCAAGAACTTTTTGCGAAAATTTTCTGCTTTTAGATCCTAAACTTTTCTTCAACATTCCGTCGAGCATCAGCAACATAAAATATTAACCTGGAATCTGCGAACATTTTTCCAGAACATACGTTTCGTCATCCATTATGCAGCGGGTTTTTTTTCTGTATATAATTTGACTTCAATTTTCGTGCTCTGTCTTCAGCCTCTAAATCAGCAATGGCTTTAACTTTTCTTACAAAATAGTCGGAGCACTGAGCTAACCGGACTGCTTTCCTATCGGATGTGTTGGGAGCTCTTTTGAAAATGCTGTCTATATATTGGCTTCAGACTCATCATATGGATCATACCTTCTACTTGAACCAAGTTTCTATCAACGGACAAGTTCTCCCCATACTGTTTAATAACATTGGATTTAGTTTGACGGCAGACCTTTGATTGTTTGGCCAACTTTTTGTAGGACCAAGTTGGGTTTTGTTGAAAATAGTTTAGTAATTTTAGTACGCCCTTTTTTCTCGTCACTCATTGTAATCAGATTAACAACAAATGAACATAATTGACATTAATCAAAGCATATGATGAATGTGTTTCATCGGTTTCAACGTGCGAGAGATGGTTTGTGCGGTTCAGATGTGGTGATTTTGATACGGAAGACAAATCTCGAAGAATTGGAGGCATTCCTACATGAAGATCGTTGTCAAACTCAACAAGAGCTTGCAAAAGCATTGGGAGCTAGGCAATCAGCAATTTCAAAAAGTTCGCGAGCAGCAAGATTCATTCAAAAGAAGGGATATTGTGTACCATACGAATTGAAGCTAAGAGACCTTGAGAGACGATTTTGTATGTCTGATATGTTGCTTGAAAGCTATAAAATAAAATTATTTTACCATCGAATCATTGCTGAAAAACAAACATTACAACACTTAAATTGCTTATATATGAGTGAATTTTTCAATTGATATTTAATGAAATTTTAGTTCGCATTGAATATCTTTGAATAAAATATCTTGTTTAAATAATGCCCGATATTTCAACAAATAGATATCTAAAGGGTGTTTTTGAGCACGATAAAAATCACTTTTTGACATTTATGATCAGTATGCTCTGGCAAATAGAATGCTTGAACAACGCTGTCAAATTATTCAAATTTACTTAGAAAATCTGTCATCGATTTGCCCAACTGTTTTATTGCAAAATTTTGTTCAGAAACAAGGCTCATTTTTGGCTTAACGGATTTATTAATAAAAAAAAATTGTCGCTTATAGAGTGACACCAATCTATAACAGATTAACCATAGATAAATACACATAGATCGGAAACTCTCCTGTCAAAGACCGAACTCAGTTATCAAAAACCTAAGTGGTGAGAATGATTATTTTGAGTAATTTTTTTGTTTGAGTTTTTTTCTAGTTTCCGCTCTATGTTTCTCTATGAGACCAACTACGCCATTGAAATTGAGAAAATTTCAAATGAAATTGAGAAAATTTCAAATGAAATTGAAAAAATCAACTTTAAATTGAGAGAATTTCAAATGACATTTGAGAATTTTTATTATAAATAGAGAAAATTTCAATTGAGAATTTTAATATGAAATTGAGAAAATTCAATATGAAATTAAAAAAATTTTAAATGAAAGTTGAAATTTGATTTGAACGAACAAAAAGGGATTTAAAAGATAATTGAGAGGTATGCTTCAACAAGATGACGCGTGGGAAAATAATATGGTTTATTCCCTGTCGTCACATTTTCCTCGAAAAATTTAGGACAAATTGTTCTTTATATAGATGGGATATTGAGTTCTTGAAAGATGGCAAGAGTTGGGCAGTCAGTTATGTGAACTCGTTCTGGTATGAGACAATGCCCCTTGCCTGAGTCGTCTACGTGAAAGTTTCGACAACTCTCTGGCAACACTTTAACGATTTGTCCCTATGCGCCAATGCTTGACCCTATTGAAATAATTTGCTCCAAAATCGTAAATCCTCCTAATGTAGGAGAGCAGAGGATTTTATATCTTGAAGAATTAATTAACGATTCCAAGTCCTGTATAACTTACTGGAGATTGCAGTAGTAGAGCTATACAACATACAACATCATTGTTATTTGTTTCATATTTATTTAATGTATATTATTATTATTTATGTAGAATAAAATACAATTTTCTCAATTTCATATTAAAATTCTCCATGGCAGAACTAGCAAGGTACAATTATTAGAAAGTATGTTCTCAATTATACATTCCCTATAATGTCAAACAAAAGAAAATGAAAAAATATAAAAAGAAAATGTCTAAAAAAAATAATTGAATTTATATTTTTGTTACAAAAAAAAAATTCAATTTCAAACATCAATTTACTAAAAATGGAAGAAAAACTAAATTTTTTGTGAAATAAGTGTGTATAACTTTAGTTAAAACGTTACAAATTTATAAAATATCGCGGTAACAAATTAAAAAAAGTTAAGTGATTAATACATAATTTGACGTTTTAGGGGTGAACTTTGGAAACTCTCTCTAATAATTGTACCTGGTAACTGATTGTACCATGAAAATTCTCAATTTCAGTTTGAATTTTCTCAATTTAAAATGGAAATTCTCAATTTCATTTGGAACATTCTCAATATCATGTATAGTGTTCCCAATTTCAATTAAAAATGTTGTAGTTACTAAAAAATAAGCAGTTACAGAACATTTAGTAAGTAACTCATTACTGCACTACTTCTAAGTAATGCAAAAGGTACATAGTAGTCACTGAAAAGTAACTTATGGAGTAATTACAAGTCATTACCAAGTATTTTTTGGGTTTAGCATTTATCCGGTCGGTTCTCACTTTATATGTCTAGGTTCCCGGTTTATTTATTTAATGTAAAACAGTCTTGAAAACCTAGAAAAAGTACTACTAACATCTCATTTCTGTATCACAAGGTATTCTTCAGGATTACTTTTCCTTAATTTATAGTTTCTAGAATCACTAATGTAGACATTAATAAAGAGTACCATTATAATAAAGAGAAAATACAATAGAGATTCCATTTGTAGATAAACTACTATTTTTTCAGTATTTAATTGAATGTTTCTAGTTTCATTATAACAGGCAAATCGGATCATTATTACAGAAATATCAAGAACAAAAATTTATAAAACAAAATTTGTTTTATAAACCTCTGATAATATTAGTTCCTTTTATGTATGAAATGGAACTGCGAAACAGCATCAAGTACAAAGAAATTAAGTTAACAAATAATATATGCAAAAGTGTAAATTGGTTTACAAGATCTATGGTATCACAAATCGTTCAACGAGATGAACAAAAGCGATTAGTTGTTGTAGACGAATAGGAAAAATATCACACAGTTTTACGATATTATGGTTATAGATACATATGTACTTAGTTCTAAAAATCAATATGATGAATACGTGCTGTATGTATTTTAAACAAAACACTACCATACTCCCTCATAAAAAGGAAACATGAAATTGAGACAATTGTGGTTTAAGTGCAGCAATCAGCATAAGATTGAAAAACGAAATTCGTTTTTATTTATGTTTCTTCTTTTTTCTTATATTGTCTGCTTCAGTCTTTTTTGTTGCATGTCATTTACATAAGTTAGTTTTACACTATCTTTATGTTGAACTCTGCGAAGTGATTCAGTACTCTCCCAGAACATGTTTAGATTCTAAAAAAATCTATTCCTTATAAATATACTCAATTTTACGCTCAGTCATGGCAAATCAATGACAAAAAATAGGTTCTATATATTGGGTTTATGACTTAAAACTGTGCGACTTATAATAGATGGCGTATCTTTTGATCCCGGTGTTTTATTTTAATAACTCACAACTCATTTTCAAGGTTATATATCTATCATTTATTCTCACTTAGTTATTGAACATTATAGTGTAAACAACTAAGTTTTTTTGATTCGAAAATGTCGAAAATGCCAACAAAACGGCATATGCGTGAAGTTTTGCTTACTACTTTAGTTTGAAAAAAAGTGACGCTCAAGAACGACGATTGCTCACCAAAGTTTCAACATGCGAGAGATGGTTTGTGCGGTTTAGAATATGATTTTGATACGGAAGACAAATCTCGACCAGGCCAACCAGAAATGTTTGAAGACAAAGAATTGGAGACATTACTTCATGAAGATTGTTGTCAAACTCAACAAGAGCTTACAAAATGATTGGGAGCTACTCAATCTACAATTTCAAAACGTAAGCGAGCAGCAGGATTTATCCAAAAGCAGGAAAATTGGATACCATACTAATTAAAGCTGAGAAACCTTGAGAGATGACCGAAATGATACGCAGTGATTTTGAAAAGTTTTTTTTTTTTTGGAAATAATTCGGGAACTGTTTGAGACATTGTTACGAAATTTTACGTGGTTGGAGCTAAGGTGTTTTCGAGTTAATTTGCAGTTGTTCAGCTTCCTAGAGCTAATGGGGGCTAGTGCGTTGCACCTCAAAATTGATCACCACGGGTCTCAAATTTTAAAAAGAAAATCCCCAAAAATTCGAATTAGCCGAAATTTATTATATAAGTAGTGCTTAAAAACATGTACTAAAAATTCGCTTACGTGTGTAGGTTATCTCTATTAGGTGAAGAGATATTTAGGTATATTTATTTTAATTTTGCTCGATCTTTTTATGGTTTTTCGGATGTGGCGGGCCCACCGGGGTCGAATTTTTTTTCTAAAATATATATTGGTGATAAAATTCTAAACAAAATAAAAATAACTTTCTAACAGTTATCTTGTGCCTATAAAAAGTTAAACGCATCCAAAGTTGGAACATGTAAAAAGTGTCATATTTTTTCAGTTTTTTTCAAAAAGGACCATATATTTTTTCTGTTGCAGAAAAAAATTTTCTTCGGAATTATATAAAATTTTTACATGATCCAGAAAGAGAATTTAATGAAAAAGTGTGTTTAGTAAATGTTGGCTCACTTAAGCGGACACAACACCCCCTAGACCTATTCAAACTTGGCCAATTTTTAAAAAAAATTTTAGATTTGAGTAAAAAAAAAAAAAATTCTAAAAAGGCAAAGCACCGATCCTCGTAAAAGTTTCATATTTGTATAACCCTATATGCTTCTTAAATATCTGCAAAGTTTTTTTTACTATCACACGGTAAATAACGTCACAGTAGGCACTTTTTTAAAAAAACTCATTTTTTGGAACACATTTTCCACGGTTTAGGAATTTCGGTATTTGAAAATAAAAAATGTCAAAATTTAAAATGTCGTTGATTTAAGGATAATTGAGTCTATATTAGTTTTAAATTTTGTTATGATATCTTTTGCCGTTAAAATTTTACATTAATTCAAATTTTATATTTTTCATCGTGGAAAATCACCATATTATATAATTTTAAGTTTTTAAAATAAATGACTTTCCAAAAATATATAAAATTATTTAATTTTACTAAAATATGCATCCTCAAGTCCAGAGGTTTCCAACAATATCAAATACTTATATAAAAAGCCTTTATTTATTTGCAAAATTTGTATATTTTTTCATGTGTATTTCATGCAACTCGAAAACACCTTAGCTCTCACCACGTAAATTTTTGTATTATTAATTCAATTAGTTCCAGAGATACCGAATTATTTCAAAAAAAAAAAAAAAACGTTTCTGAACCACTGTGTGATGGTTGAAAGCTATAAAAGAAAATCATTTTTGCACCGAATCATTACTTACGATGACAAATGGATCCATTACGCATATGAAATCCGACCAATCAGTCGAATTAACATCCATGGCGCTAAGGTAATTATCTGTATTTGATGGGAGCAAAAGGATCCTATTTATTATGAGCTGCTGATATCTGGTCACACCATTACAGGGAACCTGTACCGAACACAACTGATTTGTTTGAAGCGAGCATTTGCCGAAAAACGACCAGAATAAGCGGCCAGACATGAAATCTTAATATTCCATCAAGACAACGCTACATGTTGTAATACCTGTTTAAAAGTATTTAGAAAAAAGTGGTTGGGAAGTTAGGCCAGACCTTGCCCCGTTCAACTACTATTTGTTTCGATCAAAGCAAAACGCTTTCTCGGGGATACACTTTAGAACAGATTAAGGAGTGAGATCGTAAAAACTTTTAAATATTTTCAACAAAACCCAACTTGGTCCTACAAAAAGTTGGCCAAGCATTCAAAGGTCTGCGTCAAACTGTTTCTAATGTTATTCAACAGTATCGGGAGAACTTGGCCGTTTATAGAAAACCTGGTTCAGGTAGAAGGAATGGTCCACATGATGTTTCTAAAGCCAAAAAAAAATAGAAAGCATTTTCAAAAGAGCTCCCAACACATCCGGTAGGAAAGCAGCCCGGTTAGCTCAGTGCTCGGACTATTTGGTACGAAAAGTTAAAGCTAATGCAGGTTTAAAAACATACAAGGCTCAAAATGTTCCTAACAGGAACGCTGCTAAAAATTTAGAGGCCAAAAACAGAGCACGGAAATTGAAGTCAAATTTTATAAAAAAATATTCTTGCTGCATAATGGATGACGAAAAGTATGTTCTGGCAGATTTTTCGCAGCTTCCGGGTCAAAATTTTGATGTTGCTGATGCTCGAGGGAATGTTGAAGAAAAGTTTAGGACCCAAAAGCAGACAAAACTTCCTAAAAAGTTCTTAGTATGGCAAGCAATATGCAGTTGCGCGAAAATAGTGAAACATTTGTTACAAAGGTTTCTATAAATACCGAAATTTACATCAAGGAATGTTTATATAAAAGGATGCTTACTTTTATAAGACTTGTTTTCACTTATTTTTGGCCTGATTTGGCATTATGTCACTATGGTAAACAAGCCCTTGAGTGGTACAAGAACAATAATGCTGTATTTGTACCAAGAGAGGCAAATTCTCCAAACTGCCCGGAGATAAGGCCAGTGGAGAGATATTGGGCTCTTAATAAAAGAGAATTGAAGAGCACAAAAAAGGTGTCCAAAAGTGTGGTAGACTTTAAACGGAGATGGACTGCCTGTTCGAGCAAAGTGACAGAAAGCACTATGAAAACGTTAATGGAAGGGTTTCCGAAAAAGGTTCAAAATTTCATCACTAGTGATTAGAACTATAAAGATATTTGTTTTTTGTAAATTGTAATAATAATTTCAATCAAATTAAAAAAAAAAGAAGACTGTAAGTTTAGTGGTTTCGTTTTTATTATCATATATATATGTCAAAAATTTTTCGATCTCACTCCTTATCCGAATTTGGCTTGATTCGTTATTGGCTCCAAAATTTGGGCAGTTCTTTTGGCTCGAAATCCATATGTTGTCAGACAGATGGGGAAAAGGTCATAGCTAACAATGGACAATACTTTGAATAAATATATATTGTACAAATGTTTCAAAATAAAAGCTTAACCCAATACGACAATACTATTGTACACAATATACATCTATGTATTAAAATTGTTGTTGTACACACAATTTTCTACAGAAAGTATCATTGTCTGTGAAAAACTACTGTTATACACAAAGTTTTCTGTAGAAAATACTGTTATACACCAAATTTTCTATTGAAAGTTTTGAATTTAAAAATAGAAAATAACGCTATAGAATTTTGGAAATGGTTTTGTCAACATTCCAACTAATTTTTATTACTGCTCAAACTATCAATGATGCCTTTGAATTTGTAAGAATGTTGTGAAACTCAAATACAAATTGATATGTATTTCTTCAAACAGACATCTGTGTATTTAGTAACTATGACATAGAATAGTTTTGGAATAAACAATTTTCACAAACGAGAAAAATGTATTTACAAATTTTCTTGTTTCGCTCAAAAACTATTTTTAAAATTATATCTTGCTTGTTGGTTTGCTGCTCCAAAACTTTGCTCTATCCTAGTGCTTTAACAAATTAAGACAAGTTAGGTTAAGTTTTGTTTTATTTTTGTACTTTATCTATCCTTAAGGTATTGTTTTCCTTGGAGCTTTCAGTAAACTGTCATTTTGTTGAGACAGTTTAATTCGGTTTATTTTTAAAGAAAATTGTAAAAGCAAAAAAAGAATCAGTTTTTATGAGTTCATGATTTTACAGCAAAAGATAACTGCAGTCAAGTGCGTGAAGTTGACAAAAGGTCGTTTTGCTAAGTTAAAATTTTTAAGCATTTAAATTTTTTATGCTGATATTAACATAAATATTAAGTTGTTATACATACTTAGTTCTAGCAAATATCCAGACAATTGTTCTCTGTAAACTTGTGTAATTATGCAAATTTGTATGTTTGTTTTTTTCTGTTGTTGCTGATGTTTTAACATGATATGATGGCGACAATGGCTGCTTTGCAGTCATCGTATCATGTTCTGTGGCAAAGTGAAGAATTTTTAATCTAAAGCCGGAACTTGTTGAGAATTTAACAAAATAGTCCTTTAAACTGTTTTGTAAAATAAAAGGAAAAACATTAAAACGCAGACATAATATCAACAGATAATCTTATTATGTAATAAAATGTGTCTCGCTTATTTCAAATTCTCATTTAGAAACAAAAGTAGAGAATTAAGATTTTATGAATTTTAAATAAGATAAAATATTATTTAGAAAAACTAGCTTCATTAAGGCTTGAATTTATTGTCATTGTATGCTTTTAGTAAGAGCTGATGTGTAAATTGTATATAAACTAAACATAAAGAACGAGTTTAATAAAAAGTTTATGATTGTTTAATGGTGACGCTAGAACATCGGCTGTTACTGAGCTAATTATCTTTTATACAGGGGTTATTTTGGTATTCAAAGCAAAATTGCATTTTTTGAGATAAACGATCGGATGTTTATTTCATAATAAAGAGGAGGGTATGTTGTTAATAATGAAAAACAACATCAGCCAAATGGCCACCACGACTACGGTTACAGGACCATATCCTTTTCATGAAATTTTCCATAACCAAATCGTAAAGTGGCTGCCCTTCGTCCTCGATAGCCTCACGAATTCTATTTTTGAGGTCTTGAATCGACTCTGGGCTGTTGGCGTAGACCTTATCTTTCACGTGGCCCTAAAGGAAGAAGTCGCACGATGTTAAATCACAAGATCTCGGTGTCCAATTGTGATCACCTCTTCGAGAGATAACAAGTTCCGGAAACTTTTCTCGTAAAAGAGCAATGGTTTCGTTGCTTGTGTGGCACGTAGTTCCATCTTGTTGAAAGTAAACGTTGTCCAGATCAATACGGTGTACGGTGTAATGACTTTGTGGAATGCCCAATTCCAAAGAACGACAAACCTGGGTTTTCTTCAACACTTTGGGCTACAGCAGCAATATTCTCAGTTGTTCTTGAGCGACGTGCACGGGTTTTGTTTTTCACAACACTAACTTGTCCCAAACTTACGGCTCGAATTTTTCCACCAATTTCTGTATTGCGGTCCGACAAGGTGCTTTCGACGATCTAAAAATGCTTTAGTTTTGCGAACTGTGACTGCAAGATTTTCACCATTTTTGTAGTGAATTTTAATAATTTCAACGCGTTGTTGAAGCGTTTACCGTTCCATTTTTATACCATTCACCTTCGTGAGAAGAGTATCTATAAGTTTGTAATTTCCACAATATAATTTTCCGACCCTATAAAGTACATATATTCTGGATCCTTATATGTAGATAGAGTCGATCAAGCCATGTCCGTCTGTCTGTTTGCTGTTTGTCTGTTTGTCTGCTTGTCTGTCTGTCTGTCTGTCCGTTGAAATCAATTTTCTGAAGTCCCCAGATATCTTCGGTATCCAAATGCTCAATTATTGTGTCAGACATGCTTTCGAGATCAGCAAAATCCATCCATAAATAACGCAGATATAAGCAAAAATCCGAGACAACCTCTATTTTTGGCCTATTTTTTATCTATATCTCGATTACTAAGTCATAAATATAAACAATATGGATATCTAATGATAGATTTTTCAAAGTCCATTGCAACGATGTATATAAGGCTATAGTAAGTTGGACCTACAATGGGTCAAAATCGGGAAAAATATTTTTTAACCTGAATTATTTTTCACAAAAAACATTTTTTGCCATAAATTTGTTTCACTAATAAATTAAAAAAATGTTTATATTAAAAAATTTTTTTTTAAAAAATTGTAAAAAACTTTTAAAAAAATTATTTCGAAAAAAAAAATTAAAAAATTAAAAAAAAAAAAAATTTAATTTTATTTTAAAGTATAATTTGGTGAATGACATATAAGATTCAGCACAGCCGAATATAGCTCTCTTACTTGTTAGTAATGGCGTAGTTTCTACTTTTCAAATGTCAAAGAATAAAAGCTTCAAAAGTGACAGCTACCGAAATACCGGGTGATTCAGAATAACACCTCTTGTTGGATATTTAGGATATTTTTAGGAAATATTATTCTTGAAAAACTATATTTCTAGAGCAACAGCTCAATTCACAGAGAGGGTCCTCTTAACAATTTGATTTTTAAATAAACATCACAACTAAGACAAGTAACCAAAATATAGACATTTATATGGGGGATAAAGACACAAGTTCTCCTATATTGATCCTTAATGTCTAATCTGTAGAACACATTTACTTTTCATGTGTACCCAGACCCTTATCGAAAATTTCTGTTTCCTCGCTATAACCATTAATAATTTCAAAATCATATATTTAAATGTTAGTCTGCGAAGGGTGTGATACAAAATATAGGTTTTCACAATTTACGCAAATAATATGTATATTAATAATATGTATATTAAAGATCTACATATAAAAGTTGAACCAACTGTCATCCATAGCTCCCTCTTTAAACAAATTTCTTTTGAACATACCAACAGTAGAATAAATTTATTTTATTTGAAATAACAATTGCTGCTGCAAATACTTAATTATCCACTTAAAACAAATTAATGCATAATTGCCTTTTACCACTTGCAAATGTTGATTTTAGTTCTCTTTACCAATTTGGTTGTGTTTATTTAAAGAAAACAGCCAAAAAAACGAAATAACAAAAAAAATATTTAGTTTTTTGTTCTGTTTTTTTTTTTTTCCTTTAGACTCTTTCCACATTTAACACTGATGGTAACAACTATTGCCTTTTTATAACCATGTTTCCAGCAGCAAAAAGCCTGCCAAAAAAAGAACAAATGCACCTGCTCAAAAAATATAAATTGTGGTTGCTGGTCAGTCACTGCTGGTGTTTTAAGCCAAAAAGGAATTTAACCGAAACGACCTAGTAAAACTATTTCAAAGAACTGATGCTAAAAAAAAGCGAAAACTATAAAAGTTGAACAAAAAATAATGGAAATAATGGCATAACGAAACAAAAAGAAGATTAAAATCATATATACTCTTTACCGTAAAATCCACAAATTGTACTCGTTTTAAGACTGATGCTTATTTACGTGGAAGCAAACTTGATCTGTTTACTTGACTTGTTCAGCGGTAAACAACACGAATGTCAACAAATTTCATCAACATGTTCAAAAAAGTTAAAAACATCACAATCAAAAAATAGATATAGGTACATTACATGTTATTAAAATCATGGTTGCATGTTTTCTTTATGCCGACCACTTATTTGCACATAAACAAATTATGTTTTTCTGGCTATTACCTAAACACAAAATCAAATACTGCAACCATACAGAAAATATACATAGAGCGAAATCAAGAAAAACAATCAAACAAAAACTTACTCAAATTAATCAGATATACGAGTGTTGTTTTTGTTCTCACATAGTATTTTTTTACTAATACATTCTCCCCAGTTAGGTTTTTGACAACTGAGTTAGGTCTTGTATTTATCTATAACTACAACAATACATAACACATATTAAACCAATGACAACTAAACACAGCCTAGAGGCACGAATATGAATCTGTTTTTACACAAACACAACACGAACGCCAAAAAAACTCTCAACAAAGTGCTCAAAATATCTCTACAGGGATGGAAATTTAAATATTCCAATAGTACTTTTTTCACTAAATATTTGTTTATTATTATTTTTATATTACACAACATTTTCTATGGAAAATACAGATAAAAGTATCCTGTAGAAAGTACTTTATATACAATATTGACAATGGATAATACGGGAAAATTTTCCAGGGAAATCCAGGGAAAATTTTTCTATACATTTTTTGAAAATGTTTGTCGGAAAATTTCGTGAATTTCTTCATTAGTTTTTTCCGCAAATTTACAGTATTATTTCTGCACATATGTGCAACAAGAATAACCTGCCTATATAATTCAATTTTCACTCATAGTGCTAAAAATGGTGAAAAATGGCCCAACTTCAAGAGGCCATAAAAATGAAATTCGAGCTAACTTTTCAAAATCCTTTGGCAGCTTTATTAAGTCAATGGTGAACTTTCATTTCCCATTAGAGTTGCTGAGGCTGGCGGCGATGACCCGAAATTTGTTGCTCAGTGTAATTTAGACATTTTGATACTAGCAACAAAAAATCAATTAAAATAGAGGAATTACAAATGAATAACTTAATTTTTGTTATACTAAAAAAAAAATTACAGCCACAACAGAATTTCAACTTTTAGACTGAATCATTTGATTAAATATAAGTTCGGTTATCACAACCAAAACTATTTTCTCTGAGTAACAAAAGCAGACAATATTTAGAACTGGGAAATCAACATTTCCAAATTTAAATTTTAATTTCTTAAGGGAATTATTAATATGCTTAACATTTACACAAAGAAGGATAAAAGGCAGAGTAAGGGCATAATTTATGCTAGAAATGAAAACACCATTACACGCACCCCTTAAATCTTTTAAGAAAAGAACATTTTGGTCAATTTTTTTATTTTCCGGGAACGGAAAGGACCGGGAAATTAGGAACCCTAGTTCAGGTTCTTTAAATTTACTGTCTTCCTTACAATATTGAGAAATAAAAAGGAAACTAAATAAAAGAAGATTAATATAACATGAACGGATATGCTTAAATCGAACTGCAAATAATTCTGAGTCTATGATAATTTGTAAATTTGTAGTTTTACATAAAATACTGAAAATTGCTTGAAAGTATCAAATGAGTTTGCGGGAGTACTACTACTTTTTAATATGAAATAGTGACAAAAAATACGTATCAAATTTTCCATTCCTGATTCAATAGCACGCAAGTGCAACATCGATCTTGTCTCACATTTTGTTTAAATAAAACGATTTTGCTTAACACAATGATATACTTTCTAAATAATTTCAAAAACTATAATAATTTCAAACATGCTTCTATAATATTGGGTGTATATGACTTAAAAATTCGGTATTTTTTTTTTTTTTTAATTTTAGCTTCTATTTTGAAACATTTGTACAATATAAATTTATTCAAAGTATTGGTCATTGTTAGCTATGATATTTTCCCATCTTTCTGGCAACATATGGTCGGAATCCATATGTTGCCCATCTTTTGAGGCCATGAACGAATTATGCCAATATCAGATACTCTGTTCCAAAGTGAAGCGTATTACAGAGAAAGCGTTCTTCATCGATAGAAACAAATAGTAGTCGGACGGGGCACGGTCTGGACTATAAAGAGGGCGATGCAAATCTTCCAAACCACTTCATTCTAAATACTTTTTTAACAGGTATTACAACATGTGGCCGAGTGTTGTCATAATGGAATATTACGGTTTCATGTCTGGCCTCATATTCTTGCCATTTTTCGGCCAATGCTCACTTTAAACGAATCGGTTGCATTCGGTATAGGTTCCCTGTGATACTCTGGTGAGATTTCAGTAGCTCATAATAGATAGAACCTATTTTCTCCCACCAACGACAAAATTCCCTTAGCTCCAATGATATTTGGCTTTGATATCGATTCGGCTGGTTGGCCGGGCTTCACATTCGATCTCTTACACTTTGACTTATTGTAAGGAATTCATTTTTCATCGCTAGTAATAATGCGGTGCAAAAACGATTTTCTTTTATAGCATTTAAGTATCATTTCGGACATGCAAGATCGTTTTTCAAGCTCTCTCGGCTTCACTTCGTATGGTACCCAATTTCCCTGCTTTTGGATGAAATCTGCTGCTCGGAAATATTTTAAAATTGCTGCTTGAGTAGCTCCCAATAATTTTGCTAGCTATTGTTTACAACAATCTTCATGGAGTAATGTTTCCAATTCTTGGTCTTAAAACTGTTTTGGCTGGCCTGGGCGATCTTTGTCTTCCGTGTCAAAATCAGCACTTCTGAACCGCACAAACTATCTCTACCACGTTGAAACCGATGAAAAACATTCACCATAAGCTTTGTTGAGCAATAGGTTTGCTTCTGCAACACTTTTTTAAAATTAAAGAAGTAAAGCAAAACATATCACGATTCGTTGGTAAAAAATTAGCAATTTCCGAAGCAAAAAAAAAAAACTGTGTTATTTAGAGTATAATGCACAGTGGGGCAGAACCAAAATTTTTTGGAAATAAATCTGGCATTTCTAAACGGCTGGTCCGATCGGGATACAATTTGACGTTTGAGGAGTTTAAGTTATAAAAATGGACCCTACAAATGCTTTAGGCGCTGCGCTATGGGGGCTCAAAGTAGGGTGCTTTCGCCATGTGAAATTTTTAAACACGTGCCATTATTTTGTTTACCATTTAATTTCAAAGATTAGATTATAAAATATGCCACTTTAAAACTCCGTCCTTCATAAATATTGCACTTTTTCATATTTTAATGTGACTAAAGGTATGGTCACACATGGCAAATATTTACTCAAAAAAGCATAACCACTTTTTTTAGCACAAATTTGTTTGACGTTGTTTGCTCTTATAAGTGATTTGTAAGATCAAACAGCGTCAAATAAAATAAAACTAATTATTTGCTTTGAATTGTCCTAAGTAAAAGCAGTTTATGAAATAAAAGAATTACAATAAAATATATTTTATTTAGTGGTTACGTTTTTTTGGAACCATTGACTTGTTATTGAATAAAATATTAATAAAATTTATTAAAATTTTTTAGTATGAAAAAGTGCAATATTTTTGAAGGACAGAGTTTTAAAGTGGCGTATTTTTTGAATCCAATTGAAACATTGACTTGAAAAATTTTTTTTGTAAGACCAAAAATTAACTAATCGAAACAAACAATATTAGTTCGGAGTAATTGTGGATCAAATTGTTCCTAATATTTGCAATCCTATTAAAATTTTGATACAAATTTTAGTTTTAGAACTCAATAAATATGTATTATGTAATAAAATCTTTATTTATACTCAATGAAATTTTCAACGTTTTTTTAATTTATCATTCTAAATAACAAAGTGTAAAAAAACTTGTCAAAGGGAATCCCGCAATTCCTAAAAGTTGGAGCAAAAATCCCAAAAAAGGTATTTTTTACAATATTGCTCATAGGGTATATATTTTCTTTGTGACTGTGAAAATACTTTGAGAATAAATGGGGAAAACATCAAGGATTACAAAGCTGCTTTCCGTTTTCTGATCCCAGCTTTGAGATTTTAGAACATGTGGCCCAAAGTTGAAATTTGGATAAAAAATAGGTCAAATTCCGAAGGGCGTAGGGGCGAAATATTCGAAAACTATGACATGTTTTTTATACAAAAATGTTCTCCGTAAAGATATCTTACAGAGAAACATAAAACTGTTATATGTTCTTAAATAAAGTTTTTTTTTAATAATAAAAGAGTTATGTCACCTTTTCGTCCAATAAACAGCAAATTTTATCCCGATCGGACCAGCAGTTTAGAAATGCCAGATTTATTTCCAAAAAATTTTGATTCTGCCCCACTGTGTAATGTTCAATAAATGACAGATATGTACTAGGTTATTCAATGGATTCACCGTTAATCGGTTAACCGATCAATTTTGTTCGGTTAACTGTTCGAATAATTTAAAATTGCCTATTTGCAAATAATAAATAAACCGATTAGTTTGTGTCGATTAACCGATTTTTTTTTAATTTTATTTCTTAAGTAATGAACATTAACTGCTAGCAATAGTTTTTTAGAAGTATAGCACAACAATTTAAACTAAGAAATTTGGAAATGAACATAACTGAAACGAGTCTTTTTTTTTGTTGAATTGTTATGTTTTGTTTGTTTTTTATGATTTTATTCTTTTTATTAATAAAATGCTGAAATAAGTACACAAAATTCGTGGTTTTATTTTCAATTTGAAATAGAAATTATTCGGTTAATCGAATAATTTATAATTAACCGATTATTAACCGATTAATTATTTGCTCGATTAACCGATTAAACCAGAAACTTGATTAATTGAATACCTAATATGTACCATTCAAAATGACATAAAAGTTTTTAAAAATAAAAACCGCGTTCAAAGGAAAAATCAACTATTGTAAATCCTGCACTTGTAAGTCATACAACAAATAATTTGTTGCCTGCAAAATTTCACTTAGTTTTAAACTGCTATATAGTAGACATTGCACATTCCTGTCTTTTTTTAAATTATTTTTATAATCGAACAATATTCTTCTATTGGTCGCAATTCTAGATAACTTTCCCCCTTTTTAATTTATCTTTAAACTATAACATCCTAATTTTATGCAATACAATAAGCAGTTCTAAGGAATGTTTCAGTTACAACTCACAAACTTAATGTATTTGGAGTAGTCTAATGTAGAGTTTAGAGCAGCGATAGGCATTTTAATACTACCAAACTTTGTAAATTTGTCATTGTGTGAGTTATTTATTGCGCTCTGCTACTCTCTATGCACTGAGCGAAATGGATGTAAAAGTTTGAAGTGGTATTTGTTGAATAAAAAATGTACGTGAAGTTATTTATTTTCTTTCACTGTAGCCGAGAGAAAAACAAAAACAATAGCTGAAAAAACAAGCAAAAACCCGCAACACAACCTACCTGTATCAAAGCTCATACGAGACTGACTAGTTTGATTTGTATTTTACAAAATAAAAACAACAACAATTGCTGAAAAAAACAAGCATAAAAGCGTACACGACCAACCTGCATCAAAGCTCATACGAGACTGATTGGTTTTAACCAAGGCAAATTTATTTACAGGTATACCCAATTCTACAACAAATACAATTTTACAAAAAACAACATATATTTTGTTTTTGTAAAAATATTTCCTAGCTGTCAAACAGCAAAAAAAAAGGCAGACTGAAAAAATCAAAAACAGGGGTGAAAATAAATAAATAAATACGTGAAATTTACTTTCACGAAGTACAGCAACGCTTTTTATTTATATTTTTTTATATGTTGATAGTTTATATGTTGATTGTCTTAAAAGAGACAAAAACGTTATATTTAAATTAACAAAGAAATGTAAACAAACTTTGACAGATAGCAGTGAAAAAACATATCGAGCAAAAAATAGTCAGCTGGCTTTTCGACGTCACCTTATTAGATTCGCCTTGGTTTTAACTTTTTATACAATGTGTGTGCTTGCGTACGTGTGAAAACAAAGAGAAGAGAGCTCATTTGAGAGCTCAATGCCTTTCGCGGGTTTAGAGTCATAGGGAAATACACATAGAGCGAAAACTAGAAAAAAGTTCAAGCACAAAAATTGCTCCAAAAAATCACACATATTAATTTTCGCATAATTTATTTTACTAATACATTCTCACCACTTTGGTTTCTGTCAACTGAGTTAGGTCTTTGATACAATAGTTTCCAATCTATGTGTATTTATCTATGTTTAGAGTAGTCTATTGAATTTTGTTTTCAGTTTAGATTTTTTATATATTTAAAAATTAGTTTTATTTATTTCTTTACCAAATAAACTAAATCTAATGTAGTCTCAACGCCAAGTGTATTAAAATTCATTTTAAATTTAGCTTTTTTCTACCTTTATTATTAAAATAACTTTTTTCTATTTTTTCTTTCCCAAATAAACTTCTTTTTCAATTGTTGTAGCTTATTTTTTTCCATATTATTTCTATTAAATGTTAGTTCAGTATCTGTATTTGACTTTTCTATAAATTCTATGTGTTAACTTTACAACTTCTTAACATGGCTATAAATAAAAACTCGTACAATTCTCATTCTTATGGATTATTCTTACTGTTGGTTTTAGTTTTTCAGTTTTTTTTTTTTTTTTTTTTTTACTTTTCAAAACGATTTATAGCAATAAAGTAAATGTGCACTCATCTTGTCATTTTGCCATTTCCGTGTACGTTTTATTCATACCCATCGTTTGTGTTTTAGCCACGGTACATTTGCCCGTATTTATTTCTCGTCAAACATATACGCTCACGCTCGTCTTCATTCATTCACATAATCGCTTATATACTTTTTCCTACAAATATCCCTTTAGTTTTAATAGTAACAACGTATACCTTTTGGATAGTACTTTTCACTATTGTCTAGAGTAGTGGTGGGCATTCACAGCCACCGGGGGTGTAGTATAATTGGTTATTTCAGTGTATACAACACAAAGTTACCCAAAACTCGAAACTTCAAATAAAATGTGCAACCTCTATATATAATGTAGTTTTGGTTATATTTACAGCAATTGGTATTTAGATAATGGAGAACAATTCAAGACGTTGGGAATATCGTAAATAAAATAAAACAAAATAAGGGCCACCATAGTCGTTCGACTAGCACATTTATAAAAGGTAGATGTAGAAGTAGTTTGGGCGGGCCCCTTAGCGTCTATTGTATCAATATATCATTTAAACGGTCCCATTTAGCGGAGTGATATGTATAATCTGGTTTTGACAAAGACAAGAAATCTTATAAAATCCAAACCTAATGTAAGAGTAATACACAATTAACTAAACATTTATATTTAAGTAAGTGTTCAATCTATCATAAAACTTCTTCACATTATCCAAATTGTAACGACAGGTTTTTCCACCTTACGCTGGGGTAGAGCTCGCGGCTCCCAGGGTTCGTTACAAAAATTTATTTTAAGCCAGGGGATTAAAAAGACAGTTTCTTTTTCTTATAACGTTATAAATCGTACTTTATTTTATACACTAACACTTTATAATGACGTTAGCCACCGACAGACGTAGTACACTGTTACGAAGAGGGGGGCACGGCGATGACGGGGAAAGGCTTCCCTTAGTACTCTTTCACGGAGGTACGGCGATGACGGGGAAAGGCTTCCCGTAAGACTCTCTCACGGAGGTACGGCGATGACGGGGAAAGGCTTCCCGTAGTACTCTCTCACGGAGGTACGGCGATGACGGGGAAAGGCTTCCCGTAGTACGGCGCTGACGGGGAAAGGCTTCCCGTAGTACTCTCTCACGGAGGTACGGCGACGACGGGGAAAAGCTTCCCGTAGTACTCTCTCACGGAGGTACGGCGATGACGGGGAAAGGCTTCCCGTATATACTCTCTACGTCTTAGGCCGCAGGGATTCTCTCCGTTGACCGCGGCACCACCACGGGCGTCAACAAGAGGGAGTACCGGAGTGGGAAGATGATTGAGTAAGCTGGGCACGGGTATAACCACAGAATCCCACCAATACTCAATTACCACAGTTTTATTAGGTGGCAGAGGTATAACCCCTTCTCCGACTAATAAAACCTTTAGTAAATCTCACCAGAAAAAAAAGGCAAACTACGAGAGTGGGTATAACCGCTATTCTCGGAGTTTGAGATATTATTTAATTGTAAGAGGTATAACCCCTAAACAGCTAAATAAGATCTTACCTCTTCGCCGGCTGCTGGCTGACTGCCTGATTATTCACAAATGTTCTCCTTTTATAGGGCAGATCAACCATGCATACATACACAGTAGTTAATACCCAGCGGTGTAACTGTACCATGGTTGCAAACTAAGTGTACTGATATTTGTTTTGTTTTCCCTACTTACTACTAGGTGGCGTTACTTAAACTAAATACAAATAACGTTTAGACAAATTTAAATAGTAACCAATACAAACTAATGTTTATACAAATTTGAATAAATAAAAACAAATAAAACTAATTTATAAGAAAAAATAAAAAAAAATATAATTCATTTATTTCTTAAATTACTGTGAGGCAAAAACAAGTGCCCACGACTTTTGCTCGTCACAAAATGTTTGACGAAATAAGCGTGATAAACAAAATAATAACTTTTCAAATTCGTTTATATTACGAGAAAATTAATTCATTTCTTCAAGTTATTTGCTCATGTTAAATCCCATACAAATTTACTGCAAATAATGCAAATAATGTCTACCCTTATGTCATTAAATATTTGAACAATATGAACGTTACTTAACTATCTACAACTCACTAGTCTTTCCAGTCATTCGTATTTGTAACACAAATAAATGCCACAAGTTTTTCCTTTCATGACACTTAACAAATGAAACGAAGCCACTTGACACCATTACGTTACATATTTTAGACTGGCTGTTCTCTACGTTTTATTTCACAGCTCGCCTAAGCGTGATATATAAGCATTTCGTTTTTGTGCTCATCATCGTCATCATCTTCATTTTATGTTCTAAGCAAATTGTCTTTGAAATGTGCAAAAGTAAATAAAGTACTAAAAATAGTTTTACACTCTCTTCTATTCAACATAATACAAATTGTCCTTCAAAAAGCATAAAAAAAGGAAATATGAAATTATGGAAATGAAGAACAAATGAAATGAAAGCGTTAAGTTCTGTCAAGTACATGTATCAAGACGCACAGAGAGATCATTTGAAAACTAAATGGTGAGAAATATTGAACTTCAGTATAAGGAGCTGTTTGGGTCAATGGGATATCTGTAGTACAGATTCTGTACCACTCAGGACAATTGAAAGAAGAATCTCTATCTTTATATAACGGGATAATCCTTATGTAACTTGTGACAGTATTTCCTCCTCTCTGTGAAGTTTCTTAGGCAAACATATACTGGGCGACATACCTGAGGTATCGGGAACTAGATTTAAAGATTTAATAAGATATTAAATGTCTACACAAGACAACATGCTATCGAACATGCTATACAAAAATATTTCCTGCTGAGATATATCATGGTAGGTAAATCTACCCTAGAAATACTGAGCCATTTTCAAGAATTGATTCTTTGAAGTCTTTAATTAAATACCTCAATGCCAGTACTCTTTCACAATTCCCTAGCATTGCACGATGGGGCCAATGACAGGTTTTTCAGGCAAAAAGTCCGTTTTTCAAGTCAACCATGTAAAAAAATAATAACGGAATTTTATATGTAACACTTTGAAACAATCAAATATTAAAAAATTAAAGTCAGGTGGCAACTCATGACGACATGCCGAGCTGCCAAAGTTGCCAAGTTTTGCTATGCTACATTTTCTGAATGAAACAACAAAGCAATTTTAGTCGTCAAACAAAAACTTTTAAGATTATTAAAATCTTTAAAATGGAAAACACTTGTAAAGGTATGTAAATTAAAATGTTATTAAAAATTTCAAAAAAAAGTTAGATGTGGTAAATAATTTTTTGTGTCAACATGTGTTGTCTTTGTTGTGAAGTTTTTGCTGTCATCCATATATTCTTTGGAATAGAACTTTGTTTATCCGAGCGTATCCGTGAAACAATTTATATGTGGGGAAAGGTAATAATGTCTACTATAATTTTTTGGAAAAACCATCCAAAACCAACCGCAATCTGCTGCTGTTTATAAAAATGTATTTCCAGATAGCGTATAACTTAAAAATTTGAATAAATATAGTGGGAGGGTATATTGGGTTAGTGCTGATGTTTATAATGTGTCCCAACACCCACCTTATGGTATACCAATCTGCTCAGGATCACTTTTTTAGTCGATTAAGCGATGTCCGTCCGTCCGTCTGTCCTTCTGTCAATGTAAACCTTGTAATCAATCTACAGGTTACAATTTTAAAGATAATTCGACAAAATTTGGTCCATTATTTCTTCTAGCCCCCTATCTGAAAATAGTTAAGCTCTCATAAAAATCTTATTTATATAGATATCCAAACCAAATTCAACAAAGTTTTATATAAGCCGAAATCGAACCTCAAAATTTTGTGACGATCGGTCTTTAATTAGACATAGCTCCCATATAAGGCCCACTTCCGAAAATCACTTTAACCAGCATATATATCTTCAAAATGTGGGTATTCCAGTATGTTGTCAACACTCACACAGCAAGTACTTTATTAGTTTTTTAAGTAATTTTCTTAAATGTATTAATAAGTAAATGTATCTTGCACTTATCGCTAAATTTCAAGAACCGCCTATCGCCAAACATACATTTCCTGTCACTAGACGAGGGTGTGCCAGTAGGCGGATTGACTTGAAATGATTACGAAAGTCTTAGGTGAGCATTTATGTGACCATGATATAAAAAAAATACAAGGTAATTTCATTTATAATTTTTTGACAAGAAAGGGGATTAATGGAGTTTACTTTATTTATAAATATTTAGAGAAGCGTTGCCACATTTAGGGAAAGGTTACAATACTCCGAGAAATTTTCAATGAAATATGTGTAGTATGTAACAATTCACCATACTGTGTAATTTATCGTTAAAATAAACAAACAAACGGATTAATCTAAGACGTTTGGCTTTACATTACATAGGTCATGAAAATGAAGAGCTGTCCGAAGATGAAACCTTTTTCCATCAAAAAATTTATGGTTTAAACTTTATCGCTGTAATGTTGTCCCAATTGTTGCATCAAAAGGATTTTGTGACGGACTCACTTTTATAAAACTAGTCTGTGCTACAAACTTGTCACTGTAGTCTTTGCTGGAACTATTTTATGTGTTGGCTAAAAATTTTCGAGAAGACTTTTATCCATATTTCCAACGTGTAATAAGTTTGCTCAATACCACGATGCTGACCAATTGGAGTGGACTTTTAGTGTGTTTGGCTAATAAGGTTTTAAGCCTTATTTGAAACGCAATATAGGCGTTGTCTTCAATTGTATACTACCCTTGCTGGACGAGAGACGATATGAAAAACATTTAAGCAAATTTTGCCGTTGAACGTTTTTCATTTATTGCTCGGGATGCCATATTCCTGGAGTTTATCTTTGGTGAAGGATAAGAAGATAAAACAGAGCCAGTTGTTGAATAATATAGTGGAATATTGCAATATATTTCACTATGTCATTTATCATACCAAGTCTCTGACAATTGTCCCAATGAAGTTGTCTCTCATGTTACAACCACTCTCTTTACAATCTTATGAGGAGATTAGACAAAGCTAAGTTGTTCTTTTATTCGTGCATGTGCAAGAGGTTTGTGTCCGCAAACAGCTGTGTAATTTAGTTGCCGATATAACCATAATCAAAATCATTCGGCTAACGATACTCAGCAATTGAAAACCTTGGCCAGAATTGTGTTGCTGCTCAATGCCTTGGATAAACGCACAATAATATTTTGAATAAAATATGTTTTTATTTTATTTATGTTTTCAATAAAGGTAACTTTATTTTATACATAAACTTCAAATTGTCAAATGCTTAATAAGCTTGACATAAAGAGAAAATTAAACTACATTGTAATTTTTTTAAATCATGTATGTGACCTAATTGTAACTCAGAAACTTATTATTTCCCAGTGATCTTCAACCACTGTAGTACTTTTATCCACCTACTGGAAATGGGCGTGGCACTGCCCGATTGACTTAATTTTTTTCCTGAAGACTGTACGAAATTTGAAAGGTTTTCCTGTGATTTATTGCCTCATTGGTCCCATCGTGCATTATTTGGATAATATTTGCAAATAATTTGAAGATTCTTTGGCGTTTTTGATATGGTATTTCCAGGAGAATATTTATACATCCAGAGAATGAGTCTCGTAAATAAATATATCTATATATATACAAATGAAATGGTCCATGTATGTTATGTAATCACGTGAGAACGGCTGGAGCGATTTGGCTGATTTTTTTTTATTCGGTTCGAAATTTTCAGGAGATTGTTTGTAAAGAATTCGAAAATTTAAATTTTTAATATATTGCCCCCTTTTCACTTCTCATTTTTCTTAATAAGTTAATTTGTTTGGAGAAACTTGCAGAACTAACTTTAGTAAATAGCTACCGAGCGAAGCCGGGGTCGGTCAACTAGTTTAAAATAATCCCAATTCAAGTCACAGGCCTCATCGTACATAATAAGAAAATATATTCGAAGTCAATAGAAAAACACCCAACGAAAAAAAGCATTTTATTTCTCAACATAGTCAGTCTTCTTTTACCTTCATACTATTAGTCCATCGTTATTCCAAATTGATTTTTTCATTCCGTTTGTAACACTTCGAAATCTTGGTAGTGTATATATTACTGTCAAATTGTGTGATAACTTTATCTATTAACAGTTAGTAGTTGACAAGAGTAGTGTTGATTTTAAATAATGTTTGAGAGAAGTTCAAAAGGTTACGCAATTTCCCCTCAGCCCTCGTATGTATGTAGCAATATGTTGCAAAGTGAGTTCTGAGTACATTTGTTCATTTAATATAACTTAAATGTAACTGGTGAGTTAAGCATAAGTGTCACTTCTTAAAGAACAACATTTAAACTACAATACAACAATACTTTTGGAATAAAAAACACACACACTCAAACAACGTACGTACGTATTTCTAAATTCATAAAAGGGACTTGAAAAGGCACTCCGCTCTCTCATAAACACATTATTTTAAAATGTTCATGAATTTGAAATAATACAATGACATCTAGTCGTTTCTATCTTATTCTTTTATTATTTTGCAGAAAATATTAAATACAATGTTTACCTTTTTTCTTCCTTCTTTTCTCAATGAAAGTGAAAAAAAAAAAACTCACCTAGAACTATTTATTGTCTTATGAATATAATTCTAAAAGTATGTTATAATTTCTTTGCACATTTCAAGTGAAAACTATATAAGTCTTTTAAATAAGAGATTTAAGTTTTTTTTTGTTTCGTAAAATGAAAAAAAAAGTTTATTTCAATTGAATGGAATCAACTGCATAAAAATGAATTATTTTTAGTTAAACAAAATTTCTAAAAAAAAACTAGGGGTGCTGCAACAATATCTTATGCAATCTTTATTTAAAAATTGCTGTTCTCAACCTAGGAGAACTAAAAGAAGAAAAATATTTGGACTTTCTATTGTATAGGGGGTAAGACAGGTAAAACTGGTACCTAATATATAATAGGGGATCCCTTCTCTTCAGCTTTTTCGATTTTCAGTGCTCCCAAGGTTCAAAATTATTCTCCGTCGCACAGTGGTTTGGAAATGTTTTTTTGTTTGGAAATAAATCGGGCACTATTGGAGATATCATAAAGAAACTTCACAAGGTTTGAGCTGAGGTGTTTTCGAATTGACTTACAGCTGTTCATCAGCGTATGCGGAATAGAGGTCAGTGTGTGGGTCCTCAAAGTTAGTCACTTCGGGTCCCAATTTTTTTTAAATTCCACAAAAATCCATTTATGATCGGAATGAGCTGAAATTTAAAATAGTCCTTGAGAAGATCTACAAAAAATACGCTTACACGTGTATGTTATCTCTATTAGTTGATTAGATATTTAGGTTTATTGATTTCTTTTTAAATTTTGCTCGATCTTTTTATGGTGTTTTAGATATGGCGGGGCTACGGAGGGTCAAAATATATTTTTAAAATATCAGCTATGTTGTCGATAAAATTCTAAATAAAATAAAAACGACTTGCTAACAGTTATCTCATCCCTACAAAAAGCTACACGCATCCAACATTGGAATATGTAAAAAGCGCCGTATTTTCTTCGTTTTATCCCAAAAAACACCATGTATTTTTTCTTTTGCAGAACAAAATTTTCTTCGGGACTATATACAATTTTTATATGATTCTGAAAGAGAACTTAATGCAAAGTTCTTGTCAAATTTTTTTAAAAAAAATTTTGGTTTGAATATAAAATTCTATAAAGGCAAAGCACCGATCCTCGAAAAAGTTCCATATTTGTATAACCCTATATGCTTTTTAAATACTTACAAGGTTTTTTTTACTATCACATGGTAAGTAACGTCACAATAGGCACTTTTCTAAAACAACTCAGTTTTTTTTAACACATTTTCCTTGTTTAGGAATTTCGGTAGTTAAAGGAAAAAAATGGAAAAACTTATAATGCCGTTGCTTTAAGGACATTTTGGTCTATATTAGATCCAAATTTTGTTATAATATCTTCAACTGTTAAAATTTTACATTAATTCATATTGTTACGAATGTGCAATAGCGATTTGAATTTGGCGGTCTGTGGCGACTGCCTGAAGCATTCATCATATTTATAAACACGCGTAAAAGCTTCTACTTATCAACAATGTTGATAGCATGCGGTTATTAGCATTGTTTATAAGTGTGGCAACACTAAATCTTTAAGCTGCTAACATTAACATCGAAAGCTCTAGAATTCGAATGTTCTAGTTGTCCATTAAGAACAATCTCGACTACTCGGATGAAGATGACTGTGTGTATAAATAGTGGCAGAGGTGGCAGTCGTGAGTTGAGTTGATCATTGGCGTTGTTACAGTTAACATCAACTGTCGTGTATATTTGAGCTAGTACTTTGTAAAGTGTGTGTGTGCATTTCTGCAAATTGATAGACGTGTATAAAGACACTGAGTGACTATTTAATTCTGTTGTTTATGTACATTTCAAATAAATAAAGAGTTGTTAAAATTTTAAACTACTAAAACTGCTTTTTGTTTGCGATCAAAAGTATCCGGTTTATTTAAAGGAAATAAACCCACGTTTTTAAAAGGTAAAAACGTAACAATATTTTATATTTTTCTTCAGGAAAATCACCATATTATAATTTTTTTAAAGTAAATTTTTTTTTTTAAGTTTTTAAAGTAAATGAAGTTTGACATGTTTACAAAATTATTTAATTTCACTAAAATATCAATCTTCAAGTCTCAAGGTCTACACCAATATCAAATACTTGTAGAAAAAGCTTATATTTACTCTCAAGGAGCCCCAATAATCTTGACCTCTTTAAAAAATTTTAACGTTTTATCATAAATTGCACTTTTAAAATTGTATCATGTCTCAATATCTAAAATTGTTCTCTGTCATCTAAAAAGCAAATGCTGAAAATTTAAGTGAAGTCAGGAGATGCAAATTTTATTTAATGTTTCAAGTTTTGGGCAATTTTTCAAAAAAACTTAAATGTTGCAAAAAAAATTTGAATAAAACATGGTTTTTGTATTCAAAACCATAAAATAGAAAATTTTTCTTTTAACATAAGCTGATAATTCTGAAAGAGTTCTATAAATTACCATCATTTCACTTTAGCAAAAGCTGAATTTTTAAGATTTTTTTTTTTAATTTTAAACTTTAAACCAGCATAACTTTTGCGAGAACATAACACTGTCCAACAAATTAAGACTGTTTGATTGAAACATAATAGTTCTGAAAGGGCATATTGAGTAGATTATTTTTGTAGAATAAATTTAAAGTCCAGCTTGTTTGAGTTTTTTTTTTACAGTGGGTCAAAGGCCTCCCTAATACTTATACCTACTTATATACTTTATAGCGTCACAGAGGAAAAATGTACCATGAAAATTGAAATTCGTAGAATTTCATAAGTGAATTCCAAACAGAGAACAAAGAAGCACAAATAGGTTATACGTTTCACAGGTTGGTACGATTTAATAATGCTGGTTCTCTACACTAAAGTTACATGGTTCTAAATCTATCATGCCACCATTGGTGGCATCCACTTTACAAGCATATCACTTAACCATTGAACCACACTCGTACACAATCACAGGTATACATGCACCCCCAACAAATGCTAGTTAATTAGCTTAAGTGATTTGGATGTTCTTCACTTAATCTTCTATTGTTCAGTTTTCTTTAAAAGGGGTTGTGGTTATTGGAGTTATGGCTGATGTTATTGCCGAAATTGTTTTTGTTAATCCGTTTCTTTGGAAAACCTGATGTGGTTGGTTTCGTTTAAACCATTTGTTTTTAGGAAGCAATTGAAAATGAAATTAGAATTTGTTTTCACTGAAATTTTAGAATAAATCTCTCTTTAAGGGCGGTTTTTTACTTGAAGATTGGCGAGTTTAATATACGAATGTTGTTTTTGGTTCGTCGATTATTTTGTTTTGTTTGCTGATAGAACAAACAGCTAATGAAAAAAAATATTTATGCAGGAAAACATAAAACAATGTATTATTCCAATGCTAAAATCCATAGATGACAACTAAGGACTGAGATCGTAAAATTCTTAACAAACGTTTTTCATTAAAACTTTTAACCCAAGTTACATTTGTAAAGCATGTCAGTTATTATATTTAATGTCAATTATGTTCATTTGTTGTTAATCTGATTAGAATGAGTGACGAGAAAAAAGTGTGTACTAAAGTTATTAAATATTTTCAACAAAACCCAACTTGGTCCTACAAAAAGTTGGCCAAACAATCAAATCTGCTTTCAAATTGTTTCCAATGTTATTAAACAGTGCCGGGAGAACTTGTCCGTTGACATAAAACCTGGTCCAGGTAGAAGGAATGGTCCACATGATTTTTCTAAAGCCAACAAAATAGAAAGCATTTTCAAAAGAGTTCCAAACACATCCGGTAGGAAATCAGCCCGGTTAGCTCAGTGCTCGGATTATTTGGTACGAAAAGTTAAAGCTAATGAAGGTTTACAAGCATACACGGACCAAAAAGTTCCTAATAGGAACTCTGCTAAAAATTAAGAGGCCAAAGACAGAGCACGGAAATTGAAGTCAAATTGTATACAAAAAATATACCTGCTGCATAATGGATGACGAAATGTACGTATGGAAAATGTTTCGCAGCTTCTGGGTCAATTTTTTTAATGTTGCAGATGCTCGAGGGAATGTCAAAGAATAGTTTAGGACTCAATAGCAGACAAAATTTCCCAAAAAGTTTTTGGTATGGCAGTTGCGGCAAAAAAGCCAAACATTTCTTACAAAGGGACCTATAAACACCGAAATTTACATCAAGGATTATTTACAAAAGAAGATGCTTAAATTCATTAGACTTCTTAATGTGTCCACTTATTTTTGGCCTGATTTGGCATCCTGTCACTATGGTAAGCAAGGAACAATAATGTGGAATTTGTACCAAGAGAGCTAAATCCTCCAAACTGCCTGTATCTTAGGCCAGTGGAGAGATATTGGGCTCTTATTAAAAGAGAATTGAAGAGCACAAAAAAGGTGTCCAAAAGTATGGTAGATTTTAAACGGACAAATTGACATGAAGCACTATAAAAACCATAATGGAAGGGTTTTCGAAAAAGGTTCAAAATTTCATCATTAGTGATTAGAACTATAAAAATATTTTTTTTTTTTTTGTAAATTGTAGCAATAATTTCAATCAAATAAAAAGAGATTAAAAACTGTAAGTTTAGTGGTTTTATTTTTATTAACATATATGTATGTTAACATTTTTTCGATCTCAGTCCTTAGATAGGTTACTGAGAGCCAAAAACCTAAGTATGTTGTCAAAAACCTAATTCATGAGAATGTATTGCCATGTATTTTGTTATAGTATCACCCGTACATGTAAAAAGAGAGTAATTTTTTCCATTGATATTTCTATCTCCTTTCGCTCTATGTATATTTCTCTATGCTAAAGGCAATTTAAGAGACTTGAAAATATATAGTTTCTTTAATAACGAAATGAAACATTTTCTGACTTTTATTCTCATTATTAATTAGCATTTGATCCTCATGTAAAAACCCTCCCTAAATGGTTAAAACTGAAGCATTTTAAGGAACTTCTTATTACATACTGGTGATATGGTTACATACATCCTTTCAAGTTATGACCAATGTAATCATTAATATGATTGCCGTAATCATATTATTGGGTGTATATCTTAAAAACTCAAGATTAGTAATAGATGGCGTATCTTTTGAACGCGGCTTTTATTTTTAATAAATTATATGTAATTTTGAAGGGTACATATCTGTTATTTATTTTCACATAGTTATTGAACAATATAGTGTAAACAACAAAGTTTTTTTTTGCTTCGAAAATGTTGAATTTTGTGCCAGCAAAACCTCATATGCAGAAAGTTTTGCTTGTGAAGTGAAGCTGAAGCACACCGATTGCTCACTTAAGTTTATGGTGAATGTGTAACAACCTGCGAGTAATGGTTTGTGCGGTTCAGAAGTGGTGCTTTTGACACCGAAGTCTAAGATCACCCAGGCCAGCCAAAATAGTTTGAAGACCAAGAATTGGAGTCACTACTCCATGAAAATTGTTGTAAAACTCAACAAGAGCTTCCAAAATCATTGGGAGCTACTCGAGCAGCAGGATTTATCCAAAGGCAGGAAAATTGGGTACCATACGAATTGAAGCTGAGAAAGGCGATTTTGCATGTCCGAAATGATGATACTTGCGATGAAAAATGTATCCATTACGATAACCCGAAGCGTAAGAGGATGTATGTGAAATCCGGACAAACAACCGAATCGACACCCAAGCCAAATATCCATAGCGATAAGGTCATGCTCTGTATTTGGTGAAAGCAAAAGCATCCTTTCTATAATGAGCTGCTGAAATCTGACCAGACCATCACATGGAACCTGTAGCAGAGACAACACTGAAATACATGCATTAAATTCGATTTTTAAAGTTTAGGGAATTCCCTTATATAAAAAATCTGTTTATATCCTCTAAACTAATTTATTTTAATGGCAACGTATGAGTAATTTTATTTGCTATGTAATTCTATTTCAATGTATATTTTCTCGTGATCTCGTTTTGTTTTGTAATGCATTTTAATCAATAATTTTTGTTTTATATTTTAATAATGAAAATAATAATAAAAGAATTTCACGTTCACGCGTGTAAAACACAGGTTTATATTATAAATTTTTATATTTTTTCGATGAAATTCGAAAATCGCTAACGTGAACAAATTCACTAACATGAACTCCCTTGGTTTAACTAGTTCACGTTACCGCGAGTGCACTGTACTTTAAAAACTATTTATTTAGATACCTACATTTTAATAGATTTTATGATCAATAAAGTGATTTTCGGAAAAGGGCCTTATATCATGGTTTACATGGACGGACGGACATTGCATAATCGACCCATAAAGTGATCCTGAGCAGATTGGTATACTTTAAGGTGGTTGTTAGGACAATACTTATGCACATACAAACATCACCACTAACCCAATATACCCTCCCCACTATGGTGGTGTAGGATATAAATTGGCTATTTTAAATATTTGAATATTTCTCAAAATATGATAATTTTTTCCTACATTTCATATTTAAGTGGCCTGAACAAATTTTAAAAACTTTTTAACCAAGTAATATCTTTTATATCTCATTGAAATGATTATCTTACATTCAGATCCTAACACAATTACTTAATGGCAACATTATTGTAAACAGTACTCTATTAGTTCGAGTTTAGTAATCATAATTTTTAATTTTCCATGGCTTATATTAACATATTTATTTATATTATTCATATAAGTACTTGACAAATATTGTAAAGTTGACTGATCTCTAATAAAAAGCATGAAATAAAAGCAAAAGAAAAATAATAATAATACAGCCACAGGATAATTGAAAATTAGATGTAGTAAAAAGTAGAAGACAACAACTAAGACATTATCACAGGTCAAGCCGACGAAATGTTATACTACATCGAATTTCGAGGAGTTCGGGTCAGATTAGTTTAACACTTGGTCTAATATTTACTGAATACAAATGTCCCCCGGAATACCGTTTGAGCAGTCATATATATGTTGATTATGTATAAATTACTTACAAGTACTTTGAAATTATATACTGTAAAGTATGACGAAAATCGGGCAACATTTGTCCATAGTCCCCATACAAGGTCACCCAGAAAATAAGGGGATCGGTCCATAATTGACTAAATAAATGAAAAAAAGTCGTAATTTTGTTCTTAAAGTATTGTGAAGAGCCTTGACTTTAGTGATACACCAACACACTTATGAAGGTGTAGGGTAAATAATATAGAAAAACAATGCAATGGAATATAATAGAGAATAAAATAAGAAGGAAATAAAAATTGAATTTCTGCTCAGTTGTCATAACCACAATAATCTACTTTGGCAAATCAACTTTCTCAGCCCAGAATTCATCAGTATAAATTAATTAAATCTGTCATTTCATTATTTCATAAAACTGGCTTTGTGTGGGGATTTGTAAATGTGTAAAGAGGAAATAAATATAGAAGCAATTATAGTACAAGTATTTATGCTATGCTACTACTTACTATAATTCTTAGAATAATGAGGTAATTTTAAGTCAATAAGTAATGCTCTTTTAGAAAGCAAAACACGAAATGAGCTAGTAGTTATATATTTTTTTTTAAATACAATTTTTAAAATAAATTGATTAAAGTATGGAAAAAGTTATTGTTAACTTGTTTTATCTATATTTCTATGGAATTATTGTATTTTGTTTAAAGTTCTCTGAAGGTCTCTAAGCAATCATAAACTACTTACAATGCTAGGGAAATAATTCATACCAAGTGTAGGGTGTTATATGGTAGGGCTTGACCAAAAAGACTTTCTTACTTGTTTCGTTATGAAATTTGCGAAATCAAGTGGGAAAAACAATAAAATTCAAAAAAGTAAAGATTTTCCTGTGGATTTGCTGTCGAAGACAAAAATAAACCAACTTATTCCTTTTGACTCAAATGTACTACATAATTTGTGAATTTCCTTCCTTGTTTTTTTTTGCATTTTTTGTAAACAACTTTTTCCATTTCTGTTTAAAAAGTTCTGCTAAATCTATATATAAATAAAGACGAATGTATGTATGTCTGTTTATTGGTTTGTTTGTTATTTTGTAATGTATAGGAGCCTAAACCACAACACCGATGCTATTGACATTTTTACTGTATGTTTGTCTATATCTAAAAGGAACAATAGGATACTCTTTATTTTAAAAGTTTATGTGGGCGTGTCACTTTCCATAAAAAGTAAATAGTTATTATGGATTATCTGGTGAATTTGCGGACGTATAATTTTGAAAGCCGCAAAATTTTTCCAAATTTTGTCTGAAATTCTTTTTTTTATAATTTTATGTAATTTGTTTGAAAATTGGCGGGTTATTATTGGTGGATATGGAACAGGATATCTATATATATAAAAGGTTTTCCAACAAGAGGTGTTATTTTAGTATTCAAAGAAAATGGTTTTTTTGAGATAAATGGTCGGATATTTAAATCATAATAAAGAGGAAGGTATGCCGTTAATAATGAAAAACAACATCAGACAAATGGCCACCATGACCACGCTTACAGGACAATATCCTGTTCATGAAATTTTCCATAACTAAATCGCAAAGTGGCTGCCCTATTTCCGCGATAACCTCACGAATTCTATCTTTGAGGTCTTGAATCGACGCTGGGCTGTTGCCGTAGACCTTATCTTTCACGTGGCCCCAAAGGAAGAAGTCGCAACGTGTTAAAGAAGTCGCAAGGTGTTAAATCACAAGATCTCAGTGGCCAATTGTGATCACCTCTTCGAGATATAACACTGTCCGGAAACTTTTCCCGTAAAAGAGCAATGGTTTAGTTGCTTGTGCGGCACGTAGCTCCTTCTAGCTCTTATTGAAAGTAAACGTTGTCCAGATCAATATTATCCAACTCCGATCATAAGATAAGGTGTAATGACGTTTCTGGAATGACCAATTCCAAAGAATGACGAGGAATGGACAAACCTGGGTCTTCTTCAACACTTTGGACTACACCAACAATATTCTCTGTTGTTCTTGAGCGACGTGATTGGGTTTTATTCTTCACATCACTAACTTGTCCCAACAGCTGGAATTTTTCCATTAACTTCTGTATTGCGGTCCGACAGGGTGCTTCACGACGACCCAAAAATGCTTTAGTTTTGCAAACTGTGACTGCAAGATTTTCACCATTTTTGTAGTAAATTTTAATAATTTCAATGCGTTGTTGAAGCGTGTATCGTTCCATTTTTAGTAATGACGTAGTTTGTACTTGTCAAATGTCAAAGAATAAAAGCTTCCAAAGTGGCAGCTACCGAAATACCGGGTGATTCAAAATAACAACTCTTGTTGGAAAACCCTTTATATAAGGACTGAGATCGAAAAATTCTTAACACACGTTTTTCATTAAAACTTTTAACCCAAGTAGTTTTTGATATTTTCTTTAATCAAATTACCTTTGTAAAGCATTTCAGTTTTAATGTTTAATCTCAATTATGTACATTTGTTGTTAATCTGATTAAAATGAGCTACGAGAAAAAAGTGCGTACTAAAATTATTAAATATTTTCAACAAAACCCAACATGATCCTACAGAAAGTTGGTCAAACAGTCGAAGGTCTGAGTCAAACTGATTCCAATATTATTAAACAGTATCGGGAAAACTTGTCCGTTGAAAGAAAACCTGGTTCATGTAGAAGGAATGGTCCACATGATGTTTCTATAGCCAATAAATAGAAAGCATTTTTAAAAGAGCTCCCAACACATCCGGTAGAAAAGCAGACCGGTTAGCTCAGTACTCGGACTATTTGGTACGAAAAGTTAAAGCCAATGCAGGCTTAAAAACATACAAGGCTCAAGAAGTTCCTGACAAGAACTCTGCTAAAAATTTAGAGGCCAAAAACAGAGCACGAAAATTTCATACAAAAAATATACCTGCTGCATAATGGGTGATGAAACGTACGTATGAAAATTTTTCACAGCTTCCGGATCAATATTTTTATGTTGCTGATGCTCGAGGGAATCTTGTAAAAAAGGTTAGGGGCCAAAAGTAGAAAATTTTACCAAAAACCTCTTGGCATGGCAAGCAATATGCAGTTGCGGTAAAAGAAGCCAAACATTTGTTACAAAGGGCTCTATAAATACCGAAATAAACATCAAGGAATGTTTACAAAAGAGGATGTTTCCATTCAGAAGACTTCTTTATGTGTTCACTTATGGTAAGCAAGGTTATTTGTACCAAGAGAGGTAAATCCTGCAAATTGCCTGGAGCTAAGGCCAGTGGAGAGATATTGGGTTCTTGTTAAAAGAGAATTGAAGAGCACAAAAAAGGTGTCCAAAAGTGTGGTAGATTTTAAACGGAGATGGACTACATGTTCGAACAAAGCGACAGGAAGCTAAATAAAAACCTAAATTGAAGGGTTTCCGAAAAAGGTTCAAAATTTCATTACTATTGATTACAACTATAAAAATATTTTTTTTTTTTTTTGTAAATTGTAATAACAATTTCAATCAAATAAAAAAATCAAAACTGTGAATTTAGTGATCTCATTTTTTATTAACATATATGTATGTTAAGAATTTTTCGATCTCAGTCCTTATTTGTTACATTAGAAACTAATTTTAGGTAGACTAAATATATTGTAATCGTAAGTTAATAGAATAAGAGCTAATTTAAAAGAAAACTGTAGATTTAATTTACTAAATATATATAATTGTTTAACGCTAAACTTTATATTTCATTACGATACGGGTAGCGAAGCACACCGGGTTTGGCTGGTTCTTTATAAAATTAAATAAATAAAAAATATGTTTTCATAAATTTTTAACATAAAACAAAAGGAAGAAGCCTTAACAGAAAATGCTTCATCAAATATTGAGAAGAATGAAAATGCAAAAGTAGATTGATTGTTGATGTTTATTTTAAGCGTACATAAATTAATACATCGCAAAAAATGAATTTAATGGGTATATTATTATCAATGTTATTTATTTTTGTTTTATGGTTGTTGTATTTATTGCATATTAATTGGTAGTAACAGCTGTTCATGTTCACAAAAATATTTTAAGCATTACTACAAAACTTAAAAAAATAAGAAATAATAAATAAAAACAATAATCTTTAATTGTAACTTACAGCCCTGCTGTTCTTAAGAAGGCCATATACAATGCGTGGACTACTTTGGACCAGCTATCAGACAGTTTATTTGTAATCTATGTAGAGCTTAAGACACGCACATGTAAAAATATTTAGTCATGTAGCTAATTATATAACTAGTGGAGACCCTAACTGATAGATAACATCACTTGATAGGGACAGTCATCCAGAACTACTGGTTTACGTCCACAAACCTATTTATCTCTATGTATGCGTGACTTGCAGCATAAACGTATTCGCAGTTACATGCTACATGAAGCAGAAAAATTTAACACAATTTTTATAAATAAATTCACACAAGACTAAAACAAAACAAAATTCATAATAGCTGAAAGTGAACATGAAATATGAAGAGTTAAAAATCTGTGAAAATTTATTTAATTTTTTGTATTTTTAACTAATTTTTTTTATTTAACCATTTTAGAATTTCCTCATATATTGATATTCTCTGCCTCTGTTTATAGTAGTTGAAAAATTGTATTTGATTGCTGACAGTTTGACTTTATTTTCCAAAAAAAAAAAAGTTAATTCCCCTTCATTGTTTAACTTAAACAAGGAAAATAAACTTTTGTTTGTTTTGAGTAAAACTCTTTGAAACTTTTCAAGGTTTTATTGTCTTTTGTTTGATTTTGGAAATGACTTCTTTTGTTTTACTCTATTAATGCAATGCCTTTTGGGTTTTTACTTTTTTTTGAAAGAAATGCAACTAGAGTTTGTTGAAATAATAATTTTACAACTGCCATAGCAATCATCAACACAACTCAGTTGGTCAGGTTTGGTGTTAAATTCTCGACTAGATATCGCACTACTACAATAGCGGCAAAATCATAATGTCCTGACATTTCTTTATATATTCCTCGAGGATATTGTAGAAGATTAATTCCATCATGTTGTAGAGACCATAAAATTGTTGACGCAAAGTCTTTCGTTTTGTCATTAGTGATTATATTATTTGGGCGACAATATCCTCAATTTTGTCGTCAACGATTATATGGGCGACAAATTTCTCCATTTGAATCACAACACTACATTAGAAAACACTATCGTTTAAGGCTTTTTGCCTTGACATCAATAGTTATATATTGAAGACAATTTTGAAGTCATCTTGTTGTCCATAGATTTAGAAGACGTCACCATTTGAGACTTTGTCGTTAGGAGACAAAGTCCTTTCTAACCCAAATTCTCAGCAACAAGGTTTGAGAAAAGACAACGTTCAACACCATATCGCTCATCTTGTCAACGAAAAGGTTTAATAAAAATCAACCTTAAGGTTTTTGTCACTCATGTAGCATGGCTGTTAAAGGTAAGTCAAGCGACAAAAGACAAATTCAAATATAGTTTACACAAATCTACAATTTTGCCAACTGGAAGTGTCTGTTTTTGCATACATGTGTTTGGATTTTGTTCCAAGCCGGAAATCAAATGTTCAATTATATAGAATAGACAAAAACATAAACTCTTAGGAACAGCAGCAGGATACGGCTCACCCGAATATAACACTCTTACTTGGTGATATCGTTATCGCTTGTCCTTTTAAAGACTGAGTCATTGAGTGACTGCAAGTCATTACATAGTTTATGCTGGGATGTTGTCATACTTTTAAAGAACAAAGAAAAATATTTTCGCTATAAATGAACAAAAGTCACTTTAAAGCAATAAGAGCTAGAAAAATTGCATTAAGTAGACGAAAGCCAAAGAAGAAAAACAACAAATATCGAAAGGATTTAAGTTACACAAAGCAAATAAGAATGAAAATGTGTTACATTGTTTCACATATCAAAAAAAGAAGACTAGAATGCAGGAAAAAGAATATGTTGGTAAATTATTAGTTCATTTTTAACAACAGTATCAACTCATATCTAAACATATATCTGTCTGTCATCCACTATCATTAAAGTAGTTACAACTAAGTACAATACATTTGCTTTCAGTTGAGCTGTAGTTTTGAGTACGTTTTATGTCTGATTCCGAATAACATATCCTTTTGAATAGAGTCTTCAAAAGAAACCAAAGCATAAGTATGAAAAACACAAATAGAAATACAGCTAAATTAACAAAAAAATATGTTCTTAAAAAAAATACTTATTTCAGTATAACAGAGATTAAAATAATCTTTATTTTAGTCATTATTTTGTGGCCAAGAACACTTAAGCTGAGTTCCAGAAATAAATATACAACACACAACTAACTCATTAACATCAATGATTTTTAGAGGAAAAAATACAAAAACAGTGGTCACTCACATTTCCCACCAAACATCGATTTTTATATGAAAAACCTAAAATCACTCGTAGATTGTTAATAAGAGGTCCTAGAGGAAAAATATCGAATTTTATATGAAAATCCTAAAGTCACTAGTAGATTGTTAATAAGAGGTCCTAGAGGAAAAAGGACAATAAACTGTGATCATCCATATTTCCCAACAAATATCGACTTTTATATCAAAAACTTAAAATCACTCGTAGATTGTTATTAAGAGGTCCTAGAGGAAAAAGGACAAAAATCTGTGATCACTCATATTTCCCACCAAATATCGACTTTTATATGAAAAACCTAAAATCACTCGTGATTGTTAATAAGAGGTCTTAGAGGAAAGAGGACAAAAATCTGTGATCATCCATATTTCCCAACAAAAGTCGATTTTTATATCAAAAATATAAAATCACTCATAGATTGTTAATAAGAGGTCCTAGAAGAAAAAGGACAAAAATCTGTGATCACTCATATTTCCCACCAAATATCGACTTTTATATGAAAAACTTAAAATCACTCGTAGATTGTTAATAAGAGGTCCTAGAGGAAAAAGGACAAAAATCTGTGATCACTCATATTTCCCAACAAATATCGATTTTTATATGAAAAACTTAAAATCACTTCTAGATTGTTAATAAGAGGTCCTAGAGGAAAAAGGACAAAAATCTGTGATCACTCATATTTCCCACCAAATATCGAGTTTTATATGAAAAACCTAAAATCACTCGTGATTGTTAATAAGAGGTCTTCTGTGATCATCCATATTTCCCAACAAAAATCGATTTTTATATCAAAAACATAAAATCACTCGTAGATTGTTAATAAGAGGTTCTAGAGGAAAAAGGACAAAAATCTGTGATCACTCATATTTCCCACCAAATATCTACTTTTATATGAAAAACCTAAAATCACTCGTAGATTGTTAATAAGAGGTCCTAGAAGAAAAAGGACAAAAATCTGTGATCACTCATATTTCCCACCAAATATCGATTTTTATATGAAAAACCTAAAATCACTCGCAGATTGTTAATAAGAGGTCCTAGACGAAAAAGGACAAAAATCTGTGATCACTCATATTTCCCAACAAATATCGATTTTTATATGAAAAACTTAAAATCACTTCTAGATTGTTAATAAGAGGTCCTAGAGGAAAAAGGACAAAAATCTGTGATCACTCAAATATCGATTTTTATATGAAAAACTTAAAATCACTTCTAGATTGTTAATAAGAGGTCCTAGAAGAAAAAGGACAGTTATCTGTGATCACTCATATTTCCCAACAAATATCGATTTTTATATGAAAAACTTAAAATCACTCGTAGATTTTTAATAAGAGGTCCTAGAAGAAAAAGGACAAAAATCTGTGATCACTCATATTTCCCACCAAATATCGACTTTTATATGAAAAACTTAAAATCACTCGCAGATTGTTAATAAGAGGTCCTAGAAGAAAAAGGACAAAAATCTGTGATCACTCATATTTCCCACCAAATATCGATTTTTATATGAAAAACTTAAAATCACTCGCAGATTGTTAATAAGAGGTCCTAGACGAAAAAGGACAAAAATCTGTGATCACTCATATTTCCCAACAAATATCGATTTTTATATGAAAAACTTAAAATCACTCGTAGATTGTTAATAAGAGGTCCTAGAGGAAAAAGGACAAAAATCTGTGATCACTCATATTTCCCACCAAATATCTACTTTTATATGAAAAACCTAAAATTACTCGTGATTGTTAATAAGAGGTCTTAGAGGAAAGAGAACAAAAATCTGTGATCATCCATATTTCCCAACAAATATCGATTTTTATATCAAAAACATCAAATCACTCATAGATTGTTAATAAGAGGTTCTAGAGGAAAAAGGACAAAAATCTGTGATCACTCATATTTCCCACCAAATATCTACTTTTATATGAAAAACCTAAAATCACTCGTAGATTGTTAATAAGAGGTCCTAGAAGAAAAAGGACAAAAATCTGTGATCACTCATATTTCCCACCAAATATCGATTTTTATATGAAAAACCTAAAATCACTCGTAGATTGTTAATAAGAGGTCCTAGAAGAAAAAAGACAGTTATCTGTGATCACTCATATTTCCCAACAAATATCGATTTTTATATGAAAAACTTAAAATCACTCGTAGATTTTTAATAAGAGGTCCTAGAAGAAAAAGGACAAAAATCTGTGATCACTCATATTTCCCACCAAATATCGACTTTTATATGAAAAACTTAAAATCACTCGCAGATTGTTAATAAGAGGTCCTAGAAGAAAAAGGACAAAAATCTGTCATCACTCATATTTCCCACCAAATATCGATTTTTATATGAAAAACCTAAAATCACTTCTAGATTGTTAATAAGAGGTCCTAGAAGAAAAAGGACAATAATCTGTGATCACTCATATTTCCCACCAAATATCGATTTTTAAATGAAAAACTTAAAATCACTCGTAGAATGTTAATAAGAGGTCCTAGAAGAAAAAGGACAATAATCTGTGATCACTCATATTTCCCAACAAATATCGATTTTTAAATGAAAAACTTAAAATCACTCGTAGATTGTTAATAAGAGGTCTTAGAGGAAAGAGGACAAAAATCTGTGATCATCCATATTTCCCAACAAAAATCGTTTTTTATATCAAAAACATAAAATCACTCATAGATTGTTAATATAAGGTTCTAGAGGAAAAAGGACAAAAATCTGTGATCACTCATATTTCCCACCAAATATCTACTTTTATATGAAAAACCTAAAATCACTCGTAGATTGTTAATAAGAGGTCCTAGAGGAAAAAGGACAAAAATCTGTGATCACTCATATTTCCCACCAAATATCGATTTTTAAATGAAAAACTTAAAATCACTCGTAGATTGTTAATAAGAGGTCCTAGAGGAAAAAGGACAAAAATCTGTGATCACTCATATTTCCCAACAAATATCGATTTTTATATGAAAAATTTAAAATCACTTCTAGATTGTTAATAAGAGGTCCTAGAGGAAAAAGGACAATAATCTGTGATCACTCATATTTCCCACCAAATATCGATTTTTAAATGAAAAACTTAAAATCACTCGTAGATTGTTAATAAGAGGACCTAGAAGAAAAAGGACAATAATCTGTGATCACTCATATTTCCCACCAAATATCGATTTTTAAATGAAAAACTTAAAATCACTCGTAGATTGTTAATAAGAGGTCTTAGAGGAAAGAGGACAAAAATCTGTGATCATCCATATTTCCCAACAAAAATCGTTTTTTATATCAAAAACATAAAATCACTCATAGATTGTTAATAAGAGGTTCTAGAGGAAAAAGGACAAAAATCTGTGATCACTCATATTTCCCACCAAATATCTACTTTTATATGAAAAACCTAAAATCACTCGTAGATTGTTAATAAGAGGTCCTAGAAGAAAAAGGACAAAAATCTGTGATCACTCATATTTCCCAACAAATATCGATTTTTATATGAAAAACTTAAAATCACTTCTAGATTGTTAATAAGAGGTCCTAGAGGAAAAAGGACAAAAATCTGTGATCACTCATATTTCCCAACAAATATCGATTTTTATATGAAAAACTTAAAATCACTCGTAGATTGTTAATAAGAGGTCCTAGAGGAAACAGGACAAAAATCTGTGATCACTCATATTTCCCAACAAATATCGATTTTTATATGAAAAACTTAAAATCACTTCTAGATTGTTAATAAGAGGTCCTAGAGGAAAAAAGGACAAAAATCTGTGATCACTCATATTTCCCAACAAATATCGATTTTTATATGAAAAACTTAAAATCACTCGTAGATTGTTAATAAGAGGTCCTAGAGGAAAAAGGACAAAAATCTGTGATCACTCATATTTCCCACCAAATATCGACTTTTATATGAAAAACCTAAAATCACTCGTAGATTGTTAATAAGAGGTCCTAGAGGAAAAAGGACAATAAACTGTGATCATCCATATTTCCCACCAAATATCGATTTTTAAATGAAAAACTTAAAATCACTCGTAGATTGTTAATAAGAGGTCCTAGAGGAAAAAGGACAAAAATCTGTGATCACTCATATTTCCCACCAAATATCTACTTTTATATGAAAAACCTAAAATCACTCGTAGATTGTTAATAAGAGGTCCTAGAAGAAAAAGGACAATAATCTGTGATCACTCATATTTCCCACCAAATATCTACTTTTATATAAAAAACCTAAAATCACTCGTAGATTGTTAATAAGAGGTCTTAGAGGAAAGAGGACAAAAATCTGTGATCACTCATATTTCCCACCAAATATCTACTTTTATATGAAAAACCTAAAATCACTCGTAGATTGTTAATAAGAGGTCTTAGAGGAAAGAGGACAAAAATCTGTGATCATCCATATTTCCCAACAAAAATCGTTTTTTATATCAAAAACATAAAATCACTCATAGATTGTTAATAAGAGGTTCTAGAGGAAAAAGGACAAAAATCTGTGATCACTCATATTTCCCACCAAATATCGATTTTTATATGAAAAACTTAAAATCACTTCTAGATTGTTAATAAGAGGTCCTAGAAGAAAAAGGACAATAATCTGTGATCACTCATATTTCCCACCAAATATCGATTTTTAAATGAAAAACTTAAAATCACTTCTAGATTGTTAATAAGAGGTCCTAGAGGAAAAAGGACAAAAATCTGTGATCACTCATATTTCCCACCAAATATCGATTTTTAAATGAAAAACCTAAAATCACTCATGATTGTTAATAAGAGGTCTTAGAGGAAAGAGGACAAAAATCTGTGATCACTCATATTTCCCAACAAATATCGATTTTTAAATGAAAAACCTAAAATCACTCATGATTGTTAATAAGAGGTCCTAGAGGAAAAAAGGACAAAAATCTGTGATCACTCATATTTCCCAACAAATATCGATTTTTATATGAAAAACTTAAAATCACTCGTAGATTGTTAATAAGAGGTCCTAGAGGAAAAAGGACAAAAATCTGTGATCACTCATATTTCCCACCAAATATTGACTTTTATATGAAAAACCTAAAATCACTCGTAGATTGTTAATAAGAGGTCCTAGAGGAAAAAGGACAATAAACTGTGATCATCCATATTTCCCACCAAATATCGATTTTTAAATGAAAAACTTAAAATCACTCGTAGATTGTTAATAAGAGGTCCTAGAAGAAAAAGGACAAAAATCTGTGATCACTCATATTTCCCACCAAATATCGATTTTTAAATGAAAAACCTAAAATCACTCATGATTGTTAATAAGAGGTCCTAGAGGAAAAAAGGACAAAAATCTGTGATCACTCATATTTCCCAACAAATATCGATTTTTATATGAAAAACTTAAAATCACTCGTAGATTGTTAATAAGAGGTCCTAGAGGAAAAAGGACAAAAATCTGTGATCACTCATATTTCCCACCAAATATCGACTTTTATATGAAAAACCTAAAATCACTCGTAGATTGTTAATAAGAGGTCCTAGAGGAAAAAGGACAATAAACTGTGATTATCCATATTTCCCACCAAATATCGATTTTTAAATGAAAAACTTAAAATCACTCGTAGATTGTTAATAAGAGGTCCTAGAGGAAAAAGGACAAAAATCTGTGATCACTCATATTTCCCACCAAATATCTACTTTTATATGAAAAACCTAAAATCACTCGTAGATTGTTAATAAGAGGTCCTAGAAGAAAAAGGACAAAAATCTGTGATCACTCATATTTCCCACCAAATATCGATTTTTATATGAAAAACCTAAAATCACTCGTAGATTGTTAATAAGAGGTCCTAGAAGAAAAAGGACAATAATCTGTGATCACTCATATTTCCCACCAAATATCTACTTTTATATGAAAAACCTAAAATCACTCGTAGATTGTTAATAAGAGGTCTTAGAGGAAAGAGGACAAAAATCTGTGATCATCCATATTTCCCAACAAAAATCGTTTTTTATATCAAAAACATAAAATCACTCATAGATTGTTAATAAGAGGTTCTAGAGGAAAAAGGACAAAAATCTGTGATCACTCATATTTCCCACCAAATATCTACTTTTATATGAAAAACCTAAAATCACTCGTAGATTGTTAATAAGAGGTCCTAGAGGAAAAAGGACAAAAAGCTGTGATCACTCATATTTCCCACCAAATATCGATTTTTAAATGAAAAACTTAAAATCACTCGTAGATTGTTAATAAGAGGTCTTAGAGGAAAGAGGACAAAAATCTGTGATCATCCATATTTCCCAACAAAAATCGTTTTTTATATCAAAAACATTAAATCACTCATAGATTGTTAATAAGAGGTTCTAGAGGAAAAAGGACAAAAATCTGTGATCACTCATATTTCCCACCAAATATCGATTTTTATATGAAAAACTTAAAATCACTTCTAGATTGTTAATAAGAGGTCCTAGGAGAAAAAGGACAATAATCTGTGATCACTCATATTTCCCACCAAATATCGATTTTTAAATGAAAAACTTAAAATCACTTCTAGATTGTTAATAAGAGGTCCTAGAGGAAAAAGGACAAAAATCTGTGATCACTCATATTTCCTACCAAATATCGATTTTTATATGAAAAACTTAAAATCACTTCTAGATTGTTAATAAGAGGTCCTAGAGGAAAAAGGACGAAAATCTGTGATCAGTCATATTTCCCACCAAATATCGACTTTTATATGAAAAACCTAAAATCACTCATGATTGTTAATAAGAGGTCTTAGAGGAAAGAGGACAAAAATCTGTGATCATCCATATTTCGCAACAAAAATCGTTTTTTATATCAAAAACATAAAATCACTCGTAGATTGTTAATAAGAGGTCCTAGAGGAAAAAGGACAAAAATCTGTGATCACTCATATTTCCCACCAAATATCGACTTTTATATGAAAAACCTAAAATCACTCGTAGACTGTTAATAAGAGGTCCTAGAAGAAAAAGGACAACAATCTGTGATCACTCATATTTCCCACCAAATATCGGTTTTTATATGAAAAACCTAAAATCATTCGTAGATTGTTAATAAGAGGTCCTGGAGGAAAAAGGACAAAAATCTGTGATCACTCATATTACCCAACAAATATCGATTTTTATATGAAAAACCTAAAATTACTCGTAGATTGTTAATAAGAGGTCCTAGAGGAAAAAGGACAGTTATCTGTGATCACTCATATTTCCCACCAAATATCGATTTTTAAATGAAAAACTTAAAATCACTCGTAGATTGTTAATAAGAGGACCTAGAAGAAAAAGGACAATAATCTGTGATCACTCATATTTCCCACCAAATATCGATTTTTATATGAAAAACCTAAAATCACTCGTAGATTGTTAATAAGAGGTCCTAGAAGAAAAAGGACAAAAATCTGTGATCACTCCTACCAAATATCGACTTTTATATGAAAAACTTAAAATCACTCGTAGATTGTTAATAAGAGGTCCTAGAATAAAAAGGACAATAATCTGTGATCACTCATATTTCCCACCAAATATCGATTTTTAAATGAAAAACTTAAAATCACTCGTAGATTGTTAATAAGAGGTCCTAGAGGAAAAAGGACAAAAATCTGTGATCACTCATATTTCCCACCAAATATCGATTTTTATATGAAAAACTTAAAATCACTCGTAGATTGTTAATAAGAGGTCTTAGAGGAAAGAGGACAAAAATCTGTGATCATCCATATTTCCCAACAAAAATCGTTTTTTATATCAAAAACATAAAATCACTCATAGATTGTTAATAAGAGGTTCTAGAGGAAAAAGGACAAAAATCTGTGATCACTCATATTTCCCACCAAATATCGATTTTTATATGAAAAACTTAAAATCACTTCTAGATTGTTAATAAGAGGTCCTAGAAGAAAAAAGACAATAATCTGTGATCACTCATATTTCCCACCAAATATCGATTTTTAAATGAAAAACTTAAAATCACTTCTAGATTGTTAATAAGAGGTCCTAGAGGAAAAAGGACAAAAATCTGTGATCACTCATATTTCCCACCAAATATCGATTTTTAAATGAAAAACCTAAAATCACTCATGATTGTTAATAAGAGGTCTTAGAGGAAAGAGGACAAAAATCTGTGATCATCCATATTTCGCAACAAAAATCGTTTTTTATATCAAAAACATAAAATCACTCGTAGATTGTTAATAAGAGGTCCTAGAGGAAAAAGGACAAAAATCTGTGATCACTCATATTTCCCACCAAATATCGACTTTTATATGAAAAACCTAAAATCACTCGTAGACTGTTAGTAAGAGGTCCTAGAAGAAAAAGGACAACAATCTGTGATCACTCATATTTCCCACCAAATATCGGTTTTTATATGAAAAACCTAAAATCATTCGTAGATTGTTAATAAGAGGTCCTGGAGGAAAAAGGACAAAAATCTGTGATCACTCATATTTCCCAACAAATATCGATTTTTATATGAAAAACTTAAAATCACTCGTAGATTGTTAATAAGAGGTCCTAGAGGAAAAAGGACAGTTATCTGTGATCACTCATATTTCCCACCAAATATCGATTTTTAAATGAAAAACTTAAAATCACTCGTAGATTGTTAATAAGAGGACCTAGAAGAAAAAGGACAATAATCTGTGATCACTCATATTTCCCACCAAATATCGATTTTTATATGAAAAACTTAAAATCACTTCTAGATTGTTAATAAGAGGTCCTAGAGGAAAAAAGGACAAAAATCTGTGATCACTCATATTTCCCAACAAATATCGATTTTTATATGAAAAACTTAAAATCACTCGTAGATTGTTAATAAGAGGTCCTAGAGGAAAAAGGACAAAAATCTGTGATCACTCATATTTCCCACCAAATATCGACTTTTATATGAAAAACCTAAAATCACTCGTAGATTGTTAATAAGAGGTCCTAGAGGAAAAAGGACAATAAACTGTGATCATCCATATTTCCCACCAAATATCGATTTTTAAATGAAAAACTTAAAATCACTCGTAGATTGTTAATAAGAGGTCCTAGAGGAAAAAGGACAATAAACTGTGATCACTCATATTTCCCACCAAATATCCACTTTTATATGAAAAACCTAAAATCACTTCTAGATTTTTAATAAGAGGTCCTAGAGGAAAAAGGACAATAATCTGTGATCACTCATATTTCCTACCAAATATCGATTTTTATATGAAAAACCTAAAATCTCTCGTAGATTGTTAATAAGAGGTCCTAAAAGAAAAAGGACAATAATCTGTGATCACTCATATTTCCCACCAAATATCGATTTTTATATGAAAAACCTAAAATCATTAGTAGATTGTTAATAAGAGGTCCTAGAGGAAAAAGGACAATAATCTGTGATCACTCATATTTCCCACCAAATATTGATTTTTAAATGAAAAACTTAAAATCTTTCGTAGATTGTTAATAAGAGGTCCTAGAGGAAAAAGGACAAAACTCTGTGATCACTCATATTTCCCACCAAATATTGATTTTTAAATGAAAAACTTAAAATCTTTCGTAGATTGTTAATAAGAGGTCCTAGAGGAAAAAGGACAAAACTCTGTGATCACTCATATTTCCCACCAAATATCGATTTTTATATGAAAAACCTAAAATCTCTCGTAGATTGTTAATAAGAGGTCCTAGAGGAAAAAGGACAATAATCTGTGATCACTCATATTTCCCACCAAATATTGATTTTTAAATGAAAAACTTAAAATCTTTCGTAGATTGTTAATAAGAGGTCCTAGAGGAAAAAGGACAAAACTCTGTGATCACTCATATTTCCCACCAAATATTGATTTTTAAATGAAAAACTTAAAATCTTTCATAGATTGCTAATAAGAGGTCCTAGAGGAAAAAGGACAAAAATCTGTGATCACTCATATTTCCCACCAAATATCGAATTTTATATGAGAAACATAAAATCACTTCTAGGTTGTTAATAAGAGGTCCTAGAGGAAAAAGGACAATAATCTGTGATCACTCATATTTCCCACCAAATATTGATTTTTAAATGAAAAACTTAAAATCTTTCGTAGATTGTTTATAAGAGGTCCTAGAGGAAAAAGGACAAAACTCTGTGATCACTCATATTTCCCACCAAATATTGATTTTTAAATGAAAAACTTAAAATCTTTCGTAGATTGTTAATAAGAGGTCCTAGAGGAAAAAGGACAAAAATCTGTGATCACTCCTACCAAATATCGACTTTTATATGAAAAACTTAAAATCACTCGTAGATTGTTAATAAGAGGTCCTGGAGGAAAGAGGACAAAACTCTGTGATCACTCCTACCAAATATCGATTTTTAAATGAAAAACATAAAATCACTTCTAGATTGTTAGTAAGAGGTCCTAGAGGAAAAAGAACAAAAATCTGTGATCACTCACATTTCCCACTAAATATCGGCTTTTATATGAAAAACCTAAAATCACTTCTAGATTTTTAATAAGAGGTCCTAGAGGAAAAAGGACAATAATCTGTGATCACTCATATTTCCTACCAAATATCGATTTTTATATGAAAAACCTAAAATCATATGTAGATTAATAAGAGGTCCTAGAAGAAAAAGGACAATAATCTGTGATCACTCATATTTCCCACCAAATATCGATTTTTATATGAAAAACCTAAAATTACTCGTAGATTGTTAATAAGAGGTCTAAGAGGAAAAAGGACAATAAACTGTGATCACTCATATTTCCCACCAAATATCGATTTTTATATGAAAAACCTAAAATCACTCGTAGATTGTTAATAAGAGGTCCTAGAGGAAAAAGGACAATAATCTGTGATCACTCATATTTCCCACTAAATATCGATTTTTATATGAAAAACTTAAAATCACTCGTAGATTGTTAATAAGAGGTCCTAGAGGAAAAAGGACAATAATCTGTGATCACTCATATTTTCCAACAAACAATGATTTGTATATGAAAAATCTAAAAACCATATTGTGAAAGGTGTACAAATTTGATATTCGTAAGTGTAAAAAAACTATGGCAAACATTTATTTTTTTTAATTTGTGATGGAGGTCAAAGTGTAAGACAGAAACATCATATCTGTCAGAATAGAACAAGCCACTACACGTATTGTGTAATTATTATTTAACAAGAAATTTGGGAAAAATAACTAGTGAAACTACTAAAGTACATGAAACGTGTGCTTGTTATTTTTAGTGCTTCAAGCTAAATTTGTATTTATTTTAAATGTTTAGAAATAACTGGAAGCATAAATTTTAGTTATAAACGAAACGAAATAACAGTTCTGAGAATTTTTGTTGATTTGCACATTCTTCGAATAAGAACCTACACTAGTGATCGGCACTCATAGCCACCAGGGGCCGTACAATATTGTTATTATAGCGAAGTTCATACAATTTATCAAATAAGAAACAAACATCACAATTTATAGATGGTTAACATAATACATGTTGCATGTTCTCTTTATGCCTACCATTACCCTATACCCTCTTTCGTAACTATGTTTTAGTGTGATAAAGGAAAAAACCAACAACTGCAAAGTATTTATGACAGGACACATTTTATGGCAAATTAAAATTTTCATCATCATCACCAACAGCAGCACTTTTTTTTGGGTGGTTGCTTTGACTGTATGCCACATTTCAGTTTGTTGATGCTGCAAAATGTGTTTATGTGTATGAAAATATAAATTATGTAAATAAAAAATAAATAAATTAAAAATTAAGCAATGAAGAGAAATATTTGTATGTTATTAAGTACGAGTAATTCACATATTTTATTTTACGATTTTTAGTACGAGAATTATTTTCATTTTCCATTAGGGACAAAACGAAAATTTTCGATAAAATAATGAATTTTTGAATATTTACTCTTCTGAATTCGATTATATTTTTGCTATACAAGTTTTCCTTGGAGTAAAACTGTTAATAACTTTAGAATTGCTCTCAGATTTTATTTTAAGCTTTTGCTGAAATTTGTTTCTTATCCAAACAAGATAATATTATATTATAGAAAATCGTCATTGAACAAAATTAAAAGGCTATTATTAATGTTCAAGACATTTTCTGAGGGGGACCTCGTATGGGGACTAAGGACAAAGGTCCTTACAGTATAATTTCAGAGTACTTAGAAGTAATTTATGAAAAATTGTATCAGTATATAACATAATATAATCAACATATTTATGACTGCTCAAGCAGTATTCCGGGAGGAAATTTGTATGGGGGCTAGGTGAAATCACCTCATTACCAAACAAACCATATTCACAGAAAATATTTGTGGAAAATATCAGACTGCTAGCTTCTTTCTACAGACAGACAGACGGACGGACATATCTACATCGTCTTAGAATATTATGAGGAGCCAGGATATATTGGGTGTATATTTAAAAAATGTGGGATTTTTTTTCAAATTTCTACTTTTTATTTTGAAACATTTATACAATACATATAAACTTATTCAAAGTATTGTTAGCTATGACCTTTTCCCATCTTTCTGGCAACATAAAGAACTGTTCATCTGTTGAGGGCAAAGTGAAGCGTATTCCATAGAGAGCGTTTTTCTTTGATCGAAACAAATAGTAGTCCAACGGGCAAGGTCTGGACTATAAAGTGAAATAGTTCTTAACAGAGTTTGCAACATGTGGCCGAGCATTGTTATAATGGAATATTACGGTTTAATGTCTGGCCAATTAGTTTGTGATCGCTTCAAACGAATGAGTTATGTTCAGTACAGGTTCCCTGTGATGGTCTGGTCAGATTTCAGCAGCTCATAATTGATAGGCCCTATCTGCTTCCACCAAATGGCCTGGGCGATCTTTGTCTTCCACGTCAAACTCACCACTTCTGAACCGCACAAACCTCTCCTACATTGAAACTGATGGACCACATACACCATAAGCTTTGGTGAGCAATCGGTGTGCATCATCAGCACTTTTTTCAAATAAAAGAAGTAAAGCAAAACTTCCCGCATATGATGCCTTGTTGGTAAAAAATTCGAAATTCTCTAAGCAAAAATACTTTGTTGTTTACACTATAATGTGAGAATAAATAACAAAATGTAATTGTTCAAGTCATAGAAATATAACCATACTTATACCGACACCACTAGGTGATAAAAGACCAAAAAAAAAGACACCTAGGCCCCAAATCTTTGTGGGCCCATAAAAAAAGTGCATTACTTGGGGTAAAACTGGGAGACACTGGTATTTTTTTGTCTTTTATTACGTAGTGGTGTCTGTATATAGTTATATTTTATCGTGTTGCACTGTATAAGTTATTAAAAACAAAAACTGCGTTTTAAAGATACGCCATCTATTGTAAATCCCGCATTTTTAAATCATGCATCAATAAATAATGTTCAGAATCTGACCATGGGGGATTCCCAAGATGATTGATATTTTGGGATATATTTCACAAAAAGGTATTTACGTTATTGTGTATATTTTCATAACTAATTTTAACATTTTTAAAAACTTTGTTTATATTAATCCCTGAAAGGATTTTCTTCTAATGTATTACAGATGATTTTTATCAGAAAGCGAATAATAAGTATGAACAAGAGTATCTCGAAATTTTTGGATTTTTTTTTTCACAATCATTAATACTGTTACTGTTAATACTGTTGGGAAAAACATGCCAAACTTTTTAAATGGGATTCTAAGGATGTCATACTTTTGGAAACTACACACGAACGAGTTAAACTATTCAGATGTATACAGCACGAATGTTAGCGATATTCGTTACGCAACATTATAATCAGGGATGGCAATTGACATTTTAAAATTGTACCAATCAGCCTTTATAATTGTACCTTTTTGACCATAACTGTACCAAAACAAATCTTTTATTGATAGGAGAAGATTATTTCCACATTTTATGCTACAATTTTCAAAATTCTATACAAAACGTGACTTTTAAAATCTATGTTCCAAAAACTTACTTACAATTTTATAGTAATTACTAGGGTATTCAATAATTTAAAATTGGCGATTTTCAAATAAACCGATTAATTTGTGTCGATTACCTGATTAACCGAAATTTATTATATAGAAACTCATGAACATTAACTGCTAGCAATAGTTTTCCACACAGATTATTATAGATATGAAACAAATGACAGTTCTCAAAAAATTAATATCGAACCTTTGAAAAGTGGTTTTCAGAATGAAAGAAAAAATACAATTTTCAATAGGCAACAAGTGTGATATATATTTGTCCCTCTTTTTAAACCACAACCATTTTGACATTTTGTTTTGTTTGTTTTCTATTGCCAGCCGATTCATATCTGTGTAATTTGTGGTTTTCTAGAAGTACTGGACAAAAATTAAAAGTAAGGAATTTGTAAATGAACCTTTTTCTAGAATGTACTATGATTAACTTTGTCCTAATGAGTCGGAGGACGACATGATAATAGATGAAACTAAAGACATAACTGAAACGAGTCTTTTATCGTAAAAGTATTCAAAATATAAAAACTCCAAAAAGGACTCCAATGCACAGTGGATAATATAAGGTGTATGCACCACATAATTGATTTTGGCAAATGCTTGAAATTAACCATTAAACAAATTCTATCGTAAAGCTAAGATGTCAAGCAATAATTATTTGCAGAAATTATAGTTATTTTGTCAACAGAAGTATTCAAAAATGGCGACAGAACACACTACTTTCTACTTTAAAGATTTGGGGAGCTAAAATTATACAATATACAAGGGCGTAGTTTTAATATTTATAATTATTTGTTTTAGGATTGTTTTACCTTCGTTATGAGTTTTGTATATATTGTTAGCAGATTTGAAATTTATTCATTTAAAATAAAAATAAATGTTTTTTGGCTTACCTACTTTGACTAGGATTTTAACTGTTGGCACCGTTTGCCGCCGATCTAGTTTTAACATAGGATTAATGTTTAACTTATTATCTAAAAGATATATCAAAACTAGCTGCCTTTTCGTGCCCATAAACAGAAAACAATACAAAAAAATGTTGGACTGTTTTTAATTTATTCGAACTTTTTTCTAAAAAGTTTAATAACTTTTGCAAATATAAACCGATTTTAACAAGTAATGTCTCGTTTTTTTCACTATGAACTTGTCTTTAAAACAATGTGCACAAAAAGTATGTTTTCATTAATATAACTATTGTTGAATTTGAAAAATTATAAAAAAAATAAAGAAAATGCTAAAATTTTTGAAAAAAATTAAATAATTCTTGAAATATACATTTTATGAAAGATTAATTCCTTGCCTCTCCATAATTGTTTAACATTTTGAAATCGGTCTAAAAATGTGTGAATTAGAGGTACTATAGTACTACGGCTTACACAAAAAAAATTTTTTCAAAAAAACTCAAAATGTTGAGGGTGTTTCAAAATCTTTGAAAACGGCTTCGAAGGCATTTTTTAAGTATCATACATTTGCTACCAATGGAGTTTTAATTTAACTCTACTGTAGCTGAACATGTTTATCAAAAAATGCAACCTTTGGGCCTTGTAAATATTGGGGCTTAAAAGTCTACGGGCCAAGGGTTGTATTTTTCCAAAAAAAAAAAAACTAATTTAAACGGCTGTTAACAAATGTCAGTTGTTAATACTATTAAAACTAATGAAAAAGTACATAAAAATACCTCTTTTACTTGTCTTAACATATCACTTTTATACAAAAAATCAAAAATGTATTTTTAACCGTTCATTACTTTTTTTATTATGATTCGATTTTTATGATTAAAAAAGCAAATTAAAGCTTAAAGTCCCACCTATTCAAGAAAAAAAAATCTAACAAAAATCCTCATCCATTCAAAAGTTACAGATTTTTGATCCGAAAATGACCAAAATTTTCCACTGTGCAATGGTATAATTGAGAATTTATATGAGAAATTGGATATTCTTTACTTTTGATTTCTCAAGTTTTATTAAATCTAATGAAAAATCGTTTAAAAGGAAAACATTTCAATTATATTATTTTTTAAGAGAAGATCTCACTAAAATCCTAAAGAAACTCACATGTGTATAAAAAAGGATCTCAGATACCATTTTTTTTTTTTGTTATTACTTTTTTTGTTGAATTGTTATGATTTCTTTGTTTTTTATGATTTTGTTGTTTTTATTTATAAAATGCTTAAATAAGCATACAAAATTTGTGGTTCCATTTTCAATTTAAAATTAAAAAAAAAAATTATTCGGTTTACCGAATAATTTAAAATTAACCGATTATTAACCGATTAAATCGAAACCTCGATTAATTAATTGCTAGATTAACCGATTAATCCAGAAACCCGATTAATTGAATACCCTAGTAATTACCATATATGTATGTACACAGTCTTACAAAAGTTTACATACCCCTAATATATTTCATCTTTATTAATAAATATTTAGTGAAAAATACTTTAATTATTTTTTTATGCTATTTCGGATTTATTGAGATAAAATAAACACAAAACTAATTTATTTTCATTAAATTCTACAAAGGCTCAGAAATTTCTTTGCCTTTGCCCATTTTCTTCCACTAAATTGGTGGAGAAAGAAGTTCAATTCTTCCCATAAATTGTGGTGTTCCACAAGGAAGTGTCCTTGGGCCTCTTCTTTTTATGATATATTTAAATGATATCAATAATCTAGGTCTTACTGGTAAAATAATAATATTTGCTGATGACATCGCACTATTTTATCCCTACAGACATGACATAGCTTTAAAAACACAAATGGAGAGAGATTCTGCTTTAATTTTTGAATCTTCACGTATAAATGGGCTCGTTATAAATGCAAATAAAACGAAATTAATACGTTTTAGACCACATTCACATAGCATTAATAATAATTTCAGTATTTATATCGATGGAAATGTCATAAGTGAGGAGCATGAAATCAAGTATTTGGGTATAGTTTTAAAAAGCAATTTAACTTGGGATACACATATTAAATCACTGAAAACTAAGGTTGCATCAGCGGTCGGTGTTCTATTTAAATTAAAAAGAAAACTCAACATCAAAACAAAAATGTTGATTTACAATGCCTTAATCCATAGAGTACCTTGCTATTGCTTATGCCTATAAAAAGTCGAATGAATTAAAGTCTTTACAATCAGTACAAAATAAAGCTTTGAAATGTGTGTATAATTTAAATACAAGACATAATACACATTCTTTGTTCAAGGATTATTGCAAAACAACATTACCTATATATGGAATATATTTAAATCATATATTGCTCTATACGTACAAATCACTTCATAATATTGGACATAGATCCGTAAAATTTTATAGAAATCAAAATAGATTTAATACGAGAAACATATATAATCTAAAAGTACCTAGGTGGAGATTGGAAACTACCAAACAAAGATTAGAATATGCCGGCAGTGTGAACTTTAACAATTTACCAAGTGACTTGAAAGACTGCAATCGTTTATCAATATTCAAGAAAAACATTAAATGGTATATTTTGCAAAACTTAGAAATGCTTCTTCACTAATAACAAAAAAAAAAAAAAAATTTTAATAATTGTAAATAATGTATTTTTTTAGTAACATGTATTAAAAGTTTTTATTTAATATTGCCAACTTGTCTCCTTAAGCCACACGTGGCGCGAGACATCTTATAATGAATTGTATTAAATTTATTTTTTTTAATAAATACTTATGAAAAAAAAAAAAAATACTTTTTGATTTTATTTTGCCAGTGTGAACAGTTTTAGTGAAAGTAAACTTTCTACCACTGATTTTACACATAGCATCACAAAAATTGTAGCGGAAATTTTAACGGTACAAAAGAGTATGTAAACTTATGTAACATTAAAAGGATACCAGTTACTCGTGTTTTATTGTTATTTAAAATACCAACAAAATATTATAAAATATGATGGAAATATATTTTGTATGTATATTTTAAAAATGTAGTTACAACTCTTAATAAAATTATATATTTTCCCAAAAAATAGAAAAATTTCAAACGTATGTAAACTTTTGTAAGACTGTGTATATGTGTTCATTCCTCTGTCAACATCTAACTAAATTTAAGTAAAATTAAGTTAAATTATATTTTTTATGTACACTTTTTTTAATTGTCATTTAGTTCCCATTTAATATCAACACTTATTCTATTTATTCATTAATTAAATGATTTTATGAAAATCTTGATGTAATTATAAACTTTTTATAAAATCTTTATTTTACAAAATATCATCACATAGGTACACATATACATACATACATACATACATATACAGACGTTCTAGATTTTTATCAAATTTGTCAGCCAAATAATAGATTTTTTATAAAAAAATGATCACAAATAGATGTGTATTTAAATTAGATAAAACAAAAATCGTTATTCATAATAAAAATTAAAATTTAAACTAAAATTTCCATACACAATTTGATTATAACACCTTGTTTAAATTTAAAAAATTGTTTTTGAATAATGCCCTTAATATTTATATTTACTTCTAATATGTACCTTTACAAAAATCACTTGTTTAAAAATTTAAGAATACAAATTCAGTAAATAATTAATACATAAAAAATATTGTTTCTAAATAATACACTCACCAGAAATACAATTTATTTTTCTTTACATATGGATTTATTACATTATTATGTTACAATTAAATACCCGTACCGATTTCCGTTCTATTTACACTAGCTTGAATATTGGCAACTCTAAGATTTTTTTTTCTCTGCTTTTACTTATTAAGATTTCGCTCTTATATTCTCATTCACTCTTCTTCTTATTCAAAAACAATAACTAACAACAACAACACCTTTGAATGCACAGCATCACGCGACTCACAAACACAATCATGTTCAAAGGGCACAACAACAACAAACACTAGATATAACAAAAACAAAATTATTGCAAACACATCTTATTGATGATTTTGCATTTTTTACCCTTTATTTTAACACAACAATCACTTATTATAATGTTCAATAGCTATTTTGTTTTAATTATCTTAAACGTTTAATATTTTATTTAACACATTATTTAATTTTCTACTAATGACGGACAACACAAACTATAACGACGAATTTAAAACGAACGATTTTAGAGGAGACAATGTAACAACTAAAATGTTTGGCAAACAGAGTAGAGTTGCCAGTGCAAATGGAATTCTATTTGATAGGAGGATTTTATGAACAGGATATTAATTTAATGGTAGAAAACTATAAAAAGAGGGGTACTATAAAAAGGAAGATTATATAAGAGGGGATATATGTATATATTAAAGATTTTAATCATGAAATGATAGAGTTTATAAAACAAAATTTCTTCACATTTTTGAGCATTTTATTTGAAGTTTCGAGTAGACATATCAATTTTTTCTACCTGTCAACAGTGGTTTAGAAATGTTTTTTGTTTTTTTTTAAATAATTCGGTATCTCGGTAACTATTGGAGATATTGTTGCGAAATTTCACATAGTTGGAGCTGAGGTGTTTTCGAGATAATTTACATTTGTTAAGCTTCCTAGCGCTAGTGGGGGTCAGTGAGTGGCCTATCAAATTTAGTCATCTCGGATCTCAAATGAAAAAAAAAATCGCCAAATATCCATTTATGATCCGAATTAAAAAAAAAAATGTTGATTTGAGTAAAAAATTCTTAAAGGGCAAGGCACCGGTCCTCGAAAAATCTCCATATTTGTATAACCATTTATGTTTTTTTAAATACTACAAAGTTTTTTTACTATCATAAGGAATTTCGGTATTTGAAAATAAAAACGTCAAAAATTATAATGCCAATAATTTTGTTATGATATCTTTAACCCTGAAAATTTTACATTAATTAAAATTTTATATTTTTCTTTGTGGAAAATCCCCATATTATAATTTTTTTATCTAGTTTTCTATTTATGACCAATGATGTTGACAATTTTACTTTCTAAGATTCCAATCATTGTTACCAAATGTATAAATAAAAATCAAAATATCAAAATATTTTCATTCTTCACCCAACGTTTTGTTTGTTTGTTTCAAACTTCTTCTTGTTTCGTTTTTAAGGTAAATGACGTCCCAAAAATTTATAAAAGGCTTTCACCGATATCAAAGCTCCACAAACCTTGCCCCTTTGAAAAATTTGTACGCTTTTTCATATAGGTATCTCCAATAGTTCCACTGTGCTGTGTTCGTGCCTCTGTCAACATCTTCTAGTGGAAGATGATCTATTTATATATATAAAAGAAATTTTAACTGTGGGTTCCTCCCTCCCCAAAACGATCCGAAAGGAAGGGATTTTTGGAAATTCGAACGTTTAGGGGGTAAAAAAGGGTAAATTCGGTAACCTTATATCTTCAAAACTAATAAAGATACAAAAAAACTTAAAATTGCATGTTACTCCATTTAAAAAATAAGCTGACAGGTGTTTCGTACTTTTTCGAAATTCGAACCTTTTAGGGGAGAAAACGGGTAAAAACTCTATTTTGGTACTTTTTTGGCACCTTATGTATCTTTTAAACTAATAAACATAGAAACAAATTTTAAATCGTATTCTTTACTTATCAAAAAATAAAAAATATAAGTTTGGTACTTTTTGGAAATTCGAACCCTTAAGGCATAAAAAATGTGTTTATTTTTGGTACTTTTTCATAAAATATGTTTTTTTTTTTATAATTTGACATAGAGATACGAATATTTTATTATGAGCTCCCACCACGATACAGAAATTTATTTGAATATAATTTTACCACCGTAATGGTGATAAAAAAGGTACCAAAATGGGAATAAAATCGGGAAAATACATATTATTAGAAATTATTGAGCCAATTTTGATAATTTTTTTAACATTGGATTGATACAAAAATTAACTAACAGGTTGTTATTTGGAACTCGAGTGCCAAGGTTTATATTGGGCCAAATCCGGGTAAACAGTTTGGTACAGATTTTAATCATTTGAGACATGCGTTTAGCATAAACAATTTTGGCAAAATGGTATATTTTTAAATTTCAAACTTGAGGGGTGTTCAAGGAGGAAAAGGGAAATTGGTACTTTTCTCCTAATGGTACTTTTTTAATATTTTACATTTACATTATTTCACTTATCGACATTAAAGTTAGCTGATATGTATCTGAGTGAAGTTACTGTTAGGAATGGGGGTTAAAATTGAGGTACCAAAATGTGAGAACTGAATTATAGGTACTTTTTTATTATTCTAATGGTACTTTTTGAAATTTCTATAACAATGGACTTAGGAAGTGAGTCAGAACTCTAGGGGGAGACTTTTTGGTACTTTTTCTTTACTCGAATGGTACTTTTTAAATTTTCTATAATAATAGACGTAGAAACACGAAATAAAGCATATATGGTCATAAGTGAGAGAAAATTGAAGGTGGGGACAATATGGTACTTTTTCTATATTCTAAAGGTACTTTTCAAATGTTTTATAAAAATGGACCTAGAAACGTGAAATTAAGCATATATGGTCCTAAGTGAGTTTGAATTCTGGGGGGAGATTTGTTGGTACTTTTTCTTTATTCGAATTGTACCTTTAGAAATTTCTATAACAATGGACTTAGGAACATGAAATTAAGCATATATGGTTCTAGGGGGAGACTTTTTGGTACTTTTTCTTTATTCGAGTGGTACTTTTTGTAATGAATTAATAAACATGAAACTAGAGACATGTTATCCTGAATTAGTATTAATTCACAAACGGAGAGTTAATAGTACTATTTATTTCATCCAATTGGGGTGGCGAAGCGCACCGGGTCAGCTAGTTTTCGATAAAATTTAAGTAAAAATAAGATAAGTTATATTTTTTAATGTACATTTGTTTTCAAAATTGTACCAAATTAGTAATTGGTGTACCATTGTACTTAACAAGTTCGAATTGTACCAAAAAAAAGTACAAATGTACCAACTTTGTCATCCCTGATTACAATACATACTCATTTTGTACCGACCACTGCTATACATGTTTAAATACTAAACAAAACACTTGTCGCGCTGTTCAAATGACATGTTCATCAGTATCATAAATACATGCCGAACAGCTTTTACAAGTGTCTGTCTGTACACAGAAACATTTGGAGTCCTTAACTGTTTGTATTTACTTGGCATAGCAATGCATACTGTTTGTTTGTTTAATAAAAACATTAACAACATAGAATAGAGTGCTGCAACAACTGGGTATGGTGTTGCAAATAGCAACAAAAACATGACTACATGATGCATGACGAACACTTGTGATTTGTATTCAAGTTTAGACAACAACGACGACTGTTTTGGTGATGATTTGTCTTGTACTTGTCATAAAATTGAAGTGTTATAAGCTGCGTTTTTTAACGCTTGTTAAATTTAATGAGTTTCTGCGGTTTATAATGGATGTTCCAAAATTTATGCAAGATTTTAATTAATGAGAAAATAATAGGGTTATATAAGGACAATCAGTGTTGGGGTTTAGAGAAACTCCAAATGCGTCAATTTTGAACGCCAAAATGTTCTTCGTCGCTTAGGATGATTTTGCTCGAACTGTGACCGCCATACTTTCATTAGGTTTGAAAGATTGTCTATAATGATCCTTATTTACCAACCCTAAATTATCCTGTGTCAAACTGTTGCTTCAAATGGCGAAAAATTCAAATCATTCATGTAATTTTTGGACGCCCTATAAATGTGGGAATAAAATCCCTGAGGGATATTTGTGACAACTATTCAAAACGTACAAGTGTCGTGACTAGTTGAAAGGCCCTAAAGGTGTTAAAAATACACAAATTCATTCATGCAATTCAATATAATCAAATTTTGTAACTAGTATTTGGTCAATTCACAAGGTCTTTTATCATGTCATATTGTCATAATGTCCTAATATTTCACAATGGTTTTTGTTGCTCTTCAAGCAAAAAATTGCCTAAAATAATACTACTTTCATACTATATTTATTGTGTTATTGTAACGAACCAGCAGAGACCAACACCGAATGCCTAAGAGTCGGTTAAGCCGAGCCGCCGAGTTCTGGAAAACTTTATTTATAACCATGTAATGGTTCATAAATCCATTTTTTTTATCGAAATTTTTTGTTTCGTCCCAATTAGAGATTTCTGAAATAAATTTCTAAACTTCTGAAATACAAATGGCAATGGTGTAGTTCTATATCGATTCCCTTTTCTCTAGAAAAGTTCTTGCTGTATATTATATTAATGCCTTTCCAACTAACAAAAGTACAAGAATTGCTAACGACAACATGCATTCATTCAGTTGCAACTGTCACAATTGAATGACAAAAATCCAATAAGTTTTTACTGTTGCGCAAGTTTTGTGCTCAAACTTCCTTAATTCTTCAAAGTATCAATGTTCAATTGACAAATTCTCCAAAAGTCCTTCTTGCCATAAGATATAAACTATTTAGGTATAATTTTATGCTGCACTTTCTGCGAACTACTTCAAACGTAATTGCATATCCACCTTAAAATCAATGTTTTAAAGGAAAAACATACCAACATACACTCATAGACAAAAGGCAAATGCACGAAAGTTTTGTCATGTGAAATTTTAAATTGGAAATTGCAACTAAAAAGAGCAATTTTTTTTTTGTTTATTACAAATAATACCCAAATGTGCAATGATTACGTCAGCCAAATGTGAATAGCAGTTGGTTTTAGTGTGTGAATGAGAGATTATATTATGTGTAGGGTAGAGTAGAATAGAGTAAGGTGGCTCTTATTTAGTCAAAAATAGTTTTCTTGATACCAAAATAAGCATAAAATTTAATTTTCAAAATTTTTTTTAAAATAAAATTTCAAAAAGCTAAAAAGAATGTTTTCGATTCGAATACACTATAATTGAGAATTAAAAGTGCAAATTTGGACTGGTGTCCCTATTAAGGGTAATTATGGGACATATTTTAAATTGTCGGATTTCAAGGAAATTTAGTTTTTGATCACATTATTTTTTAAAAATTTAGTTCATGGCTTAGACCCCTTTCACATTAGGCAATTCCCAGCAGTTAAACAAGTAGTCAATGTATCGCTTATAGACAGTAATTGTCACTAATATCTGACTACTTGATTGATTCCAATTTATATAATTTGGGTCATTTGACACGTATGTGCTATTGTAGTGCAAATATAAGTCAATTGGTTACTTTATACATCCCATGTAATCTAGCGTGAAGATAATTGTCACTTAAGTATCTCTAAGTAATCTAAGATGTAGTCACTTTAAACATTTATATTGTACTGCACTTTTTTGTGAGTAATTCGTACAAACTGATTTTATACAAATTGTGTCGATATAATTCTCATATCCCATGTAACATAGCGTGAAGTCAATAGTCACTTTAGTGTCTCTTAGCAAACTAAAGTGAAGTCACTTTAACCGTTTATATTGTAATGCACTTTAGAAAGTAGTTTTCTTACCCACCAGAAGTTACATATTGGAGAGTTGTTGGAGGAAGGTTTGCAATCATTTATTGAACTGTTTATGAGATGTGTTTTTTACTGACTATTTAAGGTCAATTTTCACCCGTACATGTAACCAGTTAGGTACCTAGTAAGGTAACTGACGCTATGTAACCAGTATGTGAATCCAATGCGTTGACTACTTTGGACCAGCTATCAGACACTGTAATCAAAAAGGGTCAATTGACCCCCTGCTTAGGACATGCAAGTGTTCAAATAACTAGTCACGTAGCTAGTTATGTAACTAAGCAGTTGTAACCCTAAATGATAGGTAAAATAAATAGTTCGGGACAGTTTCCTAGAACTGCAGGGATTAGTTGCGCAAGTTTGTCAGAGGTAAGGTCAGGCTAAGGAGTACAGATTAGTACAGATTTGCTGGTACACGGCAGTTTGGTTTGTTTTTTCATTCATGTTTTTGAAAATGAAAAACAGACTTGCGCAACTAAATTGCTTACACAGAAAAAAACAAATTCATAATTGGCATGAATTTTTTAATAAATATTATTAATTGAACATGACTATTTTTTCCCAAACTTTTTTCATTCAGAATAAGAACATGTTCATAAATATTATGAAATTGTACATGACGGAAATTTTAGCTTTTTTTACATAAATTTGTTGATATTTTATGATAAATTGCATTATGTAATATTGACCAATCATTCAAGATGAATCAACAAAATCTGAAACTTAAAAAATACCATTAAACATGCATTAACATTAACGCATTTAATCTCCTTCAGAAAATGCAGTCAATTTCGCGCTGAAAATCATAAAAAATCAAAAATTTAGCAAGGAAAATTTCAAACATTTTTGAACAACATAAAAATATAAATGAAATTGTAATAATATTTTCCAAGCATTCTAGATTTAATTTGAAAACATAAAATATGAAAAAAATCATACAATTTAGGAAATTATTTATAAATGTTATGAATTGAAATCAATTAAATCTAATCATACTATTTATGTTGAAACTTTTTTCTGTGTAGTTTGAAAGTGAAATGTTTTATTTCAGATGGTTTTTTTGGGTTTACGATTTTATAATTTTAAATTAACAAAACTGTCCAATAGAGCAAATTTATACTAAAAACATGTAAGAAAGCTCGTCTCTTCACTGAGGATATGAGCAACTTAATATTATATTAATAATTTTGTTTTCGTGAGTAGGAGCTATGACCAATTATGGACCGACCGACCTCAGCAAATGCTCGTTTTAAACGAATCAGTAGCGCTCGGTACAGGTTCCCTGTTAGGGTCTGGTCAGATTTCAGCAGCTCATAATAGATAAGGACTGAGATCGTAAAATCCTTAACACATTTTTTATTAAAACTATTAACCCAAGTATTATTTAATTTTTTGTTTTTATCAAGTTACCTTTGTAAAGCATGTCAGTTATTATGTTTAATGTCAATTATGTTCATTTGTTATTAATCTGATTAAAATGAGTGAACAGAAAAAAGTGCGTGCTAAAATTATTAAATATTTTCAACAAAACGCAACTTGGTCCTACTAAAAGTTGGCCAAGCATTCAAAGGTCTGCCGTCAAACTTTTTCCAATGTTATTCAACAGTACCGGGAGAACTTGTCCGTTGATAGAAAACCTGGTTCAGGTAGAAGGAATGGTCCACATGGTGTTTCTAAAGTCAATTTCCAAAAGAGCTCCCAACACATCCGCTAAGAAAGCAGTCCAGTTAGCTCAGTACTCGCACTATTTGGTACGAAAAGTTAAAGCCAATGCAGGTTTAAAAACATACAAGACTCAAAAAGTTTCTGACAGGAACTCTGTTTCAAATTTAGAGGACAAAGACAGAGTATTTAAATTGAAGTCAAATTTTATACAAAATGGATGTCGAAATGTACGCATGTTAAATTTTTCGCAACTTCCTGGTCAAAAGTTTTATGTTGCTGATGGCCGAGAGAATGTTTTAGAAAAGTTTAGGACCCAAAAGCAGAAATATGCAGTAGCGTCAAAAGAAGCCAAAAATTTATTACAAAGGGCTCTATAAATACCGAAATTTACATCAAGGAATGTTTACAAAAGGATGCTTCCATTCATAAGACTTCTTAATGTGTTCACTTATTTTTGGCCTGACTTGGCCTACTGTCACTATGGTAAGCGAGGTCTTGATTGGTACAAGAACAATAATGTGGTATTTGTACCAAGAGAGTCAAATCCACCAAACTGCCCGGAGCTAAGGCCAGTGGAAAGATATTGAGCTCTTGTTAAAAGAGAATTGAAGAGCACAAAATAGGTGTCGAAAAGTGTGGTCGATTTTAAACGGAGATGGACAACTTGTTCGAACAAAGTGACTTAACACACTATTAAAACCATAATGGAAGGGTTTTCGAAAAAGATTTAACCATTTTGGTCCCATCAAAAACAAAGCATTACCTTAGCGCCATGGATATTTGGCTTTGGTTTCGATTAGGTTTTTTGGCCGGACTTCACATACGATCTTTTACGATTCGGGATATCGTAATGGATTCATTTTTCATTCCCAGTAATGATTCAGTGCAACAATGAGTTTCTTTTATAGCGTTCAAGCGGTAGTTCAGACATACAAAATCGTTTTTCAAGGTCTTTCAGTTTCAATTCGTATGGTACCCAATTTCCCTGCTTTTGGACGAAACCTACTGCTTGCAAACGTTTGGAAATTGCTGCTAGAGTAGCTTACAATGATTTTGTAAGCTCTTGTTGAGCTTTAAAACAATTACCATGGAGTATTGCCTCCAATTCTTAGTCTTACAACTTTTTTGACTGGGCTGGGCTAAATTTATCTACCGTGTCAAAATCACAACGTTTGAGCCGCACAAACTATCTCCTGCACATTGAAACCAATGAAACACACTCACCATAAGCATTGTCGAGCAATCGGTGTGCTTCAGTGGTACTTTTTTTTCAAATTATAGAAGTAAAGCAAACTTCCCGCATATGACAAGAAAAACTAGAGCAAAAAAAAATTTTGTTGTTTACAAAAAAAAAATTTGTTGTTCAAAAGATACGCCATCTATTGTAAATGCCGGATTTTTAAGTCATACACCCAATATTTTTAATTAGAGTTTTTTTCAACATTAATTATTTTAAATATATCTATAATTGCTAAAATTGTATAACTATTAGGAGCATTGAAACTCCAAATAGTGCAAAATAAGGCTCATCCTAGTGTTGTGGTAAACAAATAAAAAAATTCCAAAAAAATATTCTAACTTTATTTGGCACAATTGAAGATATTTCACAAAACAAATTTCAAATTTTCCTTCATGGAATAAAATTTATGAAATCCTTGACTTGTTTGCATGAAAACAAAAGCAGTAAAAAGTCTATTTTTAGGAGGTTATGATCAGGTATGAGTCCATTTAGTTGCTTGCGAAAAAGAAAATGTAATATTCTGTTTTAGTCATTATTAATTTTAAAGTATTTCATTGATTCGGCAGCAATGATCAGTATAGAGACAAATTATTTTATACTGAAGAAGTTCGTTAAATTTTTAATCTAAATTAAAACATTTCACTGTCAGCAAAGCAATTTACATGAAGTTTTAAGACTCTTACAATAAAAGTTATGCAAATATTCGATTGTTTCTAAATATTAGCTTTGTACGGTTGGGGCAATGGACACAGTTCATATGCCACAAATACTCTCTGTTCATAAGATTTGTTTGTTGTAGAAAATGGGCAATATTGGTCCATAATTTCCATGATTTATCAAACTCAACAAATTCAATAGATTCCATCATGAAACTACAATTGTTTAGCTAGATTTTCCAAGTCACTTGTCAAGTAAATAAAAGTCAAATATCTTTAAAAAAAAATCGATATCCAACTGAAAGTTAATTTTCCCATTGTTTAACTGAATTACAAGAGTATTTAAATTTGAAAAAATTCCAGCTTTTGTAAAGCTGGTATTTGTAAGTGCTTCCAACAGATTCTTCTCAACAACTATTCAGAGTCTTTACCACAGTTTCCCTCTACTTTATGTGAAAAATTAAAATTGGAAAAAGAAGAAAAAAAAAAAACAAACTGAAATACTTTATGCTGCAGTTGTTCTGTTGTCTGTTATTTAAACGTTTATTTACAGCCAGTTGGCTGCTAGGGTGGTTGGTTGCTACAGGTAGTAGTTGCAACAACTGACCTCAACTTTTCTTGATATTGTTCTGACATTTTCATTTATCCTTTATGTTTGTTACATTTTTTTAAATATGTAAAAAACATGTTTTTTAAATTTGTTTGCCAACATGACTGAGATTGAGTACTTTCTGCAATCTCTTTTATATTTTTTCGTTTCTAGAGAGGGTTTCAACTTAATATATGAACGAACAAATGATTCATAGCAGTTAAATTTGACATCAATATCTTGTTACTTGTGAGCAGATGAAGTGTAACAGAAAAAAATTAAATAAATTGATTCTTTTACAATATTTGGCTCACAAACAGAGCACAGAGTGTTTTTGTACATTATGAACTTAAATATTTGTTTGTAGTTTTGTTTTTTTTTTTTGGCAAATATTTTCGTATTATTCCTTTGCAATACGTCTGTTTGCATAAAATTTATTATGATTTCTAAAGCATTTCATTTATGGTTGTGGCTTTACAAAGTAAATTTCTAGTTGTAATGTAAATATTTTTGCTATTAAATGATATTTAATTGCTTTATTTAAGCCTGAGCAATGAATGTTTTAAAAGAAAAGAAAAAATGTAAATTAAAAAAAATGTTTGTGTGACTCGAAAAGTGTTACAAATTAAATTCAATTTTTAAAAATTGATATTGATTTTTAAAAATATATAGAAATAAACGTTACGTTAAATTCTGCTGAAGTTTTATAATTTTGTTGAAATTTTCTGCACTTGGTTTTTTGATGACAAAGAGTACCAAAGATCTATAAAGTGTAATAGATTTGACCCTTTTCTTTTGGAAAATGGTGAAATTCAAGAGATGCCTTTATATTAAACTTTTACGATTTTGGGTACTCCCAAGTTCTAAAATTATTCTCTGTCATCTAACAACCATGTGCAGAAAATATCACCAAAATTGGATAACGTTTAGAGGTTGTAAATTTTATTTTTATTTTCTAGTTCAGCTCAAAGTAGCAATATTTTTGTGCCAACAAAGCGTCATATGCAGGAAGTTTTGCTTTACTTCTTTAATTTGAAAAAAAGTGCCGTTGAAGCACAACGATTGTCCACCCAAAGCTTATGTTGAATGTGTTCCATAGGTATCAATCTGCGAGAGATGGTTTGTTCAGTTCAGAGGGGATGATTTTGATACGGATGATAAAGATCGACTAGGCCAGCCAAAAAAGTTTGAAGACCAATCATTTTTCCACCGAATCATTTTTCGCGATGCAAAATGTATCCATTACGCTAACCCGAAGCGTAGGAGATCGTACGCGAAGCCTGGGCAACCAGCCGAATTGATACCAAATACAGATATCCATGGCGCTAAGGTAAATCTCTGTATATGGACCAGAAACTGTATCGAACGCAACTGAATCGTTTAAAGCAAGCATTGTACGAAAAACACCCAGAATATGCGGTCAAACATAATATATTGATTCATATGATTCCAAGGAGGAATAAAGAACCACAACAAAGTTTTTCCATTGTGATCTATCCCGTGCTATCAGCTTCACTTTGGCACAGGCCTTTCCAGCTGAGTTTGTTTCAGTCTGGAGTTGTCTCTTCCAGGTGTCTTCTTCTACTGCCTTAGGGGTTCCATTCAATTGTCATCTTGGCTACGTTGTCGTTGGTGGGTCTAAGAATATAGCCAATCCAACACCATTTAGGATTAATGATCTGGTTACGTATTGGTGTTTCCCCTGCTCTTTCCCACAGGTCTCTGTTTGAGATAACATTTGGGCAAAATATTTTGAGCAGTTTTAATAACGAGCGATTAATAAATACCTGCAAAGATTGCAAATGGCTAGCTGAGGTGTTCCAGGATTCGCAGTCATACAACAGGATGGAACGCACGTTAGATGAATAGAGGTGGAGCTTGGTCCTCAGATGGGGTGATTTCCATACTTTTTGCCGTTTTTATGCGATTTGTAATACTACCCAGATACATAAACTATTGGACATATTCAAGATCTACGTTGTCTATTTCGAACTTTTGGGAGTTGGTAGTATTTAACCGCAAGAGCTTGATATTTCCTATGTTAATATGTAAACCTGCATCACTTGCCCTGGTCTGTATTTCCCTTAGTTTGGCTGCCATATCGTTAAATGTGTGGGCTAGGAGACATATGTCGTCTGCATAATCAAGTTCTTCGAGGTGTCCCGTTAGTCCCCAAGTGATGCCTATTCTATTAGTTGTTGCCTTAAGCATTATAACGTCAAGTACTATATTGAACAGCAATGGAGATTAAACACAGAATTGTTGTACAACTGCTTCAACTTTAATGGATATTTCCATATTGTGTTAATGTAACACTGTACATGTTGAATCCCTGTATAAGGCACAGATTAGATCAATCAATTCATGAGGAATTCCTTTGCACTGTAGCGGTTGCCAAATAGTCTGCTGGTGAAGAGTATCGAAAACTTTAGCAAAGTCTATAAATATGCAATATAGAGGGGATCGTCATTCCAATGATTAATCGAAAATAATACGAAGGCGGTTCACGTGATGAGTGGTGCATGAGTAATATGCCCTAAAACCAGCCTGCTCAATATGAAGTTGGAAAGACAGTGATGAGGATAATCTGTCATGAAGGATATGCGCTATTACATTGTTATCAGTTTTTGGTACCTTTATTATTACCCCAATATTGAGCTCAGGGGAAAGGGCAGAAGCTTTCGATAATGGGCCGTATTATCCTATCAACAAGATGAGGATCGTCTTTAAGCAATTCTGGGTTGATGTTGTCCACGCCTGGTGCTTCCTTGAGTGCTTTTATAGCATTAAAAAAAAAAAATTTGGAAAAAATTAAAAAAAAAAAACAATACCGAAAAAAAAAATGTAAAACAATTTTGAAAAAAAGTTTAATTTTGTTTACCTAAAAATGTTTAAAATTTTTATTTTAAAGTATAATATGGTGAAGGGTATATAAGATTCGGCACAGCCGAATAAAGTTCTCTTACTTGTTTTTTTAACCTGATTTTTTTCCAATAAAAATTGCTATTAACAAACAATTTTTATCTATTTTATAGTTTTTAGTGTAGAGGTCTATCGAAATAAAAAATAATTCTCGCAAACCGCCTATTTCAAACCAGTCTCTCTTATTTATAATTTGCATTTTTAATCCCCATTTAACATTTATTAGAGTCGAGAAAATTGTTTTTACTTTTTTAAATTTCGTTGAAAAATCTACATTTAATACCAGATGTAGTATTTGTATACACTTCACCGTTATATATAGCATAGTCGATATAGCCATGTCCGTCTGTATGTTGAAATCAACTTTCCGAAGCACCCAAATAACTTACAAACACGATTGATACATCTATATATCGGGTATATTTCGGTTGCTATTTAAAATCAAGAACCACGAGACCACAAGTGGCTGAGATATAAGCTAAAAACTATGACTACCTTCCCTAAAATATTATTAAATATTTATCTTAACGCTTTGCGGTTGGGTGGTTACTTTACTAACCACATTTTCTATAGTCTTTAAAACATAGTTTATTGGCATCTATTGCCATTTTGCTAAACAATTATATTTGTTGAAGTCATCGTTTATGATTGTTTGTAAAACTTTGTCGTCAGGGTGCTCTGGTTAGATAAATATATTAATTTGAAAATATTGTAAAAATCAGTTTTTTTTTTCAGAGACTTTCCGGCATTCAATAAAAAAAAGCACAGAGTGTTTATTGTTCGTCGAATTTAGTGTTACTTTGATATTTCGGTTTATTGGTCAGAAAATTTAGTAAAAAATATTCGATTTCAAAAAAGTTTTACGAAACAAACATTTTTATCATGGTGGTGGTTAGTAAACTAACCACTTTACTCCACAAAAAGACATTGGAAGGGGTGGTTTTTTCATGTTTAGATTTATTTTTTCTTACTTTTTATAATAAACTAACCTTGATTAAAGTAAAAATGCAATTGTTTTGATTTTAAACTTATACAGAAACAAGTAAGAGATCTATATTCGTCTGTGCCAAATCTTATATACCCTTCACCAAATTATACTTTAAAATAAAAATTTTAAATATTTTTAGGTAAACAAAATTTAATTTTTTTTTTTATCAAAATTTAAAAAATAATTTTTTTTTAAATTGTTTTTCAAAATTTAAAAAAAAAAATAATTTTTTTCAATTTTTTTTTTTCGAAATTGTTTTTTAAAATTTTATTTTTTAATTTTCTAAAAATCTTTTTTTTTAAATTTATTAGTGAAAAAATAATTTTTTGGGAAAAAAAAAATTGGGATAACAAATATTTTTCTCGATTTTGACCCATTGTAGGTCCAAATAAGTATAGCCTTATATATATCGTTGCAATGGACTTTGAAATATCTATCATTAGATATCCATATTGTCTATATTAATGACTTTGTAATCCAGATATAGATCAAAAATAGACCAAAAATCGAGGTTGTTCCGGTTTTTTCCTTATATTTCAGCAATTTGTGGGCCGATTTTTTCGATTTTAAATTATGTTTGTAAGTTATTTGGGGCCTACGGAAAGTTGATTTAAACATATAGACGGACATGGGTATATCGACTTCGCTATCTATAATGATCCAGAATATATATACTTAATGGGGTCGCAAATGAAAAATGTAGAAATTACAAACGGAATGACAAACTTATATATATCCTTGCCACTCATGGTGAAGGGTATAAAAAGCGTGGCTGAAAGAGTTAAAGTATAGTTGGGTGCAGTGTATATAAGATTCGGTATAGACAAACACTCCTACTTGTTTAAATATTTATTTGCATTTTGGTAGCCATACAAAAGGAACTTAAAGGCGCAATAACTTAATTAGCAGACAAATGCTGTTTGAGGAAATTACATTGAATTTACTTTGTCAGTATTTGTTTTTTTGCAGCAGACTCTTTAGGTGCTTCTTCATCTGCATCTTTACAAGTGTGGCAAAAGGAAATTAGATAAATTAAAAATATAGAATAAAGCACGAAACACAAAAAAAAAAGACTTGAAATGCTAAAGGTATTTTTTTTCTTCCATTTGTGGCTTTTTTAATATATATAATTGGCTTGTTACAGGTCAAGAGGTGAAAGTCATAGAGAAATACAGTATTGTTTTGTTTAAAATAGCACAAAACTAAACTAGTTTTTTAAAATTACAAGTTTAGTGTTTTTATTTTGTTAGTTGTGTTAGTTTCTTTCCGACTTTTATTATTCATATTCTTTATTTATGTTGCCAAAGAATTTTTCATTTAAACAAAATTATTTAAGTAATGCTTGTTTTTAAGAGCCTCTTTGAAAAAGCAAGACACGATTATATATATCCTTGTAGCAAGTAGTCAGTTTTATAGATGCATGTAAATTTCATTGTTATGTTGTATTGTTTGTTTGCTGGTTGCTTCATGCAGGATGCATGTCAGATTGTTAATATATAGTTCTAGATTTCCGTTGCAGTGTATGATTTTTCTTCACATTTTGTATGTTACTTTTTAAACATAAACTTGTACACATAAATACATACATGTTCAATGTACATACATGTACAACCTTAACAGCGAAAATAGCTTAACCACCAAAATATTAGATTTTCAGTTTCAACACAGCCATATAAATTTTATCTTAAGTGCAAATTGCTCATTTGCTAGCATTGATATAAAAAAATTAAAATAGTCATAAAAATACTTGTCATAAAAAGAGTTGTGTATTTTTCAAAAATACGCATATTCCTTTTAATGTTTGTTTTAAAAATTTTAAAGCAGTTGGCTAGTTCAGGCAATAAAGCTTATTTCAAGGTAACACATATATTGGCAATATGCACAGAGCTTTATTTGCACATTAGGGTCGGTTCTCCCAATGTCACCGTCATCAACTGATGAAAATTTTAGCAAAATCAAAAGCAATGGCTCAATGTGATCAAAAATTATAACATCTGACCAACAGTTATAAAGTCATTAACACTTAATATACCAAATATTATCGAATTTAGAAAAAACAAAAGATCAAATTCTAAAACTGTTTTTTAACCCTCTAACTGCCAAGACCGTAAAAATTATTCGATGAAGCCAATACGTTTTTTTTCAAGTAGATGAGTCAACAGAACTGTAAGTTCTAATTTTCAGGCGAAAACAAAATTCTGCACGAACGCCAGGTAAAAAATTTTTAATTTTATTGAGAGAAGAGCACAAACAAAATTCAAATACACACTATTGGTTGTACTTCTATGGTGGTAGTTCCAGAAACAATTTTGATCGAATTTACCGCCTAAAGACAGGTCACATTTGGAACAAGCGACTTGGGTGTCACATTTCTTGCAATGTTTGCACCTTTTTATGACTTTTCTTTCCACCCAAACATGAAAATAATCGTCAGCATTAGACTGAACATCAGCCATTTGATGAGCAGCTCTTTTCACAACACCTTATATGCCAGGCTGTAGTGATAAAGATTTACCGAGATTTGGAACAGATGCTCGTCCTACAGAAGCTATATCTTTGAAAGAAACAAGTCCAGCAGCTATTTCCTCTCGCAAATCTGGAAGCTGTAAGAGCAGTTCTTCTTTAATCGGACACATTGTTGGAAGCATTTGACTCAACAGACGTATGTATAAAAAGAACAACCTAATCATAATATTGCGAGTCTTAGCCGAAATATGGTATCGACCCTGGAGACCATCCATGAGATCTGCTCCACCGAATAATTTGAGGGCAGTTGATTTCGATAAAGTTTTTCTGCTTTCTCTCATACCGAGGAACCTTTGATTGTTGCTCACCAGGAGTGGTTCTTCTGAATCGTTCAATACCTACATATGTCGATAACGGGCGGACATATTTGTTATCCTTCCATAAAACAGTATTCACATCGACTCCATGAATTGAGTTCATACATTCTAAGCAAAATCATCTCTACTCTTTGTTCATTTCGATGTAGGTCGGCATCTTACACAAAAACCATCCAAGATCAACAAGAAATATGACAAAAAAATTAGTACCTCTCTTTGTGTCCAAACCATAAATTCCTCTGGCTCGTACATAGACTAACAGCGGCTTCGATTTGTAAAAGTTATCAAAATACAGGATGTGATGCACGAAATTAGGAATCTCCAAACATTTAAGGTAGCTCCACTGTCCGGTGTAACAGGTAAAACGATATTATCTTCGGAACCATTGTAGATTTAAAAACAGTAGGCAAACCCGTTTGAATCACAAAGCACGAACAATTTGATCCCCTTTTTATGCGGCTTATTGGGCATGTATTTTCGGAGATGGTGTTTGGAACATAAGTGGAATCAGCAACACTATCATCGCTAGCAATACTTTCATCTGTGCTTTCTACAGAACTCTACAGAATTGATGAACCCCAGAAATTGTTCATCAGACATTTGCTCCAAATTGATATTTTTCGTATAAGGACGTTTAGTAAGGATTGAGATCGAAAAATTCTTAACACACGTTTTTCATTAAAACGTTTAACCCAAGTATTATTTTATTTTTTTTTTGTTAATCTGATTAAAATGAGTGACCAGAAAAAACCCAACTTGGTCCTACAAAAAGTTGGCCAAACAATCAAAGGTCTGCCGTCAAACTGTTTCCAATGTTATTCAACAGTACCGGGAGAACTTATCCGTTCATACAAAACCTGGTTCAGGTAGAAGGAATAGTCCACATGATGTTTATTAAGCCAAAAAAAAATAGAAAGCATTTTCAAAAGAGCTCGCAACACATCGGATAGGAAAGCAGCTCGGTTAGCTCAGTGCTCGGACTATTTGGTACGAAAAGTTAAAGCCAATGCAGGTTTAAAAACATACAAGTCTCAAAAAGTTCCTAACAGGAACGCTGCTAAAAATTTAGAGGCCAAAAACAGAGCACACAAATATAAGTAAAATTTTATAAAAAAAATGTTTCTGCTGCAGAATGGATGACGAAACGTATGTTCTGGCAGATTTTTCGCAGCTTCCGGGTCAAAATTTTGATGTGGATGATGCTCGAGGGAATGTTGAAGAAAAGTTTAGGACCCAAAAGCGGACAAAATTTCCCAAAAAGTTCTTGGTATGGCAAGCAATATGCAGTTGCGGCTAAAAAGCCAAACGTTTGTTACAAAGGGCTTTTTAAATACCGAAATTTACATCAAGGAATGTTTAAAAAGAAAAGAATGCTTCTATTCATAAGACTTCTTAGTGTGTCCACTTAGTTTTGGCCTGATTTGGCACCCTGTCACTATGGTAAGAAAGTTCTTGAGTGGTAAAAGATCAATAATGTGTTATTTGTACCAAGAGAGACAAATTCTCCAAACTGCCTGGAGTTAATGCCAGTGGATAGATATTGGGCTCTTATTAAAAGAAAATTGAAGGGCACAAAAAAGGTGTCCAAAAGTGCGGTAGATTTTAAACGGGATGGACAACCTGATCGAACAAACTGACAGAAATCACTATAAAAATCATAACGGAAGGGTTTCCGAAAAAGGTTCAAAATTTCATCACTAGTGATTAGAACTATAAAAATATATTTTTTTTTGTTGTAAATTGTATTAACAATTTCAATCAAATAAAAAAATCAAAACTGTAAGTTTAGAGGTTTCATTTTTATTAACATATATGTATATTAAGAATTTTTCGATCTCAGTCCTTAATATCCATCTTTAGCAGAATAGTAAAATAAAAGGATGCACATAATGGAACCATAAGCAAACAATAGAGTTTTATGAACAAAAGGGTGAAAACAACAATGTAAGAGAGGAGGAAATTTTTTACACACAAACCGTCAAGACCGTCTTGAGAGGCTTCACTATTTCGTTTTTAAATAAAACTTTTTATTTTTTTTTTTCACTTCAAATACATTCTAAAAGTTAAATATAAAATGTTATCTACTCACCGTAAAATTTTGAAGTCGATCATTTTATTATTGCCTTGAGGCGTTCTTACCGCTTAGAGGGTTAATAATTGTATTAAAATTTATAGAATGTTTTACAATAAAATTAACCCTTTACCTTTTTGTTTCAAATATTTATTTTGAAAGCTTGATTTATAAAGAATATAAAATAAGCCACAACTTACAATCGAACCTGTAGTTTAGCAAATACATGTTACAGTAATTTTTGCGATCAGCCCCACTGTTCGTGGGGGTTACAGTAAACAAGTATATGTTTGTGACAATCATTGTTATTATGACTCTTTATATCATAATATGTTGTTCTCAGATTATGATATCAATTAGCCGAGAGCAACATAGCAACCTTAATCATACAAATGGTTGTCACAAACATATACTTGTTTACTGTAACCATATACATGATTGATACAATCATGTGAATCGTAAGTTAATCATATTATGGTTACCACAATCATGCAAATAGTTATTGTGACTATAATATTGTTAATAAAATTTACAAAATGTGGAAATGGTTACTGTAAACATGCACAACTATATTTTTTCTCTGCGCGTACATGCTTCCAGATTGTTTTTTTAAACTTTTTTACATATTTAAACTTGCCCTGGTAATAATTTTTTACTAACATTATTTTTGTTTATCACAGTTAATATTTAGCAATTATTCGTACAAATAAGAAAGTAAATTTAGTTTTTCAACTTTATTGTAAGAATAATTGAAAAAATGCTTTGTTACGGTTGATTTCTGTTTTTAATCAATAATACTGAGCAGCCAAAGCCTGTTGAAAAACTTTAATTTTCCCCAGGAGCAATTACAAATATAAGTTAAATTTTGTTATATGCTAGCAAGTGTGAGCTTGTTTTTCTTTCATTACTGCTCTCAAATAAGTATTTCGTACACACCAACATATTTTATTTAATATTGCGTATATTTTTTAAAGCCTGTTTTTGGCACTTGACATTTAGTTTTGGTTTTTTTTTTTTTTGTTTTGCTTGTTCTTTAGTCAATATTTAACAGGATTTCTCTTTGCTGGTGCGTGATTTTGTGCCGATTGAATCATGTACAATTTGTGTTTAAATATTTATTTTCCGTGTTTTTTTTTTTTTTGTTTTGTTGTTTTGTTTTGTAAAGTGCTAAAGTGTTTTTGTATGAAACCCATACAAATTTGGGTGTGCCCTAAATTTGGATGTTAACAAGGGAAAAAATACTTATAGGCATTTACACGGAACGCGACATTTGTAAGCCTTTGAAGAGAACAAATTTAGAAATCTGAAACATATAGGTTTTTTCGACTAGTTGTTTCCAATATATTAGATCTAGAAAAAAAAAAAATAGAACTAGTTTTCGACGGCCTCTAGAAAAATGTAAAAATCAGCGTACTGGAACATAATTTATTAAAGAAATTTTATTTATATTAAAATGGAATAATGTAGCTATCAATTAAGTACTCTTGTGGAAATGATTGCATTGGTTTTTGTTTTACAATGATTTGTCACGCGACATATTTTTCTGTCATGTCGGTAATACCGATTTTTCAAGTAGATTTAACTCAAAATTTCATAGACTACAAAAAACATCGTATTTATTATATTGTTTATACTTATATAAGTATATTTTAGACTAGTAAGTAAAATTATTATTTTTCAATAAATGAGCAGCTTTTATGAACTAATTGTCTAAATCCCGGCGACAAGTGATTGTTTTATATTGAAAATAAAAACAAAACATCAAACATGACTTACGATCACGAACAAAACCCATTTTGAAAATCAAAATAAACTGTTTAGTGTGACATTTATATATAGTAACTTGTTTTTTTTTTTAGTAAAAGCCACTAAATTTTAATGTGAATTAACATTTTCAGTTACCGTAGACCAGTGGTGCCCAAACACATACTATCAAAGCTTTGGTTGTTTGGTAAAACATGTCATAAAATGAGAAATTGAATTTGTTCTCTGAGATGAAAACAAAGCAACAAACCCATGATCATTATAAGAAAACACACAAGTAAGCTTATAGTGTATGTGTATCAAAGTAACGTCAGCAGAATTATCTTGCCCTATTAGGCGTGCTAGGGAATTGTGATCTTGGGCGACACTGCCTTAGACCAATCTCGTACTGATAACAAATGATTAGGTACCTTAACGCGACATTGGAACATGAACAGAATCAAATGTATAATTTGATCAGCCTTTTTAAATTTTTTTTTAATAATTTGTTGTTGATAGAAAGATTTTATAAGATGAGTGCAGTTATGACATAGATATGTGTACAATAAATACTAAAGAGAAAATATCATTCAAAATAGCTAAGCACAATAGAACTTACGAAAAGTTTAACTGTCATACTGCGCTCAGTTGTGATCAGCGTTGAGGATCATTTTTGGCATCTTTATGGTTTTGTTAGCAAGCAAAATTGCCACAATAGACTCCATTTACTCCAAAAAAAAATGCACCGTCTGGAGCGGTTTAGGATGCCACCAGCATTCCTTGGACCTTATTTCTTAAAAAAATTAAGCAGGAGCTCGCGTTACGGTCAATGGAGATCGTTACCGCACCATGATCATTGATCAATGATTTTTTGTTTGAAAATATGGATGATTGATCCGGTCGCTACTTTTTTTCATCCAATAACTTGATTTCCAGAAATGGAACAGTCAATTGGCTTCCAAGGTCGAGCGATTTGACAACTCTCGATTATTTTCCTTTGGGTCACGTGAAGTCACGAATTTATGCTGACAAACATAAAACAATTTTAAGTTTTTCTGTGAGATATCTTTACGGAGAGCATTTTGGTATAAAAAACATGACCTTTTTTGGAATATGTCGCCCCTTAGCCTTTCAGAATTTGACCTATTTTTTAGAAAAATTTCAAATTTGGGCCACATGTTCTAAAATCCCAAAGCGGGAATTAGAAAACGGAAAGTAGCCTTGCTTGCATTGATGTGTTCCTTATTTATTCCCAAGGTATTTTCCCAGCCCGGAAGAAAATGTGGACTCAAATTGTAAAAAAGTTCCATTTTTTGAATTCTCGCTGAAATTTTTAGGAATTGCGGGATTTCCTTTGATCTTTTGACAAGTTTTTTACACTTTGTTACAAAAAGAATGGCAAGTGTTTAAAAATTTTACATGTAGAAGGTACGCATTCTCCATTCTCCCACGTCAAATTGTATCCCGATCGGACCAGCCGTTTTGAAAGGCCAGATTTATTTCCAAAAAATTTTGATTCTGCCCCACTGTGCCCTGATAGACTAGAACATAGAGAAATATACATAGAGCGAATGGAGAGAGAAATATCAATGGACAAAATAACTCTCTTTTCACACATACAGGTGGGTGATACAATTGCTGGTTCCATTACCGACAGAGACTCTGGGTGTATCTGCAGACAAGCAGAAAAAATTAGTTTGATTATAATTTACCTTTTTATTTTATTTTTCACAATTTCAAGTTAAATTGGAACAAAAACATTAGTTTCTGAATATTTTATTTTCGGTCAAAAAGGAACTGCCCATATTTTTATTTACAGTTAATAATAATAATAAAAAAAGTTTATTTAAAGAGTTGAAGGAAACAGAGTGGTTTTAATCTTAAAACTCATATCACAATCAAACCTAAAAACATTCCAAACTTAAACTTTATTAACATTACTTTATTATTCTGAAACAAAAATACCTTAATTATGATGTACTCTCGAATATATTTTAATGGTACTACAGATTTCAACTGACAGGAGGACGGATGTTTAAACCAGTTTAGCTATCTTAAAGTATATATAATCGTGCTTAATGGGAAACCCTTTACAGTTTGTACTACAGTATTTGTTTGTTGTGCCAGTACAAAAGTAATCAATATGTATATGAGATTCAATTGTGTTTTTACCACCTTGTTATTTATTTTTTGCGTTTAACTACATTTTGTGTACGACATGGATTGTGATTAAAAACTACAATAAAGGGTAAAATAATGGTTATGTTATAAATTATCAGCTGAGAAGATACACAATACTACTACTTCCTTTGAAAAATTGTTGCACAAAATTCATTAAGGACATGGGTATATTGACTCCATTATTTATATACATTTATATAGCACTGGTACCTCAAAAGAGAGTCAACTCAAAATTTAAAAATGTTCAGTAGAGGCAAAAAACTATTCTTTTTTTAATACATTACTATAACAGTTGAAGACGGATACAACTATATTTTTTGGCAAAAGAGTAGAGAAAATTATGTAAGATTTTTACAGTGGGTAGATATGATCACTGTACATCGATTTCTTGCAAAAAGTGAAAATTGAAAAATTTTGAGTTGACTCTCTTTAAAGGAACCAGTGCGATATACTTTATGAAAAATTTAGAAATTACAAATGGAATGACAACCTCAGCACTCATGGTGAAGGGGGGTAACAAAATATATGCAATTTTTAATAGGCGTTTTTCAAAGGAGCTGATTATTGTCCATTTTCCATTTAGATAACCTTTAAAGAAGCTAGAGACTATTTTAATGTTTTATAAACGAAATAAAAGTGATTATCGTCCAATTTATTTTCTTTCTAACACTTTAAAAGTGATCACAGATTAACATTGTTTTTTCTATTTACAACACTATTTATGAAACAATAATGTTCTGGCTTTCTTGCTAATTTTTATTAAAACTTATATTACTCTTGAATTACTCTAATCGTTATGTAGGGATATAATGATGTTTCCGTTATAGCAAACACTTCTTGAATGAAACAAAACGGCTCAAGGAGTTCTTATAAATACTGATACTATAATTTGGGATAACCCTATCTGTGGGTACAGTTTGTGTGTGCTGCAAATTGTTTTTGTTATTCCCTAATCCTAAAAAAACATTAAGGAATTTTATGCAAACAAATCATCCGACTAAAAAAAATTGTGAAAATGAGCGAATTCACTATATTGTGAATAAATTCGAAAAGATTCCATGGATTTTTATGATCGATATCTCATTTTGCTCCTACTACATGCGCCTTTGCTATAAAGCAATAAAACTTTTTCATGATTTTTTCAAAACAAAAAAATTAGTTATCCCCACGTAAAAAATATATTTTTTGCTTCAATTTGTTATTATAACTCCGATAATACTGAGCCGATTGAAACGCAATATATATAGAAAAATTTGAACATAGCATGGGGAAAACAAAAAAGTAAAATTTTGTGAAAATGAGCGAATTTACTTAATTGTGAATAAATTCGAAAATATTACATGTGGCCTTGCGATAATCCAATAAATCTCAACAATTTTATCCGTTTTCGATTTTTCATGATTTTTTTAAAACAAAAAAATTAGTTATTTTCACATAAAACATATATTTTTTGCTTCAATTTCTTATTTATAACTCCGAAACTACTGAGCCGATAGAAACGCAATATATATGGGAAAATTTGTACATAGCATGGGGAAAATGTTTTCAAAATTTAATCAATCGAAAGAAGACCATTAACTACTCAATTTTGTGTACATCAAACAAAAAAATGAGCGAATTCACTATATTGTGAATAAATTCAAAAATAATCAATCAATTTTTATGATCGATATCTCATTTTGTTTCTATTAGATGAGGCTTTGTGATAAACCAATAAATGTGAATAATTTCCGCCGTTTTCGATTTTTCATGATTTTTTTAAAACAAAAAATTAGCTATTTTCACCTAAAAAATATATTTTTTGCTTAAATTTCTTATTATAACTCCGATACTACTGAGCCGATTGAAACGCAATATATATGTGAAAATTTAAACATAGCATGGGGAAAATTTTTTTACTTAATTTTATGCATATCAAACAAAAAAATAAAATTTTGCGATAATGAGCGAATTCACTTTGATGTGAATAAACTCGCAAATAATCATATAATATATTGTTAATTTTGTAGCATGGTGTAATTGATTACAATTCTGTAAATTTAAAAACATGTATGTATTTTAATAACTCCCTGGTATATTTTTTACACCTTCACTATGAAAAATCGTTACGGCTTTTTTTTAATAATTTATTGACATGACGTTATTTACACAGAAAATACAACAGCAGCATGAAACGTACAGTAGAGATTTTTTATAAGACAAACTCCGCTCGTACTGCATGTGACAATGCACCCGTATGTGTCAGTAACTTTCGCCAGAAACCTGTCACATGACTGACCCAATTTCATGTATTAATGCGTCAATTGCTATTTTACTGTCACCATCTTATCTATTGGAGTTCAATTGGCACTTTGGGCATTTACGTATCTTATTTTTAGAATTAGTTGCTTGCTTTGCCTAAGTTATAAGTTTTGAAGAGAATTTACATTTTGATGTGCCTTATTAATGCAGCGATTGGCCAATTATAGTGATATCTACTTGACCGGTTACACGTTATCTATGGTGGGATCAATTGCCACTTTACTGTCCCTTTGTGGCGCACTTAGGGGTCAGTTAGAAAATAGTGAAGTAACCAGTAGTGACACTTTTTCGCTAGTCATGTGACCAGCCCACGATAAGTAGGTCACATGACCTACAGGGAATTAATTGTTTACTCATACATACATATGTATCTGTGTCATGTATTTACTATGTTTGTATGTACCAACTTTGTTGATTTTTAATAATCTATCCGGGATTATAAAAAATATATAAAATAATAAACAAAAAAAAAAAACCTGTAAAAAAACATTAAAAACAACTTGCCTGACATGCAGTCCTGCTACAAACGTTCAGCTAAATAAGCACTACTGCTGAAATACAAACTTTTATTCTTTAATTTTATTCCACAAAAAAAATTATTTGACCTTTTATACAAAATTAAATTTCCTCCACTGTGTTGTGAGTTCCAACACAATTGCACATGTGAAAGTTTGGGGTAAATATAAAATTTTATTTTTGGTTATTTCGCATTTACGTTCATATTTGCATTACAAATTTATAAAATGAAAAATACATACATACATATGTAGGAATGAAAATACAATTATTATTTTCATTTAATAATTCGTGTATTTAAGTTCTGAATTTCTATAACAGTACACAAAAAGTTCTTTGATACTTTTATACAAAGGAAAATATAAAATGTGTATGGTGTTTGTATTAATAACAAGGATATCAGCACGTGGTGGGATCAATAAGTTTTGAAACTATATATGAGTTTTCACTCTAAATTGAAAAGTTTCGCTGTTAACAAAGCAATTTACATGAAGTTTGAAGACTCTCACAATAATAGCTCCCCTCATGATCGATTATAAACATTTGCTTTGTATGTTTAGATAAACTATTTACAATGATAATGAAGAAATTTATGCAAAGTTTGAAGACTCTCACTGCAATAGTTCAACAAATATTCGGCAACAATTATTTGTTTTGTATTGGAGCTGCCACGCCCACTGGTCTACTCTCACTCATGTCTATTCCAATTACATATGTACAATGGATATAAAGTAACTTATGGAATGGATCGACGACAAGGATCGACAGCAAGGAAGCACAAGCGGCAGCGGAAACACATCGTACCAGTGATATGTACAAGTGTTTGAGAAAACTTACCAATGAACATGCGACGGCACAACGGAACCGGCCCTTAAGGAAACGGAACAGAGAACTTGATACATCATCCGAGGAACATGTCAATGTTTCGGCAGATTTCTAAAGTGACGTGCTATTCTCAAATGGGCACAATGCTTAGATCAGCTGCGAATATGAATCACATGCAGACGAACCAAATATATCTTCAGTCTGAGATCACAAACTCTATCAATAGCCTTAAATCCAATAATTCATCTGGTGAAAATAGAATGTCTGCTGACTAATTAAAAGCAGACTCTCATACAAGCGCCAAAATAATCTATATAGTCGTCTGCACCTTCAGGGAAAACTGAAAGTCTACCTGACGAATTGATAGAAGGCATAGTGATCAACATCCCAAACAAGGGAGATCTTACAAACCCAAACAACTAGCGTGATATTACTTTACTCTGCATTGTCATCTTCATTAAGGTGACACCAGCATTAAGACAAGAACAGGGGGGATTCAGACCCCACAAATCAACTACTTCTCAACCATATAAACAGTCACCGTGTTATAGTCGAGCGATCTGGGGAATGGCGATCACCACCTATATGTGCTTTATAGATTTCAAGAAATCCTTCGACATATTAAATCACAGTGTTTTGGAGCGCATTATGATTTAAACACGTCTCGCTTAAACTTATCTCACATATTAAGTGCCTTTACCAGAATGCTAGCTTGCCGAATTAAACACGGTAAAGTGCTAAGTAGAACTATAAAGCTTAAAATTGGTGGTTGACAAGACTGTGTCTTATCACCACTATCGTTTAATATAGTCCTAGATGTAATTCTACAAAGTGCTCTCCAAAACTTGGGGACTGTAAGGTCTTCGGGATGATCTTGATTACACAGATGACATTTGCCCTTTGGCTCACAGCTTCTCAGAACATGCATCATATCCGCGAAACATCCGGGAGCATAATTTCCAAAAACGGCGAGTCGGTTAAAGACAACCGTGTTTTTTGTACGCGCGACAAACTTTTGGTCGTTTAAGACCTTGAAATTCGTCTTTTTCAGCGTGCAAGGTTAAATGTTTTTAATGAGAAATTCACTCTTCTTTACGGTTGTGAGACATGGAACACTACCCCTTGATACATGCAAAAGGTCCAGGTGTTTGTGAACCAGTGTCATAGCAGGATCTTGCGAATATTCTGGCCGTGATACAATATAATACTCTGGGAATTCATTGCCTCAGAAATAAAAAGATGTAAATGGCGATGGATTGGTCATACATTGAGAAGGCCATGGAATGACATCGCAAGAAATGCAATTGAGTGGAATCCAGAATGCAGCAGAAGAAGGGGATACAGTACATACGTGAAAAAGGCAACTCGAAGCAGAAACATCAGGAATAATCAATTTATTGAGGCCCTATGCTCCTTATAGGATCAACGGAAACATATATAAGGAGTGAGATCGTAAAAATTCTTAACACACGTTTTTCATTAAAACTTTTAACCCAAGTATTATTTGATTTTTTTTTTTTTTTTATCAAGTTACCTTTGTAAAGCATGTCAGTTATTATGTTTAATGTCAATTATGTTCATTTGTTGTTAATCTGATTAAAATGAGTGACCAGAAAAAGTGCGTGCTAAAATTATTAAATTTTTTCAACAAAACCCAATCAAAGGTCTGCCGTCAAACTGTTTCTCATGTTATTCAACAGTAGCTTGATAGAAAACCTGGTTCAGGTAAAAGGAATGGTTCACATGATGTTTATAAACCAAAAAAATAGAAAGCATTTTCAAAAGAGCTTCCACCACATCCGGTAGGAAAGCAGCCCGGTTAGCTCAGTACTCGGACTATTTGGTATGAAAAGTTAAAGCTAATGCAGGTTCAAAAACATGCTAGGCTCAACAAGTTCCTGACAGGTACGCTGCTAAAAATTTAGAGGCCAAAAACAGAGCACGGAAATTAAAGTCATTTTTTATAAAAAAAAAAAAAATATTAATGCTGCATAATGGATGACGAAACCTAAGTTCTGGCAGATTTTTCGGAGCATCCGGGTCAAAATTTTGAGTTGCTGATGCTAGAGGGAATGTTGAAGAAAAGTTTAGGACCCAAAAGCAGACAAATTTCCAAAAAAGTTCTTGGTATGGCAAGCAATATGCAGTTGCGGCAAAAAAGATAAACATTTGATACGAAGGGCTCTATAAATACCGAAATTTACATCAAGGAATGTTTACAAAAAAGGATGCTTCCATTCATAAGACTTCTTAGTGTGTCCACTTATTTTTGGCCTGATTTGGTACCCTGTCGCTATGGTAAGAAAGGTCTTGAGTGGTAAAAGAACAATAATGTGGTATTTGCACCAAGAGAGACAAATTGTCCAAACTGCCTGGAGCTAAGGCCAGTGGAGAGATATTGGGCTCTTGTTAAAAGAGAATTGAAGAGCACAAAAAAGGTGTTCAAAAGTGTGGTAGATTTTAAACGGAGATGGACAACTTGTTCCAACAAAGTGACAGAAATCACTATAAAAACCATAATGGAAGGGTTTACGAAAAAGGTTCAAAACTTCATCACTAGTGATTAGAACTATAAAAATATTTTCTTTTTGTAAATTGTAATAATAATTTCAAGCGTAGTGGTTCCATTTTTTTTAACATATATGTATGTTAAGAATTTTTCGATCTCAGTCCTTTTATATATGGAATGAATTGAGAATCACACTGTAAAATATTAATCCAGATATTCAGTAGCAATTATTTACATTATATAGGAGGTGCCACGTCCACTGTTCTATAGCAATTGAACAGTGGACGTGGCAATTTAACTTTGGATGAGATGGGTAATCTTCTCCATTTGTATACAAACTGCGTAGAATAATATTAAAGCAACACATGTAAAGTTTTGAAAATCTCATAATAATAGTTATGCACAATAATATTTATTTGAAAATAACAAGTTCCTTTTTATTTTCAGCAACACTTCGTACATTGGTAACAAAATAAATCATACAAAATATTAAGACTTTCAATCTTATACATTCAAACAGACATATATTAATTAATATTTATGTATATTAAGGTGGCCCAGATGCTCACAAGCTTTAAAATTGTTCTCCGTCATCTAAACACCATATGCTGAAAATTTGAGCAAAATTATAGAAAATTTGTGAACATAAACAAATTTTTCTCGAAATTCGCCAATTTCAAATTGGAACCCACACTAAGATGAAACCTTTAAAATTAATTTTTTTTTATCTAAATTCAGTATTTATTAGATGCGAGGAAAAAAATTTTAAGTTTTCGAAATTTCGTTTTAAAAATTTTTTGAAAATGAAAATTTGGGATTTTAATTATGCTTGCAATTTCATGATTTTTTCTTTGGCATCAAATTATAAAGTGTTATTAATGTTAGCCAATGTTTATATTTAAACAGCTATCAATACAAAAAACTATTTTTAACTGGAATTTTTTTCAACATTAAATTTTTTAAATTTTTTGAAAAATATTGACCCAAAACTCGAAACTTCAAATAAAATGGGCAATCTCTAAAAGTTGCTCTATACTGATCAAATTTTCAGCACTTGGTTTTTACATGACGGATAATAATTTTAGACCTTTAGGAATATCGAAATTCTAAGAAGTAAAGTTTATAAAGCAGTTTATGTAAATAAAATTTTCATTTGAATGATTTTATTTCAGTACATTTAAAATCATTTTAAATCAATTGATTTTAAATTATTATTTATTTATTTTCTTTTTGACAAAAACAGCTTTAATATTTTACTGTTTAATTAGAGACTTGAGAAAAATTATTATACTATAGACCAGCGAAAGGCATTGAGCTCTCAAATGAGCTCTCTTGTTTTTGTTTTCACATGTACGCAAGCACATACATTGTATAAAAACAATCAAAACCAGTCAGTCTTGCATGAGCATTGATAGAAGCAGGTTGTTTTACGCTTTTTATGCTTGTTTATTTCAGTTATTGTTTTTGTTTTTTTCTCAACTTTTTACTCAACTCATACAACTACAATATCTAAAAACTGTAGTGGTGTGAGTCTGTCTTTCGCTGCTATAGACATACATATATTACTTGTGTAATTTATTGTTGTCATTTTCAAGCCTTTCATGATTTCAGCAATTTTAATTTATTTGAAAATTAATTTATGGAAGAAAATTGTTTAAGCCTTTAAATCCTCAAAAGAACACGTTCTTCTTTCTGTGTTTTGTTTATCTTACTATATTATAAAAGAATTATATTTTAGGCATCAATTTTATTTTGTTTAAATTAAAATTTAATTGTAATGCAAATAATATAATTGTTATAAACAAATTTAATATTATTATTTGTCAGCTAAATTAAATTTAATACTTTTAATACCCAACTTTAAAAAAAAGATGGTGGTACAGTGCTAGCTAGGTATTAGAGTTGGGTTTATTAGCTCAGTGAAGTGACCGCTCTTTTCAACTCAGCTCACTCAAGTGAACTAGGTCGCTCTTTTAGCTCATTAGTTCAGTATGATGTATAATGACCATTTCATCTTGTGAAATGCTTGTAGTGAATTGAATCAAACATTTCTGTTGTTAATTGTAAAAACACAAAGTATTTTGACAATTAGAGATTTATGCATGAAATAACTGATAACAATTAAAATTTTAATTTCAAAAAATAAAATTTAATTTTTTTAATAATATTTTTCGGAAATAAGAGTTAATTTTTGTATTATTTCTAAATTCCGATGCTAACCAAATGTTTAGACAATACATATTTGTTAAAGAGAACATTCAGTATTTTATGTTATAACTACTATATACATACCTATAAAAGGAATTTCTAAATTTTAGGTATAAGATTTTATTGTTTTACAACTTAAAAATATCGTAAAAACTGTATCACTTTCAAAAAACAGCGAAAACCCCACGATATGTCGCTCATGGTACCTGTCAAATGTTATGTTCTGTTAATGTATCAATATAGTAAAAAAGTGCATAAGAAATCTATTTTCTAAAAATAAGTGATTGAAATAATATTGCTAATTTTATTAAAAATATTAGTAGTTTGTAGTTTTATAATTCTGATTTTCGGTAGATATAATCCCACCAATGTATTTTTGAAATAGTATTTTTTTTTTTACTAATTACAAACTTTCAATTCAATTATTATTTTAAAAATAACATTTATGTATTTCCCTTTTTCATTATTGTTTTATGAAATATACCTACAAACTGTATTACAAACTTTATTTCTTACTGCCTCACAATACCATAAATTAATTCACACACATTCAATACCACACATAGCCAAATTGATTCAAGAAAACAAAAACAATTTGAAAACTCTAATAATTCTTGAAACATTGCATACAAATTTTGTATCATATCAAAGCAAAAATATATACGCGGCAGAGCATGGCAGAACTCACAAAAATAAAACGAACCTTTTATTTTTGTTGTAGACCAGCGAAAGGCATTGAGCTCTCAAATGAGCTCTCTTGTTTTTGTTTTCACATGTACGCAAGCACACACATTGTATAAAAACAATCAAAACCAGTCAGTCTCGCATGAGCATTGATGGAAGCAGGTTGTTTTACACTTTTCGCTTTTATGCTTGTTTATTTCAGTTATTGTTTTTGTTTTTTTCTCAACTTTTTACTTAACTCATACAACTACAATATCTAAAAACTGTAGTGGTGTGAGTTTGCCTTTCGCTGTTGTAGACAATGCTCACATTTCAATGTCAGTGAGCGAATGAAACATTGAAACAAAATGAATATGCTTGTGCAGCTCTTTCATGAGTACAGAAAGAAATATGTGCATACTACAAAACAGCTCAGTTGAAAACGCTCTGAGCTCAGCGCTCATCGCTCAGTTGGAAACGCTCAGTGCTGAGCTGAAAACGCTCAGTATGATGAATGATTCACTTCGCTCAGTTAAGTGAATAGTTCAATTGAACTATGTCCTTCATGAGCTACACAACTCTACTAGTTATTCGCGACTAATTAAAAAACAGACCTGTCGCGAAAACTGAATTTTCGCGATAACAAACCCAAAATGGTATAAACGTTTTATGTAATTTTTAAAATTTTTATTGATATATTTACATTTTAAATATTTTTAAAGAAATTGGAGATTTTGAATTGCTTTTTTTAAAATAAGAGCTGAATCATGTAGTTCATGAAGTGCTGTTGTCGGCCTATGATTTTCCAAAGCCCATTGATTGTATGCGTATGTTTATAGATGTTATACAGTTGTCCACTTAATTTTTTTTTTTTTCAAGACCGCTATCGTATAAATCCTCCGATTCTATATCTGATAATTCCACATGAAATTCTTCTTGAATCCAGTTGTTTATATCAGCATTCGTGTACCAATAGTTGAAAGATCTTCGTTATCTTCTGGAATTATATTTTGTAAAATATTTAAGAGCATGTTATCCTCCTCACTGCATTCAGTACCGAATTAGAGCAAGGCGTTCCAGGATTTATTTATCCCAGGACGTAGCTAGAATCTGAACTATATTTTTGAGATTGTAATTTTTTAGTTTGATCTCCAAATTTGTTCCCTTCTTACCAATTTGACCAAGTTGATAACGTTTTGATCTAATGTTTACTTATGAACAACTTAATTTTACTAATTGGTGAAAATCAACTTAAGTGGAGAACAAATTCGTGATGGAACCAGTCCTTGAATATAAATGATGTCAATCAGGCGTTATTATTGGAGTTGTATATTACAGGATTATTGAAAAAGCCTTTAAAGGCGCGTGGGTTTTTCGATTTTCAAACAACCAACAATTTCAGTTTGTCTGTGCCATTCGCATTTGAACAGGGCAAAAAAGTTATTCACTCTTTACATATTTTTCTTCCGTGCGCTGTTTTCTCATTACATGTGACAAGAGTGTGATTTGGAAGCATCCTATCTATAATATAAACCAGATTCGTCAGCATTGTAGATTTGATGAAGACTCAACCCATGCTCATCAACGTAGTCCTTAAACTCGTTCACAAATGAATCAATAAAATGAGGTATCTCGCCCGTAATTTCTTCAACCATCCTTCACTGGCATTGAACCTGAATTTTTTCCATTCTTGGGTACTCAGCTAGCTTTCTTTAAGGTACAACATTTGCCAGGGCCACTTTCTGTTGTTCGTGCGAACTTTTTTAATGAATCTTCTGGCTTTATAATGCGGTACAACTTGTGGTTCACGCAAATTTAATTTGTTTAAAATCTCTAATTTGTGAAATCGTTTTGTTTGCTTTACAAATGACACAAATAAACTGACAAAATTGAAGATCAAAATCATCCAAGAGAGTTAATACACCAAAAGACGGGGATTTTCCTTTTATTTGTTATATACATTGTAATCAAAATTAAAAAAAGAAAAAAAACGATAAAAGTCGTAAACTGTCTAGATTATAGAACCTGCAATGTTAAAAATTAAGCCGTCGCGATAACCTAAGCCTTCGCGATTATGGGTAGTCGCGAATACCGAGCTTGCACTGTATATTGATTTTATCATTCTGTTTGTAACACATCATAGGATTCTAAGACGATCTACAAATCTCCGTCCGTCTGTTTGTCTGTTGAAACACAATAGAGAGCAAACGAAAGTCGCTAGCTGGCTAAAATTCTACACCAATAGTCTTTGTTGATAAGGTTTGTTTGAAAATGGGCAATATCGACCCATGATTTCATAAATATATTGATTATGCGGCAATCCTGATACAATTTTGCACAAATTAGTTCTAAGTACTCTGAAATTATTCTGTAAATAACAATGAAAATCGAGCAACATTAGTCCCTAGTCCCCATACAAGGACGCCCTCAGGAAATTACATAACCATTCATAATTGTCTTATAGTAATTAATATCGTGATGAAATTGGACATAAACAAGTTTCATATAAACCTAAAATTGTAAAAAATTGCTGTGGAAAATGCTACAAAAATACGAATATAAATATCAGTAGCGACAGTCAATAATATGGCAAGTGTTATTGTTTGAATTTGAAATCCAGATAAATTGGAATGAAACTTATTATTCGATATTATCTGGACAATTGGATAGCCGCATTTTCAACATGCTAATTTTGTTATTCAAGAAATTGTATTGATAAATGAAAATAATTTGTTGGCTTTAAAAATTATATAGATTTTGTTTTTATAATAGCTAGTTTGTTATATCCCGTCTCTTAACTGAAATGGAAACACTGCATCGGTCAGTTGACTCCTGTCAAAACTTGAACAAGCTGCGTCATTTAGTTTGTGTTTGACAGCCATTGATAGTAGAAATTGGATTTCGTCTTCTCATTAACCATTATTTTTTGTGGCAAAAAACCATCACTCAAATAAAGGCTAAGCTTGATAAATACTATGGGAACTCTGCACCATCAATTTCAATGGTAAAAAATTGGTTTTCTGAATTTAGTTATGGCCGTACAAGCACGGAAGATCCCGAACGCTCTGGACGCCCAGTTAAGGTCTCTTCTATACCCGAAACAATTGGAAAAAAATCATGATATGGTGTTGGCCGATCGGAGATTGAAAGTGCGATAGATTATGGAAGCCATAGGAATCTCACATGGCTCTGTGGTTTTTATTTTGAATGATCACTTGGGTATGATAAAGCTCTTTTATTCATAATCGGGTGCATAAAAGAGTACACATATGTGAGTTAGCCTACGAATTGCTCCTTTAAAAGCCCTATTCTTCAGATTTAGCCCCGAGTGACTATTTCTTGTTTCCAAACATGGAAAAATGTTTCGGAGGAAAGAGATTTGACTCCAAAGATGAAATCATCTCACAAAAAATACCTGTTTAGATGACCCTGACAAATCTTAAGTTTTTGAAGAGATAAAAAGTTGGAGAAACGTTGTACAAAGTGCATAAAGCTTAAAGGAGACTATGGTGAAAAATAAAATATGTTTTTATTCAAAAACCTGTGTTTCATTCAAAAAGGCACTGGCTTTCTGACTCAAACTCGTATTTAGTGAATTACTGTTAGTTAGTTACTAAATCGCTAGAGTGATTAGAGTACTAGTGCCAATCTTACTGATAGGGGGGTCACACGGTATGTATTGCATGTGTTTTGTGACATGTATTAGGAAATTTGTCCACATGTAAACATGAACATACCGTGTGATCCATATGAAACTTTGTATGTTTATGCCTTATGACATTTTTGGCAATTAGAGCATGTTCTATTTTCGTGTGTTAAACAGTGTCTATTTTGAAACTGTGTCAGTACAAAAATTAGAGAAAATTAATAACAAAATAAGTTTCATTGCACTAAATATATGTATTGTGATTTAGAAATGTTTTAAATATATATATAGTTAAAAACAACAAATATATAAACTAATAGAGGTTCTGTCACATACAATTACATATGTACGTGTGAACGTGGAAATTACGAATCGTATGAATAACGTGAATTTTAAAATACACATGGAATTCCATATGTATCGAATACATGTCCTAATAATGTTTTGCATATGTGGTGAAGTACCTAGTGTAAAGTTTCCACTAAATATTAATTTAGCATAGCTAGATTATATGTTTAATTCAATAAAATATGCTGAAGTTTATTATTATTTTAAATAAAATCCATAATTAAATTTCCACTACAACTAATAATAAATATTAACTTCAGGAAAAAAAATTTCACTTTTCATTAAACATTTAATGATTTTTTAAGCTTCAAATAATGCGAATAAAAAAATTAATGTTCATGATTAAGTTGATGCTACAAATTTTGCATGTGAAAGTGCAGTGACTCGTTAATAATTTATTGAATTTTTTTTTTATTAGATTAAAGTAAACATAATTTGTCCTACTCACGTTCTGTTTCCTTTAATTTTCAAACTGAATTATATTTTTTTTTTTTTTTTTTAATTTAAAGCAAAATATGTTGGATGTTTTGTTAGGTGTACAAAATAATTTAAATTGCTGCATTTTATTGGAAAAAGGTAAGAAAATCAAGTCCTGCCATAGAATACTTTTCACCAAGTGAATACGTAGTAGTAGTAGAAGTATCTAAAGGATGAACTTGAAATTGTAAAAAATAACACAAAAAAGTAGATAATATTTCAAAGAATATTCAAAATGTATCAAATATATTTTTATGCATATTATTGTAATTAGTTGTCGTACTTTCCCAACAAATGTTTATAAAAACAAAATGACAAATTATAAACTTGTATTTCGAAATATCCTTCTTCAAAGGACCCTAATCGTTTTTAGCAATTCATTAGAATAATAAACCTTCAAGGATTAATATAATACTACTTATGTTAATAAAGTCTGATTCTAAATTTTAATTATGTTTTTAATAGTGTCTCAAGTATGAGACACTTGAATAAAATCTTTGGAAAATGGGAGATACCTTTTTAGGATATCCTTTGTACAAGGATGCTTTTCTATGATGAAAAAGGGATTTCTAGAAATATCCTTAAAATCTACGATTCATTAGCTTTAATATGAAATCAATAGTTAGAAAATCTGACAAAGTGTTATAAAGCTATAGTAGTTTTAGTTTAAGTATATTGTAAAACTAATTTCGAAATTCTGGAGAAATTTAACTTTTTCGAAATCAGAATTTTTTTTATACCCTTAACTGTTTGTAATTTCCACAATATAATTTTCTGACCCTATAAAGTATTATATTCTGGATCCTTATAGGTAGCGGAGTCGATTAAGCCATGTCTGTCTGTCTGTTGAAATGAATTTTCTGAAGACCCCAGATATCTTCGGGATACAAATCTTCAATAATTCTGTCAGACATGCTTTCGACAAGTTTCCTATTTAGAATCAGCAAAATCCGTCCATAAATAACGGAGATACGAGCAAAAATCCGAGACAAACTCAATTTTTGGCCAACTTTTTATCTATATTTCGATTACTAAGTCATAAATATAGGCAATATGGATGATAGATATTTCAAAGTCCATTGTAACGATGTATATAAATCTATAGTAAAGTGGACCTACAATGGGTCAAAAACGGGACAAATATTTTTTAACCCGAATTTTTTTTTTACGAAAAACTTTTTTTGTCATACATTTTTTTCACTAATAAATTTAAAAAAAAACTGTTTTAATTAAAATTTTTTTTTTTTTAAATTGGAAAAATCTAAAAAAAAAATTTTTAAATTTTTAAAAAAATTTGTTAGTATAATTTGGTGAAGATTCGGCACAGCCGAATATAGCTCTCTTACTTGTTTAAGCAATATTTTATCCGATTTAATTTTCAGCATTTGATTTAATTTTATATCTTGGGAGCACCCAAAATCCAAAAAGTGCAAAATAAGTGCCACCCTAATATATATAGGTATATACATGTACATACATATATGTACGTGAAATTCCAACTAAAATGTATAATTTCTAGCAACCGAGTTAGAAAAACATACGAACGAGTTAGTATGTTACGTTTTTATGCCCACCAAATATGAAATGCACTGAAAAAACAAAACGCTAGTAATCAAACTCAAGTTCAAAACATGTTTATTAAAAGGCAACAATTTGCAAATAGGGCTTATTGAGTAGATTTGGGGGCAATATTTTAGGGAAACAAGGTCTGAATTTTTTATTTACTGCTTTGCATAATAATTAATATTTAAGAAACATAAGCAATTATGGTAGATATACAAATGCTCAACTAAACGATTTTTTTTCGCAGTGTAAACAAAAACTACAATGTATTGGGTTTTACTTGACCATTACATAAATCAAAGATGTTGTTAAATTCTATTTACTCTATTTTTTTACTTTTTAGAATTTTGCCAAAGTTTTTATTATTTTAGCATTTTTAACAATAGTTCGTAAGTACTTGTTATGCTTAGGATTTATTGTCTGATTCAACGGAAAACAATTTTAAAATTTTTAAAAAAACAACACTCAAAAATTTATTGAAAACTGAATGATTTTAATACAAATGTTTAAAATAAATTTCCTGTTCGTGTTTCAAAATCATACTGTAAATACTTAAAAGCTCTTTTCTTTCATAGTCTTTGTCATAGCGAAATAAATTTACAACAAAATCTATATTAGAAACAAGTAAGAGAGCTATATTCGGCTCTGCCAAATCTTATATATCCTTCACCAAATTATACTTTAAAATAAAATTTAAAAAAACTTTTTTTTTTATTTTTTTCGAAATTGTTTTTAAAAAGTTTTCTCCAATTTTTTTAAACATTTTTTTTTTTAATTTAAATTTTTTTTAATTTATTAGTGAAACAAATTTACTTAGCAAAATCCGAACATAAATAACGGAGATATGAGCAAAAATCCGAGACAACCTCTGACAATTTCATCAAAAAAAGACAATTTATTGCATGCTTTGACAAAAAAAAAGCAACAAAACGTATGTTTGGATGTGTGTTGGTTTCATTGCTTTGCGTATTTTGTTTTGTTTTTTTTTTGGTATTTTGTTTCGTTTGGCGTTGTTGTTTTTATACCCTTCACATTCGTGAGAAGACTATATATAAGATTGTCATTTCGTTTGTAACTTCTACAATATAATCTGTTTGTCAGCAATTAAATTTTTAAAGTTTTGTTGATATATTTAGGATGCTATACGCTGAAAGCGGGCAATTAATGCATCCAAAACAAAGGTGAAGGGTATATAAGATTCGGCATAGCCGAATATAGCACTCTTACTTGTTTTATATTCAAATTTTTTTTTCGTCCCATAAAATTTTCCAAAGAAAATTTAAACTGGTCGAGACAGAAACGGAAAACTGTTCTCATTTCGGATTGAACCAAATACAATTTGAGAGGTAGTAAAGATAGAACATTTGTAGCACTTCCTGTGTTCTAGTATCATAGCTCTGCAGGCAATAAATAAATGTGTTGTTCTAAACGATTAATCGATTCAATTCAAATCTTAGCCTTACAGTAGCACTCTAACAAGCAGTTGTAAGTATTAAAAAGGAATTTTTGAATTTGTATTTGTGGTTTTAGTTAATTTCTACTAGGAGACATATGAAATTAATTAATTCTCAATTCAAACTGTAAATTAGCTTAAGTAGACGTACAAATATTTACAAAACAAATACTTACTGGGTAAGTATTATAAGCTGTGGCGAAATAATAATAGGATTTATGTACACAATGAATACAGTAATAATAATGTCCTAGAAATTTCAAATTACAAAAGATAAATTGGCAACCCAAAAGCCGTATATCCTTCCAAATACATTTTCAAACTTCAGAGCCGATGCGACATGTGTTAGCGTTATTATATCACCCTAATATTTACAAGAAAGTGTTTTTACAAGCCAACTCAAACTGTTTTACTACAGCCTGCATCTTGATTATCGAGTATATTGATTTTCTTAACCTCTTTAACTTAAAATTTCTTACTTCATTAGATGGTAAATGTTATGAGAGAGTGCGTGAGAATTTAATATGTTTACTGTTATGCTATTTTTTTTAATTTTCTACATCATTATATCCCAGCAGTTAAGCAAGTAGTCTTTGTAGTATACAGAGAAGTCAATTGGCTACTTTATACATGTCATGTAATGTAGAGTGAAGATAATTGTCACTTAAGTGTCTCTAAGTAATCTACAGTGTAATCACTTTAAATGTTTATTTTGTATTGCACTTTTTTGTGAGTAATTCGTACAAACTGACATACTGACATCCCATGTAATCTAGCGTGAAGTCAATTGTTACTTTATTGTCTCTAAGTAATCTAGAGTGTAGTCACTTTAAACCTTTATTTTATACTGGACTTTAGAAATTAGTTATTTTACCAACTAGAAGAAATATATTAGAGAGTTGTAGGAGGAAGGTTTGTTTAGAAGCAATCGGTTATTGGACTGTTTATGAGATGTCTTCTTAAGTAACTAGTTGTCACCCTAACTTATACTTCAAATCACTAGTTTGGGACAGTCTCCTAGAACTACTGGGATTAAAATCCACAAACTACTAGATTTTAATGTTTCCAATTATTTTGCACACACATCCTTATAAAAACATATACTTGTGTATGCATAAGCACCTTAAAGTTATTTACACTATGGGTAGGTTAATAAATATCCTTTAATACATTCTACATACTTATGTATCTATATATAAATATATATAATTCTGTGGGATACTTAAGTATATGTTTTAAACAGATAGTCTACAACATGATGCAAAAAGTAAATATCTCGAAACCAATACAAACTCTTATAAATTATGCTTATATTGTAAGTATACAGACAAATATGAGCAATCATAGTTTAAGGAAATCTTCTCATTGCTGATACTATTCATTATTATTTATGTTTGCATGTTTGTTATTTTCTGCTCAATATAAGATTTTGCTATATGTAGATTACGGAAGCCTGACATATCTTTAAGTTTTTTTCTATTTTTACTGTATAAAAGGTTTCTTTGGCCCTTTGTATCCATTTAGGCTTACTGAAAGTGTATTCAATTTGTATGTTTTGTTGCTCCCAAAAAGCTCTTAAGGGTATTTATCTGTTTTTCCTTCTTTTTAAATACATATTGAACAATTGAATGACAAAGCATGTACAATAGGGTGGCTCTTATTTAACACTTTTTGGATTTTTGGTAATCCCAAGGTATAAAATTGTTCACGGTAAATTTTAGACCTTGAAATTTGTATAGCTGAAAGTTTGAGCAAAATCGAATAACGCGGCTTAATTTAACTAAAACTCATGAAAATTTAACATGATTTTTGTTATTGTAACAGAAGTGAAGAATGAGAATGAAAATATTTTGATATTTTGATTTTTATTTATACATTTGGTAACAAATGATTGACCATAAATAGCCCGTAAGATTGGAAAAATTCCAATAAAATATGAATATAAAAAGAAATGACATTCAAAATGACATATAAGTTATAAAAAACAAAAAACTGGGTTCAAAAGATACACCATCTATTGTAAATCCCGCATTTTTAATTCATACATCCAATAATTGAATAGTTTTCTAATATTTCTATTAAAACTTTAAAAACCGCATCATTTTTAAAAGAGTCTCCAGATACAACATATCGAAGGCGTATGATTGTTAATTAATTAAATATTTAATGACAGTATCACTCATACGCAGTGTACACTAGTAAGTGAAAAATAATACGATGATGTTTTTATGTTATTTGATGTCATTTAGGCATATATTTCATTACATGTATTATTTAATATTGTTTTGTAAAAAATCCTACACATACACATACATTAGAGCGTCTAACAGGAAATAATGATGAAGATTGTCTCGATTTTAAATATCCACCGAGCCGGCAGAATTCCCGACATATTGATCATGTATGTAAGTTATTTGGGGGCACTGCTAGGGACTGTTTTAAAAAAAAACTGAAAACGGAATAAACTTAACACACGTTTTTCATTAAAACGTTTAATAATACTTCACAAAACGTACGAACGTATGAACATTTTTTCGCAGCTTCCGGATCAATATGTTTATGTTGCTGATGCTAGAGCGAATGTTGAAGAAAAGTTTAAGATCCAAAAGCAGAAAATTTTCCCAAAAAGTTCTTGGCATGGAAAGCAATATGTAGTTGCGGCAAAAGAAGCCAAACATTTGTTACAAAGGATTCTATAAATACCGAAATTTACATCAAGGAATATTTACAAAAGAAGACACATTAAGACATCTTAATGTGTCCACTTATTTTTGGCCTGATTTGGCACCCTGCCACTATGGTAAGAGAGACCTTGAGTGGTACATGAACAATAATGTGTTATTTGCACGAAGAGAGGCAAATCCTCCAAACTGCCTGGAGCTAAGGCTAGTGGAGAGATACTGAGATCTTGTTAAAAGAGAATTGAAGAGTATAAAAAAGGTGTCTAAAAGTGTGGTAGATTTTAAACGGAGATGGACTACGTGTTCGTTCAAAATGCCAGAAAGATCAATAAAAACCTTAATGGAAATGTTTCCCGAAAAGGTTCATAAATTCATCACTATTGATTAGAACTATATAATTAATATTCTTTGTAAATTGTAATAATAATAATTTCAATCAAATACAAAAAGAAAAACAAAACTGTTAGTTTAGTGGTTTAATTTTTTAACATATATGTATTAGGGTGACAGCCGATTTTTTTTAGATTTTAAACAGTGTCGGGTGGAATATTGTGGTCTAAAAGATAAGTATTGAAAATTTGAGCCAAATCGGACAACGATTTCGGGACGCGAATCGAGGTCAAAGGTCTGATATATGCAAAATGTTACTATTTATATGAAATAAATTTGTAAAACTCCTTAGCTTTCTGCATTATGTAGATTTATTTATATGAATGAAAATTACAGTCAAAAAAATATTTTTAAGATTAAACCTATATCTCCTTTGGGTTAAATTGACCCACAAAATGTATTATCGCTAAAAGTTGGAAAAAATGCAAATTTTTCAGTTTTTGTAAAAAATTTTCTACCAAATAATTATTTTTGCAATCGAGTGCATAAGATTCGAAATGTGTACGTAATTGTCGTTCTAATGAGATATTAATTCCAAATATTGCTAAATTTTACTTTTGACCTTCACCATTGAAGGGTTAAAGTTGTCCGATTTTAGTAAAACTTTCAGAGTATATTTAAAATGATCTGAACTATAAGATTCTGTATAGATTTTACTTAAAATTCGTAACAGTAAGGAAATTGCATTCATTCGCCAAAATATGGCCAAAAAAATATTTTTTCCCGAAAATCACAAAATTTAAATCGTAGGTACGGAAAAACTGTAAGAGGTATTGACATAATTTTTTCATATTTTTATTCTTTATTATGATCTCAATAAATCCCAATGTGATGATCAAAAAATTCTGAAATTTTTTTAACAAAATTTTTAAAAATTTGAAAATGGAGATTCGAAACTGCCGTGAAAAAAAAATACATTTTTTTGGCCAACTCTGCGAATAGGCTAACGGTATTCTACAAAGACAAAAACTCATACAAATGTAAATACGGATATATTTTATGTAAAAATCAGCTTTTATTTTAATATTTCTTAAAATATGTTAATTTTGTTCCTACATTTCTTGTTCAAGTGGCCTGAGACACGTTAATGGTCTGGGGAATTTTTAATAACTTTAACATTTTTACAAAAACTGAAAAATTTGCATTTTTTCCGACTTTTAGCGATAATACAGTTTGTGGGTCAATTTGACCCAAAGAAGATATAGGTTTAATCTGAAAAATATTTTTTTGACTGTAATTTTCATTAACATAAATAAATCTACATAATGCAGAAAGTTGAGGAGTTTTAGAAATTTATTTCATATAAATAGTAACATTTTGCAGATATCTGACCTTTGACCTCGATGCGCGTCCCGAAATCGTTGTCCGATTTGGCTCAAATTTTCAGTACTTATCTTTTAGACCTAGTGTCACAATATTCCACCCAAACATATATATGGGGCATTTCATGTCAAGTGAACCAACTTTTGAAATCGATGTCTTTCAATTGGGATGAAATTTGCACCATAGTTAGTTCCATGGACAGTAATTCAGACACTATTTTTTAACAAGATCGGTCGAAAACTTTCTGTGTTAGAGGGGTTCAAAATTTGACATTTTCGACAAGCAGGTGTTCAAAATAGTTTAGGTAGCTATTTCTTCAATCTTTCGGAAAAAAAAAAATAAAAAAAATAAATAAAAGTGTTTTGTAATTTTTTTTTCCAAAATCAAAAAACTTTTTAACTTTTTTCTCAAAAGAAAGCTTAGATATTTTCCTGGAAGACCTATTTGGTCGCTTAGTGGGATGCGAGTTGGTTACCTATCAAAATAAATGTTTTGTAACTCAAAACTTTGTTGACTTTTTTTTGAAAAGCGACCAAAAACCTCTTAAAGGAATGGACCAATGCTATCTTTTGAGTAAAAAAATAAATAATAATAATTAAAACAGGGCCCATTTGCAAAAAAAAAAAGTCAAAAAAGTTTTTGATTTTGGAAAAAAAATTAAACATTTTTTTTTTTAATTTTTTTTTTTTTCTGAAAGATTGAAGAAATAGCTATCTAAACTATTTGGGACACATTTTGCTAAGAACAATAGGTAATAAGTTACATGGATGAGAAAAAACACCTGCATGGCCAAAATGTCAAATTTTTACCCCCGCTAACTCAGAAAGTTCTCCAATAGAACTAACTATGGTGCAAATTTCATGCCAATCGGAAGACATCGATTTCAAAAGTTGGTTCACTTGACATGAAATGCCCCATATGTATACCCTTGCCACTCATGGTGAAAGGTATTAAAAGGAAAAAAAGAAAAACGTAAAATAAATTTTATTATCCCCCTCCAAATGATTGAGCTGGATCCGTGCCTGGTCACGGGTATATAAACGTTGTGTTACAGATAGCACAGTCGATATAGCAATGTCCGGCTGTCTGAAAGTATATTGAAATCAACATTCTGTAGCTCAAAATATTTTGTATCCATGACTCATACATCAATATCTGCTATTCAAAATCGAGAAAATGGCCCCACAAATTGCTGAGATATAAGCAAAAAACAACAAATACCTCGATATTTTATATTGATATATCTGGATTACTCAATCATTAATATAGACAATATTTGCTTTACCATGACGTATATAAAATTTTAAAATATTTCGCAAATAAAATATTTTTTTTTTTTAAATTTTTCGCGAGTGATTTTCGGAAGTGAGCCTTATATGGAAGCCATGACACATTATGTGATAATCATCAAATTAGATAGCTTAATTTAATTCATATATGAAACTTCTTTCTGTTAAATTTTCTTTGCAGATTCATGCTCGTTAAAGTGAAGTGTGGAGCTATGTCCAATTATAGACCGATCGCCATGATTTAACACTTTAGGAACACGTAAATAAGCAGCGCAAAGAAATAATCAGAAATTAAATATTAGTAAGTAGGATACGAAATGTTTTCGAAATCCACCACTTTCATTTTAAGTTCATAATTTTGGAAATTTCGATTGAAATCTATTTTGAAAATGAAAAATTTGGGATTTGAAATTTTATGAATTATAGTAAATTTATATTCAAGCATCTGTGGGTAATTATATTAACCCACAAAAACTATTTTTAACATGAATTTTTTTAACATTTAATTTTTAATTATTTCTACTTTGACCCAAAACACAAAACTTCAAATAAAATATGCAACCTTTAAACGTTAACCGATTTTACTTTAATAGTCAGCATTTGGTTTTTAGATGACGAAAATCTAAAAAATCCAGTATAAGGACCAACTTAATGTAAAATAAAAGAAACTAATGTCAATGATGACTAGCAAAAAAAAAAAAAATATAGAGGAATGGAAAGTGTTTACATTCTGCATTTGATTACATGAAAAAAGAAAACAATTTTAAATCGTTTTGTATTTCAGCAGTTTTTTTCATACAAAGGATCCTATAACAATTACATTTTTTTTTTTTTTTTTGTCTAGTCTAAAATCTTAAAATAACTTTGGGAGACATTGTAATTTGTTCTAGTTTAGGATATCGCAAATGTGTCAATAAATGTTAAAGAACATTTTAGAATTCTATAATCTGAGGTATACTTATTGTTGTTAAAGATTCTAATTTGAACAGAGAACCAATCCGAATCTTTTAAAAAATCTATACTCGTTTAAATGATTTTCGAAAGTGGGCCTTATATAGGAACTATAACTAATTATGGACCGATTGTCACACAATTTGATGGTACCGAGTTTGGCTTATTTGTGGTGAAATTGGTTTGGATATCTATATAACTAAGATATTTATGAGAGCTTAACTGTTTTCAGATAGTGCAGTTGTATGGTGGCTAGGAGAAATAATGAATGGATTATAACTAAATTCAATAGGCTTCGTCCTTGAAGCATTAGAAAAGTTTGCGCCATTACAAAAAACACGTTACAAAAAACGGAAGTGCCCTACAATGTATATATATTCCGGATAGTTATACATAGCGAAGTCGTCTCTCCGTCTGTCCGTCTGTATGTTGAAATCAGCTTTCCGTAGCCCCCAAATAACTTACAAACATAATTGATACATCAATATATCGGGAATTCTTCAAATTAAAATCGAGAAAATCGGCCCACAAATGACTGAGATATAAGGAAAAAACTGGGACAACCTCGACTTTTGGCCTATTTTTTGTCGATATCTGGATTACTAAGTCATTAATATAGACAATATGGATATCTAATGATAGATATTTCAAAGTCCATTTCAACGATCTATATAAGGTATAGTAAATTGGACCTACAATGGGTCAAAATCGGGAAAAATACTTTTTAACCCGAATTTTCTTTCACAAAATTTTTTTTTTTTTTTGTTATAAATTTTTTTCACTAATAAATTAAAAAAAAATTAAAATTAAAGAAAATTTAAAAAAAAAAAACAATTTCGAAAAAAAATTTGGTTAAAAAATTTTTTTAAAAAAATTTAAATTTTATTTTAAAGTATAATTTGGTGAAGGGCACTGCCGAATGTATCTTTCTTAACATGCAAGGAAATACTCACAATGTGGCTTGACGTTACACTCTTTTGGAAATTAATAATAAATTGACTATTTCTTAAATAACCGAAATTTGTATAATTAGTTTATTTTATTAACCTTTGTTCAAATAAAAATATCACGCACTTGCGATCGTCAGCGTAGAGATAAACCGAATAACGTTTGTTTGTCTGACTGGACCTTTCGGTGGAAATGCCCATATATGCCCTAGTTCTGACTAGAATTTTCAACTGGAATAGGCACAGGAATAAGTAGCTATGTATAATGTCTTAATATATGTAATGGAAAAAAATACAATAGTAATTTTCATGTTTTATGGAGTTGTTATAGTTTCCTGCAAAAAGAACCAAATGTTTTTACAGCCCTTATATGCTTCCAGGCTTGAAATATAAAAATATTCAATAGTTTGAACATTTTATTGGAATTGTACTTGAATGTTTATGTTTTAAACTTGAAAAAATATGTTTTAAACTTGAAAAAATATTTTTAGAAAGTAATTGGCTTTTTACTAGAGAATGCTATGAATTATCAGTGTTTTCAATTTGAAGTGCAACTTATTAGTTTCCAATAGCCGCTCTAATATTATATATCCTTAATAAGCAATGCTTTTCGAAAGTGCTTTTGAAAATAACTCAACAATCTGTTTACAATTAGATTCTGTAAAATATAACTCTCGCACACTTTTGAAGGGCTTTAATTTAAAGCAATATTTAGTTGTATGTAAGTATTTCCAACTAAAAATAAAATGATTACTTAGTTTGGTTTTGTAATTGTGTCCTAATAAAAGCAGCAAAAGTATTCATTTTGAAATGAATGAAACATATACTGATTTTGTCATATGTTTGTTTCTCAATATCATTTTTAATAAAAACAAGTACAAAAGTAGAATACCCTACACTAAGTAAATGAGCAAAATAATTTTTTTTTTTTTTAATTTCAATAATTTATATTCGTGAGTGATTTTCGGAAGTGGTCCTTCTGTGGGAGCTATGACTAATTATGGACCGATCAGCAAGAAATTAGGTCGTGTGATATAAAAGTTACTTATGTTCAATTTTAAAGTGATTTTCGGACCGATTTCAGCCAGTTTCAATAGGCTTTGTCCTTGGGGCGAAATATCTTAAAAATTGGGACTTTTACTTTGCGCATAATGTTTACATGGACAGTCAGCCAGCCAGCCAGCCAGCCAGATGGAGGGACATTGTTTACTCGACTCAGAAAGGGATTCTGAGTCGATCGGTATACTTTAAGGTGTGTTAGACTATTATTTTTGGACGTTACAAACATGTGCACAGTATACCCTCCCCACTATTATGGTGTAGGGTATAAACATTTTGTTGAAAGTTTTAAAATGTTCAAATTTATGAAATATACATATGCATATACTTAAGTATGTATGTATTATCTCTGTCAAACTTAGTCAAACTGACATTTGAGCCCATTGATCAAATGAGAGAGAAAATATGTATGTGGGTATATCAGGATATAGAATACTCAAACCACCAACAAAATTTAGAAATTTCTTTTTATATCCATTTGTTTTTTTTTTTTTTCAACTTACATATTCATTTACAAATTTACAACAACAATAGCATTCGACAACTAATACAATAACCAAAAAACGATATGCAACAAAAGAGGGAGTTATTGTAAAATAATAATTCAATTTTTGTTCAAAGTTTTTCTGCCAGACAAAAGGAAAATGTTATTAAAATAGAAAATGTTTAGTTCTAAGGACTGAGATCGATATGCTAATAAAAATGAAACCAAACTTACAGTTTAGATTTTTTTTATTTGATTGAAATCATTATTACAGTTTAAACAAGTAAGAGAGTTATATTCGGCTGTGCCGAATCTTATATACCCTTCACCAATTTATACTTTCAAATAAAAATTTTTAATATTTTTAGGTAAACAAAATTATTTTTTTTTTTTCAAAATTGTTTTCAAAAATTTAAAAAAATTTTTTTTTTTCAAAATTTAAAAAATAAAAATTTTTTTTTAATTTAAAAATTTTTTTTTTTAAATTTACTGGTGAAAAAAATTTTTTTTGGTAAAAAAAAAAAAAAGTTTAAAAAATAATTTTCACGATTTTTACCCATTGTTAATAGTGCCAGCAACCTTGATATATCCCTTCTATTCCGGGTAATCAGTTGCATAGTTCGTTTCTCGTCAAAAGATGGCCACATCAACTTGGCTACCCTACATGTGCCTAAATTACGCTATCTATTCTCGGCCTTTGTAAGAAAGTGTCTGAAGATAATAACTTTAATAGTCCCCAGTGGAATTGCTACTGAGACCGCATTGGAGATATCTAAGGCAGATCCCATTCTGGCTAGTTCGTCTGACTTTTCATTACCTTAGTGGTCTCTGTGCGCAGGGACCCAAACCAAAGTAATGTCGGATAGACGACCTAGCCTGGACAGAGAATTCTTACATTGCCTGACTACTGAAGATGAAGATGTGTAGGCCTTCAGTGAAAGAAGTGCCGCCTGGCTGTCGACAAAAATACCTATATTGCCGCGAGTATTATGATCATGAACTGTATTACAAGCTACCATGATTGCAAAAATTTCCGCCTGGAAAACACTACACTCATTCGGAAGACGATATAAGATACCTACCCCAAGTTCGTCACAGAAGACACCAGAACCAACATCACAGCTCATTTTAGAACCATCAGTATATATCCTGGTGTCATATTCGTATACGAGATTACCCCTACCCCACTCAATCATGGAGGGAATTAAGACCTTGAACACCCTATCAAAATCTGTGTATGGGGTTATATAGTCAGAAGGTTGGAGAACGATCGAAGGCTGTAGGTCTTGTGAAGGGTATAAAAACATATTATTTTTATAGTTCTAATCAATAGTGATGAATTTATGAACATTTTCCGGAAACTCTTCCATTAAGGTTTTTATAGAGCTTTCTGTTACTTTGTTCAAACACGTAGTCCATCAACGTTTAAAATTTACCAAATTTTTTAACACCTTTTTGTGCTCTTCAATTATCTTTTAACAAGATTCCAATATCTTTCCGATGGCCTTAGCTCCAGACAGTTTGGAGAATTCGCCTCTCTTGTTACAAATATTGTTCTTGTACCACTCAAGACCTTGCTAACCATAGTGACAGGATGCCAAGTCAGGGCAAAAATAAGTGGACACATTAAGAAGTCTTATGTAGCAGCCTTTTTTGTAAACATTCCTTCATGTAAATTTCGGTATGTAACAAATGTTTGGCTTCTTTTGCCGCAACTGCATATTGCTTGCCATGCCAAGAACTTTTTGGGAGAATTTTCTGCTTTTGGGTCCTAAACTTTTCTACAACGTTCCCTCGAGCATCAGCAACATGTGAAAAATTTCCAGAACATACGTGTCCTCATTCATTATGCAACATGTTTTTTTTTTTAAACTTGACTTCAATTTCCATGCACTGTTTTTGGCATCTAATTTTTTAGAAGCGTTCCTGTCAGGAACTTTTTGAGCCTTGTATGTTTTTAAACTTGCATTAGCATTAAATGTTCGTACCAAATAGTCCGGGGACTGAGCTAACCATGCTGCTTTCCTATCGGATGTCTTGGGAGCTCTTCTGAAAATGCTTTCTATTTTTTTGGCTTAATAAACATCATGTGAACCATTCCTTCTACCTGAACCAGGTTTTCTATCAACGGACAAGTTCTCCCCATACTGTTTAACAACATTGGAATTAGTTTCACGGCAGACCTTTGATTGTTTAGCCAACTTTTTGTAGGACCGAGTTGGGTTTTGTTGAAAATATTTAATAATTTTAGTAGGCACTTTTTTCTCATCACTCATTGTGATCAGATTAACAACAAATTAACATAATTGACATTAAACATAATAATTGACATGCTATAAAAAGGTAACTTGATCAAAAAAAAATCAAATAATACTTGGGTTAAATGTTTTAATGAAAAACGTGTATTAAGGCTTTTTCGATCTCAGCCCTTATACACATTCGCAAACATATCGCAAGTCAACTCATTTTACATATGAACATTAAGACGGCCCCAAAAAAGTGGTCGATGTTTTAAGAATTCGAACTAATTTCGAATTTATACATTATTTTACACTTTTTGGATTTTCCATGCTCCCATAGTCTAACATTGTAATTTGGGGAAATAAATTGGTATCTTATGAACTATTGAAGATATCGTAAACTTTACAACGTTGGAGCGGAAATTTTATAGTTGTTCACCTTCATAGCCGGAATGGGAGCACCTCAAAGTTGTTCATATCATTGCAAAACTTGGAAGTAATATAGATCAATTATTTCCATCAAATAATGAAAAATATTAATGAATTTTATAGATCATATAGTTTGTGAGTCATTTTAGCCCTAAGGAGATATAAGAGTTAATCTCCATTAGATTTATTTTACAAAATTGTTTTACCTCCACATAAACGGAGATCATCCTAATGTACATATGTTTCTATGAACATATGTATTAGAGTAACAATGCATGCTTACTCTTGTACATGCGAGTATAAAAACATACAAAATAATTGGCATATGTTAAATATTGTGTAATGGCAACCAATTTTACAATTGTACGTGAACAATATTCAAATCATGAATATATGTATGTATGAATAATGTTGTTATAACATATTGTTTAACTTTTCTCGTTTTTCGACGTTTTAAAATTTATGCAAATGTAAATGTGTTTATGAAATTACCACAAACATCTGTATGTACATGCAATTTTAGCTTAATTTTTAATGTTATTTGTTTGAATTTCAAACAAAAAAATGTCAAAGATCGTAAAACATCCCAGCAGTTTTACTAGTACTCAATGTATTGCTAATAGACAGTAATTATTACTAATGTACAAATGTTTTAAAATAAAACCCAATTAAAAAAAATCCCGCATTTTTAATTCATATACCCAATAATTTAGAGTTTTATTAATTTATTAGAATAATAATATAAATGACAGATATGTATCTTGCTAAATTAAAAACAAAACCAAAGATACGCCATCTATTGTAAATCCCACATTTTAAGTCGTACACCCAATACTGAATAGAAGACAATTTAAAAAAATCTTTATCTTAATGACTTCAGTTACACACACATACATAAACCATAGTCAGCTCAATAATAACCAGGATAAACGGATAAGAGAAAACATTATCAAATTGACAATTTTTTTTGTCAATTTTGTTTCTTATTTTCGCACAACATAAACTATATTTAGTACCTTAATTATAAAACCGGAAATCATGTACATTTTTCCTGCACATAATGCTTGACATCAGTGGTCGGCATAAAGATACTTACTTTATTTTAGTCTGAGCAGCTATTGATTGTGATTTTGGTTTCTTAATAATCTAACCTTATATTATGTTCCTGGTGGCTATGACTGCAAACCTACATAAATACATAGTTGTGTTCACATTGATTCATTGTCCCATGAAGCATAATTTCTTTTAAATGTTCCACAATAAATTTTAATCTGTAAGGATATTTTTGAGTTCTATTAAGGGTGTGAATTGTTTGTATGTTTCATACTCGAATGTGTGGCTGCTGTAAGTTTCTGATTTATTATTTTAATTTTTTGAGTGTGTATAAAATTTTCCATTTAAAGTAACAACAAGTATATACTACAGTAACAATAATATTAATACAATTATTATTATTATACTAATGTTAATTTATTATTGTTTTTTTTTTTTGCATTTTATTTCCCTTCCAATAAAATTAACTGAAAAAAAACAATAATAATTAAGTCTTAAGGCTGTAGCTGTATATGAATGCTAATTTAAGCAATGAATTATTTAATTTTGTCAATAAAAATTAAGTAGGAGCAGAAAAATGAATAATATAAGAGCAACTTCCTGGTCAAAAATTGTATGTTGCTGATGCTCGAGGGAATGTTGAAGAAAAGTTTAGGGCCCAAAAGCAGACAAAATTTCCCAAAAAAGTTCTTGGTATGGCAAACAATATGCAGTTGCCGCAAAAGAAGCCAAACATTTGTTACAATGGGCTCTATAAATACCGAAATTTACATTAAGGAATGTTTACCAAAAAGGATGTTTCCATTCATAAGACTTCTTAATGTGTCCACTTATTTTTGGCATGATTTAGCATCTGTCACTATGGTAAGAAAAATCTTGAGTGGTACAAGAACAATAATGAGGTATTTGTACCAAGAGAGACAATTCCTCCAAACTGCCTGGAGCTGAGTCCTGTGGAGAGTTATTGAACTCTTGTTAAAAAAAAATTGAAAAGCACAAAAAAGGTGTTCAAAAGTGTGGTAGATTTTAAACGGAGATGGACAACTTGTTCCAACAAAGTGACAGAAATCACTATAAAAACCATAATGGAAGGGTTTACGAAAAAGGTTCAAAACTTCATCACTAGTGATTAGAACTATAAAAATTATTATTTTTTTTTTTTAATTGTAACAATAATTTCAATGAAATAAAAAAAGATTCAAAACTGTAAGTTTAGTGGTTTTACTTCATTAACATATATGTATGTTAAAAATTTTTCAATTTCAGTCCTTATATGTCTGAATTCTAGTACGATTGCTATTTAAAATCGAGAAAACCGTCCCACAAATTGCTGCAATATAAGAAAAAACAAAAATACTTCGATTTTTCATTTAATACATTTTTCTTTTGAAAACTTTTTTTTCATCACAATTGTTTTTTAAAAATTTTTTTTACAAAATTTAAAAAATATTATTTTCAATATTTATCTTATTGCTACTTTGACCCAAAACTCGAAATTTGAAATAAAATGTATAGCCTCTAAACGTTATCCGATTTTTATCAAATTTTAGTTGCATCGACGTGTAATATATGGGCCGCCCTAATGTACATCCAACGGTCTCAAACACATATGTATATTTATTAAAAATGCAGACAAACCTACACATTCATGACTGAAGAAATACATGCATATAAATATATAGTTGAATTGAAAAAGGACGTGAAAAATTGATTTTATTGTTTATTTTTATATTCTTATAAGTGTTTGTATATGATTGGATGTTTGCGTGGTTGTATGCAATTTGTTCTTTCGTTTCTTATGAGTGTTTTTATATAATGCAATATTAAATAAACATTTAGTTTTAAAAGAGTCACACACATTGTCGTTTATAATATGAGACTAAACCAGTGGTCGGCACAATCAGAAAATGACACATAATAAAATCGTTTTTAAAAACAATCAATAATATTAACGAGTTTAGTTCACATTTGTGTTGCCTACATCTAAATAATCAATCGCATTCAGTGAGTGCCGACCATTCAACAAAACTAGCATAATTACGCTGCTAACAAACTGCTACTAACTCTCTTGTCTATAAAGTATTCTTATACTTGCCATGTGATTTCCATTTAGATATTTAATAAACAAATTTTTAATTCAATAATGCTGATTTTAACTTCAGTTGAACTTTTATTATAAAGAGTGCTGTACGCTAAAGTTAGAAGGTATTAGTTTTGAGTTGATGTAATTGTAACTTCTATGTTGCTCATGGAAGCGGTCAATTTACTTGTTCTGCATAATCAAAACAAGAGTTTAACTCTATTTTTGCTATATGGTAGCAATGAATAAAACAGGACAAGCAAATCGAAAAAATTTTAGAGGCTTTTTAAACCAACAACACGATTTTGATGCACCGTGGTTCCAGTAGTACAATATGGTCCAAATTTTAAATTCTATGGAGAGGTTTTTTGTAAAATTTTGATACGTTTCTCCACATAATTAATGATAACTTAAAAACGGTTAGAACGATATTATTAAAATAAACTTAGACACATTTAGATTTACAGAACCTTTAATCCGTTTATATATTGCATTTCAATCGGCTCAGAAGTTTCGGAGTTATAATAACAAATTGAAGCAAAAAATAAATTTTTTTACGTGAAAATATCTATTTTTTTATTTTTTTTTAAATCATGAAAAATCGAAAACGGCAGAAATTATTCACATTTATGGCTTTATCTCAAAGCCACATGTAATGGCAACAAAATGAGGTATCGATCATAAAAATCGAAGTATGCTTTTCGAATTTATTTACAATTAAGTGAATTCGCTCATTTTCAGAAAATTTTATTTTTTTGTTTGATATACATAAAATTGAGTAGGTAATATTTTTCGTTCGATTGATTGAATTTTGAAAACATTTTTCCCATGCTATGTATAAATTTTTACATATATATTGCATTTCAATCGGCTCAGTAGTTTCGGAGTTATAATAAGAAATTGAAGCAAGAACTATATGTTTTACGTGAAAATAGCAAATTTTTTTGTTTTAAAAAAATCATGAAAAATCGAAAACGGCAGAAATTGTTCACACTTATGACTTTATCACAAAGCCACATGTAACAGGAACTAAATGAGATATCGATCATAAAAAGCTATGGATTATTTGCGAATTTATTAACAATTAAAAGAATTCGCTCATTTTTAAACAATTTTAGTTTTTTGTTTGATATACAGAAAATTGAGTAGTTAATGTTCTTCTTTCGATTGATTGAATTTTGAAAATATTTTCCCCATTCTATGTATAACTTTTCTTTTATATATTGCTTTTCGATTGGCTCAGTAATTTCAGAGTTATAATAACAAATTGGTGCAAAAAAAAATATTTTTTACGTGAAAACAGCAAATTTTTTTTGTTCTAAAAAAACCGTGAAAAATCGAAAACGGCAGAAATTGTCCAGATTTATTACTTTATCTCAAAGCCACATGTAATAGCAATAAAATGAGATATCAATCATAAAAATCCATGGATTCCTTTCGAATTTATTCACAATTAAGTGAATTTGCTCATTTTTACAAAATTTTAGTTGTTTGTTTGATATACATTAAATTGAGTAGTTAATGTTCTTCTTTCGATTGATTGAATTTTGAAAACATTTTCCCCATGCTACGTACAATCTTTCACATTTATATTTCGTTTCAATCCACGCAGTAGTTTCGGAGTTATAATAACAAATTGAAGAAAAAATTTATTTTTTATGTGAAAACAGAAAATTTTTTTGTTTTAAAAAAATCATGAAAAATCGAAAACGACAGAAATGATTCACATTTATGGATTTATCGTAAAGCCACATATAATAGCAACAAAATGAGATATCGATCATTAAAATTTATGAATTCTTTCTGAATTTATTTACAATTAAGTGAATTCGCTCATTTTCACAATATTTTAGTTTTTTATTTGATATATATAAAATTGAGTAGTTAATGTTCTTCTTTCGATTGATTGAATTTTAATAGCATTTTCCCCATGCTATGTACAAATTTTTACATATATATTGAGTTTCAATCGGCTCAGTAGTTTCGGAGTTATAATAACAAATTGAAGCAAAAAATATATTTTTTACGTAAAAATACCTATTTTTTGTTTTAAAAAAATCATAAAAAATCGAAAACGGCGGAAATTGTTCAGATTTATTGCTTTATAGGAACAAAATAAGATATGAATCATAAAAATCGATGGATTCTTTTCAAATTTATTCACAAAATTTTTGTTTTTTGTTTGATATACATAAAATTGAGTAGATAATGTTCTTCTTTCATACATATTCATCTCATATTAAACGGGAGTGCTCTCTAGGTTTTATCTTACAATTTTTTTTTTCCAATTTCGAGCAATCCGGATCGGATTAGTATGGCACTTGGTATAAAACTTCAAAGCTGAAAATTAGTTATTTCCGACATTCCGAGCGTATGTCATGTCAAGCATGTATAAAGAGCACGGTTCAAAAATTCAGCATTTTCAAGTGTTTAGTCTACATTTTAATTGGTTAATATCCAGTTAACATCACTTTTCTGTCAAAATGTGTAGTGGATTTGTAAAATATGTATTAATCCAAAAAATTCAACTTCACGTATTTGCTTATTTTTGCAATCATCTCAGTGTTCTTCTGAAGTTTTCAAGTACAATTATTATTGATTTTTTTTTTACTTCATTATGTTTGTGGCAAAATCACACTGTGAATTGTGTGCAGTCGACGTCAACAATGACGGGTTTCTATGCGCTGAACAAATATTACCCAAATTACAATAGAAGGATAACAAACATGAGAGAGAAAGAAAAAAAAACGCCAGTCAAAATATGACTCACGCAGGGGTTTTTGCTAAAAACATGTGAAATGAATAAAAGAACAAGGATATTTCTACTACAAAGATGCTTAAGCTTAGTGGGTTGATTCAGTTCAGTTTGGTGTGGATTTTTGTTTGGCTTGTGATTGAGATGACATGATGATAACAATAGAATGGGGCCGGGCAAGTGTGTTGAAGTTATTCAAATAAAAACAAAAGTCGAATATTCACAACCGCATGCTGCTGTGTGTTTTATTATAAAGCCAACATCATCCGTGAGAATTATTGGTGATTTTTTTGTTTCCTTTATTGTGTTTCGTTATTATTTGTGTACTAGAAGCTGTTTAGTGGCACATTTCAACGGAAGACACTTATTTGGTAATCCTGGATACTTTAGACCAGGATGGGAAAATTGAAGCAAAAGTTAGAATTATTAAAATCTTATACCTTAGCTTCATTCAACTTTTGAATGATTAAATGTTTTAACCCTCCATCAAAAAAGGGGGGCTATATTGATTTTGTCATTATGTTGATAACGTATCGAAATATTGGTCGTAGTACCAAAAAGTATATATATCCTGGGTCCTCGTAAGATTCTAAGACGATCTATCTATGTCCGTCCGTCTGTCTGTCTGTTGAAAATACGTAAGGCACAAATTTTCCATTTTCCACAAATACTCTCTGTTGATAAGGTTCCTTTGGAATTTAAAATGAGCAATATTGGTCCCCATACACATTTCCCTCGAAATACTGTTTGAGTAGTCATATACAAGATTCGGCACAGCTCTCTTACTTGGAAATCCTCATTTAGTATTCATTAGAATCGAGAATAAATTTTTGAAATTTCGTTTTTAATTTTTTGGAATTTTATTATTATTTTTGGAATGAAATTATAATGGATTATTTAAGTCAAAAAATTTAATTTAACTTTTAATTGGATATTTTTTCAATATTTAATATTCTTTAAATAGTAGCAAACTCGACACTTACAACATTTAAACCACAGATAAATACTCAAAGATTGGAAACTCTCCTGTCAAAAACCAAACCATAGAGAAATATACATAGAGCGTAAACTCTCCTCTCAAAGACCTAACTCAGTTGTCAAAAACCTAAGTGCTGAGAATGTATTAGTAAAAAACAACACTCGTATGTGTGATTATTTTGAGTAAAATGTTTGTTTGAGTTTTTTTTCTGGTTTCCGCTCTCGTTGTTTGTCTATGAACCTAACTCAGTTGTCAAAAACCTAAGTGGTGAGAATGTGTTAGAAAAAAAAACTATGTAAAATTTCCGCTCTATGTGTATTTCTCTACGCTTTAAACATTATCCGATTTTGCTCAAATTTTCCGCATTTGTTTATGGAAGCATTAAAAATCTATAAAATGAAAAATAAGGGCTACCTATCATACTGGCTATTAACAAAGGTTTACATATTGTACGACTGTTTGTAGCATACAATTTTCAAATTGTTTTTGTTTTTCTCTAACTATGTACTTAAAATTGTTTGCTGTAACAGTAGCAGTATGTGAGTGTTAAATATACTTACGTGCTGTATCTACGGGTTCATATCTCAAAGCAGAAGTTGCTGGTGTTGACGATAATGATGATGACATTGTTAAAAATTCTTGATGTTTTCAATGCTCTGGTGCGGTGTCAATAATGAGGGATATATTGCGAATAAATTGAAGAATAAATAATAATGTACACCAGCATGAGTTGGTGTAAAACTAGAGAAATTTGTTCACACAGAAAATTGCACAAATTTCCTTAAACTGAAATCAAAAAAGAAAAACAAGTTGTTAATGTTTTAAGCAAAAAATAAAAAATCAGTATTTAAAGTAGAGTCATCCAAATTTTTGTATTTTAAAATTTCCAATTATATTAGAGTATTTTTCTAACAAAGCGACACAAATCTGCTTTGTTGAAAGCTATTGACTGATATCCCAGCAGTTAAGCAGGTACACGCAGAAAAAAATATAGTTGTGCATGTTTACTGTAACCATTTCAAGATTTTATAAATTTTTTAACAATATTATAGTCACAGTAACCATTTATATGATTGTGGTAACTATAATGGTTAATTTACAATTCACATGATTGTATCAACCATATAAATGGTTACAGTAAACAAGTATATGTTTGTGACAACCATTTATATGATGAAGGATTTGCCATATTATGTTGCTCTAGGTTTGTGAATATCATAATCAGAGAACAACATATGCTAAAATTATTCATCATAAAAATGGTTGTCACAAACATATACTTGTTTACTGTAACCATATATATGGTTGATACAATCATATGAATCGTAAATTAACAATAGTATAGTTACCACAATCATATAAATGATTACTGTGACTATAATATTGTTAAAAATAGATAGTAATTGTCACTAATGTCTGATCAATTGGCTGACTCCAATTTTTGTATTTTGGGTAATTTGACACGTGTGTGCTCTTTGTTGTGCAGAGTGAAGTCAAGTGTTTACATTATACATATCATGTAATCTAGCGTGGAGACAATTGTCACTTAAGTGTCTGTAAGAAATCTAGAGTGTAGTTACTGTGAACGTTTATTTTATACTGTACTTTAGAAGCAATCTATTGGAGAGTTGTCACCCTAAATGAAGGGTAAAATCACTAGTTCGGGACTGTCCCCTAGAACTGCTGGGATGTGTGTTGGTTTTTAAAACTTTCTTGAGAGTTTTGTTGGCGTTCGTGTTGTGTTTGTGTTCAATGGTGACTAAGTTTGGTTATCATTACTTTGGTAGGCAAATAGAGGCATTTTTGAATGCATTTATGAGTAAAAAATAAAATATCCGCAACAACTGAATGAAATATTTGTATTTTTACGCTCTATTACGCTCTTTTGTTTACATTCGGGTTGTGTACGTGCAAATTGACGAAAATCTTCGTAAACATTTAAATTTCATTTGTTTTTTGAACAAATTTATTATTAATTTTAATTTACAGCACCATGTACTTATTAAACTCACACAATTTTTGGTAAATCTCTGCAATCCCTAAAAATTTTGGCTTCAACATTTCTCATTGTCCTTTATAATTTGATTTTAATAAACATTAAATACTAATTATAAAATATCTTCAAAAAAAGAATATTTTATATGGAATCTACATATAAATATTTTGAAAAATGTATTACATTAAACATAATTCGTTTGCTACTAATGAATATTTATTTCATTGTAATCATTATAACTATTGTACTATATTATTAAAGTGGTGTTACTAGTTGTTGTTGGTTCTACCAATAAATCCACAAAACTACAACAGTTGACCCACACATACAGAGAGATAGGAAATGGATAAACGTATACACATTAGGGTCGCTCTTATTTTGCACTTTTTGGACTTTCAGTGTTCTCAAAGTTAAAATAATTTCTTAAAAATACTTTTGATTGCAAATAAAAAGCAGTTTTAGTAGTTTAAAATTTGTAACAACTCTTTATTTATTTAAAATGTACAACAACAACAGTTCAAATAGTCACTCAGTGTCTATCTAAATGTACAAGGCAGTTGATGTTAACTCTAACAGCGCCTATGATCAACTCAACTCACTACTGCAACCTTTGCCACTATTTATACACACGGATTCTTTCGTGAATCTTCTACAATGATCTTAACGGACAAACTAGAATGTTCGAATTCTAGAGCTTTCGATGTCAATGTTAGCAGCTCAAACATTTAGTGTTACCATACTTATAAACAATGCTAATAACCGCATGCTATCAGCATTGTTGATAAGTAGAAGCTTCTACTGATGGACGTGTTTATAAACATGATGAATGTTGCAGGCAGTCGTTACAGACCGTTAAATTCAAATCGCTATTGCAAATTCGATAAATATTAGAAGATAAATATTAAGATAAATATTAGAAGACTAATTTTATGTAATAACAAATTTTGATAAAAAAAAAATTTGATGAAACAAAAAACAAATTGTGAAAAAATATTTTGAAAAGCAACCTAAGTTGGCCTAAAGTGTATACATTGAGGTATCTATCACGGATGTAAGGGAGTATCGAAAACTAAAAAAAGTGCAAAATAAGGGCCAACCTATTACACTTACACATAAGTAAAACCAAGTGGCGCCATATGACCGAGACATTATTAAATGCCATTTAAAAGAAATAAACAAGAGAATTCCGCTTGGCAAGACTGATAACACAGGACAACAAAATATAAAAAATTTTAGAGGCTTTTTAAACCACTATACAATTTTGATGTGCATTTTTGGTTCCAATAGTACAAATATGATCCAAATTTTATTTAAAAAAAAAAATGTTTAAGAAAAATTGTGAATTTTGTTAGACGTGTCTCCACATAATTAATAAAAACGCTCAGTCCGATGTTATCAAACTAAACTTAGAAAAATTGAGATTTACATAGCCTTTATTCCGTTTATACATTGCATTTCAATCGGCTCAGTAGTTTCGGAGTTATAATAACAAATGGAAGCAAAAACTATATTTTTTACGTGAAAATAGCAAATGCTTTGTATTAAAAAAATCATGAAAAATCGAAAATGGCAGAAATTGTCCAAATATATTGCTTTATCGTAAAACCACATGTAATGGGAACAAAAATTTTGTGAAAATGGGCGAATTCACTTAATTCCGAATGAATACGAAAAAAATTCATCGATTTTTATGATCGATATCTCATTTTGTTGCTATTACATATGGCTTTGCGATAAAGCCATAAATCTGAATAATTTCTGCCTTTTTTGATTTTTCATGAATTTTTTGAAACAAAAAAATCAGTTATTTTCACGTAAAAAATATATTTGTTGCTTAAATTTGTTATTATAACTCCGAAACTACTGAGCCAATTGAAACGCAATATATATGTGAAAATTTGTATATAGCATGGGGAAAATATTTTTAAAATTCAATCAATCAAAAGAAGAACATTATGTACTTAATTTTATGTTTATCAAACAAAAAACTAAAATTTTGTGAAAATGAGCTAATTCACTTAATTGTGAATAAATACGAAAAGAATTCATCGATTTTTATGCTCGATATCTCATTTTGTTGCTATTAGATGTGGCTTTACGATAAAGCCATAAATCTGAACAATTTCTGCCGTTTTCGATTTTTCATGATTTTTTTAAAACAAAAAAATTAGATATACCCACGTAAAAAATATATTTTTTGCTTCAATTTGTTATTATAACTCCGATACTACTGAGCCGATTGAAACGCAATATATATGGGAAAATTTGAACATAGCATGGGGAAAATGCTTTCAAAATTCAATCAATCGAAAGATGAACATTATGTACTCAATTTTATGTTTATCAAACAAAAAACTCAAATTTTGTGAAAATGAGCGAATTCACTTAATTGTGAATAAATACGAAAAGAATCCATCGATTTTTATGATCGATATCTCATTTTGTTCCTATTACATGTGGCTTTTTGATAAAGCTATAAATGTGAACAATTTCTGCCTTTTTCGATTTTTCATGATTTTTTTAAAACAAAAATATTTGCTATTTTCACGTAAAATATATATTTTTTGCTTCAGTTTGTTATTATAACTCCGAAACTACTGAGTCGATAGAAACGCAGTATATAAACGAATTAAAGGTTGTGTAAATCTCTACTTTTCCAAGTTTATTTTAATAACATTGGAGATATCATTAATTATATGTAGAAACGTTTAAAAAAATTCACAATTTTACTCAAAATTTAAAAAAAGAAATCTATCCATAGAATTAACAAATTTTACCATTTTTGTAATTAGGTATCCATAATGCATCAAATCTATATAGTGGTTAGTCAAGCCTTTTTGTGCTGTTGACTTGTGTAATGTGATACCCTCTAGCAGTTAAGATTATATATAAGAATAAGGGTCTATACTGAATCTATAATCTATCGGATATTTGTATAGTGATCGGACATTAGCATGCACCTAGGTTATATCATAACCAACGCTTCGTCCTTGTATCCTTATATGTATAAAAAGTATCGTATAACGAATTGTAATCTGTATATGATGCCATCTACTTCAATTTAAAAAGTGATTCTGATACTGGAAAGACGTCCAGGAACCACTATTTTTTGGAAGTTTCAAAGATCAGCACAAACAGATCCATGCAGTTTTATATTGACTTCTTAAGTGATCAATGTATCCATCTCTAACCAGTGGTGACCCTAAATAATAATTAAAGTTACTAATAAGGGACATTCAGTCAGAACTTGCTGAGATACCATATTGTCTAGTGCTTCCGCTGCTATTATTTGTGGTTATTTCTTAAATGTTTTCTTGTTTTCAATAAACGGGATACTTTTGATTGCATATAAAAAACATTTTTAGTAGTTTAAAATTGTAACAACTCTTTATTTATTTAAAATGTACCACAACAGTTCAAATAGTTACTCTGTGTCTATTTACACGTCTATCAATTCGCAGAAATGCACACACACTTTATAATGTACAAACTTAAATGTACAAGACAGTTGATGTTAACTCTAATAGGGCCTATTATAAACTCAACTCACTACTGCAACATCTGCCACTATTTATATACACGCCATCAGTCGGGAATGCTCTTAACGGACAATCTAGTACATTCAAATTCGATGTTAATGTTAGCAGCTTAAACATGCAGTGTTGCCATACTGACGAACAATGCTAATAACCGCATGCTATCAACATTGTTGATAAGTAGAAGCTTCTACTGATGGACGTGTTTATAAACATGATGAATGTTGCAGGCAGTCGTTACAGACCGTTAGATTCAAATCGCTATTGCATATTCGTAACAATATATATTGTACATTCTGGGTCGTTATTGACAGAGAGATATTGCCATGTCTGTTGAAATCAACTTTTCGAAGCTCCCGAATAACTTACAAACATGATTGTTACATAAATATATCGGGTATAGTCCTGGTTCGTTTGATATTTAAAGTCGAGAAAAAGAACCTACAAATGGCTCGATTACCTCGATTTTTTTACAATAAATATTTTTTTTTTTTTACCAAAATTCAGATTTTTTAAATTTCGTTTAAAAAGTTTTGAAATTGTAAAATTATAGAATTCAAATTTGCATGCAATATCATAATTTTAAAACCCTCAAACTTTAAGTTTCTTTTGAATATGTCTTATAAAGTTTATAAACATTTCCAATATTAATTTTCTTTCCAATTTGTGGCACAAACACTTAATATGTTCTGTTGTCCTTTTAGAAATTTGCCATATGCTATAATGGTGACGATTGACACTACAATTGCATGTCTGTAGAAAATATATAAAGTAAGCAACAAAACTTCCGCCGTCTGCAGTCCTTCTGCAGGCTACATGACTGGTAGTCAAATAATCTGCCATTCAAGTAGACAAAAGGACATACAAAACTTTTAGTTAACCAGTTTTATTTGATTAATTTTACGGTACTTGACAACATTCTGCTGCAGGAACTTTAACAAGCTACAAACACACCCCCCTCCCCTATACGACTTACACAAAACAAATTCACATAAACACGCAATCCAACGACTGACAAAAATGCAATAGTATATGAGAAAAATCAAAAAAAATTGATTAAAACATTCTTAAATTTTTTTATAACGCTAACGCCATTCTGTAGTTGTATACGCCGATACTTAGTCATGAATCATGATATTAAATTCGCTTTAATCAATTTTCTCATGATGGCTTAAATTTGAAAATTTAAAAAAATTCTTAAAAATAAAGCTTTTGCTTAAGTAAAATTTAAATGACGCCAATTCATAGAAATCTCTCGGAACTATCAGTGTATGTTAAAAGGATATTTGTTTCCAGCAAAATTAAAGCTTTTATTTGACACCAATCTGGATGGTATTCATAAATGTCGACAATTGTCCGAAAGCAAAATGTGTTTTGGGGATAAATGCTGCTGTTCATAATATTAATTTTATTTCTCACGAAGATTTTCTCCAGATATTATACGATGTTCTCATATAACGACTTTTATTCAAAAAGTGAGGAAAACAATTTTTAAATTTCTTTTATTTTTTTAAGAAGTGCATACAATTTTTGCATTTTGAATGTTTGCGCCATATGATAAACAACTTCAAACATATCTGTAAACAAATTTAGATCAATTCTTAAAAAGTTTGAGAAGATCGTGTCAGATTCCTGATGATCAGCCAACAACAAGATATAACTTAAACTGTTGGAAATTTCAATATCGTTTAAAGCGAAAATCGGGCAACATTTGTGCCTAGAACTTATACAAGGTCCCGCTCAGAAAATGACTTGAACTTTCATAATTGTCTTATAATAATTAATATCGTGATGAAATTGGACATAAACTAGTTTTATATGAACGTAAATAATTGACCAAACCCCCCATTGACCTCATGTAACCACTATATTAGAAAAATATTTTATTGTAACATATAGTTACGAATGTGCAATAGCGATTTGATTTTAACGGTCTGTAACGACCACCTGCAGCATTAATCATTTTTATAAACACGTCCATCCGTAGCATGCGGTTATTAGCATTGTTTGTAAGTAAGGCAACACTAAATGTTTAAGCTGATAACATTAACATCGAATGCTCTAGAATTCGAATGTACTAGTTTGTCCGTTAAGATCATTGTTGAAGATTCACCAAAAATGACGTGTGTATAAATAGTGGCAGAGGCTGCAGTCGTGAGAGAGTTGATCAGTGGCGCTGTTAGAGTTAACATCAACTGTCTGGTACATTTAAGTTTGTACATTATAAAGTGTGTGTGCATTTCTGCGAATTGATAAACGTGTAGATAGACACTGAGTGACTATTTGAACTGTTGTTGTTGTACATTTTAAATAAATAAAGAGTTGTTACAATTTTAAACTACTAAACGGCTTTTATTTGCAATCAAAAGTATCCGGTTTATTTAAAGGAAATAAACCAACGTTTTAAAAAGCTTAAAACGTAACAATATTGTGATGGTTGGATTCCGCACAGCCAAATATAACACTCTTATTTATTTGAATTATTAGTTTATTCATTAAATTTTAACCAAAAAAACATAACTCATAAATGTTTAAGGACATTTTTGATAAGTTTCAAGTTCTTATCATATCGACTACTGATATCATAAACGTTGATCTATTGCCCCATGATGTAATAAGTAAGGTGAGAGCGTTTCGACAACAAACACAACAAACATAATATTTCTTGCTGACAAGAGCATAGGTTTTGTCAAAATTGAATTTGTCAAATAAAAAATAAACAAATTTTATTTTGGCATATTAACTAAAAAACGGCCGTTAAATTTAAATTATATTTGAAAAAGAACAACGGTTTAATAGTACTTTATCCAAATTTCATTATATGAAATCTTTTTATTCACATTTTCATTCATGTTTTTTGATTCAAAAATTTTTTTCTTTGAAAATAAAATTTATTATTTTTTTCAAATAAATTCATTTTGACAAAACCCAAGCATTTTCAAAATAAATAAATAAATATCAGCTGTGTTGTTGACTTCACCTTACTTAGTGCATCCTGTATTGCCCTTTGTGAGCTACTTTGGTGATAATAGGACTTTAAGGCCCCAATTTTGTAAATCACGTCACCAGAGTGATATTTATGTGGAAAGAAAAAACAAATTTTCAAAAATTTTAAAAATTTGTTTCTGTTTTATGTAAAAAAATTTCAAATTATGAAAGGCAAATCAATGCCTGAATTTTGGTGACGTGATTTACAAAATTAGGGCCTAAATCAAATAAAAGAAACATGATTTTAAACTTGAAAAGTCCTCTAACAAAAAATAAAACAAATTATAGAAATTTAGCTAAGACCCAAAAAGGACTTAAAAGTCGTCATAGCAGATTTTCTAAACTGTGATTATTTATTGTTATAAATCATATAAAATAAGTAATAAAACTGCATTAATAGATTTCAACAAATATTTAAAAGCAAGGATTTTAAAACGTTTTTGTGTCTCCTGTATAATTTTGTGAAAACTTACTTATGTATGTATTTGCAGGAATAGCATTTTAATGAACATTTTATTGAAAAGTTGGGGCGTCTATGTATGTGTATGTGTGCACAATAGGATCGCTCTTATATTAGACTATTAAAAATGTTGCTGCTGCCAAGGTCTGAAATTGTTCTCCGTCTACCATAAAAATAAAATGAAAATTGTATAACAAACAGGAATTTTGTTATAATTTTTAGAATTTTGTTATAATTTTTAACACCAGAACATATAAACAACAAGTAAGAGAGCCATATGCGGCTGTGCCGAATCTTATATACCCTTCACCAAATTATACTTTAAAATAAAAATTTTTAATATTTTTAGGTAAACAAAATTAAAAATTATTTTTTATCAAAATTATTTTTCAAAATTAAAAAAAAAAAAAAAATTTAAATTCTTTTACAAAATTTAAAAAAAAAAAATTATTTTTTTTAAATTTATTAGTGAAAAAAATGTACGACAAAAAAAAATGGTTTTGGTAAAAAAAAATTGGGGTTAAAAAAATTTTTTTCATTATAGCCTTATATGTGTTTCATCGGTTACAACGTGCGTGAGATGGTTTGTGTGGTTCAGAAGTGGTGATGTTGACACGGAAGACAAAGATCTCCCAGGCCAGCCAAAACAGTTTAAAGATCAAGAATTAGAGGCATTACTCCATTAAGATTGTATGTCTGAAATGCTGCTTGAACGCTATGAAAGAAAATAATTTTTGCATTAAATCATTACTTGCGATGAAAAATGGATCCATTACGAGAACCCGAAGCATTAGAGATCATATGTGAAGCCCGGCCAACCAGCCGAATCGACAGAATCAAAACCTTTTGGAAATAAATCTGGCATTTCTAAACGGATGTCCCGATCGGGATAAAATTTGACGTGGTCGTTGACAAGGAGTATTTGTGTTTAAGTTATTTAAGTGGATCCTAAAAATGTTCCAGGCACGGTGCTAGTACGGTTCTTTCGACATGTACAATTTTTAAACACGTGCCATTTCAAAGATTTGTATATTTTTGGAAAGCGCTCGGCTAAGTCCTGAAAAAATATACTATTTATCTCTTATAATTTCTGAGTTATAGGCATTTCATAATTGAAATTAAAATTTTGCCATATCTTTGTCCGCTTTTTTTTAAATACGGGGCGTACTTTTGAGCCGAATGGGCTCTATTTTGTTCATTAGTTAGATAACTAAATTACCAATGACATGCGGAAAATTTCATAGCAATATCGATTACGGATCCAAAAATAAACGATTTTCAATTTAAAAATTAAAAAAATAGTAGATGTTTGCTGTTTTTGGGCTAAAAGGTGACTTAATTCTTTTTTTTTTAATAAAAAAAACATATAACAAAAAAACATATAACAATTTTATGTTTTTCTGTAAGACATTTTTACGGAGAACATTTTGGTATAAAAAACATGTCATTGTTTTCGAATGTGCCGCCCCTACCACCTTCGGAATTTGACCTATTTTTTAACAAAATTTCAACTTTGGGCCACATGTTCTAAAATCCCAAAGCTGGGATCAGAAAACGAAAAGCAGCTTTGGAAACGTTGATGTCATTCCTATTTATTTCCTAAGTATTTTCCCTGCCCCGATTGAAATGTAGACTCTGTGGGGAAAGTTGTAAAAAATACCATTTTTGGGATTTTCGCTCCAATTTTTAGGAATTGCGGGATTCCCTCTGACCTTTTGAAAAGTTTTTTTTTACACACTGTTATTTAGAATGAGAAATTTTAAAAACGTTGAAAATTTCATTGAGTTTTGTTAATAAATAAACATTTTATTACATATTACATATTTATTGAGTTTCTAAAACAAAAATTTGTATCAAAATTTTGATATGCTTGCAAATATTAGAAACAATTTGCTCCACATTTTTCCTAACTAATTTTTTTTTTTTAGATATATTAATTTTAGGTCTTACAAATAAAATTTCAAGACAATATCTCAATCAGATTCAAAAATATAACACTTTAAAACTCCGTCCTCCAAGAGTATTGCACATTTTCATATTTTAATCTGTGTGTGTCAGAACCATTGACTTGTTGTTGAATGAATTATTAAGAAAATTTATTCAAATTTTTTAGTATCAAAAATTGCAATATTTTAGAAGGACGGCGTTTTAAAGTGGCATATTTTTGAATCTGATTGAGGGGACCAAGGTATGGCAAAATTTTAAAATTTCAATTTTGAAATGCCTATAAATTTTGATTCTGCCTCACTGTGCAATGGCCATTACTCTGAATAATTTTATATTGTACAAATGTTTCAAAATAAAATATACAAATTTTAAAGCATCCCGCGTTTTTAAGTCATACACCTAATAATAAAATTAAAAAAAATTCCCGAATAAGTAATAATAAGTGCCAAATGCGGATTAAAGATGCATTTTTTCAAATTTGAGAATTTCTTGGAAATTTAGTTTTTAGTCATTATTATTCATTTCTTAAAAATTAATTTCGTTTCTTTCTATCTACACTAAAAATTATTAACTCCTCATTTAGCACTTGAAATTTCGTTGAAAAAAGTTTTAAAAATTAAAACAGTGAAATTTTATGACTTTTCTTGGTATCAAATTATAGTGGGTTTAATTTTATATTTAAACATCTATAAATGAAATACAAAAACAATTTGTAATTTTATTTTTTTTTTTAATTGCTCCTTTTTGACCCAAAACTCTAACTTCGATTTTGCTAAAATTTCCGCATTTGGTATTTAAGGGCTGCCCTTGTGTACAGCCAAATTATATAGCATACATATGTTTGGGGGTTTGTTTCTGCATTAAAATTTAATAGCACAACAATAGTTTAACAATTTTATTTAACAAAATAAACAACAAATTACGTATACACATGAATACACTTGCAATTATAACTTCAATTCCTAAAGCCACAACTTTTTTCTGTGCACAACACAGTATCGTCTCTAAGAACATTGCAATAAAATATTAATTTTGAACTTTTGCTCCACTGCGGAGAACGTAAATGTGTTGTAGGAGAAAAACGGGCAAAAGAAGAAAAACAACATGTTGACTCGATAACATAGGGTAGTTTGTTTTGAGAGTTTTTGTTTATTTATATGTCCGTACGGGTGTCTGCATGCACGAGACATTAGTACATCTCATTTCCAGCAATTCTGGGTGACTGTTGATAACAAGTAATTTTTCTTATCATGTGGTTTTATAACTGGCTACGTGACTAGTTATTTTAAATTGTGCGTGTCCTAGGTGGAAGTCAATTGATCCTACTTTGATTACAAAGAGACTGTCTGCTAGCTGGTCCATAGTAGTCAACGTATGGTATTCTTATACCGGTTACATTGAGTATGTTACCTAACTAGCTACCTAACTGGTTACTTGTATAGTTACAAAACTAGTTATTTAAAATAAATTGTCTCCAAATACTCGCTATAAAAGACATCTCCTAATACGCAATCCAACCAGATACCTTCTACAAAGTGACAGTCTGATAATGGGTTCTTATTAGTTGATTAATTCTCAGGGAACTTGCATACTAGTTACAAAGAGGCAGTAAAGTATCACTCTACAACAATAAATGAAGTACGCAAAATCAAATAAGGAGTTCTCTCGGTACTGTTTAATAACATTGAAAACAGTTTGACGGCAGACCTTTGAATGGTATGACCAAGTTGGGTTTTGTTGAAAATAATTTATAATTTTATTACGCACTTTTTTCTGGTCAGTCATTTTAATCAGATTAACAACAAATGAATATAATTGACGTTAAACATTATAACTGACATGTTTTACAAAGGTAACTTGATCAAAAAAAAAAAAATCAAATAATACTTGGGTTAAAAGTTTTAATGAAAAACGTGTGTTAAGAATTTTACGATCTCACTCCTTATATAAGCATTTAAAAACGGCTTCTTTCTAGTAAGGGTTAATAATAGTACCATTTAGATTACAATGGCATTCTAAGAGACATTTACTCTCCAACATATTACTTCTGCTAGGTCAAATAACTACTTTCTAAACAACAGTACACTGTAAAAGTTTAAAGTGACTTTACCTTAGATTACTTAGAGACACTAAAGTGACAATTGTTTTCCAGCTGCACTACAAAGAGCACATACCTGTCAAACGCCCCAAAAATATATAAATTAGAGTGATCAGACATTATTGGAAATAACTGTTTATAAGGGATACCTTGACTACTTGTAGAACAGCTGGGTTACAGACTGCGTTTGTGGGGCAATATTAAAATTTCTGAGTATATTTTCTTACATTTTAAAAAGTTCTTTACAGAACTGCCATATCATTTCTGGGTGAGTCACAATATTTTCTCTACATATTTTATATCGCATTATGTACCTCAATCTACCTAAATGTTGATGACAGACACGAATACAGTGGAGAATTTCTGGAAAAAAAAAGAAAAACAATTCATATGGCAAAAGTTAGTGGAACAAAGACAAATATTCTTTCCACAAATGAATCATGGTGGCTTATAAGATCGCAAAGACCCATTGTGTTTTTCCAAAACACTTTTTTATACCCTTCACCATGTCATCCCGTTTGTAAGTTCTACATTTTTTCATTTGCAACCATATAAAGTATATACAGGTGGTGGCCAGCTAATTAGAGACAAAGTTGTTTGCTATATTCCATGAAATTCTCAACTAATTTTTCAAATAATTCCACAAACACATATGCAAAAGGATTGTTTTAAAACACAAGTGCATTTTATTCAGCTGTGTCAATTCATACATATTAAGGACGAAAACATACGGTATTTCTACAACTTGACCAACATTTTTTTACATAAAAATATTTCATAACTTTATTATAATTTAATTATTAGAAAATATTCAGACCAAATTTCCTATTTTTAGTTCCACTTGTTTCGGCTATATCATGTTATTAACAGCGGAAGATCACTAAGGCGGCTCTAAGTATTTCCACATATCTTTATCCATATAAGGACTGAGATCGAAAAAAACCTTAACACACGTTTTTCCTTCAAATTTTTAAACCAATTATTATTTGATTTTTTTTTTATTATGTTACCTTTGAAAAGTATGTCAGTTATTATGTTTAATGTCTATTATGTTCATTTGTTGTTAATCTAATTAAAATGAGTGACCAGAAAAAAGTGCGTACTAAAATTATTAAATATTTTCAACAAAACCCATCTTGGTCCTACAAAAAGTTGGCCAAACAATCAAAGGTCTGCGGTTAAACTGATTACAATGTCATTAAACAGTATAGGGAGATCTTGTTCGCTGATAGAAAACCTGGTTCAGGTAGAAGGAATGGTCCACATGATGTTTCTAAAGCCAAAAAAATAGAAAGCATTTTCAAAAGAGCTCCCAATACATCCGGTAGGAAAGCAGCCCAGTTAGCTCAGTGCTCGGATTATTTGGTGCGAAAAGTTAAAGCTAATGCAGGTTTAAAAACATACAAGGCTCAAAAAGTTCCTTGCTGCTAGAAATTTAGAAGCCAAAGACAGAGCAAGGAAATTGAAGTCAAATTTTATACAAAAAATACACCTGCTGCATAATGGATGAAGAAACGTATGTTCTGGCAAATTTTTAGCAGCTTCCGGGTAATATTTTTATGTTGCTGATGCTCGAGAGAATGTTGTAGAAAAGTTTAGGACCCAAAAGCAGACAATTTTCGCAAAAAGTTCTTGGTATGGCAAGCAATATGCAGTTGCGATAAAAGAAGCCAAACATTTGTTACAAAGGGCTCTATTAATACCGAAATTTACATCAAGGAATGCTTGCAAAAGAGGATGCTTCCATTCATAAGACTTCTTAATGTGTCCACTTATTTTTGACCTGATTTGGCATCCATCACAATGGTAAGCAAGGTATTGAGTGGTAAAATAACAGAGTACCAAATATTCATTCATTTGTCACTCATGTTCATGAAAAGACAATTTTAATTTTTGTTGTGTTATGTTCTCTTCATGTATGAAGAGACAGCAAATTTTTTTGCTTTATTTATTCATGTATGATAGAATTTGTTTTGTTTTTTATTTTCACTCAAAAATGAGTAAATAATAGGAACTTTTTTTCATACACATGAGCATTTTTGAGAAGTAAACTGTTTGTAAATTGTTCACAAATGAAGAGCATCAAGTTTTATTTTGCACAAACGTTCAAAAATGAAAAGCAAATAATGAAAAAATTTTGTTTATTTACGCTGCATACATGAAGATAATAAGAATGGGTGTAATTTAGTTTTGCATTGTTGAACAGAGGTTTAGAAAAGATTTTTTTTATAAATAATTCGGTATCTCGCAAACTAGTATATACATTGTTACGAAATTTCATATGGTTGGAGCTCAGGTGTTTTCGAGTTGATTTTCAGTTGTTCAGCTTCCTAGGGATAATGGGAGCCAGTGTGTGGCCCCTCAAAGTTGATCACCTCGTGTCTCAAATTAAAAAAAAAAATCGTCTAAAATCCATTTATTATTCAAATGGGCTGAAATTTAAAATATAGATAGACCTTGAGAAGATCTACAAAAAATACGCTTACACATGTAGGTTATCTCGTTTAGTTGAAGATATATTTGGGTTAATTTATTTATTTTTTAATATTGCCCGATCTTTTTTTTTGTTTTTTAGACATGGCGGGCCTACAGAGGGTCGGATTTGTTTTTTTTTTTAAATCAGCTATATCGGCAATAAAATTATAAATAAAATAAAAACAACTTGCTAACAGTTATCTCATCCCTATAAAAAGTTACAAGCATCCAAAGTTGGAACATGTGAAAAGGGCAGTATTTATACCCTACACCACCATAGTGGGGAGGGTTAATGGATTTGTGCAGATGTTTGTAACGCCAAAAAATATTAGTCTAACACCCATCTTAAAGTATACCGATCGACTCAGAATCACTTTCTGAGTCGATTAAACGATGTCCGTCCGTCCGTCCGTCCGTCTGGCTGGCTGGCTGGCTAGATGGCTGGCTGTCCATGTAAACATTGTGCGCAGAGTAATGGTCGCATTTTTGAAGATATTTCGATAAAATTTTGTACATATCAATGTTTCGGCCCACGAACCAAGCCTATTGAAATTGGCTGAAATCGGTCCATTATTTCACCTAGCCCCCATACAAATATCCTCCCGAAATTGGACTTTATCGGTCATAAATGTTTAATTTATATAGGTATCTACACAAGTTTTTCTCCAAATATGTTTTATATATACGAAATTCATGTCACCAAATTTTATTATGATCCGTTCATAATTGGTCATAGCTCCCATACTCCCATACACTTTAACGAGCATAAATCTCCTTAAAATGTTGGTTTACACATAAAATGCAACATAAATAACTTTCATATAGACATTAATCACATTAACAAATTTTATTATGATCGGTCCATAATTTGTCATAGCATCCATATAAGGCCCACTTCCGAAAATCACTCATGAATATAAATTATTGAAATTTTTAAAAAATGTTTTGCTAATTTACTTAGTGTAGGGTATTATATGGTCGGGCTTGACCGACCATACTTTCCTACTTGTTTTATCATTTATTTATGTGCTGTTTTTTTAATACAAGCGAGGACTTTTAGTGGAAATTTCACAAGTATTTCGTTGTTGTTACAGTAAAAAAACACATGTAAAATTTCCACTCAAAGTACTCGCTTGTATTACAAAAAAAACGGCACATTATTTTTCACTGGATAGAAACAAATAAAACAAGCAACTCACACATGAATATAAAAGAAGTCCGATAAAAAAAACCAACAACATTAATGTGTATGAACATTAATGAGCGCGATGAGAAAGCCTCTCAATTTTGAGCGTTGGAGATTTTGTATTTCTCACTATTCACATACGTATATGTACTTTAAAGAAAAAAACAGTGTATTCATTTATGTGTGCTTAAAATTCAAAAAATTCTTAGCTACTCATTTTCGAATGTGAGCATAAAAAAAAATAATTGCAAATTTCATACATGACAATTTATCATGAATGAATAAATTTAAGTGTTCATACATGAATTCTTCTGAACCCTGTAAAATAACAATTAACCTTATCGTGGTTGGCGTAAACGTCTTACGCCTACGACTGTTTCGTACTAGATTAAAGATAAAATGCAAACTGTTTCTTTAATCTAGTACGAAACTGTCGTATGCGTATGACGTTTACGCCAACAACGATAAGCCTGGAGCTAAGGCCAGTGGGGAGATATTGGGCTCTTGTTAAAAGAGAATTGAAGAGCACAAAAAAGGTGTCCAAAAGTGTGGTAGATTTTAAACGGAGATGAACTTCGTGCTCGAACAAAGTGACAGAAAGCACTATAAAAACCTTGATTATTCATTTATTTTTCACCAATTTTTTTTTTTACCAACTTGCCTATGAGGTTTCTTGTTCAAAATTATTTGATCTGTTTAAAGAATTTGCCCCTTTTTTGGAAATTGCTGATATTTTTTCATTTTATTTTTTGCGAAACTCGCCCACTGTGCATGCAGCCTTAGGAAAATTTACAAATCTGAGTGTTGAAATTGTATTCGCGTATATGTATATGCATTTATTTTATGTTCATATAAATATACTGCTCAGTATATATTCATATTAATGCTACCATAAATACATTTCAATGTTCTTGTTAAAAATAATTTATATTTTTTTCACTGCTTTTTTGCTTTCACAAAGATTGCATAAATATTTTTAACACTATTTGCGTGCAGACTTCTACGAATTTTATTATATTTGCGTATTCATTTAAAAAGATTTTTCATTCATTAAAATATAAAAAAAAAACAAGTTAGAAATATGATTTAAAAAGGAGTAAAATCTTTGGATGACTGTGCAAACTAAAAAGAGCTACGTGATCTGTGAATAAGGGATCTCCGAGCGAGCAGAACAAATCAATTTAAAATTAAAAAAGTTGTTAAATATCTATAGATTTTAAACCTTTATGTAGCCTTTTTAATAAGCAATTTTACAAGCTAGGACTGAGATCGAAAAATTCTTAACTAACATACATATATGTTCATAAAAATGAAACCACTAAACTTACAGTTTAGTGGTTTCATTTTTTCATCACTAGTGATGAAATTTTGAACCTTTTTCGGAAATCCTTCCATTATGGTTTTTATAGTGATTTGTGTCACTTTGTTCGAACAGCCTGTCCATCTCCGTTTAAAATCTAACACACTTTTGGACAACTTTTTTGTGCTCTTCAATTCTCTTTTAACAAGAGCCCAGGCAGTTTGGAGAATTTGCCTCTCTTGGTACAAATACCACATTATTGTTCTTTTACCACTCAAGGGCCAAAAATAAGTGGACGACACATTATGAAGTCTCATGAATGGAAGCAGCCTTTTTTATAAACATTCCTTGATATAAATTTCGGAGTTTATAGAGCAAATGATTGGCTTCTTTTGCCATACCAAGAACTTTTTGGGAAATTTTGTCTGCTTTTGGGTCCTAAACTTTTCTTCAACATTCCCTCGAGCATCAGCAACATAAAAATATTCACCCAGAAGCTGCGAAAAATCTGCCAGAACATACGTTTCGTCATCCATTATGCAGCAAGAATATTTTTTTATTAAACTTGACTTCAATTTCCGTGCTCTGTTTTTGGCCTCTAAATTTTTAGCAGCGTTCCTATCAGGAACTTTTTGAGCCTTGTATGTTTTTAAACCTGCATTGGCTTTAACTTTTCGTACCAAATAGTCCGAGCACTGAGCTAGCCGGCCTACTTTCCTACCGGAAGTGTTGGGAGTTCTTTTGAAAATGCTTTCTATTTTTTTGGCTTAAGAAACATCATGTGGACCATTCCTTCTACCTGAACCAGGTTTTCTATCAACGGACAAGTTCTTCCGATACTGTTTTATAACATTGGAAACAGTTTGACGGCAGACCTTTGATTGTTTGGCCAACTTTTTGAAGGACCATGTTGGGTTTTGTTGAAAATATTTAATAATTTTAGTACGCACTTTGTTCTGGTCACTCATTTTAATCAGATTAATAACAAATGAACATAATTGATATTAAACATAATAACTGACATGCTTTACAAAGGTAACTTGATCAAAAAAAAAAAAAATCAAATAATACTTGGGTTAAAAGTTTTAATGAAAAACGTGTGTTAAGAATTTTACGATCTCACTCCTTAGTATATGTATAAGACAGCATCATATATGTATTCTTAGAATTATGCCATTTTACTAATACAAGTTTAATTTTACTCTTTAATCGATATTAAACTTCATTTATTTATGATTAACATATGGCTAGACTTTTGTAAACATTTAAACAAATTTAATTTCAAAAAGTATTTAAATGAAATTCCAAACTTTTTTTAAGTTTTCCACTAAAAGCTAAGAATCTTAGTTCCTTGGGAATTTAATTGGCAACAGTAGAACTAAGAACAGTCTAAGAGCTGAATCATCAGCTTACTGCACCGGACAATATCTCTCGCTGAGAACTCACTATAGATAAGCATGGTCTGGATAATGCACCAACCTAATCTGCACTAAGAGAAACAATTCTAGGGGAGTTTGCAGCCACTAGCTTAAAGTTTTACTCTGTTCTTATAATTAGGAAGCAGCCTAATATGATACATGAGTAGATTTTTCCAAGGAGTCCTTGTATTTATGTGTATACTTTATTATAAAAATGTTGAGAAGTACCTTTTAACATGTTTTGATTGTCTGTCTAGTATGTTTTAGATGCGAATGAATATATAAGTGACTAAGTACGGGTGTGGCTACAGGTGATTCTTCATTTCCTTAATTACCTTACAAACCAACAACAACAATATAATAAAGCAAATAAAAGAAAGAAAAACAAAATAATATGCTGGAAAACACACAGGTAAATCAATTATTTAGCAGAGTCCTTGGAGAGAGAGAGAGACTTTTTGTTATTGACTTTTTGTTTAGCTAAAATATATTTATTTCACTTTTCAATGGCAGTTAAGGCATATTTTAGAATAAAATGTTCAATGTTTAAAAATAATTTTTGTTTGTCTCACTTGCCAAATATATTAAGCATATATTCTGAGGTAATTTTCGGATTCTGTGCAGCTTAAACCTTTAGAGAACTATACCGTGGTCTTAGGGTTAAACATATGTTGGCCTGTGTGGTTATATATTTGTGTCTTTATATCTTTAATCTATTGAATTATCCATTTATTAATACTATTAATACGTTTTATTTTATATAATTTTTTTCCAAAGTACATAAACTTTATTTAAATTGAATTAAAACGTATGTATTTGTTTTTAATATTTATTTTGAATTGAAGCTGCCAATGTACATATTTACACATGTTGTATGATGATATGCTTGTGATTTTATTGTATAATTTCATTATATTTTATAAATATACGTATTGCATTTATGCAATTTACGCCAATTATTATGTATTTCAATTGAATGCATACAAATATTTATGTTTAATAGCATGGTCCCGCAAAATATCAGCTTTAACTTTTGCACAGATGTCTGCAAGTTGCTGATCGTATATATATTCAATACATTTCAATATTTGGGTATCAGTGATCGTAGGATCACTGTAAATAGTGGGCAGACAGATATTATGGCAATTAAGAACTTGCTGAAGTGGTGGTATTGAATGTTGTATCCAATGCTCCCGTAAATGACTTTTCCGTCAATCGAAAAGCCATCCGTTTTAAAGAACTCAAACTACCACTGAGTGTTTGACACGTTTGTAGCACATCGGTCGTATAACCAGTAAAGTATATGTATTATAAATCTTTATAATTATATTGAAAGCTCAATAAAGGCTAGAGAGAAGGACCTAGAGTATTGAAATATTAGGTGGAAAAAAAATATGAGCAAAACCACATAATATTTTCATTTAGAAATGATCCAGATCCAGTAATCACGAAGTGTAGCAAACTTTCATTTTAATTGAGAACATCGAAAAGTTTTTTGGTCTCATGCTAAATGATACCATTCTAATGTACATACAAAATATCTATCGTGTAATGCTATACATCAGTATCAATGAATAAGAGTTTAAATAAATTTATATTCTTTTATTATATGTTGTAAATATGTTTTATTATTTTCTTTAATTGATATGTGTTTTAAATGAAATTTAAATACGTGCTTCATAAAAACTATGTGTCATTTGCATACAATGTGAATATAATATTGTTGTGGCAACTAAATGGATTGTTGTGAAACGAAAGTTTCGGTTGGCTACCGTTACCACTAAACTACCGGTAGCCATTAAATATAGCTAGACTGCCGTTACCGCTAAAATATCTTTACAGAAATAATCGATTAGTAATAACCGTTATTCTATATAAGGACTGAGATCGTAAAGTTCTTAACACACGTTTTTCATTAAAACTTTTAACCCAAGTATTACTTGTTTTTTTTATCAAGTTACCTTTTTATGTTTAATGTCAATTATGTTCATTTGTTGTTAATCTGATTAAAATGAGTGACGAGAAAAAGTGCGTACTAAAATTATTAAATATTTACAACAAAACCCAATTTGGTCCTACAAAAAGTTGGCCAAACAATCAAAGGTCTGCCATCAAACTGTTTCCAATGTTATTCAACACTACCGGGAGAACTTGTCCGTTGATATAAAACCTGGATCAGGTAGAAGGAATGGCCCACATGATGTTTCTAAAGCCAAAAAAATAGAAAGCATTTTCAAAAGAGCTTTCCGGTAGGAAAGCAGCTCGGTTAGCTCAGTTCTCGGACTATTTGGCACAAAAAGTTAAAGCTAATGCAGGTTTAAAAATATACAAGTTCCTGACAGGAACGCTGAAAAATTTAGAGGCCAAAGACAAAACACGGAAATTGAAGTCAAATTGTATACAAAAAATATACCTGCTGCACATAATGGATGACGAAATGTACGTATGGAAAATTTTTCGCAGCTTCTGAGTAAATTTTGTTATGTTGCAGATGCTCGAGGGAATGTTAAAGAAAATTTTAGGACACAAAAGCAGACAAAATTTCTTAAAAAGTAGTTGGTATGGCAAGCAATATGCAGTTGCGGCAAAAGAAGCCAATCATTTGTTACAAAGGCCTCTAAAAATATCGAAATTTACATCAAGCAATGTTTACAAAAAAGGATGTTTCCATTAATGTGTCCACTTATTTTTGGTCTGATTTGGCATCTGTCACTATTGTAATATAGGTATTGAGTGGTAAAAGAAATATAATGTGGTATTTGTTCTAAGTGAGACAAATCCTCCAAACTGCCCGGATCTAAGGCCAGTGCAGAGATATTGGGCTCTTGTTAAAAGAGAATTCAAGAGCACAAAAAAGGTGTTCAAAAGTGTGGTAGATTTTAAACGGTGATGGACAACCTGTTCGAACAAAGTGACTGAAAGCACTATATAATACAATAAGAAAGGTTCAAAATTTCATCATTAGTGAATAGAACTATAAAAATAATTGTTTTTGTAAATTGTAACACTAATTTCAATCAAATAAAAAAAGATTCAAGTCTGTAAGTTTAGTGATTTCATTTTTATTAACATGTATGTATGTTAATAATTTTTCGATCTCAGTCCTTAATAATTAAAATTATGAAAATTGAGTTTATTGAAATTACAGCTTTGAATTAATGCATTCAATTTGAGCATAATTTACCAAAATCTTAATTCGGAATTAAAAAATATCAGCCATTCATCCCTTAGATATATTCTCAGCATCTAATTCTTTTGCATTTTTTTTTTAATATAATTCATTCATTGTTGAATTATTTCATTATAGAATTCATTCAATCTTTGAATGTTTAAATTTTTGTTAATTCAAATCTAATCATATCTAATGAATTATCTCTTGTTTATTCAGTTTGGTTTACAAAATGCCTTGAAAACAATTGACTTCTGCCTTTTTTTAAAAAAATTTAAATTGAAGAATAATTGAATCATTCAACACATTTGTTAAGCTATTTTGCAATGAATTTGAATTAACCCTACAATGTATAAAATGAAATCTCAACGAAATAAATTCAATATCTATATTTGAAGTACATAGGAATTAAGCCTATGAATTAATTAATAATGAATTCTTTAACGGTATGGTTAAGAGATAAAATTTATTTTGATTTCGAAAATGAAATTCAGAATGTAGAGAATTTAGCTGTAGAGTATTTAATGTTTTTCAATGATTTAAGTCAGAACGAAATTACAGTTATCTTTTAAATACAGTTACCGAAATAATACAGATTAGCATTACCATAACCTTTTTACTGTTTCATAATTCCCCTGTGTAATTATTTGGATTCTTATTAAATGTTAATTAGCTTCATATTGATATAAAAATGTTATAGTTTTGTCTGCTTTTGTATTTATTGCATTCAGTATTACAATTATGAATATAAAGAGCTTAATATATGCTTTGTATGTGTAAATGAGATTATCTACATTGTATGTACATTAGACTGGCCTTTTAAAAATAATTATTTTTATGGAGATATTCATTCAAATTGGTTGAACATTTTTTTCCACTGTACCTCGTAACACGTCGTTTCAAATCTTGTATAAAATCAGTAGTTGTATAATTTTTAACCAAATATTTAGCATAAACTAATTTAAGAATAATCAATTATAAATTCTATTTAACTTTACGATCAAAATTGGTTTTAATCTGCACGTAAAATTCGACAATTAGAGAACTTTTTGGAAATACTGATTTGGATTTAAGGATTGAATAATATTATATTTTATGATACGAATATAAGGACTGAGATCGAAAAATTCTTAACACACGTTTTTCATTAAAACTTTTAACCCAAGTTACCTTTGTAAAGCATGTCAGTTATTATGTTTAATGCCAATTATGTTCATTTGTTGTTAATCTGATCAAAATGAGTGACCAGAAAAAAGTGCATACTATTCAATGAACATGAAATAAAGTTCACTTATTGGTAACTTATAGCTATTAATGATAATAAAAACAAACCTACCCTCATAATTTTTCCACATGAAATTCCCGAAATATTTTAAAATATCCTCAATAAAATCCCCAGTCCCCAAAAACCTTACAAAATCCCCAACTTTGGGGACAAATCCCCAGCCTTTATATTAAGCAAAATAACAATGTTAAGTTGACATTATTATTTTCGTTTTTAAATCTGCTCTTATGTTAACCAAAAACTAATATTTACTGATTTAAAAACGTATGTTAATAAAAACATAGAAAAATAACAGAATTAAACAAAGACAAATAAATTGTAAGAGAACTGATATGTTACTTAACATTTCATTTTATACACTGAGTGGGAGAGACACTCATATAACAATACATTGTTACGAATGTGCAATAGCGATTTGAATTTAACGGTCCGTAACGACTGCCTGCAATATTCATCATGTTTATAAACACGTCCATAAGTAGAAGCTTGTACTTATCAACAATGCTGACAGCATGCGATTATTAGCATTGTTTACAAGTATGGCAACACTGCATGTTTAAGCTGCTAATATTAACATCGAAAGCTCTAGAATTCGAATGTACTAGATTGTCCGTTAAGAGAATTGTAGAAGATTCCCGAGAGATGGCGTGTGTATAAATAGTGGCAGAGGTTGTAGTCGTGAGTGGAGTTTATCATAGGCGCTGTTAGAGATAACATCAACTGTCTTGTACCTTTATGTTTGTACATTATAAAGTGTGTGTGCATTTCTGCGAATTGATAAACGTGTATAAAGGCACTGAGTGACTATTTGAATTGTTGTTGTTTTACATTTTAAATAAATAAAGAGTTGTTACAATCAAAAATATCCGGTTTATTTAAAGGAAATAAACCCACGTTTTTAAAAGGTAAAAACGTAACAATTGGTGTCAGAAGTGGGATTGCAAAATAATAAGCATGCAGTTGGAGGAACTAAAAGTGGAGCAACTCAAGAGGGAATTGAATAAGTTGGAGTTACCTACAGCTGGCAATAAAGCAGAATAGCAAAAGAGGCTGATAGATGAATTGACATCGGAGCTTACGAATTTGAGTATAAATAAGAAATGGAAGTTTCTACCCGTGCAACAATAAGCAGCATGGATTTAAGTACAATGTTCGCGGCTATGATGGAAAAAATGGAAACAACGAGAAGATGTTAGCTGAAGTTAAAGAAACTTCCAGAGTAAACAACAATAAACTTCTAGTTGTAGTTGAAGAAACTTCTAGAGTCAACAACATAGTGGATGGCATTGATAAAAAAGCGTCGGACTTAGAAACAAAATTGAATAATGTTCAATGTCATACAGAGGCAGTAATGCTAATTTCGATCAGGCTTAAATGATTAACGCAATTAACAACAATTTTAAAAAAAGCTGATATACAATCCCAGCAAAAATTTTGTGAATTTTGATAATGGCAACTAGTTATTACATACATAATTTTGTAATGAGTAGTGGTTACCCAGCACATTATTTTATTTAGTAGAGTAGGTACTTATTTTTATACAGGTTGGTAATGAACTTTTGCATTTAGCATAGCTAGCTAGTATGTTTGACTGAAAAACGGGACGTTAGCGGTTCAACATCAGTTGAAGCCATTAATTTTTTTTTTTTTCATATATTAATTTATATGCTTATGTTAAAACCATTGTTAAAATAACTCGTACATGGAGCAGTGTGTTAGCAGCTAGACTTTCAAACACTAGATGTCGGTTCGATTCGATAACGGTATTTTAGGGGTAACGGTAATTGCAGTTATTTCGGTCAAAATAACTTAGACCTATTTGAGAAAAATATATTTTTCAAGGGCATATATAGCGTATGTTGTATATGAATATGTATAAATTAATGAGATTTAATAGCTTAATCATTACTCACTTACTGAATTAATATACAAATGAAAATGTTTACAATGACGACATATGCTGACATAACCACTTTATCAGATGAAAACACAATAAACGCAATCAGTGGAAGAAACAAAGGGGGTTCCATAAGTAGCAATTTTCATTTAGGAAAATCGATAATGGCCTTTTAAATTTACACTAGGTTGGATCCAAGAGCAAATATAAAAATATCCATTAGTAACCCAGAAAAGTTAAAGTATTCTAAATTAGTTTCATCGAAACTACAAGTAATACCGTTACCAGATTTATTATTTAACCCTTTCAAATTTTATTTAATAATTGTGTTTAAAAAAATATTAATTAATTACATTACATACCAATATGTTGTTAATAGAGTTGTTTCGCTCTCAACTAAAAGGTTGTACTAAAACTATCAAACAATTGCAAAAACACCAGACAAATACCCAGCAGTTTGAAAAGTGGAAACCTTAAACTATCTATATTATTACTTGAACTTGTTGACACAAAAATCGACAGTAGACTCACATGCAATTCTGTGGCTTAGTGTAATCACTATTTCACTATAAAACTAGAGGTTATGAGTTCAACCCAGCCCTTTGAAAAATATCGATATTGATAAAAAAAAAGGAATTTACCACAAAGATTTCCTAGTAATAAAAATACTAACCAGATCGGGTGAAGCAGATAAATGTTTTTATACAAAATGCACAACAATCGGCGAATATATTATATTGGTGGTGGGCATATATGATTCGGCACTGCCGAATTTTAACTGGTTGTTATCATCAATGGCAACAATGACAACTTTATCAGCCATCGTTTAACAAACATATTAACAAAGTATATAAACAACAGGAGTGAAATAAAAACCTTACAAAAAAAAAAGCATCAACAAAACAAGTGACATTAACAGTAACTTGGTAATCCTGTAATTTCTTATCACTTGACTTAATGAGCACAAAGACATGTTTCCATGAATCATGGTAATAACTCTAAACATTATACCGGCCCATGAAAATGAAATCAGCTGGAAGCTGACCTACAAAGTATATATACTGTTTCCTTATAGATAGCGGAGTCGTTTAAGCCATGTCCGCCTGTCTGTCTGTCCGTCTGTTGAAATCAATTTTCTAAAAACCCCAAAATAACTTACATACATGACTCATACATCAATATATATATATCGTGAATTCTTCCGGCTCGGTTTAAAATTGAGAAAATCGGCCCAGAAATGACTGAGATATAAAGAAAAAACCGGGCCAACATCGATTTTTGGCCTATTTTGATCTATATCTGGATTACTAAGTCATTAATATAGACAATATGGATATCTAATGATAGACATTTCAAAGTTCACTGCAACGATCTATATAAGGCTACAGTAATTTGGACACACAATGGGTCAAAATCTGGAAAAATATTTTCTAACCCGAATTTTTCTTTTTTCCAAAATAATTTTTTTTCACTAGTAATTAAAAAAAAAAAAAAAAACTATTTCAAAAAAAATTTTTTTTTTTTGAAAACAATTTTGAAAAAAAAAAATTATTATTTTTTAAATTTTGAAAAAAAATAATTTTTTAGTAAAATTTTCTTATGCTAAATTCGCAATTTTATTGATAAATTCACTTTGTTTACCTAATATATTTAAAATTTTTATTTTATAGTATAATTTGGTGAAGCCTATATATTTCGGGGGCATATTTTTATGGTGGCTAGATGAAATAATAGATCGATTTTTTATCGAAATATCATCGAAATCGACCTGTACTTTGCGTACAAGTTTACATGGACAGCCAGCCAGACAGACAGACGAGATATTCTGATTCGATCGATACTTTAATGTGGGTGTTATATTTACTCCAAAGTCGCATCATATGAAAGTGTTTGAACCTCTGACTAATCAAACTTAATTTTGGAGGGGTTTACTGAAAATATGACTGCCAATCTTTTTAAAGTGAATGTGTTGGTTTGTTTGTGTTTAACAATTTGCTAAGCAAATGTTTTCAAATAAAGCAACAACTGTAGGAAAAAAATGTATCAAATAATCAAAAGAAATATATGTATCAACGGTTTATATTCAATAAAAGATATCTGCAGATTTTCAAACTTATTAGTATAATCTATGGTATAAGTAAACAAGTAACAGAGCTATATTCGGCTGTGCCGAATCTTATAACTATACCCTTCACCAAATTATACTTAAAAAAAAAATAAAAAAAAAAGTTTTTATTTTTAAAAAATTTAAAAACAAACAATTTTTTTTGGTGAAAACAAAAATTCAGTGTAAAAAATATTTTTCCCGATTTTGACATATAATTTGAAATATCTATTATTAAATATCCATATCGTCTATATTAATGACTTAGTAATCCAGATATAGATAATAAATAAGTAAAAAATCGAGGTTGTCCAGGTTTTTTTCTTATATCTCAGCCATTTGTAGGATTTTAAATAGCAACCAAGCCGAAAGAATCTCCGATATATTAATGTATGAATCATGTATGTAAGTTATGTGGGGGCTACGGAAAGTTGATTTCAACATACATACGGACAGACGGACATGGCTATATCGACTTTGCTAGATAATAAATATATAGTTAAATAGATATAACGATCCAGAATATACCCGCCACTCATGGTTAAGGGTATACTTATAAAACTTTAAACAAAGCCTGTCCTTTCAGATAAGATATTTACTATAATTTATTTATCTTATTTGAATTTTAATATAATGTTATGTTCAACATCTGTGAATAGCTGATAATTTCTTCGCGGTTTACATGCAGACTTGAAATCTTGTATGAAAATTGTATAATGTTATAAAAGCCTTAATATAAAACATTTTCAAATAATGACAAAATTTAAAAGCAGTTTTATAAAAAACTAAATTAATTAGAAATAAAGTTAAATTTTTTAAATAAATGTTTAATTTTAGCTTGTGAGATTTTCTCGAAGAATTTTCAATACATTTTTGAATATGGCATGGTTAAATATTGTTACGCATTTGCAATAGCGATTTGAATTGAACGATCTGTAACAACTGCCTGCAACATTCATCATGTTTATAAACTCGTCCATCAGTAGAAGCTTATACTTATCAACAATGTTGATGGCATACGGTTATTAGCATTGTTTGTAAGTATGGCAACACTAAATGTTTAAGATGCTAACATTAACATCGAAAGCTCTAGAATTCGAACATACGAGTTTTGACCGTTAAGAATAATCTATGCTAATCAGATGAAGATGTCAGTGTGTATAAATAGTGACTGCGGTTGCAGTAGTCAGTGAATTTATCATAGGTGCTGTTAGAGCTAACATTAACTGTATTGTACACTTAAGTTTGTGCATTATAAACGTGTGTGTATTAAAACACATAATGACTATTTATATTGTTGTTGTTGTACATTTGAATAAATAAAGAGTTGTTGCAATTGTATGCTACTAAATAATAATATTGAAGAATGAGTGAATGAAGTTATACTCCTAAACCTTTATCGTTTTGTAGATACCCCTTTTTGAATATAAGCCTATCTTTTTGCCATAGCCCTTTTGTTTTTTTTTTTTTTTAGTATTTTTGCCTTGACTTTTTTGTTGAAAAATAGCGTAGGAAATGCAATTGCCTCTTCTTTTTCTTTCCCATTCTGTGCTCATCGTCAGTTTTTTTTTTTTTTTTTCTCCTTTTTTTTAGTTTATTTTTTTTTATCTTTCCCATTTATATTAATTTATAGTCCTGTAGTGTTGTTTTGTATGAAATGTTATTTCCTACTGTAGGAATACCCAACTAACCAGAGTATTCGAAAATATTTTCGACATTGAACTTTATGCGAACGTTACTCTTACAAACATTCGAGCACGACTTTCAAAAATGTTCAATTATCACTCTGTTTGTGGCAGCAAAACCTTCATTCTCGAAGGTTCGAGAGCTATATCCACAACGAATCATTAGCAATATCGATTGGGATTTGTTTGACTATTAAAAAAATCTCTACAATTTCTCGGATTTACCTTATGAAAAATTATTGAGAATTATTCGATTTGTGAACATATTTTTGTTCGAGAAGCGTATAAATTATCAATTGTTTGGTGGGGTGGGTATTGAGAAAGTCTGTTTGTTAGGGTGGTTTAAAAATAAAAGTTGTCGATATTCCCAACTAAAATAAGAGCTTAACTCATTCCAAGATACCATTTCTCAAAATGTTTGTTTAACGTCAATATTTGGATCAAAGGATAAAAAGGTCCTTTTTAAGGATTTTATAACTTTTTTTTCATATTTCTCGCAAAGGAAATATATGAAAAATTGGTATTATGTGAAAGGTCCTTGAAAGGCGTTCTCAATGCCTTGTCTGATACAGCATTGAAACAGCTTTTTAGAATCTTTCCCATGCAAAAAAATCATAAAAACCTTGAAAAGACCATTTTATCCACTGTTCCAACTCACTATATACCAACGCCAGTTCACAAATTTTGAGAGTTTTTATTATACCCTTCACCATGAGTGGCAAGGGTATGTATAAGTTTGTCATTCCGTTTGTAATTTCTATATTTTTCATTTGCGACCCCACAAAGTATATATATTCTGGATCGTTATAGATAGCGGAGTCCATATAGCCATGTCCATCTGTATGTTAAAATCAACTTTTCGTAGCCCCAAATAACTTACAAACATCAAAATATCGGGAATTCTTCCAGCTCGGTCCCGGAAAAAACCGGGACTTCCTCGATTTTTGGAATATTTTTGATCTATATCTGGATTACTAAGTCATTAATATAGACAATATGGATATTTAAAGATAGATATTTCAAAGACCATTGCTACGATTTAATTAATTTGGACCTACAGTGGATCAAAATCGGTAAAATTTTTTTTAACCCGAATAGTTTTTTGTTACCACAAACATTTTTTTATAATTTTTTTTTCCACTAATAAATTTAAAAAAAAAAATATTTAAATTTAAAAAAAAAAATTTGGAAAAAAAATTTAAAAAAAATGGAAAAAATTAAAAAAAAAAAAAAATTTTAAATTTTCTTTTAAATTTTGAAAAAAAAAAAAATTTTTTTTGTTACCTAAAAATATGTAAAATTTTTATTTTAAAGTGTAATTTGATGAAGGGCACATAAGATACTTTATATTTCCTTCATGCAAACGAGGCCACCCTAATGTTTATATGTATAAATGAGTATATTCGTGGGTGTATGATATGTTCAAACTAACTTATGTCAGTCACGCTTGACATTTTTGTGATATGGAAACGAATTTTAACAACATTGAGTAATAGAATACAAAATAAACGATCCCGGCAGTTTGAAGAAGTAGCAATTGGCAATTTTATTAAGTGCTGGTTCACACACGTCAAGTTAACTTGAGCAAGTCTTTAGGTTATAGAAGAGAAAGGAAGAAAACAAGAGGAAAATCTTTCAAATCTCCTCTCTTCTCTCATCTACAAACTCAAGGCTTGCGCAAGTAAACTTGACGTGGGTGAACCAGTACTAAGTAAAGGCCCTTGAGTCGTCCTTTGTTGTCGGACTTGTTATACCATTCTCCAACATAATTGCTAGTTTTAATAATTTGACTTTTGGCCTACTTATTAAGAACATAGAGACCTTTAAGTCTTTAAAACCCTTATTTGACTATATACAAAATGTGTATAACCAGTATAGTTTTAGTACACGCCACCAAATGACCACCAATCGCTAATTATTTCTCATCTTTGATACCTAGCATTAAACCTCTTGCCAAGGACGTGGAAGTGGTCCCTAGTGCTGATTTTAAGACAATTGTGCATGTCTTCCATAGTTTAGCAGGGACATAGCTAAATTAAACACTCATCATTTAATAGATGGTATGCAATTTGCCCACATTTATTTGCCTTTAGTTACAGTATAACTATATCAAAGAACAAAAATAACAAAATAAAGTTTTTCTTTTTTGTCTTGTCCTTAAACGTATAAATAAATAAATGGTTTTTCTTTTCGTTTATTTTTTCTTAATTTTGTGCCAAAACTTTGGTAATAAAATTGTATTTTTATGTGAAGGCGTTTAACAAAAAAAAATCTTTGAAATTTATGTTGTTTTGCATATTTATTTGTTACTTATTTATATATATATACTTTTACTGGCCACTTTTTGCAAAAAGTTTTATAAGAACTTAAAAAAAAACTGCATCAATTTGTGTGAAAACAATTTAATTTAAAAATATATTTATATTAGAGTGGTTCAGTTCATATGGAGAGTAAATAAGGTATTGATGTTTCCAACTAAGTAAAATGAAAGTTAAGTTTGTTTGAGGAGACAATTTCTCAAAAGTTTTATTGTGACGTTAATATGTGATGAGCTGGATTAAAGTATTGAAAGTAACTTTCTCAAGGTTTTTTTTTCATTTTAAAGGGTCATATCTGTCATTTATTCTCACTTAGTTATATGTAAACAACAAAGTTTATGTCTTTCATCGGCTTCAACGTGCGAGAGATGATTTGTGCGCTTCAGAAATGCTGATTTTGACACGGAAGACAAAGATCTCCCAAGCCAGGCAAAAAAGTTTTAAGACCAAGAATTTTAGGCATTACTCCATGAAGATTGTTGTCAACCTCAACAAGAGCTTACTAAATCATTGGGAGCTACTCAATCAGCAATTTCAAAATGTTTGCAAGCAGCAGGTTTCATCCAAAAGCAGGCAAATTGTGTAACATACAAATTGAAGCTGAGAGACCTTGAAAGGCGATTTTGTATGTCTGAAATACTGCTTGAACGCTATAAAAGAAAACCATTTTTGCACCAATTCATTACTTGCAATTAAAAATGGGTCCGTTACGATAACCCGAAGCAAAATCTTACCAGACTATCATATGAAACCTGTACGAGAATATGCGGCCATATATGAAACCGTAATATTCCAACATGACAACGCTAGGCCACATGTTGCAATACCTGTTAAAAAGAATTTAAAATGAAGTGATTGGGAAGTTTTGCCTCACCCACCTTATAGTCAAGACCTTGCCCCGTCCGACTACTATTTGTTTGCTTTGAAAATGTCAAATTACTCCATGAATATTGTTGTAAAACGCATCAAGACCTTGAAAAATCATTGGGAGCTATTCAAGCAGAAATTTCAAAACGTTTGTGAGCAGCAGGATTCATCCAAAAGCAGAGAAATTGGTTGCCACTACTATTTGTTTCGATGCAGAACGCTCTCTCTCTGGGCTACGCTTCACTTTGCCACAGAGTATCCGATGCCACCATATAAATATCCTTCCGAAACAGGACATTATCTGCAATAAATGCTTGATTTTTCCACAAATATGTTTTATATACATTATATCACTCCGAAAATTACTTCAACTTGCATTTAGAAAAATTCCAATGCAAATAAGTTTCATAAAGATATAAATCACGCGACCTAATTTTTAGGCCCACTTCGGAATATCACCACGGAAACAAATTAGTGAAATTTAAAAATTTTTTTCCTAATCAATCAATCAGTGTAGGATATTATATGGTCAAGCTTGATGGACCATACTTTCTTACTTGTTGCAGTTGGAAATATACACAACTCTTTTTGGGGGCCACCTTATATTGATGAATCCATTTATACCTATCGTTTATTAAACATACATACAAATTTTCTTTTCATCACGTCTCATTTTCCTTCCGTAAGAATATGCCAAATTATATTAAAAACAAGTAAAGAGCTATATTCGGCTGTGCCGAATCTTATATATCCTTCACCAATTTATACGTTAAAATAAAAATTTTAAATATTTTTAGGTAAACAAAATTAAATTTCTTTTTTCAAAATTAAAAAAAAAATTCTAAATTGTTTTTCAAAATTTAAAAAAAAAAAAAATTTTTTTCCACAATTGTTTTCAAATTTTTTTTTCGAAATTGTTTTTTTATTTTTTTTTTAATTTATTAGTGAAAAAAAATTTTTGGGTAAAAAAAAAATTCGGGTTAACAAATATTTTTACCGATTTTGATCCATTGTAGGACCAAATTACTATAGCCTTATATAGATCGTTGCATTGGACTTTAAAACATCTATTAGTGGATATCCATATTGTTTATATTAACGACTTAGTAATCCAGATATAGAACAAAAATAGGCCAAAAATCGAGGTTGTCCCGGTTTTTTCCTTATATCTCAGCCATTTGTGGGCCGATTTTCTCGATTTTAAATAGCGACCGAGACGGAAGAATTCCTGATATATTGATTATGTTTATAAGTTATTTGGGGACTACGGAAAGTTGATTTCAACATACAGACGGACATGGCTATAACGACTTTGCTATATAAAACGATCCAGAATATACAGTGGTGGCCATGAGGTTAGCACACTTCATACTTGCTGTTTTCTAAAGCAAATTATTTCATTTCATTGCAATTATAAACTAAAGTTTTTGGTAATTAGTGTTGTTTATGGTGTGATCAATAAGTCCCGTTACTTTTTTTTTGCATTCTATCGCTATTCTCTTTCAAATTTGCATTTTAGTGCAGTAATATGTAAAATAAGCTGGACACAATTTTAGCACATATAAGTATAATTAAATTTTTTAAAAGTTTTTTGAGGGTATAAATATTAATTGGTAAGTTTAGGTATTATTTAATCAATGAGGAAGACAAACTGACTTAATAAACATTATTTAGATATGGCTAAAAAAAAGTGGTGTACAGAGGAACAACGTAAGATTATTCAACAAATGAACTCGAGAGGAACAAGTATAAGTGAGATTGCTTATACTTTGGAATGCTCCAGGAAGATGGTTTATAATGCATTAAGACATATTCAGAAATATAAAACATCTAAAAATGTTACACAGGCTTCTCGGCCCAGAAAAACTTCACGTAAAGAGGACTCTTTAATATACAGAGCCTCTGTCGAAGATCCTTTTAAGAGCTCCACCATAATCCAGAGAGAAATTTCAGGAAAATATGGTATCATCGTGTCCAGCAGAACTATAAGAAGAAGACTTAATGAAAAAAATTTACGTGGATGCATTTCTCAGCATAAGCCACATGTTTCAAAAAAGAACTTACAAGCTCGGTTGTCCTTTGCTCGTGAGCATTTGGAAAAGCCGTTAATTTTTTGGAAAAATGTCCTTTGGAGTGATGAATCTAAATTTTGTAGATTCGGATCGGATGGTAAGAGGTATGTATGGCGTCCTCCGAACATGCAACATAATCCAAAGTACACCAGTAAAACAATAAAACACGGTGGGGGTAATGTGATGGTGTGGGCAGCATTTTCTGGGTATGGTGTTGGTCCTATAAAAAAGATTGATACTCGTATGGACCAGTATGTATACCAGAATATACTTCTAAATACAATGATACCTTATGCAGAGGACAACATGCCACTTAGGTGGCGATTTATGCAAGATAATGATCCAAAACACACCTCACGCTTAGTGAGGTGTTGCTTGGAATCGAACAATATCGACGTGTTAAAATGGCCAGCCCAATCTCCGGATCTCAATCCTATTGAGAACCTTTGGAATGATGTGGAGCAGCATGTAATAAGAGAAAAGCCTAAAAATTTGTCCGATTTATGGAAAGAAGTAGAAAAAGCTTGGAATGATATTTCAGTGGATCGCTGTATGGCTCTTGTAGAAAGTATGCCAAGGAGACTAGCAGCTGTGATCAAAAATAAAGGGTATCCAACTAAGTACTAAGTTTTTAGTGAAATAAGTTATTTTGTTTTGTTACTTTTTTAATATAAATAAACTTTTTTATTTTGTGCTAAAATACTGTCCAGTGTTTTTTTGAGGTTATTCTATTCTGGATAGAAAAACGCAAAATATATATAAAGGAATAATGCTGGACATGATGGGACGTGATCTTAGAAGGACAAGTAACACGCATGCAAAAGATATCATAAAAAAATTAAGAAATATAGGAAATATTTGCGTTTAAAAATAGCAAGTAGCTAGTGTGCTAACCTCATGGCCACCACTGTATATACTTCATGGGGTCGCAAATGAAAAATGTAGAAATTACAAATGGAATGACAAACTTATATATTTCAATGCCACTCATGGTGAAGGGTATAATTAAAAGGCCAACATATTTTTTAAAGAAATCTAATAAAAACAACTAGAATTTTTTACATTAATCATGTTTAATTTATCATTTAGGTATAAAAAACTCAAAAAAAAAAATCGTCTTATTAAATTTGAACACAAAATATCGAGAAACTTAAATTTTTTCTTTTGTGCTTTGAATGATCTTCTCGTTTTAAACGCCAAGAGTAATCGTTTTTCAAGCTTCTTTAAATACTGGTGGAACCTCTCACCCTGCTCATCATTGACCGCACCCACATTAGATGGAAAGAAAGAAAAATGAGAATGAAGACATGAACAATGACATTCTGCAACCCAACTTTTCATTATCTTTAAACATGTCGTTAACTGTTCTACATTTTCGGCTCTGTTGTTCTTTAAAAACCCTTTTATAACTGTTTTCAAGTTCCATGTTAGGAAACTTTTGATCAATGAGGGTATTTGTTGTCCCACAAAGTATGTCATCACTTAACTTGAAAAATACTGTCTTTAAAAATAAAAAGCCGTCTCCCTCTTTATTCATAGCCTTGACAAAAATTTTCATCAAACCAAGTTTTATGTGCAGTGGTGGTAAAATGACATATTTAGGATCTATCAATGGTATATGTTTCACATTAGATTTTCCGCATTTAAACAGTTGCGACGACCACTTAGTCCAGTATTCGTATTGGATTTTGAAATAAATATGTTCAAAGATGTCGACGTTATCGAATAGGAACGATTACTAAACAAAACATATCCCACCATCCGCTCAAATAGACATCAAGGTCGAAACATTTAAAATATTAAGAAATTCATCTCTGATTTCAAACAGAAAGTTACGTCTATATTTTGTATATTTTATGCACGGTAACGCTAATTTGGATTATTTCGTTTACTTAGTCATTACATTGGTTTTACTAAAATTAGTTACGACTTGCAGAAGCCGTTATAAGTAAAACCAGAATGTGCTCAGACAAATGTCTTATAAATAAGTATGAATGTACTTACAAATCAGATAATAAAAATACATTTGAAATTTTACTAAAAAATCGTCCAAGCCCATGGAATACACATTTAACATAAATTTTCCATTTATAATATATATGCATTTTTCTGTATAAAAGTCTTTGATGTTTATATATATATTATTACCTTAAACAAACAAAAAATTAACAAAGCAAACATCTAGATTGTGCAAAAAACAAAAACAAAGTCCTCTAAATCTAATGAGTTTTACGAGTAAGAAAATAAACAGACTGAAAAGAAATACCGCAAAGACGTAAAAGCTGAGAAATTCGATCAAAAGAAAAACATGTTAATTAAAAATCATTTATAATGAAAATATATAAAAAGATGATTGAAACTAAATATATTGTCTGATATAAATACATTGACGTCTGTGCGTGGAATATAATACAACGCACTATATACCAGCTTAAATATTGGGTTTCTTATTCAACTAAAAATTATTCGAATAATCAAATAGTAAAAATTTATTTTTTATTCGAATGAATAACAGTTCTCATTTTATAATAAATATCGAATAGTTGGACTATTTTTTATTTTATTTTAAAATTTCCAATAGATTTTGGGATAGCAGACCAATATCAGAACATTATGAAACCTAAGGACTGAGATCGAAAAATTTTCAATTAAAACTTTTAACCCAAGTATTAATTGGTGTGTTTATTTTTTTTATCAAGTTGCCTTTGAAAAGCATGTCAGTTATTATGTTTAATGTCAATTATGTTCATTTGTTGTTAATCTGATTAAAATGAATGACCAGAAAAAAGTGCGTAGTAAAATTATTAAATATTTTCAACAAAACTCAACTTGGTCCTACAAAAAGTTGGCCAAACAATCAAAGGTCTGCTATCAAACTGTTTCCAATGTTATTAAAAATAGAAAACATTTTCAAAAGAGCTCCCAACACCTCCGGTAGGAAAGCTGCCCGTTTAGGTCAGTACTTGGACTATTTGGTACGAAAAGTTAAAGCCAATGCAGATCTAAAAGCCTACAAGGCTAAAAAAGTTCCTGAGCGGAACTCTGCTAAAAGTTTAGAGGCCAAAGACAGAGCTCGAAAATTGAAGTCAAATTTTATACAAAAAATATACCTGCTGCATAATGGATGATGAAATGTACGTATGGAACATTTTTCGCAGCTTCTGGTTCAATTTTTTTATGTTGCAAATGGTCGAGGGATTGTTAAAGAAAAGTTTAGGACCCAATAGCAGACAAAATTTCCCAAAAAGTTTTTGGTATGGCAAGCAATATGCAGTTGCGGCAAAAAAGCCAAACATTTGTTAGAAAGGGCTCTATAAATACCGAAATTTACATCAAGGAATGTTTACAAAAAAGAAAGTTTCCATTCATAAGACTTCTTAATGTGTCCACTTATTTTTGGCCTGATTTGGCAGCTGTCACTATGGTAAGAAAGGTCTTGAGTGGTACAAACTGCCTGGAGGTGAGTCCAGTGGAGAGATATTGGGCACTTGTTAAAAGAGAATTGAAGAGCACAAAAAAGGTGTCCAAAAGTGTGGTAGATTTTAAACGGAGATGGACTACCTGTTCGAACAAAGTGACATAAAGCACTATAAAAACCATAATGGAAGGGTTTTCGAAAAAGGTTCAAAATTTCATCATTAGTGATTAGAACTATAAAAATAATTATTTTTTTTGTAAATTGGAACAATAATTTCTAACCCCAACTATATTCACATTATTGTATCAACCATATATATGGTTACAGTAAACAGGTATATGTTTGTGACAACTATTAATATGATGAACAATTTTATCCTATCATGTTGTTTTCTGATTATGATATCCAGAAGCCGGGAGCAACATATTATGGTAAGTCCTTCATTATATAAATGGTTGTCACAAACATATACCTGTTTACTGTAACCATATATATGGCTGATACAATCATGTGAATAGTAAAGTTAACCATATTATGGTTACCACAATCATATAAATAGTTACTGTGACTATAATATTGTTAAAAATGTTGAAATTGTTACAGTAAACATGCACACATGTTGAAATGATTACAGTAACCATGCACAACTATATTTGTTCCTGTTGATTTGTTGGAACCTATTAAAAATCGTCCCACAAATGGTTGAGTGACCACATTATTATTTTCGCTTTTGTCACCGATTTTTCACAAATCCAGAGAATAGAGTGGAAGAGGGAAAGCTTTCTCATAACCAAGTGTTCACTCAAAATTGAAACCACTGAGCCATGTGAGATGCTTATGACTCTTTCAATCTTCAATAGGCCAACATCATATTGTGATTTTTTTCAATTGTTTCGTGTGCAAAGACCTAAACTGAACGTCCAGAATGTTCGGCATATTCCGTGCTTATACGGCCACAACGAAATTCAGTAAATTACTTTTTTACCATTGAAATTGATGGTGCCGAGTTCCCATAGTATTTAGCAAGCATTGCATTTATTTGAGTGATTTTTTCCGCAAAAGAGGAAATTCACTTTTTTCCAATTTCTCCTCAAGTCATGCTGTAGTCCGCTATCAATTACTCTCAAATACAAACTAAATGACTCAGCTTGTACAAATTTTGACAGAAGTCAACTGACAGATGTCTGTTGACAGGAGCAATGTTGACCTTTCAGTTAGGTTACGTTAGGTTCCATGGGCAGCCGCTCTTCAAGCAGCTCACTTGGATCCATTCAAATCTGATCCCATTGTGATACCCAAGGGGTAGTCATCAGGGTATTTACAGTACTTCCGTTGACTCCAAATTAAACTAACCAGATTCCCGGATGAAGGAAAAGTTCGACTCATATTCATCCTTGATAGCTCGTCCAAACATGATAGGAATGGAAATCCGAGGATGCGTTCCCTCAGGTTTGTTAGAGCCGGACATTGACAGAAAAGGTGATACACAGTCTCTTCCTCTTCTTCATTATGACAGCTTTTACAGTAGTCATTGTACCGTAGGCCCATTCTTCTAGCATGTGTCCCGATTAAACAGTGTCCTGTAATAAAGGAGACAATTTGCTCACGACGGTATTCTATAAGTAGATTCGTCCTGCTGGCATCATATACGGGACAAGTCGACCTCGCTGTAGCACAGGAAGGTTCATTAGTCCACCTGTTTTGAGCAGTCTTATATAGTTAATGCTGAACAGCCATCTTGCATTTAACAAGGGAAATACCAGAGAAGGGGTCGATCGCCTCCTCACTCATCATCGCACCCCTTTTGGCCAAATCATCTGCTATACAATTAGCCTGATTTCCATCGTATCCAGGGACCCATGTAAGCGTTATTTAGAGATATCCGGCATACCTCGGTTAACCTAGATGTCGTAAAGACACCCGCTATTCCACTAACGGCAGCCTTGCTGTCAGTAAATATACATGTATCACCAGATATTCAATAATACCTCAGCCAGTTGGATGCACGTTTAATGGCAGTAATTTCCGCCTTAAAAACAGTACAGAAGTTAGGTAGCCTAAAGTAGGATTTAATCCCAAAGTTTTCAATATAGAAACCTCCACCGACCCTATTACCCCTGTTAGAGCCGACAGTGTACATCCGTATGACATCAGCTGGGGGGAAGAGTCCGCGTTGCCATAAATCCCTATTCGGGATCATAATATGGAAATACCTTTCGAAAAAAGGTTTTGCGATGCAGTAATCGACATTACCATGTATGTGTCCATAGTAATTCAGTATCCTAGAGTGTCCAAGGCATTTAGTCGCACAGCAGAGTTGAGAGCCATTTGTATCACCATCAAATCCACTGGTAATCAGTTTAGAATAGTAAAAAGTGCCTTAGAGGAAGTAAACCTTATAGCGCCTGTAATCAGTATCGTTAAGAGGCGCAAAATTTAAAAAGTCGCGGACTTATTGACCTACCCTCGTAAGATTCGCCATAGCTGAATATAGTCCTCTTACTTATTTCAAATTTAGCTTCGGCTTCTTAAAAAAATATTTTAGTCTGATAATGGAAAAAGTCCTCGAAATAAGGAACCCTAATTGAAAATAGTCTCGTAATTATTTTCTTTTATTTTCAAGAAAAACAACTTAAACCTTTCTCCGTTTTGGATGTGTAATTTAAGGATACTGTTTTGTGTATGTCTCAATCGGACTTCATGTCTGATATATACAAGAAATTGCCAATTAAATTGCTGTAGAGCACAAAAATAATAATGTGGTCTAACCTAAATCTAAAGAAAAACACAAAATACAATACTCTAAGTCCTTTCCCATGAAGTATGATAGTAAGTGTAAATGACCAATAAACACATAATTAATATTACTTTACACTTTGTTACGAATACTTCGAGTGCTATTGGTTATTTTATGTTTTCTTACACTAGCACTAGATAACTTTTCTAATTACTTTACGTTTCTATTTTATCGTCATTTCTTTAATTTTCTCAACATTTCCAATGAATTTTTATTTTTAGCTGTTTACTTTTTATCGCCTGGTTACTACTGGGTGTTGGCTGACTAATCACGCCATATTACTTATAGTAGCAAGTATTAATGACCATAATATTATTAAGTGCGAAATACCAATAGTGTTAGATGATGATGATGATGATGAAGTGTTTCCGACCCACTTTCTTGATGTGAGTTCAAATGACATCACTTCCTTTTTATTTTGTGGTTTCTTTTCTTTAACATAATTATATTTTTATAGCCTGGACTAGCGAAGAGATTGTTGTTAATATAAATTGGTTATGTGGCTTGTAACATAATGGAATTAGTTAAGTCATCTACACGCAGAAAAAAAATATAGTTGAACATTGTTACTGTAACCATTTCAAATTTGTGCATGGTTACTGTAACAATATCAAAATTTTTAACAATATTATAGTCACAGTAACAATATATATGATTGTGGTAACAATAATATGGTTAATTTACGATTCACATGAACATTTCAACCATATATATGGTTACAGTAACCATGTATATGTTTGTGACAACCATTTATATGATGAATGACTTACCATATTATGATGCTCTCATATCATAATCTGAGAACAACATATTATGATAAAATTATTCATCATATAAATGGTTGTCACAAACATATACATGGTTACTGTAACCATATATATGGTTGAAATATTCATGTGGATCGTAAATTAACCATATTATTGTTACCACAATCATATATATTGTTACTGTGACTATAATATTGTTAAAAATTTTGATATTGTTACAGTAACCATGCACAAATTTGAAATGGTTACAGTAACAATGTTCAACTATATTTTTTTTCTGCGTGTACTTACACTTAGTAACTTAGCGACAATATTTTCTTAATTGTAATGTAATTGATTCTAAAACACCCAACGAATTATGGGCTTTAGTCCTAAGTATTTATTTACATATGTATTTATACATTGTATAAATATATTTTATACATATTTACTAATATTTAGTATAAATAATGATTCTTTGCCAAAATATTAAAACAGAAAAAGAAAATAAAACATGCCTTCCAGCACAAAACTTTGTGTTAAGTTGTCTTCATTTTTTGTTGGCCAAAAAAAGCCACAAAACTATTTTGAAGGGAATTTTATGTGTTTTTATTAGTTTTTTCTTTTTGGCAATATTGTCTTCCTGTACAAGTAAATGTCTGGCTGACATTTACAAATGTATTTTATTTATCAACTTGTTGGTTTGAAAAGTTTATTTATGGTCCTTCTATGTACTTGTAGTTGTATACGATATTCATTTGTTTTTTTATGGTCTTTTGCTTTTTTTTTTATCACCACAATAAAAGTAGAGTTATGGCTTCTTTTTTTCTGAAATTACCATATTTTGACTTATGTTATATAGATATTTATATAGGGTGATTCATTTAGAGTATTTTTAAATGGTTTTTTTACAGATCACTTATGACTGGTGTCATAATCTCATATTATTATTCCGTTTGTAATTTCCACATTTTTCATTTCCGACCCTGGATCTTTATAGATAACGGAGACAATATAGCCATATCCATCTGTCTGTTGAAATTAACTTTCGGAAGCGCTCAAATAACTCACATATATTGGGTATTGTCCAGACGCGGATCCAGGTCAACCATTTAGGGGGGAATACAATTATAATTTGTTTTACAAATTGCTTTTCTCCAAGGATCCGCTCCTGGTATAGTTCTAGTTAGGATGCGTCAAGTCGACTAATAACGAACGCATAGTTCTGAGTCGATTTGACAATGTCCGTCCTTCTGGCTGGTTTAAACTTGGCAATGCTGGAAAGAGTGATCGAAAATTGGATCTTTCGAATGAACCACCATCTCGCGGCCAACATTTGAATGAAATTATATTTAAAAGTAAAATATTACCACATCCAACTCTAGTTATCGTGTTTTATTTAAAATTAAAAAAAAAAAAAAAACTCTTAATAAATCACCCTATAGAAGTAAGATTACAAATGAAAACTAACATAGATTTGCTTTTTAAATATTTTATTAGATACTATAAAACATAAATTATAAAGCTTAAAATAACACATTAAAGTCTTAAGTCTTTTAAGGGAATGAGAAAATAAATATTACTATGGAACTTATTTTTCATTTTTATAAACTTTATAAAAAAAGCATTGAACATGAAACAGAAACAATTAAAAACAAAAAAAAACATAAATTAAAATGTAGCCGACATACTGACTACTTTTCAGCTCGACTGGCTACATTTTAGGATTCTAGAGTTGAAACAAAAATTCGTGTTTACAATATTTTTAGATTTTTAAAAAGTCGACTATTCGACTTTTTTGAATTTTTTAATAGTCGACTTTACGACTTTTAGTAAATTTTGAAAAGTCTACTATCCGACTTTTTTATTTAAATACACTATTTTAAAATATTTTCAACTATTTTACACTTTTTACCATATCTTAGTGTAAAAAATAGATAGTCTCTACATTTAATGAAGCGCTTTTTTCAATGTTTAGCATTAAATATGAAATGTATCAAAACGAAAATATAATAAATAATATCTGTGGACTTTTGACAAAACAAGTTAAGTGTAATTTTAAAATTTTTCAGGAGTGCGCAAAAACTGTTGAATTGAACGATAATTATTTTATTATTTGTCCTTGAAGAACTTTATTACTTGTCTCAAGAAATTACACAAAGCTCTCGAAATTCTTTAAGGTCAAATAATACAATAATTGTCTATCAATTCAACAGTTTGTTGTTTTGTCATAAGTACACAGATATTATCACCTTTGTTTCTAATATTTGTATTTAAATTTATAAAATAGTAAGCAAATATGCATGACTGATTTGACATGTTTATTATCAAACACTTTTCTAAAGTTTTAGACATAATGTAAGATATGTCTAAAAACATCTAGTTTTTATAGAAAAAGGTTGAACGAATTTTGTGTAAAAAAACATATACACACTATTCCGGCCAAAACTTATCCTACTTTTTTTAATCACGTTAGAAAACATGTCAGATATTATCTTTTCTAAATCATTCATTTACAACTGTTATTTCGGTCAAAATAGTCGCGAAAAAAAAGTATGTACGTGAAAAAATAAACAAAAAATCCAAATCCAAAATATTAAAAGATTTAAAGGTTCATCGTCACACTGTTTCCAAAGAAAGAAAACCTGGATCAGGAAGCAAAAAAGATCTAACAGATATTGGTTAGGCAAAAGAACTTGAACAACTCTTTCGCAGAGCACCGAACACTAAGCTAATTCTGGGTTGAAGTCGTATAAAGTTCAAAAAGTTCCATATCGAACTTAGAAGCAAAAGAACGAGCGACAAAAAATTTATAAAATTTTATGAAAAAAAAATAATAAACCTACTGTGTAATGGATGATGAAACTTGAGTATTGGCAGAGGTATTAAACAGTACCGGGAGAACTTGTCCGTTGATATAAAACCTGGTTCAGGTAGAAGGAATGGTCCACAAGATGTTTCTAAAGCCAAAAGAATAGAAAGCATTTTCAAAAGAGCTCCCAACACATCCGGTAGGAAAGCATCCCGGTTAGCTCAGTGCTTGGACTATTTGGTACGAAAAGTTAAAGCCAATGCAGGTTTAAAAACATACACGGCTTAATAAGTTCCTGACAGGAACTCTGCTAAAAATTTGGAGACCAAAGACAGAGCACGGAAATTGTATGTTAAGAATTTTTCGATATCAGTCCTTAGTAATCAAACTACAATACAACTTGAGAATAAGCTTATATAAATAGTGGGATTTAAGCTTTTCTTAATTTCATTTATAATAATGTTTATACAATGTGAATTCACAAGTAGTTTTTAACAATGCTTTAGAAACTCTTATTATACACAACTTTTTCTAAAGTATTGAAAAGAAAATATTGAAAAAGGCTTATCTTGTTGTACCGTTACATTTTCTAGAGTAAAATTGTTGATAGTGTTTTTTATGTAAAATTCATAGCGAGTGGACGTGCAAAATAATTGGTAATAATATAATAAATATATAAATAATAAATAAAACGATAATAAAAATGCCTAATAAATATAACAAGTAAGAGAGCAAAAGTTTTTTGTTAAAAAAAAAATTCGGGTTAAAAATTATTTTTCCCGATTTTGACCCATTGTAGGTCCAACTTATATACATCGTTGCAATGGACTTTAAAATATCTATCATTGTATATCCATATTGTCTATATTTATGACTTAGTAATTGAGATATAGATCAAAAATAAGCCAAACATAGAGGTTGTCTCGGTTTTTTGCTCATATCTCCGTTATTTATTGACGGATTTTGCTGATTTTAAATAGGAAACTTATCGAAAGCATGTCTGACAGAATTATTGAAGATTTGGTTTCCGAAGATATCTGGGGTCTTCAGAAAATTGATTTCAACAGACAGACAGACGGACATGGCTAAATCGACTCCGCTATCTATAAGGATCCAGAATATATATACTTCATACGGTCGGAAAATTATATTGTGGAAATTACAAACGGAATGACAAACTTATATATACCCTTCTCAAGAAGGTGAAGGGTATAAAAAATTGAATGGAAGGATGATTTCGCTGCTGGTGATCCTTTTGCAGAAAGTAATATTGAATGTGTAAATGCTAGTAAAAGAAATGAAGGTGTTCATTGATTTTGAAAGACGTCTACAAGAAAACGGCAAAAAACTTTGCTTCTTTTGTAAGTTCTATTTGCAGCCTATAAATTATATACATGAAAGCTATTTTTATATACCTTTTTTCAGGAAAAGGAGCTGATAGTGGTTTCAAACGCACCAAGTTTTATAAAAAATTGTCGGAGGAAACTTTTAACGGACAAATTAGATGAACAACTATACTGGAAAGGTATTGACACCAAGAAAAGTGTTGGAAATCTAAGCACAACAAAAGCAATAAGTAGTAAGTTAAATAAAACATTTTAATTAAAAGAAAATAAACATAAAATTTCTACATTTCCTGAAGCTTATTCTACAATTATATAAAAAAAGCTTATACAAATATTGAGACGAATAAGCGTTTCTATACAATAGTTAATACAATATTATTTCCCCGTAGGCTTATTCTACAATTGCAAAGATAAGCTTATAGTAATCATGCATATACATGTAATATTTTCACAAGGGTTCCGCTTTGATTTTTCAACAATTGTTACCTTTTTCAATATATTCTAAAGTCTCTTTCAAGCTTAAGGCATGTGTTGGTAAGCTTATTATAATATTTTTCTCAAGTCATTTGGTTTATTGGGTAAACACTTGTGGCATCAGGCACGATAAACACAGACATTATGGAGTGTCTACAAAAATCGTTTTTACATTTCTTAAAACAGCACAGAGTGCCTTCATATTTCTGGCCAGATTTGGCAACATGCCACTATGGAAAAAAAGGCCCTTAAGTGATATTCAAACAGTAATGTCAATTTAGAACCACGGGAGGCAAATTCCACTTCGGGCTGCGGAAAGGTATTCGGCTCTTGTAAAAAAAAGAATGTCATGTCCGATTTTAAGCGTAAGTGGATTTCCCGAAAAAATGGATAATTTTATAAATACCAAGTAGTATGCCAGTATTTTAATGTTTAATGAATTTGTACAATATTTGAATAAATTTACGTATTTTTGAGAAATTTGATATTGAACGGTTTAAGTTTTATTTAACTTAATACAAGTATATGTTTTTGTTTTGACTCAATATAAGGGGTAGGGTCAATTATAGACAGGTTCTTAAATAAGTTAGTTGAAAGATTTAGGTTCATATAATACTTGTTTAGGAATAGGTGAAATCATGGACCGATATTGCTCATTTTCAATACCAAACAGAGAGTATTTGTGGAAAATTTCAACCACAAACTGACAGACGGACGAACAGATACATCGTCTTAGAATCTTATGAGAACTCAGAATATATATACTTTTTGGTTCTACCACCAATATTTCTATATGTTAGAAACGGAATAACAAACTCAATATAACCCCATTTTTTTGACAGTGGTTTGAAAAAGATATCGCAACCGATTTGTATTGACAGCTGAATGAAAATTTAGTGAAACTATATTCACCAAAAATATTTTTAAAAAATCCTACACATATTAGATTGCTAGTCATTTTTAAATTTTGTAGTAAAAAAATTAAGGTACGAGTAATACCTTTATTAGTGTTTGATATCAAAGGTCAAATATTTAGAAATAATATTGTGCGAAATATAAATATATTTTTCAAAATTAACCGCATTTTTGTAATCTATAATAAAGCAGCTTTAGCCATTAACCCACAGAGTCATTTATGTTACGGGGGTTACATTAAAAAAGGATTCTTTTTAACTATTTTATTATTTGTGAACAAAAAAATAATTGATTTATATTTAAACTGAAAAAGAAAGTCCTGCAAAACCATTGACCATCTTCCCTTCAATTAAATTTTCCCTTCTTAAATATTCAGAAAACTTAAGTAAAATTTGCTTTAAATATGAATAAGAAAGTAAACTCAAAGTAAATTCTTACAAACCTGCCAAATAATAAAGCAATGACTTTATTTTATCATTCAACAAACCATTAATCATAGACCTTATTTAAGGCTCTTGACATTTATACATATTATTAGATATTAAACGAAAAATGTGACAAAGTATTTATTTTTTTTTTATATTATTTCCTACAAGTCTTATTATTTAATAAAGTAAACACAGAAAATCGTTACAACTTCTTAACTGACTGGTTACACCATTTTTTTTTTCTTCTACTGAACTACCCCTCAGCATGAGGTCTCTAACTCATAGATTAATTTTTAATTTCTAATAAAACAGTCACCAATGCAATGTTTATAAAAAAATGTTGCCTTAACAGTTGGATGTCAAATATAAATAGCTGTTTAACCTTTTTGTATAAGGTTTATTAGATGTTTCTATTTAAAAAATATTTAAAATAAATAATGAACTTAGGAAAAAAACTTCAAGGAAATATTAAAAAACGTAAGTAAGTCATATTTTTTAAACCCTTCACCATTAGTGGCAATGGTATATATAAGTTTGTCATTCTGTTTGTAATGTCTCCTTTCTTTTTTATTTGCGACCCCACATAGAATATATTCTTGATCGTTATAGATAGCGGAGTCGATATAGCTATGTCCGTCTGTATGTTGAAATCAACTTTACCTAGCCCCCAAATAACTTACATACCTGATCATACATCATTATATCCGCTATAGACCCGATTCGGTTGCTATTTAAAATCGATAAAATCGGACAACAAATGGCTGAGATATAAGACAAAACCAGGACAACCTCGATTTTTGACCTATATCCGGTCACCATTTCCTATATCCTATTACTAAGTCATTACTATAGACAATATGGATATCTAATGATAGATATTTCAAACAACGTTTAAAAAGACATAGCAGTCAGTCCTACAATGGGTCAAAATCGGGATAAATTTTTTAAAACCCGATTTTATTTTCACAAAAAAAATTTTTAGTCATAAAATTTGTTTCACTAATAAATTTAAAAAAAAATTAAAAAAGATGATTACGTTTTTTTTTTGCCATCAACCCGCAAATGATAGTCTAATTTTAATAAGATTTCCCAAGACAATAGAAGAGGTCCAGTTGAGTTTAATTTTAGAATTTGCGCCTTTTTGCGCAATGGAGCACGGATTCTCAAGGCCAAAAAGGGGGGTAACTCGGGTATATATGATATATTAAAAACTATGCCAAATTTCTGTTATCGATCCTATTTAAAACATTTCAATATACAAGAAAACTACTAGAGGAGGTCTACAAATATCCTAGTACTTATATTAACTCTTACAGTTTACGAAATTTTGCATCAGTTAGTTCTAGCTACTAATGAACAAAATAACACGCATCCAAAGCAAATGAATTTTTTAAGGGCCGACCTAATGTAAATGCTTAATTAAGTTAATTAATACCATTCAATAAATTTAAAAAAGGCATATATATTCGTATTACAATTAATATTAATAGAATTCTCATCGATATTAAACTATAATTTATGCTTGAATTGAAAATTAAACATAAATTCAAATAAATGAGAACGTAATTTAATTACATTCTTATGTAAAACTCTCTAATAAGTACATATTAAATTCAATTTGTAATTAATTAATGCAATAATTAAGTGTTTGAGCATATAATGAATAAAAATATTTCCGAGTGTCAACCTATTATGCAAATATTATGCAAGTTGGCTGGTCATTTGAATATGACTTAAATAAATTATAAATATATATGGGACGACACAAAAAATTTTTATAAAAAAATAAATTTTTGAACCTTTAGTACTCTGAATTAGAAAAGATTTGGTACACATGTCTTCCATGATCATACAAACCATACATTTTTAAAGAATTTCGAAATTCGCTTTAGTTTGGTTTTTAAAGGATTTTCCAACAACAGGTGTTATTTTGGTATTCAAAGAAAAATGGAATTTTTCAAGATAAATGATCGCATGTTTATTTCATAATAAAGAGGAAGGTATGCCGTTAATAATGAAAAACAACATCAGCCAAATGGCCACCACGATCACGCTTATATCCTTTTTATTAAATTTTCCATAACCAAATCGCAAAGTGGCTGCACTATGTCCGCGATAGCCTCACGAATTCTATCTTTGAGGTCTTGAATCGACGCTGGGCTGTTGGCGTAGACCTTATCTTTCATGTGGCCCCGAAGGAAGAAGTCGCAAGGTGTCACATGATCTCCGTGGCCAATTGTGATGACCTCTTCTAGAGATACCACGGGCCGGAAACTTTTCCCGTAAAAGAGCAATGGTTTCTTTACTTGTGTGGCACGTAGCGCCGTCTTGTTGAAAGTAAACGTTGTCCAGATCAATATCATCCATCTCCGACCATAAGATACGGTGTAATGACGTTTGTGGAATGCCCAATTCCAAAGAACGAAGAGAATGGACAAACTTGGGTTTTCTTCAACACTTCGTGCTACAGCAGCAATACTCTCAGTTGTTCTTGAGCGACGTGCACAGGTTTTATTCTTCACATCACTAACTTGACCCAACAGCTCGAATTTTTTCACCAATTTCTGTATTGCGGTCCTACAAGGTGCTTCACGACGAACCAAAAATGCTTTAGTTTTGCGAACTGTGACTGCAAGATTTTCACCTTTTTTGTAGTGAATTTTAATAATTTCAATGCGTTGTTGAAGCGTGTATCGTTCCATTTTTAGTAATGGCGTAGTTTCTACTTGACAGCTACCGAAATACCGGGTGATTCAAAATAACACCTTTTGTTGGGAAACCCTGTATATGGCTTCAAAGTTAATATTGTGGTTTGTGCCTTATTCGCATAGAAAATGTCTAACAGGGTCAAATCACTCGATATCTGTGACCAGCTCACATCACCTCCACGTGAGATGACCATGCCCTCAAATCGCTTGTACAGAATGCCCAATGTGGCACGTAGCGACATCCTGTTTAAACCACATGACGTTGGCGTCCATATGATCCAATGCAGGCCAAACAATAAATGGTAATCATCGACCTATAGCTCTGGCCGCTGACAGTGATAACCTGATCAACATCGTTCTCAAAGAAATATGAACTGATTGAGTTTTTCAGCATGCTCATGTGGATTTGTATCGTCCCAAATTCTACAATTATGATTGCTGACGTACTCATTCATCCGTAAAATGGGTGAATCGCGCGGTACTTAGCCCCAGCATAAATCTCGTTTTTGAATAAATCATGTTATCATTTGCACAAGTTGATGAACGCTATATCCGTCCATAGTGGTTTGGCAAAAGAAACTGAATAAATGCCAGCCATTTCAATGGAAATTGCAGCTATCAACTGCCAAAGTTCGGAAGGCCCTATTGGAAGACCGTTTCTCATAGTCCCACTCTGAATTTTGTATGTGTTGTTAACCATACAATGGCATAAAATTGAGGACAATCTATGAGCACTTCTATTAAACCAATGTTGCAAACTAAGCTAACGATATCAATGCTTAAATTGCACACATGTGCAATAAAGTTCATTTTATTAATTAATTTATGTAATTAATAATAATAAGTTGATGTAATTATAATTCATTAAGTTCACACGTGTATTATGATGGCTGCATTTGTTTGGCGTCAAAGAAGTTTCTCACTGAAATTAGGAAAACCTCAAAAAAGTACTTTTCTTTTCATTCATCCCGCTCACCCAACAATGGCTAAACAGTTTTAGAAATTAAAAGTTTTTTAAATTGAGCTAAACATTAATTACTTTTGGAAAGTTTTCTTTTGGCGAGCCATCCTATTGACTGTGTGAATTTGTAATATGTTGCATATTAATATATTAAATTATTTACTGATACTGCAAGTATGTATGTAAATACAATTTATTGTTAATTATCAATTTCTAATAGCAACACATTGTTTAATTAGTTACATTAATATTCATAAAGTTTTATGTTTCTGTAAATAGTACTTAGATAATCAACCTTATGGCAGACAAAGTGAGTCAGTCCAGCCAGACCTTAAATGAAATAATTTCAAGAATTTTCTTTGTACTTACTGAAGTGCATGAAATATTTGTTAGTTGTAAGTAATTAGCAGACAAGTAATATCCAATTAACCCACATTAAGATGAATAATGTTTATGTAGATAATTATGAATTCACACTTAGCTATATAAAGGGTGTTGTTTTAAGCCCGATAGAACTTACGAAAGGGTTGACTGTCATACTGCGCTCAGCTTTTGACATTTATGATCTGGAAAATCATCATAAATAGATTGACGTTTGAACATCGCTACCAAATTATCCAAATTTACGTTGAAAATCAGTCATCGAAAATCAGTTCACGAAACTTATCGTAAAAATTATTTTCAGTGATGAGGCTCATTTTTGGTTTAACGGGTTTGTTAGTATACCATATGGAGTTAGACCAGAACACAACAGACTCTTCAGACTCCATTACATCCAGAAAAATGCACCAGTTGGTGTAATTCGTGTTATTTGTGACATGCAACCAACTATGCCCCAAATAGGACGTCCAGAATGGGCTTCGTCAATAACAGCCGCGGTCCACGTATGCCCAAAATCATTTTTAACTGCTTATGTCATGTATTGATCTTTCGAATTATAAAGTTTTTGATTAAAATTTACTTTTTTGTGTTATTTTTTACAATTTCAAGTTCTATCGGGCTTAAAAAAACACCCATTAGAAAGTTTAGTTGAAAGCGAAAGTTGAAAGCAAAAGAAAAAAGGTTTAAATATCATCATCATAAATTATTTAAATTAATACATTCAATAACTAGAAACGTTATTTGTATTACAGTGCACATTGGGGAACTGAAAAAAAGAAGTCCGATTTTAATAAACTTGTCCATTGCTATAGAGGAAGTGTAGTTGAGTGTCACTAGGCCTCAATTCGATTTGAATGATTTTTATATATATGTGGAATCGACTAAAAGAGATCTACAAAAAACATCACCAACAGGTTCAGATTATCTCTCACAGCTTTCGAGATACAGTACAATCTCGGTACTCGCGACTACCTATTATCGCGACGACCCGGTTATCGCGACGGCTTATTTTTTAACATTGCAGTTACTATAATCGCGACAGTTTACGATAAACAGGTTTTATTACCCACGCGACTTTTATCTGTTTGTTTTAAATTTGATTACAATGTCTATAACCAAAAAAGGGAAATTCCCGTTTTTTGATATATTAACCCTTTTCGTTGATTTTGATCTTCAATTTTGTCAGTTTATTCGTGTCATTTGTTGCGTAAATACATCTTTTAATATGGGAAAAGTTCAACATATTGTAAAACCAACAGTTTTTCAAATATTAGAGATTCCATAAATTCAATTTGCGTGAATTACAAGTTACATAAGTATTTGGTTTACCGCATTATAAAGTAAGAAAATTCAATAAAAAAGTTCATACGTACAACAGAAAGAAAGCTGAGTACCAAAAATGGAGAAAAATGCTTTATAAGTGGTTTCTAAAACAAAGTGAAACAAATGTTCCAATATCAGCAGCGATTTTATGAAAAAAATTTATCAAACCAATTCAATGCCAGTGAAGGATGGTTGATTTAAGCGTCGACATGAAATTAGATTTTTAAAAATTGCGAGCGAGAAATTGTCTTCGAAACCTCAACTTATTGATCCATTTGTGGAAGAGTTTAAGGATTATGTTGATGAGCATGGGTTGACTCTTCATCAAATCTACAATGCTGACGAATCTGGTTTATATTATAGATAGGATGCTTCCAAATCACACTCTTGTCACATGTAATGAGAAAACAACGCTCGGAAGAAAAATATGTAAAAAACGAATGAACTCTTTTGCCCTGTTCTAATGCAAATGGCACAGACAAACTGAAATTGTTGGTTGTTGGAAAATCGAAAAACCCACGCGCCTTTAAAGACTTTTTCAATAATCCTGTAATAACGCCTGGATGACAAGGACTGGTTCCATCACGAATTTATTACACGTTTAATTATAGCAATGAATCTACCACCCAATTGTACTGCGCTTATTCAACAGTTAGATCAAAACGTTATCAACTTGGTCAAATTAAATTATAAACAAGTAAGAGAACTATATTCGGGTCTGCCGAATCTTGTATACTCTTCGCCAAATTATACTTTAAAATAAAATTTTTTAAAAAAAATTATTTTTAAAATTTTTTTTTCGAAATACATAGTTTTTTTAATTTTTTTTTTTTAATTTAAAAATGTTTTTTATTTATTTATTAGTGAAAAAAATGTATGACAAAAAAATGTTTTTTTTTTTAAATATTCGGGTTAAAAAATATTTTCCCGATTTTGACCCATTGTAGGTCCAACTTACTATAGCTTTATGTACATCGTTGCAATGGACTTTGAAATATCTATCATTAGATATCCATATTGTGTATATTTATGATTTAGTAATCGAGATATAGATAAAAGATTGGCCAAAAATAGAGGTTGTTTCGGATTTTTGCTCATATATCCGTTATTTATGGACGGATTTTGCTGATTCTAAATAGGAAACTTCTCGAAAGCATGTCTGACAGAATTAGTGAAGATTTGGATGCCGAAGATATCTGGGGTCTTCAGAAAGTTGATTTCAACAGACAGACAGACGGACATGGTAACAATAATATGGTTAATTTACGATTCACATGATTGTATCAACCATTTATATGGTTACAGTAAACACGTATATGTTTGTGACAACCATTTATATGATGAATAATTTTATCATATTATGTTGTTATCAGATTATGATATGAGAGCAACATAATATGGTAAGTCCTTCATCATATAAATGGTTGTCACATACATATACGTGTTTACTGTAACCATATATATGATTGATACAATCATGTGAATCGTAAATTAACCATATTATTGTTACCACAATCATATATATAGTTACTGTGACTATAATATTGTTAAAAAATTTTAAATTGTTGCAGTACCATGCACAAATGTTGAAATGGTTACAGTAACAATGCACAACTATATTTTTTTTCTACGTGTAAATAGTAGATTCTCATCAAAAACATAGAAAATTGTTCTTAAGCAATGATATCTCAAAAAATATATCTTCCATAAATGATGGCTCATATTAATGCACTATTAACCCTCTAACCCGCAAGAGTGCCTCGATTACAAATGCATTACAAAACATTAATTATCTCAAACAATAATTATAATTTTTTTTTAAATTTAACGGTGACTTTTTGTTACAGATTTGTTAACATTTTCCTCGCAGGTAGAAATGCATTCAGACTTTTAGTTTTTGTTTTTTCAGCAATTTTGTGAGTTAGGTCATAATTTTAGCACGAGAAATTTTGTGTGCGATTTTTTTTTCTTAACCAAACCTTTTACTATCTTTTAGTCGCACGATCTATTCGATACATTTTTGGTTTTTTACTTTTTTGTTATATTTTCGCTTATATACAAAAATTAAATTGTCCGCCTTGACTCATGATCAGTTCGTACTCCACAAGAAGATCCACAGTTCAAAAGTTGTCGAAAAAGCTAAACATCCAGTTAATGATGTCCGTTATGACAATATCGACCACTTTCCAATATGGTTAGGCAAAAAATATGGTGCAAACTATGCAAAAAGTCGGAAACACAGTGTGTTAGCTTAAAATGCGAACCTGGTTCCTAAAATTAGTTTCTTATGGCTGTTCTGAATTTATTGGGTAATAATTACCCTAAAAAAATATTCGATAACCTTTTTTTAGCTTTCTAAAGTTTGCGGGTAAAAGGGTTAAGAACCAACAGAACTTGAAATGGTAAAAAATTACACAAAAACTAAATTTTAATCCAAAATTTTTTTTATTTGAAAGATCAACAAATGGCATTAACATTTGAAAATGATTTCGAAGCGTATTCTGGAGGTCTAGTTACGGGAAACTTTTTCGAGCATTGCCTCCAAGCCGTCAATTGTTGCTGATGTCAAATCGCACGACCTTGGAGGCCAATTGACAGGTCCATACCTCGAAATCAAGTTATCGCCAAATTTTGATTTCAATCAATTGATGGCTGTGGTTGCGGTTGCCGTATGGCACGTAGCTCCACATAATAAAAATTGGATACGCGGTCTAGAAATCATATACAATTGAAATTGAGCAATTTTACTCATTCTTATATACAGTTTGGAACAGGAAGGGTCCGATGCCTCGTTGAAAATTTTTGTTTCCTCACAAAAATTTATTTATTTTTGTATTAAAATTTTAACACCTGCAATGAAGTAGCATGTTTATTTTAGAAATGTAAATTATCTAATCAATTTACACCAAATCACTGCTTTAGTTTAATTGATGTTGGAGATTTTTCAGAATCAATTATATCTAAACTAATATCACAAATCGATTAAACTGTAAACACATACAAGTAAAGAATTCACAGTTTTGAATTTTATAAAATGTTAACACTACCCAGCAGCTAAGCAAGTAGTTAATGTATCCCTTATAAACTGTCACTAATGTCTGATAAGTATGATATTTTGAATAATTTGACACGTAAGTGCTGTTTGTAGTGCAGATAGAAGTCAGACAATTGTCTCAAAGTATTCTAGAGTGTAGTCATTTTAAACGTTTATTTTGTAGCGCACTTTTTTTGTAAGTAATTTGGACTCTACTCTACCTTACTTAGAGACACTAAACTGACAATTGATATCACGCTAGATTACATGGGATGTCAGTATACTTAAGCACAACGAAAGTAAACTGTATGAGAATTATATCAACACATACAACCAGATGTGTTGATATAATTCTCATACAGTTTACTTTCGTTGTGCTTAAGTATACTGACATCCCATGTAATCTAGCGTGATGTCAATTGTCAGTTTAGTGTCTCTAAGTAAGGTAGAGTAGAGTCACTTTAAACGTTTATTTTGTACTGTACTTTAGGAAGTAGTTATTTTACCCACCAGAAGTAATCTATTGGAGAGTTATCAGAGGTGGGCTTGTTTACGTACAATCGGTTATAAGACTGTCTATTGGATGTAATTATAATTGTTAATTTGAGGTCATTCGTATTAAAATAACTAGTTATATAGCTGATCAACTAATCAGCCATGTAGCAATAAGGTATATGACTCTATGTAACCGGCACCATCTATCGGACAGTCTCACTGTAATCCAAAAGGGTCAATTAGCCCCTGCTTAGGACAAGCACATGTTAAAATATCTAGGCATGTAGCTAGTTATGTAACTATTTATCATCGTATATGACAGGTAAAATCACTACTTCAAGACAGTCTCCTGGAACTGCTGGGTACCTTCTATATGTGTGAATATGGCACACATACAAATACATATACACCCAATTAAATACCGAAAAGTACACTTCATGAGTGTTTTGTAATGCACACATTTGGGGCAACAGACTGATTTCAGTTTCTAAACTCCAATCACAATCAATTGGAACAGTTTTAAAAAAGGAGTTGATGTTTGATTTTTCTCGTTTTGGGTTTTGGCAAAAATCAAGGAAGCAATTTACTAGAATTCTACATTAGTATTACGTAGATGTAGTAGCAACAAGATATTTAAAGCATTTCAATCATGTATTGTCATTTTGAAAAATGCTTTTATTCACAAACCCTATTCTCAAAACAACTAAGGACTGAGATCGAAAAATTCTTAACACACGTTTTTCATAAAAACTTTTAACCCAAGTATTATTTGATATTTTTTTTTTTATCAAGTTACTTTTGTAAAGCATGCCAGTTGTTATGTTTAATGTCAATTATGTTCATTTGTTGTTAATCTGATTAAAATGAGTGACCAGAAAAAAGTGCGTACTAAAATTATTAAATATTTTCAACAAAACCCAACTTGGTCCTACAAAAAGTTGGCTAAACAATCAAAGGTCTACCGTCAAACTGTTTCCAATGTTATTCAAAAGTACCGGGAGAACTTGTCCGTTGATAGAAAACCTGGTTCAGGTAGAAGGAATGGCTCACATGATGTTTAGTAAGCAAAACAAATAGAAAGCATTTTCAAAAGAGCTCCCAACACATCCGGTAGGAATGCAGCCCGGTAAGCTCAGTGCTCGGACTATTTGGTACGAAAAGTTAAAGCCAATGCAGGTTCAAAGACATAGAAGGATCAAAAAGTTCCTGACAGGACCGCTGCTAAAAATTTAGAGGCCAAAAACAGAGCACGGAAATTGAAGTTAAATTTTATAACAAAAAATATTCCTGCTGCATAATGGATCACGAAACGTATCTTCTGGCAGATTTTTCGCAGCTTCCGGGTCAAAATTTTGATGTTGCTGATGCTCGAGGGAATGTTGAAGAAAAGTTTAGGACCCAATAGCAGACAAAATTTCCCAAAAAGATATTGGTATGGCAAGCAATATGCAATTGCGGCAAAAAAGCCAAATATTTGTTGCAAAGAGCTCAATAAAATCCGAAATTTACATCAAGGAATGTTTACAATGAAGGATGCTTCCATTCATAAGACTTCTTAGTGTATCCACTTATTTTTGGCCTGATTTGGCACCCTATCACTATGGTAAGAAAGGTCTTGAGTGGTAAAAGACCAATAATGTGGTATTTGTACCAAGAGAGGCAAATTCTCCAAATTGCCTGGAGCTAAGGCCAGTGAAGAGATATTGGGCTCTTGTTAAAAGAGAATTGAAGATGTCTAAAAGTGAGGTAGATTTTAAACGGTGATGGAAAACCTGTTCGAACAAAGTGACATAAAGCCCTATAAAATCCATAATGGAAGGGTTTCCGAAAATGGTTCAAAATATCATCACTAGTGATTAGAACTATAAAAATATTTTTTTTTTGTAAATTGTAATAATAATTTCAATCAAATAAAAAAAAATCAAAACTGTAAGTTTAGTGGTTTCATTTTTATTAAAATATATGTATGTATGTTAAGAATTTTTCAATCTCAGTCCTTATTAAATGTGAATTGTAATTTGGAAATGAAATATGGGAAATATGAGATATGGGTTTGTTGTTAATGTTCGTAACGCCCCAAAATATTTTTCTTTTTTTCCTTTTTTATGTTATGGATTTCCTATTTTCACCCCCCTGGATCCGCGCCTGGTCTAGCACCCAACTATAAGTATGTACGTTCTTACATTATTGAATTTTAAGCAATATCATATAATATTTAGAGGCTCATGTCATTTGTAGTTTAAAGTTTCAGGTCAAAATTTAAAAAGAAATTCATGTTAACAAAAATTCCAATTAAAATAGAGTTTTGTATTTCATTTACCTATAAGTGCTTAAATATGTATATTGTACATATGTTGTTAAAAACAAAAGTATTTTAAACATTATCCATATCCAGCATGAATATATCCTTGTAAACTTCTGTCCTTTACAGCACACAAAAAATCTGATTCAGTGGTTGTATGCATTCATACGTTTGTCTGTCTGTCTTCCTTTTTGGTTCTTAACTGTTGTTGTGTGTTGTGTTGTGTGGATGTGGGTTGGTGTAAAAAATGCATCAAGCTTAATTTGTCAGATATAAAGGTAAAATTTGTGTATTCTTAAAATCCCTCTCTCTCTCTACATTCTCTCCTCTACTGCATTCCCACTATCTGTCCTTGCATATATATAGTTAACAGTACGTGTGGAATCTTGTAAATACGTATGCAGTTTTTCCATTATTCCCCATTGCCATTTAGATTTCAACTTTAGTGTTGGACTGTATGGATTCACTTATTGATATAAATGGAATAATGATGGTATGCGTTTGTAAGTAGTCATGGCAAATCACTTTAGGTGTTTGAATAAAATGCTTTTTATTTGGCAGCACAAATAATAAATCAAAAAAAAAAACATTATACACTCGTATATAAAAAAAGATATTTAACAAATTGTTATTTACAATCCATTAAGTTTTCAAAGTACTTTCATTACTGGTAGTGTAAATTGCATTGTGAATGAGTTAAAATCTGACATAGATTTTGCATATATATATGTACTTACATCATTCAAACTATAATGATATAGTGATATCAGATGCACTTAAAGACAATAGCCCAATTCACAATAGCGGTGTTCACAGTCTTGTGCATTTGTATTGTAAATTTATGCAGTGGTGTATTTCTGTATATTTTATCATATACAACATTTATACAAGATTGTGAATTGTGCAATTATTTATTAAGTCTAAGGTGCAATGAGATTAGCATAAAAGAGTTATTATAAATTACCAAGGAATTTATTTTAGAGTATAGATTTTTGGCAAAAAATAGAGCGGAAATTAGAAAAAAAATACTCAAAATAATCACACATATGAGTGTTGTTTTTGTTTTCACATAGTTTTTTTTACAAATACATTCGCACTACTTAGGTTTTTGATAACTGAGTTAGGTCTCTAAAAGTAGAGTTTCCGATCTATGTGTATTTGACTATGGTCGTAGCTTTTTGCTCTTAACTCAGCCGTTTATGAAACAATTTTTATAAGTTTTAAAACCAAAGTTGATGAATATATAAGAGGGACTCTATATCCCTCTTATATATAAATACACATGGATCGGAAACTCTCCAGTCAAAAACCTAACTCAGCTTTCAAAAAACTTAGTGGTGAGAAAGTATTAGAAAGTATTAAATCAACAGTCGTATGTGTGATTAGGGTACAATTCCCACATTTTTAGTTTCTGTAAAAAAATTCTGAAATTTACTATATTATATGTTTTTTTTAATGACTGAAGTTTCAGAATTTTAAAATTTATGAAGCAAGTTTTTACGTCTGGCCGCATATTCTGGACCATTTTCGGCAAATTCTCTTTTCAAACGAATCAGTTGCATTCGGTACAGGATACATGAGATGGTCTGGCCACATTTCAGCAGCTCGTAATAGATAGGACACTTTTGGTCTCACCAAAAGAGTATTACCCAAGGGCCATGGGTATTTGGCTTTGTTGTCGATTTGGCTGATTGTTCGGGCTCCTATGCTTCGGGTTATCGTGATGGATCAATGTTTCATCACAGGTAATGATTCGGTGTAAAAATAATTTTCTTTTATAGCGTTCAAGTATCATTTCGGACATGCAAAATCTACCTTTAATGTCTTTCGGCTTCAATTCGTATGGTGCGAAAGTTTCCTGCTTTTGGATGAATCGTGCTGCTTGCAAACGTTTTAAAATTGCTGATCGAGTAGCTCCTACTGATTTGGCAAGCTCTTGCTGAGTTTTACAACAATCTTCATGGAGTAATTCCTCAGAATGTTTGAGCGGCACTTTTTTCAAATTAAATAAGTAAAGAAAAACTTCCCGCATATGACGATCCGATGGTAAAAAAAAAACTGTATTGTTTACACTATAATGTTCAATAACTAAGTGACAATAAATGACAGATATCTACCCTTCAAAATGACATATAAGTTATTAAAAACATAAACGGCTTTAAAAAGAATCGCCATCAATGATAAATTCAATTTGCAAAAAGTTCAAATTGAAGAGGAAAAAGTATGAAATTTTCGAAAAGTATGGAAAAATTTTTGAGAGAATGATCATCTTATAATGAGAGCAAAGCGAAAGTAACTATCTAAAATGGACATTTCTCTTTTTTCTTGTTTAAAAGCTGGTTTGGTATTGGCATATTCACGAATAAATGGAGATAGGAGACTGTGCTTCAATATCACTTATAAGATATATCGTAGAGTTTACTCCACTGTCTATAAGGATTTAGAATATATTTTATTATTCGATCACAAATGCGTGATGTTTTTGGCTATCACGTGGTGGTATGCCAAAAATTTCGCCAAAATCAGTTATATCCCTAATGTATGTACATATTTTTCTCGTCTACCAATTTAAATTTCAATAAATTTTCTACAAATCTGAGGTGCCCTATTTTATGGTGAATGCGGTATTTTAAACGGAAACGATGCTAGAAATGGTTTATTATTAAATTTCACAGTTCTCAATTTATACAAATGATTAGAATTTTCTGATAAAGTGTATTTTTGAATATACAAAATAAAAATAGCTGATTATTCTATGATTATTACAAACATTAATTAAGTTCATTTAATACTCACATACATAAGTATGCATCTACGAATACAGGAAAATAAAACTACAATAATTGCATAATTACCGCCATAAACATAAGATACATAATCGAAAATGAAAAAAACAGATAATGTCATATGTACAACAGCCGCAACACAAAAAATTAAAAGCAACACGAGCAAGTACAACTGTTGCTATTAGGGCATTCGTTCGAATAATCGTAAAATTTCTTTTAAAAATTACCATTTTCCAATAAAAAAAAATAATTTTTGAATATTTTTAGGATGAATAATTTAGAAATAGGTATATTTAGTACTAAAATTAAGGAACACAGTTAAGAAAATCAACTTTATCAGCCAAATAATAATTTTTTAATAAAACGTTATGTAGGTATGTATTTAAATTGTATAAAACGAAAAACATTTTTAGCTAAAAATTTGTGATATATCAAAATTTTTGAGTTTAAAATGCATAAAAACAAATGCTTACAAATTAAAATATTGAGAAAATCAATTCAGTAAATAATCTATAAAAGCATAAAACATTTTATTATTTTTTAAATAATAAACTCACCTGGAATAGAATTTACATTACTTTACATATATATGTATGCATTTATTACATTATTATCTTACAATTAAATACCCGAACCGATTACCGTTTTATTTAAACTAGTTAGAGAATTGGCAACTCTACTATGCTTCTTTATTAAATTCAAAACAATGATGTTGTTTGTGTAAAAACACTTCACTTTTTTTACTCTGCTTTTAACTATTTTGTTTTTACTCTCATTTTCTCATTCCTGCTTTTTCCGTGTGCAAAAACATTAACAAACAACAACAACACATGTCAATGCACAGAATCACGCGACTCAAACACACACACACACTCAGGTGTAAAGGGCTTTTGTTTATAACAACGACAACAACCACTAAACACCGCTAAATAAAACAACAACAACAAAATTATTGCATACACAATTTTTTGAGAATGATGATTGTATTTTTTTCCACTGATTTCTATAATTTTTAATAACTATTTTTTTTTAAATTATATTAGGATTATATTATATTAAGTATTTCTACATTTTCACTATATTTATTGAGCATTTAATGACGGATGACTAGACAAAGTATAACGACGAATTTAAAACGAACGATTTTAGAGAAGACCGTGTATGAACTAAAATTTTTGACAAACAGAGTAGAGTTGCCAGTGTAAATGGAATTATATTTAATAAGAGGATTTTATTCACATGCTATTTAAGGGCAAAGAGCCTTAGGTAGGGACCTATTCCAGTTTTTAATATGAGCTAATCAAAAGACGACAAAATTTATCTTACACATTCATAACACAGCGGAACATACATCTTCATCCTCATTACTATGTTATACATACTTGTTTTTTTCGAAATATCGCGTTTTTTATTTTCACATTACATACTCTATTTTTGGTGTTTTTCTATTAAAATTAGGGTAATACAGCATAGAATGTGATTTTTTTTCTGCAAGAAACTGGTGTACATAAACATATGATTCTTTTGAGTATAATAATTCTGGTGCATGTTTTGGAAAATTTTTCTGATCTTTCCAGAATGTAGAAATTTAAATAACGCGAATTTTGTAATTACGTGATATACAGCGGTTTGGTTAAAATATCTTAAAATGTTTATCAAAATGATAATATCAAAAGCACTACTATTTTTTGTATAAAATTTAGTTTATTTTATAGAAAAAATTAATTTTTACATGCATATAGATTTATTTCTACATTATATATAACCAGGAATTGTCTATGTTGCGAATTGGAATTCCAAATTGTATCCAATCTTAAAACTGTGTCTGTAATTGATTTTCGATGAGCTTTAAATATACTTATATACGACACAAATGTAACAGCATAATAAAATAATTTAAAAAAAACACAGGAATTTCAGGAAAAACAGAAATATTGATTGTTTAAGTAGTTTTTTCATACAATAAAAAAAAAAATTCGGAGATTTTCCATGATGACGCTAATCCACAAAAATTAATCTTTAAGTTAAGTATAATCATTCAAGTTACGAAAATTTTTCAAATTTTTTTAATACGAAAAACATATGGAAAATATTGTAAAACTGTTATTTGGAAATTGTTTAGTATATTTTCAGCGAATTTTCAATATTTTTATATAAATTAGTTTATTGATATGTTTTTATTGTATATCATGAAAAAATGTTGAACCCTTTTACCATGGGTCAAACTTATAAGGGTGAAACTGAAAAAAAGTTAATTTTCAATATCGTTGCGATATCACCAATATATCCTGGAATTGATGTCAAAGAAAAGATAATTTTAGAATTTGTAGAATACCAGTACAAAAATGTTTTTTTTTATTTAGTCTCCATTTCTGAAATATTCAACAAATAAGAAAAAAAAACTCTTCACAAAATTACACTTTAAAATACAAATTTTAAATATTATATTTTTTTGTAAAAAAAAAATGGGGTTGAAAAACATTTTTCCTGATTTTGACCCATTGTAGGTCCAAATTACTATAGCCTTGTATACATCGTTGTAATAGAAATTTGAAATATCTATCATTAGGTATCCATATTGACTATATTAATGACTTAGTAATCCAAATATGGATCAGAAATAGGCAAAAAATCGAAGTTATCCCGGTTATTTCCTTATATCACAGCCACTTGTGCGACGATTTTCTCGATTTCAAATAGCAACTGAATTGGAAAAATTTCTGATACATTGATGTATCAATCATGTTTGTAAGTTATTTAGGGGAATTGGAAAGTTGATTTTAACCAACAGACGGTCATGACTATATCGACTCCGCTATCTATAACGATCCAGAATATATATACTTTATGAGGTCGCAAATGAAAAATTTAGAAATTACAATCGGAATGACGAACTTATATATACCCCTGCCACTCATTGCAGATTCGTTCACAAGACTAGTAGTTTATAATGTTATACCATGTTTGTCACACTGAACACTTCATTAGAAACTACATTCTTTTTTAAATAGACTTTGAATTTTCCCACCAAGATTAGAACGTTATGAAACTTAATTTAGAAACTTGTAAAGATCTTCGAGATGAAATTTTATGCAATAGAGTTATAATGATTTTCCAATTAATAACAAATCAATATGGATATAATTTATAATCTCTTTTAGTCAAACCCCTTAAAAATTTACTAAAAGTCTTATACGAATTTGAAAATAGTTTGTAATCTAATAGAGTCTTTCAATCAACAATTATTTCATAATTTTATTATTATTTCTAATTTATTATTATCATTAATATATATTAATAATTATATATTATAATTAAATTATTAAAATGCTTCGGGTTAAAAATTGTATATATTATTAAATTATTCGAATAATATTTTTTACTCGTTATTCGTTCGAATAGTCGACGAAATTTTAGCAAATAATCGATCACTCGAATAATAAAAAAGTAAAATCTTTTATTAGATTATCCTGGTCCTTAACCGTTCTTAAAAAATTTAAAAACAATTAAAACGCGATAGGACCTAAATGAGGAAAAAACAAAATTAGTTATTTGCTTATAGCAAACGTATGTGTCCAAAGATATGTTAATACAATTTTGGATTAAAATATATGAAACATTTTCGTCGGACTAATTACTATACATATTTTGTTCCCAATAACATTTAACTGCATTAATCTAGCATATAATTTTTTTTATTAAAAATCATTTAAAAGTATTTTTTTAAGTAAAAAATAACACAAAAAAGTTTTAATCAAAAATTATTCGAAAGCTCAATACGTGACCTTAATATTTGAATATGATTTCGGGCATATGTTCTTGACGATGCGCATAATGGACGTCTAATTGTCAAGGCGTCAATTGTTACTGGTTTATGCTGATAAATCTAAATATTGGTCGTAAAACCAAAAATTATATATATATCGTGGATCCTTATAAGCTTCTGAGACGATCTAGATACGTTCGTCTGTCTGTCTATAAGTCTGTTGAAACACGATAGGGCCCAAACGAAAAAAGCTACCTGGTTGAAATTTTCCACAAATACTCTCTATTGATAAGGTTTATTTGGTATTAAAAATAGGCAATATCGTTCCTTGATTTTACCTAGCCCCCATACAAATGTCCCTCCGGAATACAGTTTGAGCAGTCGCAAATATGTTGATTTATGATACATTTTTGTACAAATTACTTTAAGTACTCTGAAATTATGTGTCCCTAGTTCCCATAAAAGGTCCCCCTCAGAAAATGACTTTAACATTAAAAATTGTATTATAATAATTAATATCGTGAGAAATTGGATAAAAACAAGTTTTAATTGACCATACCCCCCTATATAACCACTCAGAAAAATAGTTTATTGTCAATAAATAATTTATATATAATGATATTAACATACATTTCGACATACATAAGTCATTTAAAGTTTTAAGCAATTAATCACCTTATCTAACTCTGTGCACTTCGGACCATAACTGATTCAAGTCCCCATAGTAGGACAAAACTACATTGATGGTGGGTATATAAGATTGGATACAGACGAATGACAAAATCAATGTTCCACCCATTTTTTGGTTGTGGGTATAAAAATACCGTTTATATCAGCTCATTATGAAACATTTTGAAAAATAATTATAAATTAAAACAAATACATATAAATGCAAATACATACATATTCGATTACACAGGAGAACAAAACTGACATTTTGGTTTGGTGCAGCGAAAAATGTTGACAATTCTAAGAAATTTTCTCCAAGAAACCATAGGTCTAAAATCAAATCCTATCTTGCTCATTTCGTATTTTATCCAATAAAAAAAAAAAACTATTAAAAAATAAAAATAATACTGAAATATCATGGAAGAAATACGAAATGCGAAAGATAGGATTTGATTTTAGACCTATGGTTTCTTGGGGGAAATTTCTTACGATTTTTCTATACGATTTTTCGTGAAAAAAATCGACCCCCCTAGTATACATATATATGTAAGTTTGTCATTCCGTTTATAATTTCTACATTTTTCATTTGCGACCCCATAAAGTATATACATTCTGGATCGTTATAGATAGCAGAGTCGATATAGCCATGTCTGTCTGTCCGTCTGCCGGATGAAATCAACTTTCCAAATCCCCTAAATAACTTACAAACATGATTGATATATAAATATATCGGGAATTCTTCTAATTCAATCTATATCTGGATTACTTAAGGTAAGGTCAGACTACGCAAATTATTTGACACAAGATGTTTCATGTGTTTCATCAAAACTACATCAAATAATCCATGGGTTAATTTTGTGGTCACACTGTACACATTTATTTGCCATATTTGTTTCATCTAACTACACCGAAATACTATCAAACACACGAACAGGAAAATATATTTGTCTTGTGGTCACATTTATGGTAATATTTTTTCTAAATAATTATTAAATAAAACTGCAAAAAACTTTACTTTATTTCATCAATAAAAAAGACATTTCTAGAAAGTAAAATATTACAAGATTTTGCTTTATATTTGAAAGAATTGTGAAATTTCAGTACTTTTATTTAAACGTCAAATATTTTATGTTTCTAGTTTGAACAGAAAATATTTTTGCACGGCAAACAAGAAAACAGCTGAATTTGGTCAAACAAATTTATTTGCCGATAAGAAAACTTTCATGTAATGTGACCATTGTGTGACCACTAAACAGCAAATATTTTCCTTCATTTTGTGTGATTTTTTATTTGATCTTGCAATTCATTTGCAAGATCAAACAGCATTAAATAACAGCTGTTGCATCATGTGTTATCGCAAAAGTAGTGTTGCTATATATTAAATTAAAAATCGCTAAATAATGAAAACAAATCGCGAAAAGAACTCAAGCTTGAAATTATAATTTGTTTGAATTTTATACGATTTTCAATACGGAAAATTTAAACTCTATTTAATACTTTAAATGCTACCACAAACACAATAAAATGTCAAAAATTAATAAAAAAATGTTTTTTTTACGTTGTGCAAAATGGGCGTATTTCGGGAATGAAAACTGTGCTAGAAGTGTAGAAAAAAATTATAAAATTCTGTGTGTTAAAGAATTAACGTGAATTGAACTATATTTAATATAGTAAATTTTTGGTTAAAATTTCGAGACATTTGCTGTGTTTACATTTCTCACAAGGGTTTTATGTGTAATACATAAGAAAGTATGGTCGGTCATTAAATATTATTTTTAATTTTGATAATTTATTTTTCGTAAATTATTTTCGGAAGTTGGCGTTATATGGAAGCTATGACCAATTATGGACCGATCGCCATGAATTAGATCACGTAATTTATGTCTATATGAAACTTATTTCTGTTGAATTTTATGTGGATACCAACATTTTAAAGAGATTAATGCTCGTTAAAATTATTTTCGGAAGCGTGACTTATATGGGAGTTATGACTAAAAAAATTTTGAACCCTTTTTACCATAGGTCAAACTTATAAGGCTGAAACCGAAAAACGTTAATTTTCAATATCCTTTCGATATCACCAACATATCCTGGTGTAATAGAGTAATATTGAAAAGTAGAGAGTCGGACTAAGTACTTGTTATACTTTGGTTGAAACTATATATGTAGAGGGAAAAAAGAAGAATTGAAATGATTTTTTTTAATAAATATTATTATGTTCACGGAAATGCTTACTTTTTTACATAAATTTTTAATTAATTGCAATTCAATTACATTATCTAAAGATTTAGAATAACAATTTTTGCATGACAACAAAATCAGAAAAGTAAAAAATACTATTACTTATATTCTTCTTCTGCAGTAAAAAAAATTAAACAGATCATACTATTTTAGAATTAATGTTTAATTGCAATCAAATCATACTATTTATGTATGTCTAAACTATTTTCTTTGATTTTAAATTCAATCTACAAACTTTCAATAAATATTCCATACATTTAAGCAGTTTTAAATTTTGTAAATAGACAAACTCCATGTATAAAAAATAATCAAACATCAGACTATGTTAAAAATATAAATCTCATAAAAATGCAAAAATCGCAACATAGACTTCATGTCTTCAATTAGTTTTTCTCCCAGTATGTCATTCTAGGCTGAATGACTTTTATGTGAAGAAGAAGACTTCATTTATTGATGCCGTTTTTTAGTGAAAATAATTTAAATAACAAATGTTCAAGAAATATTGAATATGTATTTATAGTAAAAGAATAAAAATAGTGAAATTGTGTCTTTTATTTTGTACCAAAAATATTTAAATAATCTCCTTTTATTTTTCCGCCATGCTGTGCAAATAATTTTCAGTTTTTACTCTATTTGATCAAACAATTATTTGATGAAAGTATTTGATATAGTGTGACCACACGGCAAATATATTTTCTGATTCTTTTTCGCAGCAGTTTGGTCAAACAAAAAGTGACAAATTATATTCAGTATATGATAACAAAATTCAATAAAACTTTAATAAAATAATTGCTTTACAATTCGAAATAAGTGCTTTAACCTAAAAAAGATTTGTAAGAACAAATTATATATTTTTTACGCATTTTTATAGCTAGTGGTCACACTATGTTCACATTAAGAAAATATTTTGTTTGCCGACAAATAATTTTGTTTGACTAAAATCATCTGTTTTGTTGTTTGCTCTATATTTTATTTGTGGTCAGATTCGGGAAATGAAATATTTGACGATAAACGTCAAATATTAGCTGTGTCTGACCGTACCTTTAGTCATTTATATAGACAATATGGATATCTAATGATAGATATTTCAAAATCCATTGCAACAATGTATACGCTATAGTAATTTCGACCTACAATGAATCAAAATCGGGAAAAATATTTTTTAACCAGAATTTTTTTTAACAAAAAAAATAAATTTTAAATAAAAAATTTAAAAAAAAAAATCGAAAAAAAATTTTTACCAAAAAATTTTTTTTTAATTTTTTTAAAAAAAAAAAATATATTTTGAGAAACAATTGAACAATTTTTTTTTTTTTAATTTTATTTAGCTTAAAATATTTAAAATTTGTATTTGACAGTATAATTTGGTGTAGGGTATATATTCGAATATTTTTTATTCTAAATTGAAAAATGTTGTTCATTCGAATAATAAATATATTCATATTCATATAAATTTATTCGATTAATCGATTAATCGAATAATTTTTTATTCCAAATTGAAAAATTTTATTCATTTGAATAAAAAAAGTATATATTTTTCCTCAAGGACCGATGTCTTGGAACATTTTTGTCTACTCCCAATAATAATGAAAAGTTATATTGATGGTGGCCGAAATATACGAAATGTTGACGAAACTAATTTTGAGTATGACGTATCATCATCAAGATTACGTTAAAATAGACAAAGAAAATGATCCTCAAATTTATATAATTGGTGTAACAATGTATCCCTGATGTCTGATAGCTTTGCTGTCTCTAATTTCTTTATTTGTTGTCATTTGACTAGCGTCACTTAAGTGTCTCTAAGTAATCTACAGTGTAGTCACACTTAAAACGTTTATTTGGTACTGCACTTTAGAAAATTTTTATTTGACCCACCAGATGTAATGTACTGAAAAGTCAATTGTCACTTAGTGACTTTTTGTATTCTGAAGAATAGTCTAGAATATACCTGTATGAAATCTCAAACAAAAATGTTGGATTTAACGTATTCGTCAATGCTAAATTTACTCACAAGAGCTGCAGGAAAGCCAATAACAACTATATTTGTAAAGTGTGGCCAACAACATAAAAACCGGTAACTAATTTTCCCACTTCAGTCTGACGCCGTTTATATAAAAGTTTGCTTTTTGTATGTCTGCCAGTATGACTGCTGTCTTATTGCAACATTGTAAAATACCAACTGTATTAAATACAACAAATAAGGGGTACAAGTGTGATATTACAAACACACATAAACCACGTTTTCAATTCCTTGTACGCCACCATATATAAAATCTTTTTCTGAGTCGATTTGGTCACAAACTATAAAGATTACTTGATCAAATTTGTTACAGGGTCTATTTTTATTGAAATTTACATATATGGCATTACTTAGACCTTATACAAAGGTCTTCATGCAGTAACTAGTTGGTATCTTGATAAAATTCAGCACAAATATAATGAAAAAAGGCCTACTTCCGAAATTCTCTTTAACCCTGTAGCACCTCTAATGCCCTCTTCAGCTATAGCGGCCACTTTTATTCTTATACAAACGAATTATCATTAAACCATTTCATTTAATTCAATATTCTGTACAAACTCCACATTTAAGCCGTTAAACATGTCTCAACAGCACCAAGAGCACACCGAAACTAAATATTTATCTACAAGACCAATACAAAACAAAATTAAACTTTTTTAAACATAAATTCATTTGTATAAGCAACAATGTTGTTAGAGATGTGTTGCTAAGCATGTTGCTGAAGTTAATATGTGGATGCTATATACATATTGCAGTAAATATGAAATATACAAGGAGGAATAAAATAAAGCAACAACTTGAGGAACAGGTTCGTGTAGGAAACCCATACTAATGACAAAAAACATAACTCTAATCAATGGCTTGTATGAAAAGTGTATAAGTACAATATGTTGCTTTTGTATTCGTGCATTACATCAAACATGTTGTGTTATGTTTGTTATTGATGTAGCATTTCTGTAAATACCCTAAAGTCTTTGAAGCTTTCACAAAATAATCAAACATTTTATTTATTTTAATAAATGCTTAATGAGAATTCAAAAGTATAATCAAAAGGTTGTTTTTTAAGCCCAATAGAACTAACGAAAGGGTTAACTGTCAAACGAATTGTCATATTGCGCTCACTTTTTAATATTTATGATGAATATGCTCTGGCAAATCATCTCGAATAGATTGACGCTTGAACAACTGTACCAAATTATTCAAATTTACTTTGAAAATCAGTCATCGATTCGCGTAACTTATAGACTTCATGATGGCTGATCAAGCCATCCGTCGAACTGTGGATAGATGTCATACCACATACTCTTCAAATGATACAATATCACCATCACTTCGAAAGAATGTGCATACTAAAGAGAATATCGCCGCTGTAATCGAAAGTGTGCAAGAAGATTCAAATTTATCGATTCTTTGTCGGTCGCAGGAATTGCGGATCTGTCGTGGAAAATTTTGATCAAAGATCTTGGCCTACACACGTATAAGATCTAGCTGGTGCAGCAATTATATCCACGAGACCATATACAAGGTGGCGCAAAAGTAAACTTCCGATGTTTTTTGGCTGTAATTAAAAAAAAAAAAAAAATTAAAAACTTTGATTCTTCTTGTGGATTATTTTTATTTGGTCTTTTAATTTTTTTTACATCAAGTCGAGAATATGATGTTATGTAAATAGCCGCCGCCACAGTTGATTGTCATTTGAGCCCTTTTTATGGCATTTTCCATCACTTTGGCCAAAACTTCCGGCGATATGTTCTCACATTCTTGACCTATATTGTCTTTAAGAACTGCAAGAGTCTGAGGCTTGTTGAAATAAACCCGCGACTTCAAAAAGCCCCACAAAAAGAAGTCTGGAGCGGTCAAATCATGCGATCTTGCTGGTCAGTGCAAATCGCCAAAACGGGAGATTAGGCGCCCGGGAAATGCATCCTTCAGCATATCGGTTGAGGCACGTGCAGTGTGTGCCGTTGCACCGTCCTGTTGGAACCACATGTTTTCCAATCCCAATTCATCAAGTTGCGGCAAAACGAACTCGTTGATCATTGCTCTGTAGCGCTCACCATTCACAGTAACCGTTTGGCCCGTGACGTCTTCGAAGAAAAAAGGTCCGATGACTCCTCCAGCGAAAACAGCACACCATACAGTGACTTTGAGCGGGTGTAATGGCTCTTCGTGGGTTACACGCGGATTTTCAGTGCCCCAGAAGCGTAAATTTTGCTTATTTACGTACCCGCTAAGATGGAAATGGGCCTCATCACTCATGATTATTTTTGATAAAAATCATCTTCCTCTTGGTGGTGATTAAGGATGGCTTAAGCGTATGTTAGACGCGATTGGCGGTCAGCAGCTAACAGCTGATGCACCATCTGGACTTTGTACGGAAACATCTTCAAATCGCGTACCAAAATTCGCTGTAAAGACCGTCGACTGATACCCATTTACGTGGCACGTCGTCTGGTCGACGGCGCTTCCATGACATCCTCGGCTACAGCAGCAATATTCTCTGCAGAACGGCTACTCCGGGGTCTGCCACGCCTGGCAGCATCTCGTGTTGTGCCAGTCTCTTCGAGGCGAGCGGCTAAACGTCACAGTGTTTCACCAGTAGGCGTTGGACGGCCAGGAAATCTGCGACAAAATTCACGTTGTGCCAAAGTCACCGACCGATTATTGGTCAGATAAATAGTCAGCAATATTCCGCGTTCTGGAGCAGTGTAGCGTAACATTGTTTATTAACGTGTATTTCGCATGTGTTTACTACACAAATGTCAAAACAGAACTGACATTAGGGGCCAATCGCAAAATTTATAGCATTTTCTGATAGGAGGATTACTTTTGCGCCACCTTGTACATGGTTTTTTCGCTGTTTGCGCTTTTATCGCAAAACGATATTCAGCGATGCGACTTCTTTTTTGGCTTGTTAATAAACAAAAATTGGCGCATATGGAGTAAGACCTAACCACAACAGATCTTATAGACTCCATAAAATCCAGAAAAATACAACGTTTGGTGCGGTTTAAACGCTGCACAGTGGTTTAGAATTTTTTTTTTTTTTTAAATAATTCGGTTTCTCAGGAACTGTTTGAGATATTGTTACAATATTTCACATGTTTAGAGCTGAGGTATTTTCGAGTTGATTAGCAGTTGTTCAGCTTCCTAGCGCTAATGGGGGCCAGTGCGTTGCCCCTCAAAGTTGGTTACTTTGGGTCTCAATTTTTTTTTTTTTTTTTTAAATCGCCAAAAATCCATTTATGGTCGGAATGAGCTGAAGATCTTCAAAAAAGACCCTTACATGTGTAGGTTATCTCTATTACTTGAAGAGATATTTAGTTTAATTTTTTTTTTTTTTTTTAAATTTTCCTCTATGTTTTTATGGTTTTTTAGATGTAGCGGGCCTACCGAGGGTCGAATTTTTTTTCTAAAATATCAGCTATATTGGTGATAAAATTCTAAATAAAATAAAAACAACATGCTAACAGTTATCTTGTCCCTATAAAAAGTTAAACTCAAATTTGGAACATGTAAAAAGTGTTTTCCCAAAAAGGCCCATATATTTTTTCTTTTGTAGAAACAAATTTTCTTAGTGACTCTATACAATTTTTATATGATCCAGAAAGAGAATTTAATGCAAAAGCGTGTATGGTAAATTTTGGCTCACTTAAGCAGACACAACACCCACCAGACCTATCAAAACTTGGCCAATTTTTAAAAAAAATTTCATATTTAAGTAAAAAATTCTAAAAAGGCAAAGCACCGATTCTCGAAAAAGCTTCATATTTGTATAAGCCTATATGCTTCTTAAATATCTGACAACTTTTTTTACTATCACACGGTAAATAACATCACAGTAGGCACTTTTCTAAAAAAACCCAATTTTTGGAGCACATTTTCCTCGGTTTAGGAATTTCGGTATTTGAAAACAAAAACTGTCAAAAATTATAATGTCGTTGATTTAAGGATAATTGAGGGTATATAAGTTCCAAATTATGTTATGATATATTTAACCGTTAAAATTTTACATTAATTCAAATTTTATATTTTTCTTTATGAAAAAACTATATTATAATTTTTTAAGTTTTTAAAGTAAATGACGTTCCAAAAATTTATAAATTTATCTAATTTTACTTAAATATTAATCTTCAAGTCCTATGATTTTCAACAATATCAAATACTTATATAAAAAGCCTTTATTTACTCCTTAGAAGTTCCACAAACCTTGCCCCCTTTGGAAAATTTTTGAATTTTTTCATATATTGCATGCAAAATGTTGCTAACATATCAAATGTAAAAAACTTGATTTCGAGTAATGAACCTGTCAATTAGCCTCCAAGGTCGTACGATTTTACACCTCTCGACTATTTCCTGTGGGACCACGAGAAGTCACTATGCGAATAGTCAGCAACAATTGACAACTTGGAGATCAACATTGTTCGTGTTATTCGTGACATACAGCCAGCAATGCTCGAAAATGTATTCCAAAATCGGACATCCACAATGCACTTCGTTAACAGCCGTGGTGGACATAAGCACGAAATCATTTTCAAAATGTTAATGAATAAAAAAATGTTTACGATTTGTGCACATTCGGTGTTGACACCGAATGGTATCAAATCGTTTATAGTAGTTAAAAATTTGTATAAATTAGTTTGCTTCCAAATTTTATGAAGATCGGTCCATAATGGGTCATAACTTTCATATAGATCCCCAATTCTGAGAAATGCTTCAAAGCGAATATGACATAATAGCGTAATTACACAAACACATCCAAATAAATAGAACCACACTTTCCGTACATCATTCTTCTTAATTTCAATATCCAAATACAAACTTACATTTTCATATTATTAAATAGTAAATGTCAGCAATTAAAGTGTTGTATTCGTATACGAATCCTTGAAATAGCATAGTCTTTAGTAAAACCAATACGTACATAGAAAGCTGTTGTCAATATTAAATACTATACTGTGCGGTAGATTATACTCAGGCGCGGATCTAGTTGATAGTTTTGGGAGGAGGGGTCAACTTTTTTATATATATTTTTTTTTTCCAAATTAAAAATTTGTTAAGTTTTTAATAGATTTCTTTACGATGAGAGTAGCGAAGACAGTAGGGTTCCTAATTCTCCAAACCTTTTCCCCTCTCCTCCCCCCTTAAATACGCACCTGATAGTAAATACATACATATTAGTGTTTCAGTTAATCTAGTCTAGTGTATATGTGTCGGTTGTTTTATCTCTCTATGAATTGGTTTCATTTTAATGCAAAATAAATGCGATTCGTTGAGTTGGAAACCAAACATAAATTAAAGACCAACAATAATAAGAAACGTTAAAGACATAAGCTTGCCCAGCAGTTCTGGTGATTTATTACAAACAGCTTCATAAATGGAAATATAAAAAAAAAAATAATTCACTACTGTTCTGACAAATGTCGTCATGTTAAACTATTTCGCATTTTCAGGTCTTTATTACACCTACAGAAATAATATAGTTGAACAAGATCACTACAATGATTGCAAGTCTTTTTTTTAACAATATTATGGTCACAGTAATTATGATTGCGACAACCATAATATATATGTGAAAGTTACGATCTACATGATTGCAGCTTATGTATATGTTAGTGGCAATCATTTTTATGTTGGTCTAAGATTATGGTTATCACAATCTGAGAGCAACATATTATGATGCATTGATTCATCATATAATAATATACTATATATATGCAGCATTAGTTCAAACTACTACCCATGTGGAGTATAGTAAACCAGATAATAACATTTTCGTATCCAAATGAATATATTAATGATATCTTCTGTATCAGTCAAAATAGAAAAACAAATTATTAAACGATTATATATGTAGATTTGTATTACTCGTCAATTTACATACAGTCAAATCCCGGTATAACGAATCTCACTTTAACGAAAATCCGATATAACGTACAACCACATTTTTTACATTAGCTACCTTATATAACGAACGTTTCAACAATTTTGTACTCGATTTAACGAATGCTGTGAAAAATAAAACAAAATCAAACGAACAATAAAATTTTTAACATTGACAGTTATATCAATCTATCAAGAATGGCTCAAATAATCATCTATTTCTAAAGAATGATGTGGAAAAGGTGTTTAATTGTTGATTACTCGACCAGAGGTAAAAACACATAGCAAAATTGCTTTAATATCAAGAGCCATAGAAACACAAAAAGGTTTTATAATGGTGGATTTCATGCAAGTGATATCTGTGTTCAAAAATCCTGGAAGAATGTTATCGAAGAATAGACTCACAATTTTGGTTTTCTGTTCTGAATGTGGAACACAGAATCTTTGAAAGGCAAAGAAACGCCACTTGTTTCGTAACGAAGTGTTGTTGTAAATTATCTTCATTAAAATAATGGATATTTTCAATGGTAGAATAATCTTTAGAACCGAAATTCGTTTCAGTGATGACGTTATTAATCCTTGGTAATGACTCAAGTCAAAAACTACTAAATATGAAAAAAATTTAGACGATTGTCATGTCTCCTAATGTCACACCGCTTAAAACTTATTCAAAAAATAAATCTCGATATAACGAATTTTTCGATTTAACGAATGGACCTGACAACATATCGTTCGTTATACCGTAATTTGCCTGTATTTATATTTTCAAAATTTAAGGAGTGAAATCGAAAAAACACACGTTTTTCATTAAAGCTTTTAATCCAAGTATTATTTGTTTTTTTTATTTTTTTTTTTTTTTTGATCGAGATACCTTTAAAAAGTTTGTCAGTTATAATGTTTAATGTCAATTATGTTCATTTGTTGTTAATCTGATTAAAATGAGTGACCAGAAAAAAGTGCGTACTAAAATTATTAAATATTTTCAACAAAACCCAACTTAGTCCTACAAAAAGTTGGCCAAACAATGAAAGGTCTGCAGTCAAAATGATTCCAATGTTATCAAACAGTATCGGTAGAACTTGTTCGTTGATAGAAAACCTGATTCAGGTCCACATTATGTTTCTAAAGCCAATAAATAGAAAACATTCGGTTAGCTCAGTAATCGGACTATTTGGTACGAAAAGTTAAAGCCAATGCAGGTTTTAAGGCATACAAGGCTCAAAAAGTTTCTGACGGGAACTGTGCTAAAAATTTAGAGGCCAAAGACAGAGCATGGAAATTGAAGTAAAATTTTATATAAAAAATATACCTGCTGCATAATGGATGACGAAACGTATGTTCTGGCAGATTTTTCGCAGCTTCGGGGTCAACATTTTGATGTTGCTGAAGCTCGAAGGAATGTTGTAGAAAAGTCTAGAACCTAAAAGCAGAAAATTATCCCAAAAAGTTCTTAGTATGGCAAGCAATATTCAGTTGCGGCAAAAAAGCCAAACATTTGTTACAAAAGGCTCTAATTACCGAAATTTACATCAAGGAATGTTTACAAATAGGAATGCTTCCATTCATAAGACTTCTTAATGTTTCCACTTATTTTTGACCTGATGTGATATCCTGTCACTATGGTAAGCAAGCTCTTGAGTGGTACAAGAACAATAATGTGTTATTTGTAACAAGATAGGCAAATCCTCCAAAGTGCCTGGAGCTAAAGCCAGTGAAAAGATATTGGGTTCTAGTTAAAGAGAATTGAAGAGCACCAAAAAGGTGTCCAAAAGTGTGGTAGATTTTAAACGGAGATGTACAACCTGTTCGAACAAAGTGACAGAAAGCTCTATAAAAACCTTAATGGAAGGGTTTGCGGAAAAGGTTCATAAATTCATCACTATTGATTAGAACTTTTAAAATAATATTTTTTTGTAAATTGTAATAACAATTTCAATAAAATAAAAAAAAAACAAGTAAGAGAGCTATATTTGGCTGTGCCGAATCTTATATTCCCTTCACCAAATTATACTTTTAAATAAGAATGTTAAATATTTTTAGGTAAACAAAATTAATTTTTTTCTCAAAATTGTTTTTCAAAATTTAAAAAAAAAAAAATTTTTTTCGAAATTATTTTTTTTTATTTTTTTTCAAATTTTGTTTTTTTTTTTAATTTATTAATGCAAAAATTTATGAAAAAAAAAAATTGTTTGTTAAAAAAAAATTCGGGTTAAAAAATATTTCTCCCGATTTTGACCCATTGTAGGTCCAAATTACTATAGCTTTATACACATCGTTGCAATGGACTTTGAAATATCTATCATTAGATATCCATATTGTCTATATTAATGACTTAGTAATCCAGATATAGATAAAAAATCGAGGTTGTCCCGGTTTTTTCCCTATATCTCAGCCATTTGTGAGCCGGAAGAATTCTCGATATATTGATGTATCAATTATGTTTGTAAGTTATTTTGGGGGCTACCGAAAGTTGATTTCAACATACAGACGGACACACGGACATGGCTATATAGACTTCGCTATCTATAACGATCCAGAATATATATAACTACTTTGTGGGGTCGCAAACGAAAAATGTATAAATTACAAACGGAATGACAAACGTATATATACCCTTGCATGGTGAAGGGTATAAAAATCAAAACTGTAGGTTTAGTTAGTTTTATTAACATTTAGGTATGTTAAGATTTTTTCGATCTCACTCCTTACATGCATTTTAAAATTTCTGAACTTAAATATATACAATGTTGAATACACCTTTTATAGGTGGTATAAAGCTACACGAATATGTAACCAAAATATTGTGAAAATTTATTGTTATAAATACATTAACAAATGTGTACATCACACCTATGTACATTAGGGAGGCCCTTAATAAGCTCTATTGGATTTTCGGTGCTCCCAATGATCTCAAACTGTTCTCCGTTAACCAAACAAAATGTTTAGTGTTGCTTATTGTATTTGAAGTTTCGTGTTTTGGATCAAAGTAGCAAAATTTTCAAATTGAATGTAGAAAAAAATTAAATTAAATTAAAAATAGTTTTGTATTTAATTTTCGTTTAAATTTAAAATGTTCCAAAAAAATGGTCTACCCTAATGTGCATAATATGTATGTATTAATGTATGTTTATATGGCAGCTTTCATTTACCCTTTTAATACAAGAAAATGTGCATCAAACGAAGCATCAACCAAACTGAATATGACAGAATTGGGTCGAATGCGTCAAGGGATACTTTAGCAAGGGGTGTAGGACAGTTTCTATGTATAAACTCAATTTATTTGAAGGTGGATTTACTGCCAAGAATTAATAAAAATTAATATTTAGGATATAAAATTAATATTTTGCTATTAGACATCATGAAAACTACTTTAACGAGTTTTTAAATGTGAATTTTTTTTAACAGAAATGTTAAGGAAATCCAGAAAATTTTATAATTTACAAAAACTCCATTTCTTTTTCAATTTCATAAATGTTTAATTTTTTAATTCTAAAATTCCACAATAACAGTATTTTTATTGTTATGGTACTGATTTTTTGTTCAATTCAAAACACAAAGGAAATACAAGCTATTTGAATTTAGATACAACAATTCTTAAATTGAATTATGTTGTAGAACAGTTTTCATTAAACAAATTAATTATATTTTACCCAAATCATAGAAATATAAGCTAGAGGATTTACTTAAATCAAGAAACGGTTTTTTTCAAATTTAAAATTAATTTTTTCCTATTAAGCAAATAAAGTCTTATTTTACTTCAACGAAATAAAATGCAAATGTTTGTGGTTCAGATTGAAATAAACTACAAAACCCATGTAATGTCAGCTGCAAAAAACTGGCAGATATTTAAAAACCACTAAATAAATTCAATTAATCAAAATAAAAATAATAACGTAAGGCAATCAGCATACTTTTTTAATTATATGTTTTTTTGTATGGCGTTAAATTCATTCAATGAATTTGTTGTGTTAAATTTATATTAATGATATTTTATAGAGGGTGTATGACTGAAAAATTCAGGATTTTTTAAAATTTTTGGCTTTTATTTTGAAACATTTGTACAATATAAATTTATTCAAAGCACTAGCCATTATTATCCACGACCTTTTCCCATCTTTCTGGCAACACATGGATTCCACGGCGAAAGAACTGCTCATCTTTTGAGGTCAAAAACGAATCATGCCAATTTCGTATACTCTGTTCTGAAGTTAAGCGTATCCCAAAGAGAGAGCGTTCTGCATCATTCGAAACAAATAGTAGTCGGACTACAAGGCGGGTGAGGTAAAACTTCCCAACCATTTCATTCTAAATAGTTTTTAACAGGTATTGCATCATTTGGCCGAGCGTTGTCATGATGGAATATTAGGGTTTCATGTCCGCATATTCTTGGAATTTTTTCGGCAAATGCTCGCTTCAAACGAATCAGATGCGTTCAGTAAAGGTACCATGTGATGGTATGGTCAGATTTCAGCAGCTCATAATAGATATGACCCTTTTGCTCCCACCAAATATAAAAATTACCTTAGCGCCATGAATCTTTGGCTTTGGTGTCGATTTGGCTGGTTGACCGGGCTTCTCATACAACCTCTAACGCATCGAGTTACCGTAATGGATCCACTTTGCATCGTATGTAATGATTCGGTGCAAAAATTATTTTCTTTTATAGCGTTCAAGCATCATTTCGTACATGCAAAATCGTCTTTCCGGGTCTCTCGGCTTCAATTCGTATGGTACCAAATTTTTTCTACTTTTGGATGAATCCTGCTGCTTGCAAACGTTTTTAAATTGCTGTCTGAATAGCTCACAATGATATTGCAAGCTCTTGTTGACTTTGACAACAATCTTCATGGAGTAATATTTTTTTTTTAAACAAACACAAGCTGCAACGCGTTTTGCTTGTCTGCAGGTACACCCAGAGTCTCTGGCGGTAATCGAACCTGCAACCCCCAGATTGATAGTCCAGCACACTATCGTGTAGTATATCAGGGCACCTTCAAATCTTGGTCTTCAAACCTTTTTGGCTAATCTGGGCGAACTTTGTCTTCCGTGTCAAAATCACCACCTCTGAACTGTACAAACCATCTCTCGCACGTTGATACCGATGAAACACATTCACCGTAAGCCTTGGTCAGCAATGGGTGTGCTTCAGCGGAAGTAAGATTTGTTAGCACAAAATTCGACATTTTCGAAGCAAAAAGAACATTGTTGTTTACACTATACTATTCAATAACTAAGTAAGAATAAATGAAAGATATGTACCCTTCAAAATGACATAAGGACTGAGATCGAAAAATTCTTAACATACATATATGTTAATAAAAATGAAACCACTAAACTTACAGTTTTGATTTCTTTTTTATTTGATTGAAATTATTATTACAATTTACAAAAAAAAAAAATAATTTTAATAGTTCTAATCACTAGTGATGAAATTTGGTACCTTTTTCGGAAACCCTTCAATTATGGTTTTTATAGTGATTTCAGTCACTTTGTTCGAACAGCAAGTTCATCTCCGTTTAAAATCTACCACACTTTTGGACACCTTTTTTGTGCTCTTCAATTCTCTTTTAACAAGAGCCCAATATCTCTCCACTGGCCATAGCTCCAGGAAGTTTGGAGAATTTGCCTCTCTTGGTACAAATACCACATTATTGTTCTTGTACTACTCAAGGCCTTGCTTACCATAGTGACAGGGTGCCAAATCAGGTCAAAAATAAGTGAACACTCTAAAAAGTCTTATGAATGGAAACATCCTTTTTTGTAAACATTTCTTGATGTAAATTTCGGTATTTATAGAGCCCTTTATAACAAATGATTGGCTTCTTTTGCCGCAACTGCATATTGCTTGCCATCCCAAGAACTTTTTGTGAACTTTTGCCTGTTTTTGGGTCCTACACTTTTCTTGAACATTCCCTCGAGCATCAGCAACATCAAAATGTTGACCCCGAAGCTGCAAAAAATCTGCCAAAACATACGTTTCGTCATCCATTATGCAGCAGGAATATTTTTTTTATAAAATTTGACTTCAATTTCCGTGCTCTGTTTTTTGGCCTCTGAATGTTTAGCAGAGTTCCTGTCCGGAACTTTTTGACCTTGTTTGTTTTTAAACCTGCATTAGCTTTAACTTTTCGTACCAAATAGTCCGAGCACTGAGCTAACCGGGCTGCTTTCCTACCGGATGTGTTTGGAACTCTTTTGAAAATGCTTTCTATTTATGAGCTTTAGAAACATCATATGGACCATTCCTTCTACCTGAACCAGGTTTTCTATCAACGCACAAGATCTCCCGGTACTGCTGAATAACATTGGAAACAGTTTGACGACAGACCTTTGATTGTTTGGCCAACTTTTTGTAGGACCAAGTTGGGTTTTGTTGAAAATATTTAATAATTTTAGTACGCACTTTTTTCTGGTCACTCATTTTAATCAGATTAACAACAAATGAATATAATTGTCGTTAAACATAATAACTGACATGCTTTACAAAGGTAACTTGATAAAAAAAAAAATATCAAATAATACTTGGGTTAAAAGTTTTAATGAAAAACGTGTGTTAAGAATTTTTCGATCTCAGTCCTTATAAGTTATTAAAAACAATAACCGTGTGCAAAAGATACGCCACATTTTTAATTCGTACGCCAAATATATTTTTAACACACAAGGATTATTAAGGTAATTCACCTCACCGCTTTTTACCCTTCGAAATTGCGAACATTCGCACAATCACAACAACCATATGTATCGTATTATGTATGTTGTTGTTGTAGTTGTCATTTAACGAAATCTCGCATATTCGCAAGAATAAAAACGGTGAAGTGAATTACCTTACTATAACACTAAATTGTCAATTTGAGTGTTTAAAAGCAAAGTATTATTTAAGATAACATTAGAGTAGTTATTCCATAATGACCTTAACTCTTTTTACATAAAAAAATGTTTATTTAAATATCATATTTATGCAATTACTACTATCAGTCAGTTATGTTTTCGTTTTCTTTTTTTCTTCACAAATATTTACACATTTATGTATGTTTATTAACTCCTATAAAAGTCATATTATTATGTCGACTTTTCTTTATGGACACATGGATTTTTTTACGCAAATGAAAAAGCAACGTTTCATTTTTTTATGGTTGCAGTAATAAAAAGAATTTATGTTATTTTAAAATAGTAGTAATTGTCATCATGTACATGATGAGTAAATAAACAATTAAATATGTAATGTATAACATCACACGTATGCAAATATATAATAAACATTTATGTTGCAAGTGAGTTATGTGAATGCAAATGATTTATTTTTATGTTAAGATCATAGAATATTTCAAAAGTGTTGCCATTATCATATTTTATACACTAAACCATCTCCAGGTTCAATCAAGCTGGATGGTTCGCATTCGAAATGTTAAATTTTCCATGACTCTGTCGCATAAATCATGCTGGGTTTGACAGATGACATGGCTTATGTTGGCTTTGAGGGCCGCTGTTGTTTGTTTCTTAATCGCATAGACCTACGACTTAAGAAAACTTCACAAGAAAAAGTCAATCCTCAAATTGCATGATCTCGGTGTCAGCTCACATATCCTCCAGATGAGATGACCATGCCCTCAAATCGCTCCTGCACAATGTCCAATGCGGAATGAGCTGTGTGGCAACTAGCGCGATCCATTTGAAATCACATGTCGTTGGAGTCCATATCATACAATTCAGGCCAAAAAAAATGACCAATTGCGCTCGCCGTTGACGGTGATGGCCTGGACCGATGAGGCGCCAGACCAAAATCCACACCAAACAGTGACTTTTTCTGGATGCATTGGACACTCTTGGATCTCATATGGATTGATATATTCATAAATGGGCCTCATTGCATAAAATGGGCGAAGCGCGCGGAACGTGGGCCGAACAGAACACACATAAAACAATTTTATCATTTGCACGTGTTGTTGAACGCTATATATGACCATGGTGATTTGACAAAACAAACTGCATAAATGATGGGCAATTCGAAAGACGTAGCTTCAACTATGTGGCCGCTATCAACTGTAAAAGTTCAGAAGTCTATTTTTCTTACTTTTGCTTTTGAGCACAATGAGAAAAATTAAAAACGCTTACACCATGGTTATTATGGGAGTATATAACTACAAACTTGCTTTAGTGTAATATTAAGTCAAATTCTCCAAAATTCTAGATTTTCTCTTACATATGATTACTTTAGGTTGAAATCAAAAAACGATGTTCATAAACAAAATATGAATTAGCTTTATTTAGTTCATTATTTAGTTCAGTTTTAAACCTGATTTCAAAAACAAAATTTAAAAGTTTGTACAATCAATGGTTTACTTGAGTGCCTTAAGGCACCCTTGGATCTTTAGAGATTAGTTAGTATAGTTTGTCAATTGAAAACAAGTTTTCTAATTATTCATCACTCAAATCAGATAATTTGAAACGCTTGTTCCCTCGTCCAGCCATTTCTTAAAATTGTATGTAAAAAATTGCAAATCAAAGCAAAGTAAACAAATCAACATTTTGCTATATGTGGGAAAAACTAAGGCAGCAAAACTAGTCTGCAATGCCCAAGAGTGCCTGAAGGCACTCATCAACATATCAGGTCTCTACAGAGTAGCTTACCTTGTTTTACATAAATCTTGAATTGCAATATAAAATATAAATATACTTGTTAAGAAAAAACATATGATTGCAATCGGGAAATTTTAAAACACTTTAATCAACATACTGTTTGGTTTGTTTAGAGTTTCCAGTTCGAATTTAACCGAAACCGAAACCGACAATTATTCATCGGTGTTGACTTTTAATCTATTTTCAGTTTTCAAAATTTAGAAATGAGAAATAAACTTTTTCGTACAATTATTCATCCAATATCTCTAAAAACAAATCGGTAAAAATATCCTAAGATTTGTTATTTGCAAATATTCGATAAAAGTATGGAGTACTAGCTGACCCGGTGCGCTTCACCACCCCAATTGGATGGAAGAAATAGTACTATTAAGTCTCCATTTTTGAATTAATACTAATTCAGGAAAATATGTCTATAGTTCCATGTTTATTGATTCATTGTAATGTGGATTCAGTACCATAAAGACCCACATTTTGTATTTATACTCAGCATCATGAATGTCTAATTTCATATTTCTGTGTCCATTATTATAGAAAATACAAAAGAAATATACCACTAACTATAATCACCTTTTGTAAAGTCTAACTCATTCAGAATCATTTGTGCCTAATTTTCAATTTTAAGGTTTATTATTATAAAATATTCAAAAAGTACCTTTACAATAAAGAAATAGTAACATTAATTATAACATTTGAATTCGCGTTTCTAGGTCCATCGTTATAAAATATTCAAAAAGTACTATTAGTTGGAAAAAGTACCTGTAAGTCCCTTTTTTATATTCTAACTCAGTCAGGATCATGTGTGTTTAATTTCCTCCTTATATGTTCATTATTATAGAAATTTCAATAATATTTTCTGTTACCTCAATATCATTATGCCCTGTATCCTGATTCTTTCTTTACTCAGAAGCAATTTAATTTAATATAATAAAAAGAACCATTACATGAAAAAGTAACAAATTTCCACACTTAAACCACTGTCAAGTTTTAAATTTCAAAGTAATTTCCCAATTCCAGGTTCAATATTATAGAAAATTCAAAAAATACTATTTGAAGAATGAAACAAATACTCCTTAGTTTGGTATCATAATACATAATACAATTGAGCATATTACCCATTTTTAATGTATATAAGCCAACTATTTAATGTATTAAAAAAGTACCATTAAAAGAAAAAGTACCAATTTTCCTTTATCCTCTTGAACACTCGCCAAGTCTGAACTTTAAATTTGTATAGCATTTCCTACATTATCAACTGATTTAATAGTTAATAAATTATCACAAAACCGAACCGAAACCGATCGGTTTGCAATTTTTTAAAACCGAAACCGCGGTTTTGACATTCTTCGGTTTTTTGGAAACTGTGGGTTTGTTTGTAAAAAGTGCAGTTAATAAGAAAGAAGAGAGTTTTTAAGAGCTTTCAAGGCTTATTAAGATATTTAAGTACGTTTTCTAGAGTTTTTGATATGAAAATTTATAGCATTTTCTGATAGGAGGATTACTTTTGCGCCACCTTTTATAAGAAATAGTCAAATGTCATAAAACATTCAAAGCCGTTTTTCTCGAAATGACTTTTTTTGAATTATGACGTTGTTGCAGCAAATGAGCGATATTCTAAAATTAAATCCTATCTTGCGCATTTCGTATTTCTTCCAATGATATTTTATTAATTGTTTTTTTAAATATATTTTTTTATTGGATAAAATAAAAAAATATATTTCTATATACTTTCTTGGAATATTCCGTAGATTGCGTTTCTGCAATACAATTTTTTACTTTTTGATCGTCCATACAAATCCACCCAGCCTAATGTACATATTATAGTTATTTTTTAGAAATTAAGGCACTTCAGCGCCATAAGGTGATAAATATTAAGATGCATATGCTCCAAATGTCTCATAATCAAATCTCAAATGAATTAAGATTAATAAACTCATCTTAACACAACTACAAACAAATATTTTATGCACAAATTAACCAAATGACAATAAACAGTAGTATGCAGTTGCAAGAAACTGTTATATAGAATCTATTTAAAGTTTTCCTAATTCCCATTTGTATTGTTTTTTTTAACATCTATGTGTGGTGCAGTTGTTCTCATGCTTCCAACAGTCCTGCGAGTGGCTCTACACAGTCGAATATAAAACTGAGGAAAACCGCATGAACAAATATGTCAAAAGTATAAAAGGAAAACAAACAAAACAAGTAAGAGTGTTATATTCATATGTGCCGAATCATGAATACCCTCCTTCAATATGTGACAATAAAATATGTTTCTGATATAGGGAATATATGGGGGGTAGGGTAGTGTTAATTATCTAGGTCAAAGATCTAGGTTCATATACAACTTTTTTATGTCCAATTTCATCATGACATTAATTATTATAAGACAATTATGAATGTTCAAGCCATTTTCTGAGTGGGACCTTGTATGGGGACAAATGTTGCCCGATTTTCGTCATACTTTATAGTTGAATTTTAAAGAGTATTGCACTACTTTGTGCAAAATTTTATCAGGATTGCCACATAATCAACATATTTATGACTGCTGAAACGGTATTCCCGGGAGACATTTGTATGGTGGCTATGTGAAATCATTGACCGATATAGCCCATTTTCAATATTAAACAAACCTTATCTACAGAAAGTATTTCAGCCAGATAGCTCTTTTCGTTGGAGCCCTATAGGGATTTTAACAGACAGGCGGACAGACGGACGGACGCACATAGCATTATAGTCTTAGAATTTCATAAGGACCCAGAATATATATTGTTACGAATGTGCAATAGCGATTTAAATGTAACGGTCTGTAATGACTGTCTGCAATATTCAACATGTTTATAAACACGTCCATCAGTAGATGCTTCTACTTATCAACAATGTTGATAGCATGCGGTTATTAGGATTGTTTATAAGTATGGCAACACTAAATGTTTAAGCTGCTAACATTGACATCGAAAGCTCTAGAATTCGAACAAACTTTATAGCCCGTTAAGACCATTGTAGAAGATTCACGAAAGATGGCGTGTGTATAAATTGTGGCAGAGGTTGCAGTCGTGAGTGAGTTGATCATAGGCGCTGTTAGAGTTAACATCAACTGTGTTGCACATTCAAGTTTGTACATTACAAAGTGTGTGAGCATTTTTGCGAATTGATAAACGTGTATAAAGACACTGAGTGACTATTTGAACTGTTGTTGATGTACATTTTAAATAAATAAAGAGCTGTTACAAGTTTAAACTACTAAAACTGCTTTCATTTCAAATCAAAAGTATCCGGTTTATTTAAAGGAAATAAACCAATGTTTTAAAAAGGTTAAAACGTAACATTATACTTTTGTGAGTCTGCGATGAAAACTTAGATGTGTTACAAACGGTATGACAAAATCAATATACCCTCCACCTCTTTTGATGGTGAGTATAAAAAGGAGCATTTTATACTTTCTCCACTCTACAGTTCACTGACTATCATTAAATTTTACATGATTTATTGCGAATAAGGTTTGCTTTAGTTGTTGCTTTAACATGTACTTGTTTGTATGTAGTGGCTGTTGTAACCCATCAAAAACAGTGACATGATGTTGTTCCAAACCACATTTGTGTGTCCTTGTACATTAGGGTAGCCTTAATATATGACTTTTCAGTTTTTCAGTGCTACCAAAGTTAAAAAGTGTACTGTGTCACCTTAGAACCAATTGCAGAAAATTTTAGCAAATACGGATAACATTTAGAGGAAGCTTATTTTATTTGAAATTTCATTTTACTATTACGAACATAAAGGAAAATTGTAATAATGTCCCTTAGTCTTATAAAGGGTTTTAAAACAAGAGGTGTTATTTTGAATTGAAGCTATCACTTTTGAAGCTTTTATTCTTTGACATTTGGCAAGTAGAAACTACGCCATTACTAAAAATGGAACGATACATGCTTCAATAACCCATTAAAATTATTAAAATTCAGTACAAAAATTGTGAAAATCTTGCACTCACAGTTCGCAAAACTAAAGCATTTTTGGGTCGTCGTGAAGCACCTTATCGGACCGCAATACAGAAATTGGTGGAAAAATTCGAGATGTTGGGACAAGTTAGTGATGTGAAGAATAAAACCCGTGCACGTCGCTCAAGAACAACTGAGAATATTGCTGCTGTAGCCCAAAGTGTGGAAGAAAACCCAGGTTTGTACATTTCTCGTCGTTCTTTGGAATTGGGCATTACACAAACGTCATTACACCGTATTTCGGAAGATATCGATCTCGACAACGTTTACTTTCAACAAGACAGCGCTACGTGCCACACAAGCAACGAAACCATTGCTCTTTTACGGGAAAAGTTTCCGGACCGTGTTATCTCTCGAAGAGGTGATCACAATTGGCCACCGAGATCTTGTGATTTAATACCTTGCGACTTCATCCTTTGGCGCCCCGTGAAATATAAGGTCTACGCCAACAGCCCAGCGTCAATTGAAGACCTCAAAGATAGTATTCGTGAGGCTATCGAGGACATAGGGCAGCCACTTAGCGATTTGGTTATGGAAAATTTCATGAAAAGGATATGGTCCTGTAAGCGTAATCGTGGTGGCCCACAAATGTCTTAGATATATCTTCGATATTTTTGTTCTATATCTGGATTACTAAGTCATTAATATAGACAATATGGATATCTAATGATAGATATTTCAAAGTCCATTGCAATGATCTATATAAGGCTATAGTAATTTGGACCTACAATGGGTCAAAATCGGGAAAAATATTTTTTAACCCGAATATTTTTTTTTACCAAAAAAATTTTTTTGTCATACATTTTTTTTCACTAGTAAATTAAAAAAAAAAAATAAAAGAAAAAAAAATTTTTTTGAAAACAATCTTGAAAAAAATTATTATTTTTCAAAATTTTGAAAAACAATTTTGAAAAAAAAAAAATAATTTTGTTTACCTCAAAATATTTAAAACTTTTATTTTAAAGTATAATTTGGTGAAGGGTATATAAGATTCGGCACAGACGAATATAGCTCTCTTACTTGTTTGCGATATATTGGCTGTATGACTTCATAATGCGGGATTTTTCTCCAATTTTTAGCTTTTATTTTGAAACATTTGTACAATATAAATTTATTCAAAGTATTGGCCATTGTTTGCTATGAACTTTTGCCAACTTTCTGGCAAGATATGAATTCCGAGCCAAAAGAACTGTTCATATTTTGAAGCCTCGAACTAATCAACCCAATATCGAATACTCTGAGATCGTTCTTCATCGATCTAAACAAATAGTAGTTGGACGGAGCAAGTTCTGGCCCAAAATGCGTGTAAGTCACTTCATTCTAGATATTTTTTAACAGGTATCTCAACATTTGGCCGAGCGGTGTCATGATGAAATATTACGGTTTCATGTGTGGCCAGATATTCTGGGCGTTTTTCGGCCAATGCTCGCTTTAAACGAAACAGTTGCGTTCGATACAGGTTCGATTTGCTCTCACCAAATTCGGATAATTACTTTAGCGCCACGGATATTTGGCTTTGGTGTCGATTCGGCTGCTTGTCCGCGCTTTAGATACGATCTTTTACGCTTCCGGTTATCGTAATGGATTCATTTTTCATCGCAAGTAATGATTCAGTGAACAAATTATTTTCTTTTGTAACGTTCAAGCAGCATTTCGGACATCGTCTTTCAAGGTCTTTTAGCTTCATTTCGTATGATACCCAATTTCCCTGATTTTGGATGGAGCCTGCTGCTCGTAAACTAATTTTGCAAGCTTTTCTAGATTTTTACGACGAACTTCATGTAGTAATGCCTCCAACTCTTGGTCTTTGTTGGCTGGCCTGGGCGATATATGTGTCTTCCGTGTCAAAATCTCCACTTCTCTCGCACATTGAAGCCGATGGAGCACATTCACCATAATCGGTTTGCTTCAGCGGCACTTTTTTCAAATTAAAGAAGTTTTTATGACAAACGGATCTCGAAGAAAAAACTTTTAAATCTACGTTTCAAAAGTATGAGATAACAAATTATAAAATCTGATTAACAGGTATAAAATTATTTACTTTAAGTATTTTGCACACATCTATTAAAAAAATTGAACTGAAGCTAATTTCGAAATACTCGAGTATTTTCTATGGACATGCAAATATTGTAAATGTTTGTAAATTCTATCGAATTCAGAAGATTAAAGGTTAAAAAATTAATATTTTTTAATCGAAATTTTTCGTTTCGTCCCATCAATTAAAAATTAAATTTTTCTTTTGTGAACTCGGTTTTTAGTATAGTTGAGTTTATTAGCTCGGTAAAGTGACCGCTCTTTGCAGCTCAGCTCACTCAAATGAACTAGGTCTCTCTTTTAGCTCATTAGTTGAGTATGTTGCGCACAACACTCACTTTTCAATGTGTAGTTATCTATATAAATATATAAATGTCTTTGTAAGTTTGTTTGTTTATTTGTTTGTTTGTTTGTTTGTTTGTTTGTTTGTTTGTTTGTTTGTTTGTTTGTTTGTTTGTTTGTTTGTTTGTTTGTTTGTTTGTTTGTTTGTTTGTTTGTTTGTTTGTTTGTTTGTTTGTTTGTTTGTTTGTTTGTTTGTTTGTTTGTTTGTTTGTTTGTTTGTTTGTTTGTTTGTTTGTTTGTTTGTTTGTTTGTTTGTTTGTTTGTTTGTTTGTTTGTTTGTTTGTTTGTTTGTTTGTTTGTTTGTTTGTTTGTTTGTTTGTTTGTTTGTTTGTTTGTTTGTTTGTTTGTTTGTTTGTTTGTTTGTTTGTTTGTTTGTTTGTTTGTTTGAGCATCACGCCTAAACGGTTGAACCGATTTTATTGAAATTTGGAACGTAGATAGATCCTTACTTGGAAGCGTCAATAGGCTATAACTTTTTTCAATACTTGGACCAGAAAGGGATAAAAAGGGGGAAAACGGGTAAAATTGGTACCTTTAGTTTTTAAACAATAATTACTAAACGGCTGAACCGGTTTTTACATCGACAGGGGTAGCGAAGCGCACCGGGTCAAGCTAGTATGATATAAAGTACAAGCAAAGGAATTTTACAGCATTGACGATTGAATTGAAGCATGTGCTCATGCAGCACTTTAATGAATACTGAAAGAAATATGAGCATACTACAAAACCGCTCTGAGCTGAGCTGAAATCATTCAGTACGATGAACGCTTCACTTCGCTCAGTTGAGTGAATTGTTCAATTGAACTAGGTCATTCATGAACTACACAACAGAGAACAATATTACCTCGAATGGAAGAAAAATCTAAAAAGTCCTATATAAGGAGCACTCTATTGTACATATGTATGTATGTAAGTGGTGTGTTAGCTTGATGTTTGAAAATCTCTCTGAGTGTGTTCATATACTAAGTGAGTAAAAATATACGACAAAAAAAAAAAAACTCATTCGTTGGTTTTTCACTTACACTCCCTAGTGTGTTTGCCTCATACGTTTGACTGTGTCTGCCATTTAATAGAAGTACTTTCGACTTTTCTTTGCTTAACATATGGCAGCGTTACTTTTTTCTGCAAAGTGTGCAGTAAACTAAAAGAATGCAACTAAATGCAGCTAAAACAGATTTTCGATAATTATTAATTGATATGAAAGCTTAGTTTAGTTTATTTCAGGACTCAATTTCTAATAATGTTTGTTCTGTCTCACTGTGAGTCTGGATTGTTGGATTTAATGCGGCTTTGATGGCACCTGCCTAGTGTTTTATCAAATATAGATACATATGTATACATACTTATGTATATATTCTGATCAATAAATGAAATCATTGTTTCAAATACTACATAACAATTTGGTATTATATTTAAGAGATCATGATGGAAATTTACAAATCTACTGTTACACTACATACATGTATATGAAGCAGTGTTATTTGTGGCTTTTCATCTCATTTTCTCAGTGTTTTATTATTTGTTTTTTATTTTTGTTTCTTCTTTATTTGTACCCTCTCTTACTCTTTTACATCCTTTATTCGAGTGAATCAATGGCACTACATAGCATGCATATATGATATTTGAGTGTACTTGTGACTGACTGGCTAAATACATACATATGTATGCATGCAAATAAGGGTGGTCCTTTATAATGGACTTTTTTGATTTTAGATCTTAAATAGTTCTTCGTCTTGTAAAAACCAAGAGATGAAAATCACATTTTATATGAATTTTCGAAATTCGCCAATTTCAAATCGGTCCTCACGCTAACCGATAATAGCTACAACCATTCAAATCCTTATTTAGCTTTTATTAGAATTGAAATAAATTTTTCAAATTTTTAGAAATTTCGTTTTAAAAAAAAAATTTTGAAAATTTAAAATTTTTGATTTGAAATTTTTTTTTTTTTTTGTATCAAATTCACATAGGGCCTGATTCAGAAACACGAAAAGAAAACAATTTTAAAATTTTTTTATGAAAAACACTCAAAAATTATTTAAAAACTGGGTATGAATTTCACTCAGTTTTTAAATAATTTTTGAGTGTTTTTCAAAATTGTTTTCCTTTCGTGTTTCTGAATCAGGCTAATAATTTTTCTATTTTATATTTAAACATCTATGTGTAGATAAAGTATCAAAACTATTTTTATTGGATTTTTTTTTTTTTTATTTCAGCATTTATTTTTTTTAAATATTCCTAAATTGACCACAAATGTTCAACATTTGGTTTTCAAATGACGGAGAATTTCAATATAAGAACCACCTTAATGTACACATGTATTCATGTGTTCATATACCTACATCTGTGTCTGAGCGAACATTTCTGAAAACACAAGAGCCGCCGTTTGTTTGCGGTTCAGTCGATTCTGATTGGCAGCGTTTTTAATTAAGAAACCATTAAATTTAATTTATTAAAAAATAAAAGAAATAAAAATAAAACAGAAAGAATTCCTTCAGTTTCAGTGTGAACAAATATAAATTGAATATAAGAAACTTAATTGTTTTCAAATCAATTTTGCCCATTTAATTTCAACGAAAAACAATTTATTTGTGAACTTATGTTTACATTTGGGCAAACAAAAAAAAGAAAACATATTTACTTTTACCCAATCAAGACAATATATGAATGATTGGGACTGATTCATCATCACTCAGTGGAAATAACTGGATCTATAATCTTGAAAACTTGCAGGTGTCTCTCTTCAGCTATGTGGCAAGGCTTTTTGTAAATTCAAATATTTATAGAGTAGACAAGGAGTAAAACGGTAAGGCCTTCATCCAAAAATCGATATTGAACTCAAATTCAATAACTTCTATACAAATCTTAATACTGCTACCATGAGAATTGGAATATAATTGGTTATAGCTCACATACAAAGCCCATTCTTTGAAGCGAATAAATCACTTTTCTTTAGTAATGGCTTTATATTTGACACAAGTAAGAGTACAATATTCGGCTGTTGCCAATCTTATATACCTTTTCACAATCTTATATACCTTTTCAAATGAAAGAAAAAAAAAATATTAGCAAAAAATATTTTTTTTTGACATTTTTATACCCTTCACCATGAGTGGCAAGGGTATATATAAGTTTGTCATTCCGTTTGTAATTTCTATATTTTTCATTTACGACTACACAAAGTATAAATATTCTGAATCGTTATAGATAGCGATATAGCCATGTCTGTCTGTATGTTGAAATCAACTTTCCGTAGCCCCCAAATAACTTAAAAACATAATTGATACATCATATAACGGGAATTTTTCCGTCGGCCCACAAATGGCTGAGATATAAGGAAAAAACCGGGACAACCTCGATTTTTGGCCTATTTTTGATCTATATCTGGATTACTATGTCATTAATATAGACAATATGGATATCTAAAGATAGATATTTCAAAGTCATTTGCAACGCTGCATATAAGGCTATAGAAATTTGGACATACAATGGGTCTAAATCGGGAAAAATATTTTTTAACCCGAATTTTTTTACCAACAAAATTTTTTTAAAAATTTGGTAAAAATAAATAAAAAAAAGATTTGGATAAAAATTTTAAACAATTTTGAAAAAAAAAAAATTTAAAAAATAAAAATTTTTACAAATTTTGAAAAAAAAAAATGAATTTTTAAAAACAATAAAAAAAAAAAATGTTTAATTTTGAAAAAACCAAAAAAAATAATATTTTAAATTTTGAAAAAAAACAAGTAAGAAAGTATGGTCGGTCAAGCCCGACCAGATAATACCCTACACTAAGTAAATGAGCAAAAACGTTTTTCTTTCAAAATTTCAATAATTTATGTTCGTGAAATTTGGTCACGTGATTAATGTTTATATGAAAGTTATTTATGTTGAATTGTATGTGTATACCAACATTTGTAGGAGATTTATGCTCGTTAAAGTGATTATCGGAAGCAGGCCTTATATGGGAGCTATGACTAATTATGAACCAATCATAATAAAATTTGGTGACATGAATTCCCTATATATAAAACTTATTTGGACAAAAACTTATGTAGATACCTATATAAATTAAACATTTGTGACGGATAAAATCCACTTTCGGGAGGACATTTGTATGGGGGCTATGTCAAATAATGGACCGATTTCAGCCAGTTTCAATAGTGATCGTCCTTGGGTAGAAAAAATGATATGTACCAAATTTTATCGAAATATCTTTAAAATTGCGACCTGTACTCTGCGCACAAGCTTTACATGGACAGCCAGCCAGCCAACCAGCCAGCCAGACGGACGGACGGACGGACATCGTTTAATCGACCCAGAGTCGATCGGTATACTTTAAGGTGGGTGTTAGACTAATATTTTTGGGCGTTACAAACATCTGCACAAATCCATTATACCCTCCCCAATATGGTGGTGTAGGGTATAAAAATTGAATTTTGTTTACCTAAAAATATTTAAAATTTTTATTTTAAAATATAATTTGGTGAAGGGTATATAAGATTCGGCACAGCATCTCTTACTTGTTTTTTTTTTTTTTAATTTTAATAAATTTATTCAAATTATTGGCCATTGTTAGCTATGAACTTTTCCAATCATTCTGGCAATGTATGGATTCCGAGCTAAAGGAACTGCTCATCTTTTGAGGCCAAGAACGAATCAAGCCAATATCGTTTACTCTGTTCCAAAGTGAAGTGTATTCCAGAGAGAGCGTTCTGCATCGATCGAAACAAATGGTAGTCGGACGGGGCATGGTCTGGACTATAAAGCGGGTGAGCCAAAACTTCCCAACCACTTACTTCTAACTAGTTTTTAACAGGTATTGCATAATGGGGCCTATCGTTGTCATGATGAAATATTGCGGTTTCATATCTGGCCACGTATTCTGGGCGTTTTTTGGCCAATGCTCGCTTCAAACTGGTCTGGGCAGGTTTCAGCAGCTCATAATAGATAGGACCTATTTGGTGTCACCGAATACAGAGCATTGTCTTATCGCCATGAATATTTGGCTTCACATACGATCTCTTACTCTTCGGGTTATCGTATTGCACACATTTTTCATCACAAGTAATGATTTGGAGCAAACATGATTTTCTTTTATAGCCTTCAAGCTATATTTCGGACATGCCAAATCGTGTTTCAAGGTCATCCGGCTTCAATTCGTATGGTACCCAATTTCTCCGCTTTTGGATGAATCCTGCTGCTCGTAAACGTATTGAAATGGCTGCTTGTGTAGCTTCCAATGGTTTTGCATTATTCTTAATGGAGTAATGCCTTCAATTCTTGGTCTTCAAACTTGTTTGGCTGGCCAGGGCGATCTTTGACTTCCGTGTCAAAATCATCACTTCTGAACTGCACAAATCATCTCTCGCACGTTGAAACCGATGGAACACATACTCCATAAGCTTTGGTGAGAAATCGGTGTGCATCAGCGGGACTTTTTTCAAATAAAGCAAAACTTCACGCTTTGTTGGCACAAAATTCGTCATTTTCGAAACAAAAAAACAAGCTTTGTTGTTAACACTTTAATGTTCAATAACAAACAGAATAAATGACAGATATGTACCCTTCAAAATGACATATAGGTTTTTAAAAACCAAAACCGCTTTCCCCATCTTTAAGTCATACACCCAATAGATGACGGAACCTAAAAACATGATGTTAAGCTCAAATGTTGGTGAATAAAGTCAAATTATAGTAGTTATATTTTCTTTTTTATGTCTGTAATATATGTTTTTAGTTTGAAATCGCGTGACCCTTTGCCATTTATATACGCAGACAGCAAATCTTTTTGTTTGGCAGTTGAATTTTGCACAATAAATTAAGTCAACTAGTAGGAAGTAAATGTCTTCCGTCTAGACTAACTAACAAATACAAATTACTAGACAAACATAATAAAGAATTCTTAGGAAAAACTTTAAACTAAAACACTCATGTATGTATTTGCAGGAGCTCATTTAAATAAGTAAAAGTGGTAGGTATTTAAACAATGAAAATCAAACTCTTAAAAAAACAGCCAAGGATTTCGATTTCAAGCTATCTTATTTTTATTTTAAATATAAAATTCGACACTCTTTACTGGTCTCCATTAAACTCTCCATAATTGTATTTAAACAATAAAATTTTATGAAATATATGGATTTTTTACTCCATATAATATGTGTAATTATTTAATTTAAAAACTTTTCATATAAAATTCTATGCTATTGTTGAAAACATAGTTAGTTTACAAATTATATTCTCTAAAATAGTGTATCTACAAAAACTAATAACAAACAAAATGAGTTTTTTTATTTATTAAAAATAAAACCACCTATTGGCAGTATGCCCAAACAAAAAACTGTAAAACTATTGAACAAAAAAATTAAACTAAAAAACATTTCAAAAGTAACATCTGCTTTTTTGTTCAATTTACTTTCACCATAAAATTTCATTAAGCTATTTTTTAAAGCATGCGAATATGAAAAGTTCTCTTTTTTTCAAATATTATTTTGTGTGGCAAAAACTGAACAAAGTAATAAAAACTTAAATAAAATTTAATATTTTATATGTGTGTGTATATAATAAATACAATACAAGTATAACGTTCATTTGCCACAAGAAGGTCATAACTCAAAAAACAAAAATTTGGAGTAATATCGCTTATTTCGAAAAGCAAAACCAGTTATACTTACACATCGCTATCTTAATATAGCAGGCACTAACTAACGTTCTCCTTACTTTACAGGAGAAGGAAACAACTTAATAAAACTTAATATTTTGTAGTTGCGATTTTTTTAACACAGCTGAAGGTCTTCAATCAATTTAATGTTGTGGCATTTTATTTTATTTAGTATAAGGTTATTATATCGAAGTATGCAAAAAACTCAATTTTGGAAAAATTAAACTAGTTAGGGCCTTTCTATATTAAGGTAACGATATGTATATACAATAATAGAGGTTTGTACAAAATAAGGTTTTAAAATACGACGTATGAATGTGACTGCAATTGTCGGGAATTTTAATTTGTTTCCCGGCAAAAACGGGAAATTTAAAATTAATGAAAAAACAAGAAATAAAGCTATATTCGGCTGTGCCGAATCTTATATACCCTTCACCAAATTATACTTTAAAATAAAATTAAAAAAAAAAAAAAATTTAATTTAAAAAATTTTTTTTTGTTTTTCGAATTTTTTTTTAATTTTTTCATTAATTTAAAAAAAATTTTAATTTCACCAAATTATACTTTAAAATAAAATTTAAAAAAAAAAAATTTAATTTTTTTTAAATTTTTTTTTTTGAATTTTTTTATTAATTTAAAAAATTTTAAAATTTTTTTTAAATTATTAGTCAAAAAAAATTTATAATCACCCCTATCGCGAATCAGTATTTCACATGAAATGTGTTCCCTTTTCCCATTTTTCGTTCATCAACTTTGTTCACGTGAAAAAATTCCCCTACATGGGAAATTTTTAGATGGAATTTTGTAAACAATAAACATCTGTTACGAACAAAGTTAACTATTGTGAATGAAAAGTTTAAGGGAATATCACGATAGCAAATTCCCCTTCGAGGGAAATGGATATTTCATGGGAACATTAATTTCACATGTTTTGGCGATAGGGGTGAATAACAAATTTTTTTTTGTGAAAAAAAATTCGGGTTAAAAACTATTTTTCCCGATTTTGAACCATAGGTTAGGTCCAAATTACTATAGCCTTATATACATCGTTATAATGGACTTTGAAATATCTATCATTAGATATCCATATTGTCTATATTTATGAGTTAGTAATCGGGATATAGACCAAAAATAGGCCAAAAATAGAGGTTGTCCCGGTTTTTTCCTTATATCTCGGCTATTTGTGGGCCGATTTTCTTGATTTTAAATAGCAACCGAGCCGGAAGAATTCCCGATATATTAATGTATAATACATGTATGTCAGTTGTTTGGGGGCTACGGAAAGTTGATTTCAACATACAGACGGACAATGCTATATTGACTTCGCTATCTATAACGATCACGGAATGACAGACTTATATATGTCATTGCCACTCATAGTGAAGGGTATAATAAACTTTAATAGATTTATTTGATGAAGGGCTTGTTCCAAATTGTGAAATATTTGTAGAAGTTTTAAGCCCCATTATGAATACATTAGAAGCCGAAATGAAACCATTTTGGTAAAAGGTGATGCTATTATGAACAGCTATTATCTATAACTTCTATGATTTCTCAAAATATGGTCCAATAAAATGTAAAGTTAATAGACGATATAACAGCACACATATGTCATTGATATATTACCTAAAAACTTCACAACATAATGAGCTTAATTATAATATAACAAAGACAATGTTAAAATTTTATAGACAGCAAATGTATGAACGCCTATTTGACCACAATATTCCCTCATCTGTTTAAAGCAGCGAAACGCAGTGAGCTCTCAAATGAGCTCTCTTGTTTTTGTTTTCACATGTACGCAAGCACAAACATTGTATAAAAACAATCAAAACGAGTCAGTCTCGCATGAGCATTGACAGAAGCAGGTTGTTTTACGCTTTTCGCTTTTATGCTTGTTTATTTCAGTTATTATTTTTGTTTTTTTCTCAAGTTTTTACTCAACTCATACAACTACAATATCTAAAAACTGTAGTGGTGTGAGTCTGCCTTTCGCTGGTTTAAAGCAATGGTGATAATGTTTCCGAAATACAAATGGAGCAAAATTTTAAAAACAAATTAGAATATTCAATCAGTATTGAAAAAGAAAACCCCTAAACATTTAAAATCAAATGGTGAAAGTCTTTTTAAGCGGGAATTATTAGCTTTATTTGAAGCAAGCAGCAATCAGACAAACAAATATAGATTGTCTTTATAATGCTTTACTGAGGATAAAGCCATTACCTGTGGAAAGCTAAAGAGTCTAATGCTGGCAGAAAACTTTGCTACTAAAATAAGAAATCGGATGTCAAATGACTTATTAAATGCATTAGTTATTTTGAAAACTCATTAAAAAAACATAAATTTCTCTCATTCTTCTCTTTTTAGTAAAAAACATTTTGAAAAAGTTCAGCAAATTTTGAGCTATGACCATCTTATCGCAAATGAATGATATGTAGCTTGTTAAAAAGGAAAAAAATACCAGTCGTAAATAACACAACTATGTACATACATATGTAATTGAAAGGCTGGATAAGTGAAAGTTTGTATATTAGGGTGGCCCTTATTTTGCACTTTTACCGTCATCTAAAACCCAAAAGCTGAAAATTTTAGGAAAATCGTATGAGAATATGCGGCCAGACATCAAACCGTAAAATTCCATCATCACAGCGCTCATGTTGCAATATCTGTTAAAAACTATTTAGAATAAAGTAGTTGGGAAGTTTTGCCTCAACCGCCTTATAATCCAGACCTTGCCCCGTCCGACTATTATTTGTTTCGATTGAAGCAGAACACTCTCTCTGCTCCGATATTGGCTTAATTCGTTCTTGACCTCAAAATATGAGCAGTTCTTTTGACTCGGAATCCATATGTTGCCAGAAAGATGGGAAAAGGTCATAGCTAACAATGGCCAATACTTTGAAAAATTTTATATTGTACAAATGTTATTAATATTGTTCTTAATTTTAAGAAATTTCATTAAAAAAATATTGAAAATTTAAACCAGCTGATTCATATCTGTGTAATCTGTGATTGCTACCATAGACACTCCACCGTTTAAGCAAACAAAAATACTACAAATCATATGTCTGATCTATATATATAAAAGAGTAACGTTACTGACTCACTGACTGACTGACTGATTCATCATCGCACAGCCCAAACGACTATAGCTAGAATCATGAAATTTTAACTGTGGCTTCCTCCCTACCCAAAAAGATCCGATAAGAAGGAATTTTTGGAAATTCGGACGTTTAAGGGGTAAAAAATGGTAAACACGCGTAAATTCGGTAACCTTATATCTTCAAAACTAATAAAGATACAAAAAAAAACTTAAAATTGCATGTTACTCCACTTAAAAAATAAGCTGACAGTTGTTTCGTACTTTTTCGAAATTCCAACTTTTTAGGGGAGAAAACGGGTAAAAACTGTATTTTGGTATTTTTTTTTTGGCACCCTATGTGTCTTTTAAACCAATAAACATAGAAACAAATTTTAAATCGTATTCTTTACTTATCAAAAAATAAAAAATATGAGTTTGGTACTTTGGTACTTCGAACCCTTAAGGGATAAAAATTGTATTTATTTTTGGTACTTTTTCATAAAATATGTTTTTCTATAATTTGACATAGACATATGAATATTTTATTATGAACTCCCACCACGATGCAGAATTTTATTTTAATAAGATTTTTCCTCAGCAGTGGGGAAAAAGAGGTACCAAAAAGGGGATAAAATCGGGAAAATACATTTTATTTGAAATTATTAAGCCAATTTTAATAATTTTTTTAACATTGGCTCCTGGATTCATATTAAAATTAACTAACAGGATGTTATTTGGAACTAGAGTGAATAGGTGAATATTGGGCCAAATCCGGGTAAACAGTTTGGTACTTTTTTCTGTAGCATAAACAATTTTGGCAAAATGGAGTATTTTGAAATTTCAAGCTTTACTACTTTGGTACTTTTCTCCTAATGGTACTTTTTTAATATTTTAAATTATTTCACTTATCGACATTAAAGTTAGCTGATATGCATCTGAGTGAAGTTAGTGTTAGAAACAAGGGATAATATTTAGGTACCGAAATGTGAGAACTGAACTATAGGTACTTTTTTGTTTTTCTAATGGTACTTTTTTGAATTTTCTATAGCAATGGACTTAGAAACATGAAATTAAGCATATATGGTCCTAAGTGAGTGAGAATTCTAGGGAGAGACTTTTTGGAACTTTTTCTTTATTCGAATGATACTTTTTAAAATTTCTTCACCAATGAACCTAGAAACATGAAATAAAGCCTATATGGACCCGAGCGAATGGGAATCCACAAATGTCTGCCATTTGGTACTTTTTCTGTATTCTAATGGTACTTTTTGAATTTTCTGTAATACATGGACATAGAAATACGAAATTAGGCGTATATGGTTCTAAGTGAGTGAAAATTCAAGCGAATACATTCATGGTACTTTTTTTGATTTTCTAATGGTACTTTTTTGAATTTTCTATAGCAATGGACTTAGAAACATGAAATTAGGCATATATGGTTCTAAGTGAGTGAGAATTCTAGGGAGAGACTTTTTGGTACTTTTTCTTTATTCGAATGGTACCTTTTAAAATTTCTTCACCAATGAACCTAGAAACATGAAATAAAGCTTATATGAACCCGAGTAAGTGTGAATCCACAAGTGGCAGCCATTTGGTACTTTTTCATATGTCTCGTCTCTATGTTACCCTATATTTACTACTACGAATCAAGGTGTATTAAATAAGGTGAAGTTACGAGCCCAGCTTATTTTTTATTTATTTATTTATGTTGTGTTTGAAAGTGCCAAAAAGTTGTTTACTGTTTGTTGTTGACATTCACAATATTTGAATTGAAAATAATAAAAAACTGAAAATTCTTAAAAAAAAAAATTTCAAGGCTTTACAGCAAACAACAACTATTGGCCATTGTTGGACATTTTTTGGTTAAAATGCATCAATTCTTTTTAGAGATTGACTCCCATTTTAGTCCTTGAGATTTGTTTTCCTGCAGATTATCAATACCAAACTCCTTAGAAGAATTTGGTTGTTTATTTTGGACGTGCGAGTGTTTTGTACAGACAGACGGACATAGCTAAATGCATAGCATGATATTTCCACTGGAGTCACCAAGCTTTTTATTCCCGTTCGACGCTCTTAATATTGAGTCTTCCAAAATAAAACCGTGTTAGCCTAAATACCAATAATTGATGTTTTATTTGTTTATTTTTCATATGTCACATCTGTTTTGACATTCTCACTCTCTTGACAACTAAGAAATATTGTATTTGTTGCCGAGACACGTTTCCAGATTTTACTAAAATTTTCAACATTTGATTTTAAGACAATAAAGCCGGCCCTAATGTACATATATATGTATGCAAATGAAAGGCTGGATGAGTGAAATTTTGTACATATTATGTGTGTGTCTAATAAAAACCTAATGAAATCAAATATTAAAGAGAAAATTTTCAAAAATAAAACATAAAATATATATTTAATGTGAGAACTATTAAAGTTTTGTTTAAAATTAAATCACAAACATTTATCATGCATGCTGTGATTTACAGTATTTTTTATATGAAGCAGGGTACAAGGACGTAAAGACCACTTTATCCAAAACACAGTTTTTTACATAATACAATAAGTTAAAAATCCATAGTTTTCCCTGCAATAATTGGTTGTAAACAGCATAATTTTTGATGAAATTGAATTTAATTCAACAAAAGTATATGGATAAGTATATACTTATAACTTTACTCCATTTTAGCCAAATTTCAACTTCCAAGTTTAGCAAGTTCTGACTTTTCACTGAATTTTTGCACAGGGTTAGGTAAGAGCTCTGTCTTAGCATATTTGGGGGGAAAAAAGAAGATAAAGTATGAAATTTTCAGATTTTACACAAATGGTTTATACCCCCTTATATGTTTACTTGCTTTAATTCATCACATAAAATGCAAATTTAGGTGACAATAAACACTTTTCTATATAAAAATATGTACGAATTACGTCGAGTAACGATATCACACAGTGCTTTGTTTAACAAATACAAATAAAAAGAGAAAAATTTATTCCAATCTAGAAAGAATGTTAGTTAACTGTAAGTGTTGGTTTTTTATTGCTTTGAAAACATTAAATATGAATATATAAAACCAAGTTTCTATTGAATTTTATAAATGTTTTTTGTTCGTACATACTCAAACAATAAACAATAAATATTTTTATTATTTAAAAATATACAACCTAATAAGGTGGCTTTTATTTTGTACTATTTAAAGTTTCGAATTTTGGATCAAAATAAAAATATTAAAAAAAAAAGTTGAAAAATATTTGAAAAAAATTTCAGTTAAAAATTATTTTTTATAATCCATTTTTATGTATAAATATAATATATGAACAATTTCTACCAAAAATTGAAATTATAAAATTTAGTTTTTAAACGAAATTTCAAACAATTTTAAAACTTATTTTCGCTTCTAACAAACACTAAATGAGAATTAAAACACAAAAATACTAACAGATGTAACTATTACACAGGACAACAAAATCAAACAAATTTTACAGGCTTTTTAAACCACTACACAATTTTGATGTAATGTGGTAACAGTAGTACAAATGTGGTCCAAACTTTAAATTCTATGGAGAGGTTTTTTTAAAAAGAATTTTTAAGTATAATTGTGAAACGACGTTTCTCCACATAATTAATAATAACTCAAAAACGTTTAATGCGATATTATTAAAAGAAACTTTGAAAAATTTATATTTACACAACCTTTAATCCGCTTATATATTGGGTTTTAATCGGCTCAGTAGTTTCGGAGTTATAATAACAACTTGAAGCAAAAAATATATATTTTAAGTGAAAATAAAAAAATTTTTTGTTTTAAAAAAATCATGAAAAATCGAAAACGGCAGAAATTCTTCAGATTTATTGCTCATGTAATAGGAACAAAATGAGATATCCATCACAACAATCGATTTATTATTTTCGAATTTATTCACAATATAGTGTATTCACTCATTTCCACCAAATTTTAGTTTTTTGTTTGATAAACATAAAATTGATTAGTTAATGTTCTTCTTTCGACTGATTGAATTTTGAAAACAGTTTCCCTATGCCATGTACACATTTTCACATATACATTGCGTTTCAATCGGCTTAGTAGTTTTGGAGTTATAATAACAAATTAGAGCAAAAAATATATTTTTTACGTGAAAATAGGAATTTTTTTTTGTTTTAAAAAAATCATGATAAATCGAAAACGGCAGAAAATGTTCAGATTTATTGCTTTATCGCAAAGCCACATGTAATAGGAACAAAAAGAGATATCAACCATAAAAATCAATGGATTCTTTTCGAGTTTATTCACAATTAAGTGAATTCGCTTATTTTCACAAAATTTTAGTTTTAAGTTTGATATACATAAAATTGAGTAGTTAATATTCTTCTTTCCATTGATTGAATTTTGAAAACATTTTCCCCATGCTATGTACACATCTTCACATATATATTGCGTTTCTATCGGCTCAGTAGTTTCGGAGTTATAATAACAAATTTAAGAAAAAAAATTATTTTTTAAGTGAAAATAGCTAATTTTTTGTTTTAAAAAAATCATGAAAAATTGAGAACGACATAAATGTATTAAAGTTTATGTAAATCTCAACTTTTTTAAGTTTATTTTAATAACATCAGATCAACCCTTCTTGTGTTAGCATTAATTATGTGGAGAAAAGTCTAAAAAAATTTATAATTTTACTTAAAAAATTTACAAAAAAAAACAACAGCCGAATATACCTGTCTTAAGCTATATTCTTATATACCCTTCACCAAATTATACTTTAAAATTAAAATTTTTAATACTTTTAGTTAACAAAATTAAAATTTTTTTCTTTTCAAAATTTAAATTTTTTTAAATTTAAAAATTTTTCAAAAAATTTTTTTTTTTAATTTGAAAAAAATTTTCTTTTTAAATTTATTAGTAAAAAAAAAACTTATGACAAAAAATTTTATTGATAAAAAAAAAAATCGGGTAAAAAAATATTTTTCCCGATTTTCACCCTTTGTAGGTCCAACTTACTATAGCCTTATATACATCGTTGTAATGGACTTTGAAATATCTATTATTAGATATCCATATTGTCTATATTAATGACTTAGTTAGTAATCCAGATATAGATCAAAAATAGGCCAAAAATCGAGGTTGTCCCGGTTTTTTCCTTATATCTCAGCCATTTGTGGGCCGATTTTTTCGAGCCGGAAGAATTCCCGATATATTGATGTATCAATCATGTTTGTAAGTTATTTGGGGGCTACGGAAAGTTGATTTCAACATACAGACGGATAAGACTACATCAACTTCGCTATCTATAACGATACTTTGTGGGGTCGCAAATGAAAAATGTAGAAATTACAAATGGAATGACAAACTTATATAAACCCTTAGAAGGTGAGGGGTATAAAATCTATCCATAGAATTAAAAATTTTACCATTTTTGTACTAAGGTAGCCATGATGCATCAAATCTATATAGTGGTTAGTCAAGCCCTTTTTTGCTGTTGATCTGTTTTATGGGTTAGGATGTAATCGGTATGAAATTACCGGATTTTTTGGCTCCAAATTTTTTAAAAATATTGAATAATTTTCTTATATTTCTAACAAAACTTTAAAAACTGTATAATTTTTAAACGAATTGCCTGATACAAAATATCGAAGGCGTATGATTGTTAATTAAATAATTATATAATTGCTGTATCACTCATACGCAGTGTATACACGTAAGTGAAAAATAATACGATGATGTTTTTATGTAATTTGATCTCAATTACGAGAAATTTTCATATTTAGGCATGTATTATTTCATTTTAGTTTGTAAAAAATGCAGCATATATATGTACATTAGACCGTCTCACAGAAAAAATTTTTGATTTTGTCGAGGGGCAAGTTTAAACATGCACAAACAAAATTCAAAAAAGCAAACATAAAATATCAAAAAACGGTAAAATATCCACACAAAAGTAATCCATGCAGAAAAATTTAAAACTAAAAGTTGAAATTAATTTTATTGTAATAAACATAAAATGTTTACAAAGAACAATAAATTATATTACTTATCACTTTCCAAAATCAAATAGTCTTTATATGTTACATACAACGGCAAAAAAATTAATTTTGTTAAAAACGAGTATGATACCCTACACCAAGTATATGATTTGAAACAGTTTCTTTTAAAATTGATATGGAAGCTATGACGAATTATGGCCCGATCGTTACATTTGGTGGGAAGGTTTGCGTATAGTTATATGATACCTATTTATGTTGAATTTTATTTGGATACTAACATATTCCAGAGACTTATGTTCATTAATGGAATTTTGGGGAGTGGTACTAAATTTGGTAGTGCTAGTTCACCTTATATAAAACTGTTTTCTTTTTCTTCTAAGACCAGCATTCAGGAGATTATCCTGTGTTAGATCTAGGAAAATTGTTTATGGGAGAGAGAAGCCACTTGAATGCTTCGACACTTCAGCGGACATACTCATGCCTAGTACATCAAGAGCTTCTGATTCCTTAATATTTAGACCGCCCCACAGTGGGGCAGAATCAATTTTTTTTTTTTTTTTTTTTGGCTGTTCCGATCGGGATAAAATTTTACATTGGCGTAGCCAAGGAGTATTCGAGTTTTAGTTATTAAAATGGACCCTACAATTGTTCCAGGCGCGGCGCTATGGAGGCTCAAAGTAGGGTACCTTTGACATGTAAAATTTTTAAACACGTGCCATTTTTTTGTTTTCCATCCGATTTCAAAGATTTTTATATTTGTGTGCTATTTATCTCTTATAATTTCCGAGTTATAGGCATTTAAAAATTGAAATTTTAAAATTTTGTCATGATGAGCCGCTTTTTTTTAAATATTCGGCCGAATAAACTCAACCGAATAAACTCAAATATAAATAATATGCAAAAGATTTCAGAGCAATATCAATTACGGATTCAAAAATAAACCATTTTCAATTTAAATATGAAAAAAATAGTAAATTTGTGCTGTTTTTGGGGCGAAAAGTTGACTTAACTCTTTTTTTTATTTAAAAAAACTTTCTTTAAGGACATATAACAATTTTGTTTTTCTGTAAGATATCTTTACGGAGAACATTTTGGTATAAAAAACTTGTCATAGTTTTCGAATATGTCGTCCTTACGCCTTTTGGAATTTGACCTATTTTTTTTTTTTTAAATTTCAACTTTGGGACACATGTTCTAAAATCCCAAAGCTGGGATCAGAAAATGGAAAGCAGTTTTAGAAACCTTGATGTGATCCCTATTAATTCCCAAAGTATTTTCCCAGCCCCAAAGAAAATGTGGACCCTATGGGCAAAATTGTAAAAAATATCATTTTTGGGATTTTCGCTCCAATTTTTAGGAACTGAGGGATTCCCTTTGACCTTTTGACAATTTTTTTTTTACACTTTGTTATTCATAATGAAAAATTTAAAAAACGTTGAAAATTTCATTGAGTTTTGTTAATAAATAAAGATTTTTTTACATATTTATTGAGCTTCTAAAACTAAAATTTGTATTAGCGGGTTGTGCGAACCCATTCAGAGATTGTCACAAGATCTTGGTTAAGCGTATCATTCATGCTTTGCCACATTGTCTCAATATCCGACAGGCTTGGTCTACAATTGAATGAATATGAATGGCAAATGTTGCTGTCATCTGCAATAGAGTAGAAGGGTTGGAAGTTTGACGTAGAAGGTAGTTTAGAAGGATAAGAAATTGAGTAGGAGAAAGAACGGAGCCGTGTGGAACACCTGAATTGATCTTGAACTCGTTTGATGAGATTCCATCAATAACAACTCGTATATAATAAGCATGGTTGTATGCAGCTAAAAGAGCCTTTCAAATGATACCCTACAAAAAAATATAGTTGTGCATGTTTACTGTCACCATTTCAAAATTTTTATTAGCTTTTTAACAATATTATAGTCACAGTAACTATTTATATGATTGTGGTAACAATAATATGGTTAATTTACGATTCACATGATTGTATCAACTGTATATAGGTTACAGTAAACAAGTATATGTTTGTGACAACCATTTATATGATGAGGGACTTACTATATTATGTTGCTCTCGGCTTATCTGAGAACATATTGTGATAAAATTATTCATCATAAAAATGGTTGTCACAAACATATACTTGTTTACTGTAACCTATATACGGTTGATACAATCATATGAATCGTAAATTAACCATATTATAGTTACCACAATCATACTACTATAATTGTTGTTGTGGGAGAAAATGCAAATATTTTCCCTAGACTCAACATACTTATTTTGGGAGACATCCTACAATAAAGCAAAGCTTATTTAAAGGGGGTATCGAAATCACTTTATTCCTCTCAATAGTGAGTCACTCTAAAATACATAATTAGAAGGTAATACATTTGTATATACTCGAATAGCAAAATCAAATGTACATAAGAATGAGAAACATCTAAACGCATGCCTTACATTACATTTTACTGAAATTGAGACAAACACCTATTAATTATAAGCCACAAATTGTAAGGAGAATGTACTTACATACATCAAATATCTGGCATTCAGCTTTAATTTGAATTAATCGATAAATCAAATTTACTTATGCTCAATTGTAAGGATTTATCTGCAAAAGTAAATTCAATTTATAAGCATTTTGTTAAATTAAGCTAAAATGTCTAATAAATGACTGCGACCACAATTTCAATTGTAAATTAAATATCTAAAATGAATGAATCTTATTTTCAGATATGATTTTGATCAAGTTTTTCTTAAAGCTTTGCTGAAACTGTAACACACACATACATGCACTTCAATTTTTCCCAATAAACTAAAAGTGCTCTCATCGTGTCAAACCCATTTTCATTTCCTTTTTACAGTCAAGATTATAAGATGAAATTAAATGCAATGGGGAAATTAGAAAAAAAAGCTGCACTCGCACATCAAAGCTAGGAAACGGGGGGGAAAAAAATATAATAACTAGACACACACGCATTCAAAAAAAAAAAAAAAAAAACATTTTTGGATGTATGTATGTGTCTTTGTGTGCGTTGCAGCTTTTGTTGCAGAAAACTTTGTATTCTGTAAGAGTTTTTTTTTTCTTGACACCAACAACAAATGAAACGGAACCCACTTGACATCGTTACATTAAAACATCCTTTACACGCCAAAGTACTTTAAACACACACATTTTCGCGCTTTCATTTCTAGAAAATGTTAAAAGACAGAAGAAGAAACAAGTTAAAGTGTTATATACGGCTCTACCTAATGTTAAATACCCTTCGTGTTAGAATGTGATTAAAAGAAATCTTTGAGATCCGCTGTGACCGCATAGACTTGTAATTTAAGAAATTCCCACAAGAAAAAGTCTAACTGGATAAAACTTTCACTTACACGTGAGATGACCATGCCCTCAAATCGCTCTTGCAGAATTTCCAATAAGGCATGAGCTGTTTGGAAACCAACCACATGACGTTGGTTTCCATATCCACTAATTCACGCCAAAAGAAGTTGGAAATCACCGACCAATAGCGCTCGCTGTTTATGGTGATGACCGCACATTGTTTAAGTTTAAGTTTTGAACTTGGACGATCTTCAAGATCAAAATCTCAAAAAACTTTAAGAAATTCGAAATAAATTTAGAAATAATTTTTTTAAGCTGCCTAAAAGTATGCTTTCGTTTATAATAATTTAATAGTTTATGGCCCAAAACACTTAATTCCTTAAGTTTTGTCATACTAACTTATACTGACCTAACTAATACTGACCTAAGAATCATTCCTAGGAAGTTCAAATGTTTTAGAAAGTTGTTTACTGAGATCTTAGGTGCATTTTTGTAGTTGATTGTTTCCTTGAATTTTGAACGGTTTGCTACCAATGGATCTGAACAGGGGAAAAAATCTAATTTTTTTAAGTTTTTTGAGATCTTGATTTTGAAGATAAAGTTTTTTTGATTTTATATGTTCACAATTTTTGTTCTTTATGACAAGGGCTACTAATTTGCCTCAGAGAGTAAATCAAAATTCCGAACTGTTTGCAAGATATGAGCCTGAGAAAATTATCACTTTTTTGCAAAAATGACACCAAGGCCCCAAATCTTTGGGGGCCCATAATAAAAAGTCCATGACTTTGGGCAAAACTGGGAGACACGGGTCTTTTTTTGGCTTTTATCACGTAGTGGTGTGCGTATATGGTTATTTTTTCTAGTGCTGAACTGTGCATTTGAATTTAAAAATTTTGAAAAAGGCCTATACGCTAGTTTTTGGGAAAAATAATACTTTTTTTCTTTCTAAGTTATCTAAAACATTTGTAAGAAGATGTATTAAGAATTTATACTTTTTGAAAAGCTAACTTTACATTAAATATTTTAAATTAAAACAAATTGGAAAATTGTTGATATCGAGGGAACCAGGTCCATCCAAAAAACGCCGATTTTATAAATTTAATTCAATTTTAGGACAAAAATTCTCAAATCGCATAGTCGATATCAAAATATAGTAACCCATTTTAGCTGGCCAAATATGTTCTTAATTATTTTGTAAAGGCTTCTGATAATCTCGCGCCTAAAATGGATACTATAGTAAAAAAACTAAAAAATACAATTTTTGGTAGTTTTCAAAACTTTTTTGGAATTGCGGGATTCCTGATAAAAAATTTCAAAATTTGTTTTTGTTTTAGCATTTTCAATAGAATAATCTATATAACTGTTAAATTTCATTAAAAAATATTCATAAATTAAAATTATATTGAAATATGAAAAATTTGTATCTTGGCAAAAAGTGTTTTGTGTTATATTTTTCCAAAAAGTGTTCCATGAATTTTTCAATTGTCAAAAGTTATATATATTTTTGAAAAGTAGACAAAATCCCCTATCCATTGATATACAATATGTCTATTTTGTGTTGTTTTTTAATTAGAAAACTTAAAAAATGTTAACATATAGCAGAGCATTTAACTAACACTGCACTGTGGGACAGAATCAAAATGTTTTGGAAATAAATCTGGCATTTGTAAATGGCTAGCCCGATCGGGATAAAATTTGACGTGGACGTAGCCAATGAGCATTCGAGTTTAGGTTATTAAAATGGGCCATGGAAATGCTTCATGGGCTCAAAGTAGGGTACCTTCGACATGTAACATTTTTAAACTCGTGCCATTTTTTTCATCCATCAGATTTTAAGGATTTTTATATTTTTGGAAAGCGTTCGGTTAGGTTTTGAAAAATCATGCTCGCGTTTATCTCTTACAATTTCCGAGTTATAGGCATTTTAAAATTGAAATTTTAAAATGTTGCCATACCTTGGTCGGCTCTTTTAATATCAGGCGTACTTTTGAACCGAATGAACTCAAATTTATTTCCACGTCAAATTTTATCCCAATCGGACCAAGCGTTTAGAAATGTCAGATTTATTTCCAAAAAATGTTGATTCTGCCCCACTGACCAGTGTTATTTTCATTCATAAAAAATAAATTCTCTGCGAGATGTTGAATATTTTTATATATATTCAATAGTTTATTTCTTTTGGCAAATATTTTTTCTGATTCGAAAAAAAGTTTTTAAAATATTAAATAAAACTAGCTTTGCACATCTAGGTAGGGAATAAGCCTTTTGTATTGTATCGTATCAGCACTTTCTATCTTCCTCTCTCACTCTCTCTCTACATACGTTGTTCACACAGTTGATGTTGCTTGTAATATTTTCGCATGAAGTATTTACACTACAATTATTTTGAAGTGTGTTTTTCGAATCACGAAGCCAACTATGTAGATAGAAAATCCAAAGAATAAAGCAAATGAGAAAGGAAAGTTGTAGAAAAAAAGCAACAAAGAAATGTTTAGCAGAAAAGGATTTATACATAAGTAGCAGTACATATATACTTATATAAGTACGTACTAATACTACAGTCATTCTTGATTACACCAATTAGAATGATGGCTGATTTAAGAAGAAAATTTGTAATAATGAAAATTAACAAGTAGATTTTCAGCTTTTTTTTATAAGATTTAATATAAGAAAGTGATTTTTTCTGTCATTTCTTTGGAGAATATTAAGGTTTCTTTTAGGAGTTAATAAAAGGAACTTATTTACTTAAGTACTTAGATAAGTAGTAGTAGTAGTCATTTGAGGACTTAATTTGTGTTCTTTAAAAGACACCTGGGTTTTGTAAGTGTTTTGGAAATAAAAGGATAAATGATGATTAAGGTGGAGCTTTTAAAGGAATTTCTTTATTTTTGATGCTGAAAAGCAAATGATGAAAATTTTAGCAAAATATGATGACATTAAGAGGATGCACATTTTATATGCAGTTTTGGGTCAAAAGTTAAAAAAAAAATTGAATAATGAAAAAAACTTCCAATCAAAATTTGTTTTATAGTTAGTGACATAGAGAAATAACAAGAACGGAAACTAGAAAAAAAAAAAAAACTCAAACCAAAATTTTACTTAAGATAATCACACATCCCAGCTAGCATTGACTGTTTGTTAAACGATTGTGTTTAATATACAACTCATCAAAGAATCTTCTGTTGATGATCTGACGAGTAACAATAACAAAAAACATATACTTTTTTTTACATTTCTCCTGATTTGCAGACACGCTCGTCTTTTGATCTTGGAGTGTTTAACATGCAGCTCTTGAAATGTTTAATGGACGATGATTACAAATGTTTGTTATTATTTTTATATAAAATATGCAATTTACTGTTATAGATAAACAGAAACAAACAGCGTGTCATAGTTTATTCTTCGTTTTACATTAATCTTTTATTTAAGTTTTGAATTAAAAGCGTTCAGTTGGTGATTTTGTAATATTTTAAAATTGTATAAAAAAAAACTAATAATTAAAAAGTGAAGTGTTTGTGTTTAAAGCAAAAAAAAACTGAAATTAAAAAAATTCCAGTTGGTTCGAAGTTTGAAGGACAGAATTGAGAGACGTAAAAAAAGATGTAATTTTCAAATTATCCACGAGTTGTAAGATAATCTCTACATTAGTCCCATATGATTCTTGGCATGCTTTATTAAAGACTCTTTAGATAATCTCTACACAAATCTCAAACGATTCTCTCTACGATTAATATTAGCATCTTTCGCTGTGAAGAATCAGCTCATGAATCAGCCAAAGGATCTTATGCGATTAAAAAATGCGCTCATCGACGATCAAAAACGCCCTTCATGAGATTCCCAGTAGACTCTTCTACGATTGAAAATGCTAGCTGGAATACGACTATTGTTTTTGTTTTCACATAGTTTTATTTACTAATACATTCTCACCACTTAGGTTTTTGACAACTGAGTTAGGTCTGGACTGGAGAATTTCCGCTCTATGTATATTTCTCTATGACATTGTTTGCGCATTATAATTTGATACAAACAACCAAGTTTCGGCTGTGCCGAATCTTATATACCCTTCACCAAATTATACTTTAAAATAAAATAAAATTTTTTTTTTTTTTCGAAATTGTTTTTTAAAAGTTTTTTACTTTTTTTTAATTTTTTTTTTTTAATTTAAAAAATTATTTATTTTTAATTTATTAGTGAAAAAAATGTATGACAAAAAAAAGTTTTTTGTGAAAAAAATTCGGGTTAAAAAATATTTTTCCCGATTTTGACCCATTGTAGGTTCAACTTACTATAGCCTTATATATATCGTTGCAATGGACTTTGAAATATCTATCATTAGATATCCATATTGTCTATATTTAAGACTTAGTAATCGAGATATAGATCAAAACTAGAGGTTGTCTCGGATTTTTGCTCATATCTCCGTTATTTATGCACGGATTTTGCTGATTTTAAATAGGCAACTTCTCGAAAGCATGTCTGACAGAATTATTGAAGATTTGGATCCCGAAGATATCTGGGATCTTCAGAAAATTGATTTCAACAGACGGTCAGACAGACGGACATGGCTAAAACGACTCCGCTATCTATAAGGATCCAGAATATATATACTTTATAGGGTCGAAAAATTATATTGTGGAAATTACAAACGGAATGACAAACTTATATATACCCTTCTCACGAAGGTGAATGATATAAAAATATGGTTTTTTTAACATGGACCCACCATATTGAAGCCAAGGTTACACAGTTCAATTGGAATACAAACTGATTTTGTACAAAACAGTTGTAAAACCAATATAGCTTTACGGCATTCAGCTATGGGGAATAGCCTCCTCATCTAAAGTTGAAAAATTGCAAAGAAAGCCGTCAACACTGTTAAGGAAAATAACAGGTGCCACATGGCATATTCGCAATACTAATGTCCATAGGGATCTCAATGTCCCCATAATACGCGAGAAGATCAAACTCTGCAGTTTAAACTACCTATCAAAACTATTGGATCATCCAAATCCCCTTGCTAGGGAGTTGCTGTCATTTGAGGGTCATAGACGACTGAGGCGATTGGAAACACTGGATCTGGCCAGATAATCATTTTAACAAGCACTCAACCTTAATTAAAACTTTAGTTTTAATTAAGGTTGAGATTTTAATACTTATTGTCAATTTATAAAAAGAAAGATTCAATAAAGAAAATATATATAAGTAAAAAAAAACAGACATGAAACCGTAATATTCCATTATGACAATGCTAGACCACTACGGTGGCTCTTAATAAACAAACGTGGAATTTTTCCCAGTTTAGTGAACATTGGTAAAAAAAATCATCCTGAAAAATGTTTAGGTAAATCAGTTGGGATTAAGCCCTCTTAAATTTTGAGATGCATTTGCCATTAAGGGTTAATTTCCATTTTTGAGCTGTTATTATAAATACTAGACTTCATGTTATATTTTTCTTAAGTTTTATCAAAATATATAACATTTCGCTATCTTTCCATTAGAAATTTCAAATATTGAAAAATTTTGAACTTTGACCTTCACGATTTAAGGTTTAACGATTTTCAATTTTAGTAAGACTTTCAGAGTATATTAAGAATAATCCGACTATAATATTCTGAATAGGTTCTACTTAAAATTCATAATAGTAAGTAAATTAAGCTCATTCGCCAAAATATGGCCAAATAATTTGTTTCTCTCGAAAATTTCAAAATTTAAATCGCAGGTACAGAAAAACTATATGAGATATTTTCATAATTTTTCCATATTTTTATTTCCTTTTATATTCTCAATAAATCCCAATGTGATGATAAAAAAAAATTCTGAAATTTGTTTAACAAAACTTTTAAAAGTTTGGTAATAGAGTTTTGAAATTGCAGTTAAAAAAATTTAATTTTTTTGGTCATACCCGCGAAGACAAAAACTCATATACAAGTAAATATGGATATATTTTGAGTAAAAATTAGTTTTTATTTTAATATTTCTTAAAATATGTTAATTTTGTTCCTACATTTCTTGTTCAACTGGCCTGAGACATGTTAATGGCCTGGGGAATTTTTAATAACTTTAACACTTTTTAATCAATTTCTGTTTTTTATGTCCAATTAGAACGACAATTACGTACACATTTCTATTATTTTAAAGTAAATTGCAAAAGTAATTTTTGAATGGCAAAATTTTTACAAAAACTGAAAAAATTGCATTTTTTCCCCTTGTAAATGAATCTCAAAACTTCAGAGGGCTTGCGAAACGTCTTAAAAACTTTTTCAGGATGTTTTTTTTACCAATGTTCACCAAACTGGGGGGTGAGACTGGCAAAAATCCAACTTTTGTTTATTAAGGGCCACCATATAGGTACATGTTCTAATACCTGTTAAAAAGTATTTAGAAAGAACCTTGTCCAAACCTTGCCCTGTTCAACTACTATTTCTTCGATCGACACAAAACGCTCTCTGGCTTGATCCGTTCTTGGCCTCAATAGATGAGCAGGTTCTTTGGCGCGGAATCCATATGATGAGGGGAAAAGGTCATAGCTAACAATGGCCAATACATTGAATAAATTTATATTGTACAAATGTTTCAAAATTAAAGCTAAAAATTTAAAAAAATCCCGCATTTTCATTTAAAAAATAAAGATTTAACAAATAAAGATTTAACATTTTGGCTATTTTTAAACTATAAAATGATTTAGTTTTGATAACTAAAACCAAATTTGTTTTCACATTTTTAGCTGCTTAGGAGGTGTGTCAACCTCGCAAGTAACCGTAGAGAAAAAAAAAACTACTTTAAATAAAACATGTTTAAGTAGATTCTTTTTGTAATATTTTACTGTTTACCACAGCAACTGCTAAGACTATTTGAGAGACAGCGAGCTTAGTAATTAGTATAACATTTCTCAACATCTTACAGCGACTGCTGTATAGAAAAATTTAAATTTATGTTTAACTCATCTCGAGTAAGAATTCTTAAAATGTTTTTTTAACCAGAAGCATAGTTGTTGAAGCCTGTTACCAACAAACAAGTACTACATAGTTGAGTTTTACTTAGCACTTTAAATTCTAGGAAGGACGAAAGTAAGTTGATGTGAATATGACAATTGAAGACTGTTTTTTTTTTTCTATTTTCTCCACATAGCGGTTGAAGAAGTGTATTTATTACTTTCCATATTTCCCCATAATGAGTAACAATGCATGTAAAACTGTGCTTTAATCCTTGTAAGAATATATAATAAGAATGCTAAATTCTTATGTTGTGTCACCCAATCTTTTAACATCCTATAAGGAAGTAGGGATTTTGAAAATAAATTGTCTGTGGTTTTTGGAGTGAATACAAATGAATATCTATTGAGTTTGGCTGTTGATATTAATGTATTCAAACTCACGACCGGTTTTTTGTAAAGACTGCTTATAAACTTTGAATTTATTAGTTTAATTTGAGAATTTTTTTTACTTATGTTTTCATAATTTGTTTTAGGGTATTATTAAAGCAAAGTGGATTAGAGGTTAAGAAACGTAATCCTTTAATATGATTGCTTACGTTATATTTATAGTAGGGTGGCTTCTATTTTGTAAATTTGTCATTTTCGATGCTCCCAAGGTCTAAAATAAAGCTTAGTCATCCAAAACCTAAATGCTGAAAATGAGATAAAGTTTAGAAATTGCACATTTGATTTCAAGTTTCGAGTTCTTGGATCAAAGTAGAAATATTTTTTAACAATATTTCTAAATTTAATATTAAACAAGTAAGAGAACTATATTCGGCTGTGGCGAATCTTATATACCCTTCACCAAATTATACTTTAAAATTAAAATTTTAAATATTTTTAAGTTGAAAAAATTAAATTTTTTTTTTTAAAAATTAATTAAAAATTTCTAAATAGTTTTTCAATATTTAAAAATAGTTTTTTTTTTTTTTCGAAATTGTTTTTTTAAATTTTTTTTTTTTTTAATTTTTTTCCAATTTTTTTTTTAATTTTTTAATTTATTAGTGAAAAAAAATTTATGAAAAAAATTTGTTTTGGTAAACAAAAAATTCGGGTTAAAAAATATTTTTCCTGATTTTGACCCATTGTATGTCCAAATTACTATAGCCTTATATACATCGTTGCAATGGACTTTAAAATATCTATCATTAGATATCTATAGTAATGACTTAGTAATCGAGATATATGTAGATAAAAAATAAGCCAAATATAGAGTTGTCTCGGATTTTTGCTCATATCTCCGTTATTTATGAATGGATTTTGCTGATTTTAAATAGGAAACTTCTCGAAAGCATGTCTGACAGAATTATTGACGATTTGGATCCCGAAGATATCTGGGGTCTTCAGAAAATTTATTTCAACAGACAGACAGACAGACAGACAGACAGACAGACAGACAGACAGACAGACAGACAGACAGATAGACAGACAGACAGACAGACAGACAGACAGACAGACAGACAGACAGACAGACAGACAGACAGACAGACAAACAGACAGACAGACAGACAGACAGACAGACAGATACACAGACAGATAGACAGATAGACAGATAGATAGACAGACAGACAGACAGAAAGAAAGAAAGAAAGAAAGAAAGAAAGAAAGAAAGAAAGAAAGAAAGAAAGAAAGAAAGAAAGAAAGAAAGAAAGACAGACAGAGTTAAATCGACTCCGCTATCTATATGGGTCCACTTTGTATTATTATATTGTGGAAATTACAAACGGAATGACAAACTTATATAGTCCCTTCCCACAAAGGTGAATGGTATAAAAACCGGGATTTTTGGCCTATTTTGATCTATATCTGGATTACTAAGTCATTAATATAGACAATATGGATATCTAATGATAGATATTTCGAAGGCTATTGCAACGATGTATATAAGTAACCGATTTTTTAACCCGATTTTTTTTCCAAAAAAATTTTTTTATCAGAAATTTTTTTCACTAATAAATTAAATATTATAGAAAATTCAAAAAGTACCATTTTGAAGAACGAAAAAGTAATCCTTAGTTTGGTTTAGTTCTCCTTTTTTGGTATCATAATACCGTTGAGCCTCCTATTTTTGATTATTTCTTTACTAAAAAGCATATTAGCCAACTTTAATGTATATAAGCTAACTATGAAATTTAATATATTAAAATAAATTCTCCTTTATCCTCTTGAAGACCCGTCAAGTTTGAATTTTAAATTTGTATAGCATTGCTTATATTATCAACTGATTTTGTTTCTATAACACTCAATATGTAACAAATTATCACAAAATCGAAAAAAACCCAAAAGCGATCGGTTTTCAGTTTTTTAAAACCGAAACAGCGGTTTTGAAATTCTTCGGTTTTTTTGAAACTCTAGGTTAAATCAAGGGCAAATGAAATACAAAAATTTTGTTTTTTCTAAATTTTTTTCAAAATTTTACTTTGACCAAAAAGTCGAAAAAATGCTAAGTGGAGACACATAAACTTTTTTATAAACTAAACAATAAGTTAAAGAAAATGTAATAGAATTACACTACAAGAATCAAATTTTAAAGAGCTAAATATCTACCCAATGTATTTTTCTAAAACTTAAATAGAAATATAATTCACGCTTTGTTTTTTTTCTAAATTTCCCATTAAAACCCAACAATAAATGTGAAAAATAAAAATACATTTTAAAAGGAAGAACTATGTACATACAATTAATACAGCAAGTGAAACCATTTAAGTTTTATTTTTAAAACATCCAGTATTACTCGTGCGTAAATATACATAAATCTGTCGTTCTTTAGGTAACACTGATACTTGTATCATGCTCACGTTCAAAATACTAAATCGTAGATGATGAGATTTATGTAGATTTGTTTGCCATTATATTGTATAGATTAGTATTGAAAATGAGCCAAATCAGTTTAGAAAAAAAACTAAGTTAAGGACAGACAACAAATAAGAGTGCTATATATTGTATACCCAACATCAATCTGTTGCTTTGGGTAGGGTCAATTATGGACCGATGCTCACAAAAGTTGGTAGAAATATTTAGGTTCATACAAACCATGTTTCGTGTCGAATTTCATCACGATATTAATTACACAGGTCAACAGCAAAAAAAGGTTTGAATAACCAGTATTTATATTTGATGCACCATTGCTACCTTAGTACAAAAATGGTAAAATTTTCAATTCTAAAGAAGAACATAAACTACTCAATTTTATGTATATCAAACAAAAAACTACAATTTTGTGAAAATTAGCGAATACACTTAATTGTGAATAAATTCGAAAATAAAAAATATATTTTTGTGATCGATATCTCATTTTGTTTCTATTACATGTGGCTTTGCGATAAAGTAATAAATCTAAACAAATTCTGATGTTTTCGATTTTTCATGACTTTTTTTAAATAAAAAAATTTGCTATTTTCACGTTAAAAAAAAATATTTTTTGCTTCAATTTGTTATTATAACACCGAAACTACTGAGACGATTAAAAAGCAATATATAAATGAAAAGTTGTACATAGAATGGGAAAAATATTTTCAAAATTCAATCAATCGAAAGATGAACATTAACTACTCAATTTTATGTACATCAAACAAAAAGCTAAAATTTTGTGAAAATGAGCGTATTCACTTAATTGTGAATAAATTTGAAAGAAATCCATCGATTTTTATGATCCATATCTCATTTTGTTCCTATTACATGTGGGTTTGTGATAAAGCAATAAATCTGACTAATTCCAGCCGTTTTCGATTTTTCGTGATTTTTTTAAAACAAAAAAAATTTATATTTTCAAGTAAAAAATATATTTTTTGCTTCAATTTGTTATTATAACCCAGAAACGACTGAGCCAATTGAAAAGCAATATATAAAAGAAAAGTTATACATAGAATGGGAAAAATATTTTCAAAATTCAATCAATCGAAAGAAGAACATTAGCTTCTCAATTTTATGTATATCAAACAAAAAACTAAAATTTTGTGAAAATGAGCGAATTCACTTAATTGTGAATAAATTCGAAAGGAATATTTCGATTTTTATGATCGATACCTGATTTTGTTCCTATTATATGTGGCTTTGCGATTAAGCTATAAATCTAAACAATTTCTGCCGTTTTCGATTTTTCATGATTTTTTTAAAACAAAAAAATTTTCTATTTTCATGTAAAAAAAATATTTTTTGCTTCAATTTGTTATTATAACTCCGAAACTGCTGAGCCAATTGAAAAGCAATATATAAATGAAAAAGTATAAATAGCATGGGGAAAATATTTTTAAAATTCAATAAATCGAAAGAATAACATTAACTACTCAATTTCATGTATATCAAACAAAAAACTAAAATATTGCGAAAATGAGCGAATTTACTTAAATGTGAATAAATTCGAAAAGAATCAATAGATTTTTATGATCCATAACTTATTTTATTCCTATTACATGTGGCTTTGCGATAAAGTAATAAATCTGAAAATTGTTTACCGTTTTCGATTTTTCATTATTTTTCAAAACAAAAAATTTGCTATTTTCACTTAAAAAATATACTTTTTGCTTCAATTTATTATTATAACTCCGAAACTGCTGAGCCGATTGAAAAGCAATACATAAACGGGTTAAAGGTTATGGAAATCTCAATTGTTCTCTTCATAGAATTTAAAATTTGGACCATTTGTATGGGGGCTAGGTAAAATCATGGGCCGACTGACAGACGCACAGACACAGGTAGATCGTCTTAGAATCATAGTTCTTCGACCAATATTTTATAATTTTATTTATAATTATTGTTTTTGTTAAATATATGAATATTAATGTGTAAAAGTGCATCATTTTAAAGAGCTTAATTTGTATAAATAGTTTTCTAGTTTTAAGTACAGGGCATTCAAGATTCGGCTTGGCCTTATATACCGTTCTAACTTATTTTATTGTGACAACAATAACAAAAGCCAGCGAACAAATAAAAGCGACAACAATAATAACTGTGGTATTGTGTCAGTTTTAATTGTATGATAATTCTCGTCTAAAACTGTGCGCTTTTATTTCCTGGTTTATCTATGACTTTGTTGTTTTATTTTCACTTTTTTCACAATTTTTTTTTTTTTTTTCAAAACTGTGTATATTGTTTATGACTCGTGTATTTTTGTAGTGGTTTATATGTGTTTGAGTTAGTTTTTTTTTTTTTTTTCTAAATCATACAAATGAATATTTTACTTGCACACATAGTAGATGCATAAATAACCAGCTAAATAAATACAGTTTAGGTTAGTGCTATTAGAACAAGTAATTGGTATATACTAAGGATTTTACAATTACTTATATTTAGCATCGCTACTGTAGTTTTTTATGCTGAAGTAATATTTACGAGGGCTATACTAAAAATATATTTTTGTAATATAATCTTAAGTGATAACATACCTGAAACTTCTAAACCAATGAATCTGACGTTGCCACGAAAACTGCTTCCGTAGCGAATATCCTGAGTCTCACAGGACCAATGATTGTTAACTCAGCAACAGCTGTATCAAAGGATTTTTCCAGGGTAGATATTTCTGCGACAGCTGAAATGTGACAACAACAACCACAACATTTAATTTATCACTGAAAGTTAGTAATATTAAATTCTAAAGACTTAAAGGGGCTCTTAGATAGTATGAACATAGCTTAACTTTCTAAACAGTCCACGTACCCGAATACAATTCATTTAAGTGTTTTTATTTGAACTACTATAACAATTCGCCTCATTGCCGCAGTTGGTGGTATTTCTTTTTTTTCTGGTTCATAAGAGAGATACTTTGGTATTTATGCTATTTTTTAGTTGTTCCCAACATGAATTGTTATGCTGTTGTGATCATTGAAGTTATACGCTAAAAGGGATACATATGAAAAGTATGTCTGCGTGTCTGTCTTTCTATGTACGTTTTTTTTTTTTTTTTTTTTTTTTTTTGCAGATTATTTCATGTTTTCATACACATTTATTTGTTGTTCAACACTAGATAAGCCACTAGCATTCGTAGTCTGTATATTATACTTCCGGCCACAAGACCCAGTTAGAAATTTCTAACATAATACATATGTAGCTGAATAGAATGCTTTTAATAATAATCCAATTTAGCACTAACTAATCTGCAAAACCGTCCACTTAAAATTAATATTACCCAAATTACACCGCTTTTTACTTTGTTATTATGTTCTAATTCGAAAATATAGGAGATATATATAATTTTCTAGATTGAATTTCTACATATAAAATCTGAATTCATACCATACATATGATTACTATTGTTTTAAAAGTAAATAACACTAATACGTCAATATACCATAACAATAATCATCAGGGTAAGTTTTTCCACACAAAAAGCTTAAAATGTAAGCTGTTGGGTATTTTACAAGTTTAAAAAAAAAAAAAAATTTGGTGATCAGTGCATAAATGTGCATATTTCGCACATCGACTATAATTTCTTTAAAAAAAATAATTTTACCCACATCCAGACATTGGGCCAAAAGAACTGCTCATCTTTTGAAGAACGAATCAATCCAATATCGAATATTATGTTCCAAAGTGAAGCGTATCCCAGAGAGAGCGTTCTGCATCAATCGAAACCAAAAATAGTCGGACAATGCAAGGTCTGGACTATAAGGCCCCAACCACTTACATATTTCTAATGGAATATTACGGTTTCATGTCTGGCCAAAGCTCGTATCAGACGTATCACTTGTGTTCGATACAGGTTCCCTGTGATGGTTTGGACAGATTTCCGCATGTCATACTAAGGACTGAGATCGAAAAAATTTTAACATACATAAATGTTAATAAAAATGAAACCAATAAACTTTCATTTTTATGAAATTATTATTTCAATTTACAAAAAATAAAAAATATTTTTATAGTTCTAATCAATAAGGACTGAGGTCAAAAAACTTTTAACATACATATATATTAATAAAAATGAAACCACTAAACTTACAGTTTTCAATCTTTTTTTATTTGATTGATATTATTGTTACAATTTACAAAAAAAAAAAAATACTTTTATTGTTCTAATCATTAATGTTGAAATTTTAAACCTTTTTCGAAAACCCTTCCATTAACGCCTTTAGTGTGCTTTATGTCATTTTGTTCGAACAGGTTGTCCATCTCCGTTTAATATCTACCACACTTTTGCACAACTTTTTTGTGCTCCTTATTTCTCTTTTAACAAGAGCTTAATATCTCTCCACTGGCCTTAGCTCCGGGCAGTTTGGTGGATTTGCCTCTCTTGGTACAAATACCACATTATTGTTCTTGTACCACTCAAGACCTTACTTACCATTGTGATAGGATGCCAAATAAGTGAACACATTAAGAAGTCTTATGAATGGAAACATCCTTTTTGTAAACATTCCTTGATGTAAATTTCGGTATTTACAGAGCCCTTTGTAACAAATTTTTGGGTTCTTTTGACGCAATAGCATATTGCTTGCCACGCCAAGAACTTTTTGGCAAAATTTTCTGCTTTTGGGCCCTAAACTTTTCTTCAACATTCCCTCGATTATCCACAACATAAAAGAATTGACTCAGAAGCTGCGAAAAATTTTCCATACGTACATTTCGTCATACATTATGCAGCAAGTATATTTTTTGTATACAATTTGACTTCAATTTCCGTGCTCTGTCTTTGGCCTCTAAATTTTTAACAGAGTTCCTGTCAGGAACTTTTTGAGCCTTGTATGTTTTTAAACTTGCACTGGCTTTAACTTTTCGTAGCAAATAGTCCGATCACTGAGCTAACTGGGCTGCTTTCCTACCGGATGTGTTGGGAGCTCTTTTGGAAATGCCTTCTACTTTTTTCGCTTAATAAACATCATGTGAACCATTCCTTCCACCTGAACCAGGTTTTCTATTAACGGACAAGTTCTCCCGATACTGTTTAATAACATTGGAAACAGTTTAACGGCAGACTTGTTTGGCCGACTTTTTGTTGGACCAAGCTGGGTTTTGTTGAAAATATTTAATAATTTTAGTAATCACTTTTTTCTGGTCACTCATTTTAATCAGATTAACAACAAATGAACATAATTGACGTTAAACATAAAAAAAAATCAAATAATACTTGGGTTAAAAGTTTTAATGAAAAATGTGTGTTAAGGTTTTTTTTCGATCTCAGTCCTTATATAAAACCTTTTGCTTCCACCAAATGGATATTTGGTGTCGATTCGGCTGGTTGGCCGGGCTTCGGGTTATCGTAATGCATACATTTTTCATCGCAAGTAATGAGCAAAAATGATTTCCTTTTATAGCGTTCATCCATACTTTCATATATGTAAAATCGTCTTTCAAGGTCTCTCTGTTTCAATTCGTATGGTAACCAATTTCCTGCTTTTCGATGAGTCCTGTTCGCAAACGTTTTGAAATTGCTGCTTGAAGTTTCCAACGATATTGCAGCATCTTGTTGAGTTTGACAACAATCTTCGTGTATGCATCCAATTCTTAGTCTTTAATCTTTTTGGCTGGCCTGGGCGATCTCTGTCTTCCGTGTCAAAATCACCACTTCTGTACAGCAAAAAACGATGGTACACATTCACCATAAGCTTTGGTGAGCAATCGGTACACTATAATGTTCAACAACTTAGTGAGAATGAATGACAGATATTTACCCTTCAAACTGACATATAAGCCCAATATAATTCTTACTTGAACATATTTAACTCCAATTAAGCAGAAGTCAAAAATGTATCTGTTTAAAGCAATTTCGAAAAAATTTAAATATAAGATTTGCGTTTAGAAATTGTATGATTATGTTTGGTATCAACTTATATTTACAGAGTGGAACTTGGTGTTCGAATTTCATTTATCTAGCCCTATGCAATGATGAATCAGTCAGTCAATTAGTAACGTTACCGTTTTTGGGATTTATGAATACGTAAGTTCCAAACGATTTTTGAAAATTTTTTTTCAGATATTTTGAAATTAAACCTTTTTTGATCAAATAAATTTGTCTAAGATAAACAACACTTTTTTTGGGTGCTTTACAAAAAATGGATAAAACTCTCCTCAAGAGTAGCATCTTCTTTTAAAAAGTACTATCTGCATCATAAATTATTTAGAGTTATATTTATTGCCTAATTATTTAGTCCGTTCCCAGTTCAAACCTCAAATAAGAGGTTTGACCTTCCATTAGATTGGTTTTCAAAATAGCTAATAATTAACTCAGTGGTCAAAGTCTCATTGTAAATCTTTAATATAGCACATATTGACTACATAAGTCAGTTTAATTTATTTTTTAAATGTTTTTCAAATTACAAAATCTACATTCATCCCTCCCAATCAATGCGTATAATTACTATTATTTGAAAAACATATATCACTCATACGCTATGATACTACAATACCTGTATGTATTTAAATTATTTCCAACAGTTAAGCTACGTACACACGGTTGTCAGAATTTACAATGTTGTCAGATCTGGCAATGTGCTCGAAATGTACTGTCAATGAAATATTATTAGCAAAAGGTAAATTGTCAGTTTAGACGATTGTAAGAAAACCTTACAATTTCATTGTCACACAATTGTCAAATAATAAATTTATCTGCCAACAAAAATTGTCAGTTCACACGGTTGCTTTACTTTTGTTTATTTTAAATACATATGCACAGTGTTGCCAATAGAAATAATTTATCTGACAATGATGCCATTGTCAGATGCATAAACTTCGCACATATGACAATAAAAAGTTTCTGACAATGATCTTACAATGATCTGGCAATGGCAACGTAAGGTTTTTACATGATAATCAGATGTCTGACAATAGTATTGTCTTACAATGTACTGACTATACTTTTTCTGACAATGTTGTAAGACAAAAATTGTAAGTTCACACGGTTGTTAGACATTTTCTGACAATATTGTACTATCTGACAATCGTGTGTACGTAGCTTTAGGATCCATTTTACAAAATTTGTAAAAAACAAGTACAAGAGCTACATTCAGCTGTACCGAATCTTATATACCCTTCACCAAATTATATTTTAAAATATTTTTAGGTAAAAAAAATGAAAACAAATTTTTTTTTTTAAATTTATTTGTGATTCAAATTTTATGGCTAAAAATATTTTTTGGTGAAAAAAAACTCGACTTAAAAAATTATTTTTCAGATTTTGACCCATTTTAGGTCCAACTTACTATGGCGTTGTATACGTTGTTGCAAAGGTCTTTGAAATATCTATAATTAGATATCTATTGTCTGCATTAATGACTCAGTAATATAAATTAAACATAGGTCATATGTCCTGGTTATTTTCTTATTTCTTAGCAATTTGTGGTCCGATTTTCTCGATTTAAAATATCAACCGCGTCTATCGCGGATATATTGATTTCAACATACAAATGGACAGATGGATATAGCAATATTTACTCCACTATCTATAACGATCCAGAATATACATGCTTTATGTAGATACCTATGTATATGAATTAACATTTATGGACGATAAAGTCCTATTTCTGTAGAACATTTGCATATGGGCTAGTTGAAATAATGGACAAAATTTGATCATATTATCTTCAAAATACTGTACTTTGCGCACAAAGTTTACAAGGACAGCCAGCCAGCCAGACAGACGAGCGGATGGCCGGATGATTCTGAGTTGATCGCTATAGTTTTAGATGGGTGTTAGACTAATACTTTTGACCATTACAAACATCAGCACAAACGCTTAATACCCTCCCCACTATTGTGGCGTAGGGTATACAAATTTAAAAAAAAAGAAAATCTAAATTGTTAAATACAGTAATTTGTACTATTTATTTATAAAACTGCATAAAAATTCATGGAACAGTGTTAAGTTCATTTCCTAGCTCAACATGAAACATATTTTCGAAATTTCCAACTGGATACTTTAAAAATGTTTGCATATGAACTTTTTCAATTTATAGATGTTGTGTATAGATGTAAGTGGAGCTTTGCATCCGTCTATAGATATATTTGAGCAAAAATTAACAATATTTCTATGTTGTAGTTACGAGAGTAAAAAAAAATTTAAATCCTTAAATTTTCTAACATTCGTTTCGAATACTAAGGCGGACACAATACTCCTGAAGGCTGTAATTAGAAAATATTACTTCTATGAGTTATTATTTTCTTATTAAATTATAATGGAATCATAACCTAAAATGAACTTGAACCACTTGATATCTCTTGAGATTTCTTCTTCATAGATTTTCAAAAATATGACATACTTTTCGTATCGAGTGCTACCCTAGTATATATGTTTCTATAAATTCATTGAATTTATGCTAAATACAAGCATACATACAAATATGAATTACATAAATACAAAAGCTATAAATAACCAGTAGTTTATGGGATTTGTAGTGAGTTGGTCACTAGACTAGCGAAAATGTGTTACAAATTGTTAGTTGACTGTCAGTTTATCATGTGAATGTGATAGAACTATAATTGATCCAGTTCGTTAAACCAGTCCACTCCGCTTAAATTAATAGTTTCTGTTAAAACATTATTATATCTTGTTAATTATGTGATTTTTTCATTGTTTTAAACTCTGCCTTTTTCGGTTTTTTATAACTTTTCAGTTTACTGACAAAACCCTTATTTGAACAATATTTCGTAAATGATATCCAATAATTTCTTTTGGCTCGGTATCCATATGTTACCAGACAGATTGGAAACAATGGTCATGGAAAACAATGGCCAATATTTTGATTAAATTTATATTGTACACATCTTTCAACATAAAAGCATAAATTTTCAAAAATGCTGCATATTTAAGTCATTCTCCCAATATTTTTAGGTCATTTGACACGTATATACGTGTATGTTCTCTTTGTGATTCAATGTAGAAGCCAAGTGGTTACTTTATACATCCCAGATAACCTAGCATGAAGACAATTGTGTAAGTAATATAGAGCGAAGTCACTTCAAACTTTTTCTGAACTGCTTTTTACAAAGTAGTTATTTTACCCACCACAAGTAATCTATTGGAGAGTCAATCGCCACTAAGTGGCCTTTTGTAATCGGGAGTTTAACTTATCACTAACTCTGACACAACTGAGTTAAATTGTTTGTAAATATAAGAGGCAAAACTGCCGAATATACGGCATTTCCTTCATTAACATACACTACTGCTCTATATTTTATCTTTTATGAACTTTGCACTATCAATGAATCTCACTCCATTAATGACTTTTGAAACTAAGTACTTTGATGTTTTCTTGCAGTTGAGATTAATTCATTAAGAAAATATTTGATTGATTACGATTTAATTTTGTTGTCGTTTTTTATTACTTTTTTTTCTTTTGTAATTAATAGTTGTCAGGAAATCTATGAATAGTTAAATAATTTCTTACTCAGAGCAAAATTTGTTTCCACTAAAACTTTCAAGAAAACCTTAATTAGCAAAAAAGTCAATTAAATATAAATTCCTTAGTGGTTTTTAACGATTGAAGTAGAAAGAAAGAAAAAATAATAAATATTAAGATTTTCTTGAGTTACTATACCCTATAGAGGGTAAGATATTATTTATTACTTTAAAACATGGATGAAAACTGAAAACTGGAAGTCGAAAACCTATCAAAAATCTAATTTATGAGAAATAGATTGACAAGTATTTTGTTATTATATCATCCATATATTTCATAGTTTCTCTCAATTTCTCTCCCTGTTCCAGCTAAATTTGCATATTATTTTTTGATTTTAAAATAAATATTTTACTTTGTTTCTTTAAATCTGTTTAGTAGAGGCGTTATAGTGTTGCCCTATACTAATGCACTTTTTAATTTCACTACAACTCTCACATCGATTTATTTTCCTCTTTATTGGAAAACCAAAAAAATAAACGCAAAAGTACGATCTATAAAGAAATTGGTATAAAGTCAATTAATTAGTATTCATCTAACAAGTATGTACGTACATAGTTAGAACTGAATTTAGTTCATTTTCAATTGCTATTCCCCACTGGTGGTATTGGCGTGTAGATGTTAGCGAGTTCTTTGACATTTACAAACAAATGACAGAAATGAAATGGACGATAGATTTCGATATTTGGTACACAAGGAAGAGAAACACATTTTTTGTAATTTGCAATTATTGAACGAGTAACAGAAATGCAAAAGGCTAGGTTGAATGGCCTAACAAATTGCAAAAGGGATTTAAAGTTAATTGTAGGAAAATTAAGTATAAAAAACTAAATTGAACTTTATGTATTAACATTAAATTTATACATTTCTAATTGTACAATAACAATTATTAAAAATATAACATAAATGGAATTTTTGGCAATACATGGATTCCAAGCCACAAGAACTGTCTTCTTTAGAGGCCAAGAACGAATCTAGCCAATATCGGGTACTCTGTTTCAAAGTGAAACGTATCCTAGAGAGCATTCTGCTTCGATCGACACAAACAGTAGTTGGACGGGGCTAGGTCTGGACTATAAAGCGGGTAATGCAAAACATCCCTTCCACTTCATTATAAATACTTATTAACAGGTATTGCAACATGTGGCCGAGTGTTGTCTTGATGAAATATTACAGTTACATGTCTGGCCGCATATTCTGGGCGATTTTCGGCCAATGCTAGATTGGAATGAATTAGTTGTGTTCGGTACAGGTTCACTGTGATGGTCTGACCAATACGGCTGCTTGGCCGGGATTCACATACAATCTCTTACGCTTCGGATTACCCTAATGGATCCATTTTTCATTGCAAGTAATGATTAGATGCAAAAACGATTTTCTTTTATAGCGTTCAAGCATCATTTCGGACATGCAAAATCATCTTTCAAGGTCTCTCGGCTTCAAACGTTTTGGAATTGCTGCTTGAGTAGCTTCCAATGATTTTACAAACTCTTGTTGAGTTTACAACAATCTTCATGGAATAATACCTCCAATTCATGGTCTTCAAACTCTTTTGGCTGGCCTGGGCGATCTTTGTCTTCCGTGTCAAAATCACCACTTCTGAGCCGAACAAACCATCTCTCGCACGGTGAAACCGACGGAACAGATTCAACACAGCTATCGCTGTGTTGAAATGGCTCTTTTTTAAATTAAAGAATTAAAGCAAAACTTCGCGTTTTTTTTTATCAAGTTACCTTTGTGAAGCATGTCAGTTATTATGTTTAATGTCAATTATATTAATTTGTTGTTAATCTGATTAAAATGAGTGACCAGAAAAAAGTGCGTACTAAAATTATTAAATATTTTCAACAAAACCCAACTTGGTCCTACAAAAACTGTTTCCAATGTTATTCAACAGTAGCGCCAGAACTTGTCCGTTGATAGAAAACATGGTTCAGGTCGAAGGAATGCTCCACATGATGTTTATTAAGCCAAACAAATCGAAAGCATTTTCAAAAGAGCTCCCAACATATCCGGTAAGAAAGCAGCCCGGTTAGCTCAGTGCTGGGACTATTTGGTACGAAAAGTTAATGCCAATGCAGTTTTAAAAAAAAGGCTCAAAAAGTTCCTACAGGAACGCTGCTAAAAATTTAGAAGACAAAGATAGAGCACGGAAATTGGAGTAAAATTTTATTCAAAAAATACACCTGCTGCATAATGGATGACGAAATGTACATATGGAAAATTGTTCGCAGCTTCCGGGTGAATATTTTTATGTTGCTGGCATGGCAAGCTATATGCAGTTGCGGCAAAAAAAGCCAAACATTTGTTACAAAGGGCTCTATAAATACCGAAATTTACATCAAGAAATGTTTACAAAAAAGGATGCTTCCATTCATAAGTGTTCTTAGTGTGTCCACTTTTTTTTGGCCCTGTCACTATGGTAAGGAGGCAAATTCTCGAAACTGCCCGGAGCTAAGGCCAGTGTAGAGATATTGGGTTCTTGTTAGAATTGAAGAGCACAAAAAAGGTGTCCAAAGGTGTGGTAGATTTTAAACAGAAATGGATAACGTGTTCGAACAAAGTGACAGAAATCACTATAAAAACCTTATTGGAAGGGTTTTGAAAAAGGTTCAAAATTGCATCACTAGTGATTAGAACTATAAAAATATTTTTTTTTGTAAATTTCAGTCAAATAAAAAAGAAATCAAAACTGTAAGTTTAGTGGTTTAATTTTTATTAGAAAATGACCTAAAGCACACCGCCAGAATTGCCAAGGAGTGGCTATTGCAAAATTGCATCACTAGTGATTAGAACTATAAAAATATTTCAGTCAAATAAAAAAGAAATCAAAACTGTAAGTTTAGTGGTTTAATTTTTATTAACATATGTGTATGTTAAGAATTTTTCGATCTCAGTCCTGAATAGCTTTCTTACTTGTTTCCTATACCTACAGTCAGAGTCAAAATTTAGTATACAACACGCATTTTCATTTCAATTTTTTAAGGACAATTTGAAAGTAAGTGCTAAAAATTTAGGTCTTATAACTCCATGGGTCTTTCAGCAAGAAAATGACCTAAAGCACACCGCCAGAATTGCCAAGGAGTGGCTATTGTATAACGTGACTATGATGTTAAAATCATCTCCACAATGTCCAGACCTTAACCCAACAGAGCAGCAGTGGGAAATTTTATACCGGAATATTGGAAAATGAAGCATTTCATATACGGACGAACTCCGTATCCTATTTAACATAAGAGGTGGGAGAACTACTAAAGATGTAACCGAACATCTTATAAACTCCATGAAAAGGCGACTAGAGGCCGTAATTAAGCTGAACGGAGGACCAACAAAATATTACTTTTTTATTTTCAGATTTTGGTATGTAATATAAAATAGAGCGTAATCCATCAACTGCATACTAAGTTTTGACTGTTGCTTTTAGGTAATTTTTCCTTTTTCACATAAATTTTCAACGAAATCAATTTTAATTTTCAACGTTTTTTTTTTTTTTTGTAATAATAAAATTAAATTCAATTTTAAGTTTAAGTTTATTCAAACCTATATAATTCTTTCTCTAATTAAAATATTTACTTTCATATAGGAATATGGGCAATTCCATGTCATCGTACGTGACATTTGTACGCCTATAGAGTGGAATAGATTTTCCAAAAATAAGAGTATCTGAAAAATAATAAAGGATGCTATATTTTAAAAAAATAATAAGTTTTTTCGAAACATTGTTATCCAAAATATCGAGCGAAATAAGGGTATTTGTACGTGACATAAAACGGAAGTCATTTTGAGGTACATGTAGAAATATGCGAAAATTTGCGAATCGTGAGAGGCGTTATGTTTTCTTTTAATTTGTTACACTTAAACAAATATCTTTCCTTTACAATCCGTCATATTTAAATAAAAACATTCATCGGACGTGATATACCGTACGTGACAGATTTTCCTCCTTTTGTGAAACAATATGTATTCTGTAAATATATGTATACAAAAACTAAAAAATTAATAGAAAATATACATTCGGTTTCAATAAACAATTTTATAATAGCAAATAAACAATCAGAGTCAAATTCATTTCACACTATATGCTAATTGGGAGCTTCGTTTTAACCGCAATTTTAGTATAAAACATGCCAATTAAATTAAAAAATTAAATATAGTCAGTTTAAACTATTATTTTTGCCAATAAAATGTTGTAATAAGCTTTAAATTCTGACACATAGTAATATTTTAGTGTTTTATTCTATTCAAATCATCTTGAAAAAAAGTTTCAAGGGTTTTTGGGTTTTCAGTCGTGGTAGTCATTCTCGTGGAGTTGCCCATATGTGTGTTGTATACTAAATTTTGACTCTGACTGTATGTACCTAATTACATGAATTCATTTCCACTATATTTTAATTTCAGTATCTTATATCTTATATCTCGTATCTTATATCTTTGGTCATGCGAATGATATTATTTTGTAAATTTTGTATTTAGTTTAAATCAATGACCGGATAAATAAACAAAGTAAAGTTAGAGGCAAATGAATACTAGCTGGCTGTGTTCGGCTAGTCTGCCTACCTAGTCACAGCTTGAGTGTCCATTAACATGTTAGAAATTTAAGCTATAAATTTGGACATAAAGTAATCTGAGCAGCTTTTAATGTAAATACAAAAGCTAAAACTCATGTATACATGCATATTAGAGTGGCAAACTTTTGTATAAAAAAATATATATTTTTTGAGCTTAAATAGGGTCGGTATTGTGTCACTAGATCTAAGACTTTAGCACTGAAAATGTTAGCTATTTGGCCAACTAGACGCGCATTGGGGTCAAGTGCATACTTTGCAGATGTACAGACATAGCTAGATTGTTACAAAGTTTCAAACAATTTTAGGAAACATATTAATTTAGAATTAAAAATTCATAAAATGACTGTCATCTACATACATATAAAGTTAAACACCAAGGCGATATGTGAATTATTATCAATATTTTACTGTTAAATTTCCTGGAATTTTTATTATTTTTTATATGCTTACAAATCTGTATAAGCTGTTCAATGAAAACAGAAAATGCAAAGCCGAATTTTCATTTAGTGTTATAAATGGGTTTTTGTGTTGGGACAAATTCATCTAAATATGTAGATATGTGTATGATGTATGTTATTCATCTGTGAAACTGAAATACATGATGTTTTTTTTATATTTTTTTTGTATGGTTCTTTTCCATTTCATTCTTTGCATAGTTTTGAGATTTGTAACGCTTTTTAATCCAGTTTCATGTTATCATGTTGTTCGCTCGCATATATGTCATGGGTTCAGTTTTTCAGTTTTTATAGCACCATCAGTTTGATTGATATCTTATTTCGCTACAATGCAAACGAAAAATTAACAAAAAAAAAAAAGAAAAAAATTAACTCGTTAGTATTGTATACAAACATACAAAGTTTCAAATAATGTTTTCTAGTACAACATAGAAAATTCCAAAAAAAAAAATCTTTAGGGTTTTAACACACTTTTACTGGCACATAAAATTCATTTTATTTACAAACATACCAGAAACAAATAATCTATCAAAATCTCTTGATTACTTTGTGCATTGGACTTTTTGTACTTTTCAGCATGAGTGGAGAGCTTATATAAAAATGTGTTTTTCAGTTGGTTCAAAATTAAAACAAAAATTAAATTTAAACCCCAACGACACTTCTTAAGTATTTCTATTTCCATTATTATTAAATTTTATTTATTTTTTTTAATTTATTACCAAAAACCAAGTGACTTGTCACCACCACCACTGTCATCTCGTAAAGTCAACAACAGCAAGCTATGAAATAATTAAGAAATTGTCAAAAAACTTCATTTAAGGACACTAGACACCTTCCTTGACTTCAAGAAGAAAACTAAACTCTGAGGTAAAGTGTAATGAAGAAACACATAAAAGTGTTTACAAACACAATATTGCATGTGTGAGTGGAGAGATGGAAGACAAGAAGAGAAACTTCAATAGACCGCTCCTCAAAAATAATTGCTAAAATCTCTTTTTCCTCATATTGAAAACTATTTTAAATGGAAAAACATTGTTGGTGAAAAAATAGAGAATCGCAAATACCCTTCATTTGATATATATATTTGGTCAAGGTCTCCTATCATGTCATATTGTCCTAATATTTATTTATATGTATGCTATGTTTAGTGTGTTATTATAACCAACTAGCAGAGACCTGCGCCGAAGGCCTAAGAGTCGGTTAACCCGAGCCGCCGGTGCACATTGGTTGAGGTTCATAGAACGAGCGGCTAAAAACAGAAGAAGTTGTCGACGGACAATGAAACTTGGCACATAAGCACTTTTTATTTGAATTAAGAAAAAAATTTGAAAAATCAAAATGATCCGCCCACTTTTACGCCCACCTCCCATACAAAGTGAAAATTTAATTTTCACCTACGGCATTGTTTTTTGGCACATAGCATTTTTAAACACTCAGAATCATTTATGTGAAATTTGAAAAATACCCGCCCACTTTTACGCCCACTACCCATACAACTTGTATGGAAAAAGTGGCATAACTCCCTTGATTTTTAATGCATCAACTCAATTTTTACAAAAACTAAATATTATAATTGTAAAATGGGCTCCTGAAAATATATACCTGATCCGCCCACTTTTACGCCCATCTCCCATATGGGCGTAACATCATTATCGTTCTCCAATTTTTTTGATTTTTTTGATTTGCAGCTTTGTGCGAAATCTATTTATAAATGGGTCTGAAGACAATAAAAGTTTATGCATTACGTCTTCATTAGTGGCTACACGTCCAATTCTTCGCCAATAATATAATCTATAGGCTCTATAGTCTTTATTTCTCGCTTCCTGAGCTTCCTCGGACAGCACCTGATACTAATAATCAATTAAAATGTAAAAAATAAAAATGAAATCATTGAATAAGGGACATACTATTGGCAGAATAGCTTCTTGCCTAGTATGTAATCATTTTAAACAGTAAAGATGGCGACAACACCATGCATGAACGAAAATTCATGTTTTGTTACTTTATCACTTTATAGTTTTTACTGTTTTTTTTTTTTTTGGAAAGCAGCAGGTAGGAGCAGCTGAATTTTTTCTTAACCTTTAGCTGAGACTTCAAGCTGTAATTTAACATCTTTCGTTAAACAGCGCTCCACAGCGCTAAAAAGATGCAGTCCACTGAAGTTGATGAACATTGAAATTTTGATGTTGTTCACATATTTTGTTCTACGAAATTCTTTATATGACACTTTTTCCAACTTTTTTTAATGCAAATCTCATCTATGACAATTGTTATTTACGAAAATATACAACCAAGTCAAATGATAAGTTTACTCTGATTGTACCAATATATTGAATATACAATAAATTTTCATGCCATTTTAAACAAGCGAACATATATGAACTTCGAGAGTGTCTGTGCAAACAAATAATAAATATATTAGTCTAATATTACGGAATTATAATGTTCAGATATCTGACAACAAAATACCAAACAATTATCCAAATCGGCGAACATGAAAAAAATTAATTTCGGCCACTCTTCAACCAATGTGCGGCGCAGGTCTCTGCTGGTTGGTAACGATATTACAATAAACATAGCATACAGATTAGTATTTAGGACATTTTTTGCTTGAAAGGCCATAACAACATTTTCAAACCATTGTAAAATATTAGGACATTATGACAATATGACATGATAGGAGACCTTGTGAATTGACCAGATATATTTATCTGTCATAACTTTAAAAATTTTAAATATGTTTAATACAATTTTTCATTGCTATTTGGAGGTATTTATTTTTTACAATAAACCGGACTAAATCCACATCATTTTGGTGCAATCTAATTTACATGCATGTTTCACACACATTACAATACATGCTTTTAAATGTGTCTAAGAGATTGTATGTATGCATGTACGAGTATGTCAAAATCTACCTTAAGAATATGTGAAAGTTTTTATCTTCAATGAAAAACACAAAAAACAAAAAAATAAAGACAATAGATATCAACACTATTACGGAAATGCTCACAGACATACAGATAACGCAAATCCTTGCTTGAAAAACTTTAAACAATGAAGACATAAAACTGTGACAGACATAATATGTAACGAAGGTAGATTCTAATGTTTTAGAAAAGAAAAAATTTTAAGTTTTGCAAAAACAATTTTGAAACCATAATCGATTTAGTGCATATAACAAATAAACCTTCTTCAATTTGCCATAGTTTATATATACAAAGAATACTCCCGAAAATAACTGAATCACTTTTAAATGCGGGTTACCCTTATTTGTTACTTTTTGGATTTTCGATGCTCCCTAGATATAGAAATGTTTTTCGTCATCTAATAATTAAATACTGAAAATTTCTACAAAATCAAGTAATGTTTAGAGACATAGAGAACTCACATAGTTTTTTACTAATACATTCTCACCACTTAGGTTTTTGGCAATTGAGTTAGGCCTTCGGTAGGAGAGCGTCCAATTTATGTGTATTTATAAATGTTTACAGATTGCACATTTTATTTGATGTTTCTAGTTTTGGATCAAAATAAAAATATTTTCAAAACAAATTTAAAAATAAAATAATGAAAAAAATTCCAATTAAACACAAGTAAGAATACTATATTCGGCTATGCCCAATCTTTTATAACCTTCACCAAGTATACTTTGATATAAATATTAAAAACTATTTTGGATGATTTTTAACAAATTTTGTAAGTAAAAAAAAAACGTATATGCTGTTTTATTTATCAGACATACAACATAAGAAAAAACACAGTCATTCCTCTTTTCATTTATATTTTAATACATTATATGATTAACAATGTAAAGTGTTAATATTTTTATTGGAAAAAATAATAGAAAAGCGTAAAGGATTGAATTTTTAGAGGCACATCTTTATATTTAATGTTAAAAAATTATTTTTTTTTTAATACTTTGTTGCTCTACCTTTGTTTTTCACAACTTCATTGCATCTGCTCTCATGGAATCAAAATTTAAGAAAAAAGCTCTCATTTCTATTATTTTTTCCAACACCATATATTCGGCTTTGCCGAATCTTATACACCCTTCACCAAGTCATACTTAAAAAAAATAATGTTAAATACTATTAGGTAAACAAAATTTTTTTTTAATATATTAGCGAAAAAAAATTTAAGGGCGAACATTTTTTTTTTTTTAATTTATTTTTTCAAAATTTTATTTTTTAATTTAAAAAAAAAAAAAAATTGGTGAAAAAATATTCGGGGTAAAAAAACATTTTTTTACGATTTTCACCATTTGTAAGTCCGACTTACTTTAGCCTTTAATACGCCGTTGCAAATGTCTTTGAAATATTTATTATTGGATATCTATGTATTGTCTATAGTAGTATAGATATTGATAAAAAATAAAATAAAAAAACGAGGTTGCTCGAGAAACAGCGCCGGAAGAATTCCCAATATATTAATGTATGAATCACGTATGTCTGTTATTTGGGGGCTACGGATTTCAAAATACATATATCGACTTGGCTATCTAAACCGATCCAGAATACATATACTTTGTAGAGTCGCAAATGAAAAATGTAGAAATTGCAAACGGAATTACAAACTTAAAAATTTTCGTGAAAAACAAATGTAGCACAACCTTCCTGTATGAAAGCTAGCACAACCTTCCTGTAAAAGAGTAATGTTACTGACTGATTGACTGACTGACTGATTCATCATCGCACAGCCCAAACGACTGAAGCTAGAATCATTTGGAAATTCGAACGTTTAGGGGGTAAAAACGGGTAAATTCGGTAACCTTATATCTTCAAATCTAATAAAAATACAAAAAAACTTAAAATTTCATGTTACTCCATTTAAAAAATAAGCTGACAGGTGTTTCGTACTTTTTCGAAATTCGAACCTTTTAGGGGAGAAAACGGGTAAAAACTCTATTTTGGTACTTTTTTGGCACCCTATGTATATTATAAAGTAATAAACATAGAAACATATTTAAAATCGTATTTGTTACTTATCAAAAAATAAAAAATATAGGTTTGGTACTTCTTGGAAATTCGAACCCTTAAGGGATAAAAATTGTGTTTATTTTTGATACTTTTTCATAAAATATGTTTTTTTATAATTTGACATAGAGATACGAATATTTTATTATGAGCTCTCACGATAAAAAATTTAATTTGAATATAATTTTACCACCGTAATGGGGATAAAAAAGGGTATAAAATCGGGAAAATACATTTTATTTGAAATTATTAAGCCAATTTTGATAATTTTTTTAACATTGATTCCTGGATTCATACAAAAATTAACTAACAGGTTGTTATTTGGAACTCGAGTGCCAAGGTTTATATTGAGCCAAATCTAGGTAAACAGTTTGGTACTTTTATTAAAACATAAAACTTGAGGGATGTTCAAGGACGAAAAGGGAAATTGGTACTTTTCTCCTAATGGTACTTTTTTAATATTTTAAATTATTTCACTTATCGATATTAAAGATAGCTGATATGTATCTGAGTGAAGTTAGTGTTAGGAATAGGGGATAATATTTAGGTACCAAAATGTGAGAACTGAACTATAGGTATTTTTTATTGTTCTAATGGTACTTTTTGAATTTTCTATAGCAATGGACTTAGAAACACGAAATTAAGCATATCCTAAGTGAGTGAGAATTCTAGGGGGAGACTTTTTGGTACCTTTTCTTTATTCGAATGGTACTTTTTGTAATTTCTCCAATAATGAACCTAGAAACATGAAATAAATATTATATAGACCCGAGTGAGTGGGAAACCACAAAAGTGTGCTTTTTGGTACTTTTTCTATATTCTAATGATACTTTTTGAATTTTTTATAACAATGGACTTAGAAACATGAAATTAAGCATATATGGTAATAAGTGAGTGAAAATTCTAGGGGGAGACATTTTGGTACCTTTTCTTTATTAGAATGGTACTTTTTGTAATTTCTCCAATAATGAACCTAGAAACATGAAATAAAGGTTATATGGACCCGAGTGAGTGGGAAACCACAAGTGTGGGCTTTTGATACTTTTTCTATATTCTAATAGTACTTTTTGAATTTTCTATAACAATGGACTTGGAAACATGAAATTAAGCATATATGGTTCTAAGTGAGTGAGAATTCTAGGGGGAGACTTTTTTGTACTTTTTCTTTATTCGAGTGGTACTTTTTGTAATGAATTAATAAACATGAAACTAGACACATGTTATCCTGAATTAGAATTAATTCACAAAGGGAGACTTAATAGAACTATTTATTTCATCCAATTAGGGTGGCGAAGCGCACCGGGTCAGCTAGTAGTACCATAAAAATAAAATATACATAGAAGCATTACTGAGAAACAAAAAACCTGAGTCTGTTGTCAAAAACCTAATTCTCGCAACAACAATATACCACATGTATTTTGCTGTTCCGTCAGCTATAAAATTTGGTAGAGAGTAATTATTTTTACTCTCAGTTACGCCTCTAGTTCTACCCTATGCATAGGACATAGTCAAAACAACAAAAAATCGAGGTAATCGTGTTTCTTTAGTTATATCTCAGCCATTTATGGGCCGGATTTCTCAGTCTAACCTAAGTTGGACTATATCGGAGACATTGATGTATCAATCATGTTTGTAAGTTATCGGGAGCTTCGGAAAGTCGATTTCAGACAAATGGCTATAGCCATATCGACTCTGATATCTATAACTATTCATAATATATATATAGGGCATTTCATGTCAGGAGAACCAACTTTTGAAATCGATGTCTTCCGATTGGGATGAAATCGGTAATTCACACAACAATTTTATGTCTTGAGTTACAAAACATTTATTTTGATAGATATCCCACTCGCATCTCACTAAGAGACCAAAAAGCTCTTAAAGGAAAAGACCTAAGATTTCTTTTGAGCAAAAAAGATATAAAAAATAAAAAAAATTGCCCATTTTGGATAAAAAAAATCGATTTTGCAAAGAAAAAAAACCAAAAATTTTATGAATTGAGTTACAAAATATTTATTTTGATAGATATCCCACTAAATATTCAAGATCTCATTTTGAAAAAAGTTAACAAAGTTTTCGATTTTGAAAAAAAGTCAAAAATTATATGTTTGCGACAAAATAGGTCTTCGAGGAAAATATCAAAGCTTTCTTTGGAAAAAAAAGTCAAAAAAGTTTTTGATTTCGAAAAAAAAATTTCAATTTTTTTTTTACTTTTTTACTTTTTTTTTAAATTTTTTTCCGGAAGATTGAAAAAATCTAAACTATTTGGAACACATTTTGCTAAGAACAATCGTTAATAAGTTACATGGATGATAAAAAACACCTGCTTGGCCGAAATGTAAAATTTTGACCCCCTTTAACTCAGAAAGTTCTCGAGAGATTAAACCTATATCTGCTTTAGGTCAAATTAACCCACAAACTCCATTATCGCTGAAATTCGGAAAAAATGCAAATTTTTCAGTTTTTGTAAAAATATTGCTACTAAATAATTATTTTTGCAATCGAATGCAAAAGAATGGAAATGTGTACGTAATTGTCGTTCTAATGAGATATAAAAGACAAAAATTAGTTAAAAAATTTAAAGTTATTAAAAATTTCCCAGACCATTAACGTGTCTCAGGCCACTTGAACAAGAAATGTAGGAACAAAATTAACATATTTTAAGAAATATTAAAATAAAAGCTAATTTTTTCTTAAAATATATCGGCATTTATATTTGTATGAGTTTTTGTATTTGTAGGATACTGTTAACCTATTCGCAGGTAAGGCTAAAAAAAATTATTTTTTTAAGGGCAGCTTCAAATTTCCATTTTCAAATTTTTAAAAATTTTGTTAAAGAAATTTCAGAATTTTTTGCTCATCACATTGGGATTTATAGAGATCATAATAGAGAATAAAAATATGAAAAAATTATGTGAATACCTCTTACAGTTGTTCCGTACGTACAATTTAAATTTTGTGATTTTCGGGAAAAAATATTTTTTTGGACAAATTTTGGCGAATGAGAGCAATTTCCTTACTATTACGAATTTTAAGAACAGCCGCTCAAAAATGTTTTTTAATTCTTATTTATTGTATTTGAAAATAAATACATACTGTTACGAATGTGCAATAGCGATTTGAATTTAACGTTCTGTAACGACTGTCTGCAACATGCATCATGTTTATAAATACGTCAGTCAGTAGAAGCTTCTACTTGTCAACAATGTTGATAGCATGCGGTTATTAGTATTGTTTGTAGGTATGGCAACACTGCATGTTTAAGCTGCTAACATTAACATCGAAAGCTCCAGAATTCGAATGTACTAGTTTGTCCGTTGAGAGCATTGTAGAAGATTCACGAAAGATGGCGTGTGTATAAATAGTGGCAGAGGTGGCAGTCATGAATTTTTCTATTTTTAAATGTCCTAAGGTCTAAAATTGTTATACGTCACATAAAAACCAAATGCTAAAAATTTTAGCAAAAACGTTTAGTGGTGGCAAATTTTATTTGAAGTTTGGTATAGCAATATTTTCAAAAAAGTCCATACGTTTACCATAACATTTATTTGTGCACCATGTAGTATGAAGTCTATTAATATCATATAAATATTAATCATACGTCATGATGTACACAGTTTTTTAGTATAATTTCTCTTATTTTTGGAAAACTAAATAGTATGAATTTAATTTTTATTAAATATAAAAATCACTTCAAAAAAATAACAAACAATTTAAAAATTACACATTTTCTTACATCAAAACTTGTATGCTCAAACCTCAATCCAATTAATATGATTAGCTTAAAGAAATGAAATTCGATTAGAGAAAGTACTTTAAAAATCAACAATAATTTACTTGTATATTTTACAAAAAGTATTATTTTACCACAACAAACAAAAGATGTATTTACCACATAAACACTCATATTTACATACATACATACATACTTATGTAATATTACACACAGAGTTTTACATACACAGTTTTGTTTTATTAAGTATTACACAAACGTTGGTATGCTGACGATGACCTTTTTCATTCTATAAAAATAAAAATCCCTTCTCTATTCAACATGTTGCAATAGCAACAGCAAACAATTGTTACATATGAACTTTTTGTTATTTTTCAACTGTTTCTACTTGACTTTTAACATCATGCCTCCTGATATGTCACATTATAGATTTCAATAAAAATTCAACATCTTTTGTTATTTTTATAGAGTGCATGGGTAGGAATATTAGTATGCCACCGTTAATATGATGGCAAAAATATATGTATAAGCTGAGAAAAAAAACATAAGCATTACAATAAAATGTATGATTGTAGTCCAAACATATTATGATCATTATTAAAATCATTAAATATCATATTATGATCAAATATAGTCGTTATATCATTGTAATACATTATCATACTTAATATGTTCTAAAGTAATCATGTTGTGATCCAAAGAAATTATAATATGACACAAAGTATAAATTAAATCATATTATGATCTAAATTAATCATATTACGAGAATGAGAATTACATCCACTCAAACTTTACTTGTAAAAATATCAGAGCTTAGACAAACACCAACAGTAACCACTAATGCAATAGCATTCTACAAATAGTGAGAACAAAATATTATTGAAAGTAGGATTGCATCTTAAACATGCTATGAGTACTCATATAGAAACTTGACATTTAAAAGTTTTTTTGTAAATTTAAATGGTTGTAAATAATAAGGGTACCTCAATTAGACCTAAAATATTTTGGCAGAGATCCTAAACACACCATGGTACACTGTGGTAAATCACAAATCTAGCTGGACAAAATAAAAAAACTATCTGGGAACATTCCTTCTGATCATTTATTCAGCTTCTCAATACAATAGGTAACTCAAATTCATGTTTTGTTTTATTGTTTTTAGCTCTGATTAGGAAAAAGTAAGCTTTAAAGTGAGCTGTTGTCAACACGTGCATTCAGATTTCAAATACTTAGAAGCATATTTTATGTGTGACTTTGGTTTATGATCATAAAGGCTACGGTGATATTATTGTCATAACTTTTTTTTATTATTATTAAGGATTATTTCAAGTAAATATATTACAATTTTCATTTACGTATTTCCATTGTAAGTATTAAAAAAATAAGTTTTTTGTGAGAAGTTCAGAAAATGCAAAAAATAAAATATTTCCTTTTTCAAGTTCCGGTGTAAAACTGTATTCGGGTTAATCTTTCAAGTGTTCACTTTAAGGAAAATCAGCGCATTTTTACGACTGCCATACATTTTTTTCACTTTTCCAGTATGACCTCCCGTCTTTACCGAAAGAAAATTTCTGAAAAATGGTTAAAAACTCCCAAAATACATCGCAAAAAAAAATTAACTTTTCATAATCTATATACAAGGTGGCGCAAAAGTAAACTTCCGATGTTTTTTGGCTTTAATTAAAAAAAAAAAATGAAAAACTTTGATTCTTCTTGTGGATTATTTTTATTTGGTCTTTTAATTTTTTTTACATCAAGTCGAGCATATGATGTCATGTAAATGGCTGCCGCCACAGTTGATTGTCATTTGAGCCCTTTTTATGGCATTTTCCATCACTTTGGCCAAAACTTCCGGCGATAGGTCCTCACATTCTTGACGGATATTGTCGCAAGCTTGTGGACATAAACCCGCGACTTCAAAAAGCCCCACAAAAAGAAGTCTGGAGCGGTCAAATCAGGCGATCTTGCTGGCCAGTGCAAATCGCCAAAACGGGAGATTAGGCGCCCGCGAAATGCATCCTTCAGCATATCGGTTGTGGCATGTGCAGTGTGTGCCGTTGCACCGTCCTGTTGGAACCACATGTTTTCCAATCCCAATTCATCAAGTTGCGGCAAAAAGAACTCGTTGATCATTGCTCTGTAGCGCTCACCATTCACAGTAACCGTTTGGCCCGCGACGTCTTCGAAGAAAAAAGGTCCGATGACTCCTCCAGCGAAAACAGCACACCATACAGTGACTTTGAGCGGGTGTAATGGCTCTGCGTGGGTTACACGCGGATTTTCAGTGCCTCAGAAGCGTAAATTTTGCTTATTTACGTACCCGCTAAGATGGAAATGGGCCTCATCACTCATGATTATTTTTGATGAAAAATCATCTTCCTCTTGGTGGTGATTAAGGATGGATTGACGCGATTGGCGGTCAGCAGCTAACAGCTGATGCACCGTCTGGACTTTTTACGGAAACATGTTCAAATCTTGTACCAAAATTCGCTGTAAAGACCGTCGACTGATACCCATTTGCGTGGCACGTCGTCTGGTCGATGTCGACGGCGCTTCCATGACATCCTCGGCTACACCAGCAACATTCTCTGCAGAACGGCTACTCCGGGGTATGCCACGCCTGGCAGCATCTCTTGTTGTGCCAGACTCTTCGAGGCGAGCAACTAAACGTCGCAGTATTTCACCAGCAGGCGTTGGACGGCCAGGAAATCTGCGACGAAATTCACGTTGTGCCAAAGTCACCGACCGATTATTGGTCAAATAAATAGTCAGCAATATTCCGCGTTCTGAAGCAGTGTAGCGTAACATTGTTTATTAACGTGTATTTCGCATGTGTTTACTACACAAATGTCAAAACAGAACTGACATTAGGGGCAAATCTCAAAATTTATAGCATTTTCTGATAGGAGGATTACTTTTGCGCCACCTTGTAAATAAAAGAGCAACGTTACTGACTGACTGATTCATCATGGCACAGCCTAAACGACTGAAGCTAGAATCATGAAATTTTAACTGTGCATTCCTCCCTCCCTAAAACGATCCGATAAGGAGGGATTTTTGGAAACTCGAACGTGAAGGGGGTAAAAAAGGGTAACAAACTGGTAAATTCGGTAACCTTATATCTTCAAAACTAATAAAAATACAAAAAAACTTAAAATTGCATGTTACTCCATTTAAAAAATAAGCTGACAGGTGTTTCGTACTTTTTCGAAATTCCAACCTTTTAGGGGAGAAAACGGGTAAAAAAAAATTTTGGTACTTTTTTGCCACCCTATCTTTTAAACTACTAAACATAGAAACAAATTTTAAATCGTATTCTTTACTTATCAAAAAATAAAAGATATAAGTTTGGTACTTTTTGCCAATTCGAACCCTTAAGGGATAAAATTTGTGTTTATTTTTGGTACTTTTTTCATAAACTATGTTTTTCTACAAATTGATATAGACATATAAATATATTATTTTAAGCTCCCACCACGATACAGACATTTATTTGAATAAAATTTTAACACCGCAATGGGGATAAAAAAGGTACCAAAAAGGGGGTAAAAACGGAAAAATACATTTTATTTAACATTTTAAGCCAATTCCTGGATTCATTCAAAAATTAACTAACAGAGTGCTATTTGGAACTTGACTGACAAGCTGTATACTTGTCCAAATCCGGGTAAACAGTTTGGTACTTTTTTTAAAACTTATTTTTCTTGAGCACATTAACACAGATTTTAATCGTTAGAGACATATCTGTAGCATAAACAATTTTGGAAAAATGGAATATTTTTTAATTTCAAACTTGAGGGGGAAAAGGGAAATTGGTACTTTTCTCCTAATGGTACTTTTTTAATATTTTAAATTATTTCACTTATCGACATTAAAGTTAGCTAACATGTATCTGAGTGAAGTTAGTGTTAGGAATAGGGGATAATATTTAGGTACCAAAATGTGAGAACTGGTACTTTTTTTATTGTTCTAATGGTACTTTTTGAATTTTCTTTAATAATGGACTTAGAAACATGAAATTAAGCATATATGGTCCTAAGTGAGTGAGAATTCTAGGGGGATACTTTTTGGTACCTTTTCTTTACTCGAATTGTACTTTTTGTAATGAATTAATAAACATGAAACTAGAAACATGTTATCCAGAATTAGTATTAATTTACAAAGGGATACTTAATAGTACTATTTAGTTCATACAATTGGGGTGGCGAAGCGCACTAAGTCAACTAGTCCTTTATATATTTGAACTCATTTTATATTTATTTCCTTAGTGAGAAGTGTTTCCAACGCGATTTATTAATTTTGTCCAGTTAGATTTGCGATCTACCACACTGTGCATGGTTTATTTTTCTGGTGGGGAGTTGGTTTACCACAACAAAATCATTTTTTTTTCTGTTAGACGGTCTAATTTATGTATATGTGTTGGATTTTTTAATTTTTTATAAAACAATATGAAATAATACATGTAATGAAATATTTGCCTAATATGAAAATGAATTCCCCGTAATTGATATCAAATAACATAAAAACATCGTCATATTATTTTTCGCTTACTAGTATACAATGCGTATGAGTGATACAGCCACTATTTATTTAATTAATTAACAATCATACGCCTACGATATTTTGTATCAGGAGATTAATTTAAAAATTATGCAGTTTTTAAAGTTTTAAGAGAAATACATATTACAAAATTATTCAATTTTTATATGCATGACTTAAAAATGCGGGATTTACAATAGATGGCGTGTCTTTTGAATGCGGTTTTGTTTTTAATGACTTATATGTTATTTTGATGGGTACATATCTGTCATTTATTCTCACTTAGTCATTGAACATTATAGTGTTAACCATTAATATGCAAATAGAGGCATTTAATTTATGTGCATGTATGGGTAGAAAATTTAATATACGCAACAATACCAAGCAACTGAATTTATGTAATTTTTAAAATTAGAATCCTTTTTATTGATATACATATTACATATTAAACTTTTCAAAAGAAATTGGAGATTTTGAGTTGTTTCTTTGGCAAATTATTTTTTAAAACAACAGCAGAATCACGCAGTTAATATAGTGCTGTTGTCGGCTTATCATTTTCCAAAGCCCATTGTATGTTAAACAATCGTCCACTTTAATTTTGTTTTCTTCATGACCACTATCGTATAAATCCTCCCATTCCGTATCTGATAATTCCATTTGCTCCTCATTACTTTCTACATAAAATTCTTCTTGAATCCAGTTGTTTATGTCAGCATTCGTGAAAAGATGTTCCGTATCAATTTGAGCTACAAGTGTACCAATAGTAGAAAGATCTTCGTTTTCTTCCTGAATTATATTTTGTAAAATATTTAGTTAGTTAGTTATCCTTTTCGCTCCATTCAGTACCAGGATTTTCGGATATTGGACACTGATATTTAATCCCTAGAATCTGAACTGCATTGAAGTTTTTAGTTTGAGCTCCAAATTTGTTCCCTTCTGGTCCAGCCAGTGAGTGAGCAGTTGTTTTTTATAATTTAATTTGACCAAATTGATAACGTTTTGACCTAACGGTTGAATAAGCGCAGTGCTATAATTAAACGGTCATCACTTTCTAGTTCCTCAACTGGATGACACGTCGCGTTATCCAAAAGCAAAACTGCTTTTTGCAGTTTTACAGGATTATTGAAAAAGCCTCGTGGGTTTTTCAATTTTCCAACAACCAACAATTTCAGTTTGTCTGTGCCATTCGCATTTGAACAGGGCAAAAGAGTTATTCGTTCTTTACATATTTTTCTTCCGGGCGCTGTTTTCTCATTACATGTGTCAAGAGTGTGACTTGGAAGCATCCTATCTATAATATAAACCAGATTCGTCAGCATTGTAGATTTGGTGAAGAGTCAAACCATGTTCATCAACATAATCCTTAAACTCTTTCACAGATAGATCAATAAGTTGAGGTTTCGAAGACAATTTCTCGCCCGTAATTTTTAAAAATCTAATTCCATGTCGACGCTTAAATTTCTTCAACCATCCATCACTGGCATTAAAACCTGAATTGGTTTGATCAATTTTTGAAAACAAATGACTGGCTTTTGTTCGTAAAATCGCTGCTGATTGTGGAACATATTTTTCTCTTTGTTTTAGAAACCACTTATAAAGCATTTTTTCCATTCTTGGGTACACAGCTTTCTATAAGGTGCAATGTTGGTCAGGGCCACTTTCTGTTGAACGTATAAATAAAAAAATAAGCCGTCGCGATAATGGGTAGTCGCGAATACCGAGCTTGCACTGTATTTGTATTTTTACGCTCTATTGTTTACATTCGGGTAAAATCTTCGTAACTAAACAATATGAACGACTACCAATCATGTAAACAACAACATTTATTTTTTTTTTCCTTCGAAAATGTCGAATTTTGTGCGAACAAAGCGTCATATGCGGAAAATTTTGATTTAAAAAATGTGCCATTGAAGCACAACGATTGCTTACAAAAGCTTACGGTGAATGTGTTTCATCGGTGCGAGAGATGGCTTGAGCGGTTTAGTAGTGGTGATTTTGACACGGCAGTCAAAGATCGCCCAGGCCAGCAAAACAAGTTTGAAGACCAAGAATAATCTTCTTATTCCATGAAGATTATTGTAAAACTCAACAAGAACTTGCAAAATCATTGGGAGCTACTCAAGCAGCAATTTCAAAACGTTTTCGACCATCAGGATTCATCAAAAAGCAGGGAAATTGGGTACCATACGAGTTGACCTTGAAAATCGAATTTATATGTCTGAAATGCTGCTTGAACGCTACACGCAGAAAAAAAATATAGTTGAACATTGTTACTGTAACCATTGCAAATTTGTGCATGGTTACTGTAACAATTTCAAAATTTTTAACAATATTATAGTCACAGTAACTATATATATGATTGTGGTAACAATAATATGGTTAATTTTCGATTCACATGAATATTTCAACCATATATATGGTTACAGTAACCATGTATATGTTTGTGACAACCATTTATATGATGAATAATTTTATCATAATATGTTGTTCTCAGATTATGATATGAGAGCATCATAATATGGTAAGTCCTTCATCATATAAATGGTTGTCACAAACATATACATGGTTACTGTAACCATATATATGGTTGAAATATTCATGTGAATCGAAAATTAACCATATTATTGTTACTGTTACTGTGTTACTGTGACTGTAATATTGTTAAAAATTTTGAAATTGTTACAGTAACCATGCACAAATTTGCAATGGTTACAGTAACAATGTTCAACTATATTTTTTTTCTGCGTGTATAAAGAAAATCTTTTTTGCACCGAATCAATAATTGGGATGAAAAATGCATCTATTACGATAACCCAAAGCGTAAGAAATCGTATGCGATGCCGGTCAACCAGCCGAATCGACACCAAACCCAAATATCCATGTCTTTAAGGTAATGCTCTGTATATGGTACGACCAAAAGGGTCCTAGCTGGTGAAATCTGGCCAGACTATCACATAAGACCTATACCGAACGCAACTGATTCGTTTGAAGTGAGCATTTGCCATAAATCGGCCAGACATGAAACCGTAAAAACGCTCGGTCACATGTTGCAATACCTGTCATAAAACTATTTAAAAAGAAGTAGCTGGGAAGTTTTGCCTCAGCCGCCTTATAGTCCAGACATTGCCCCGTCCGAAAAACAGAAGAATATATTAAAAAATAGACACTGAAAATTGAACTCAGAATTATAGACAACTAATAAAAATAATTAGTAAGAGATCTATAATCGGCTGTGCCGACTCTTAAAAACCCTTCACCAAAATATACTTTAAAAATAAAATTTTAAAATTAATTCTTTTTTTTCCGAAATGGTTTTTTCCAAATTTATTTTTTAAAAAATTTTTCTATAATTAAAATTAATTTTTTTTTAATTTATTAGCGAAAAAACATTATTACAAAAAAAATTGTTTGTGAAAAAATTCGGTTAAAAAATATTTATCCCAATTTTGATCCATTGTAGGTCCAACTTACTATAGCCTTATATACATCGTTGCAATGGACTTTGAAATATCTATCATTACATATCCATATTGTTCATATCTATGACTTAATAATCGATATATAGATCAAAAATAGGCCAAAAATAGAGGTTGTCCCGATTTGATGGCTGAGATATATTTGTGGGCCAATTGTCTCAATTTTAAATAGAGAAGAGTTCCCGATATATTTATGTATTAATCCTGTATTCAAGTTATTTGGGGACTATGGAACATACAGACCGATGGCAATATCGATTTCGCTATCTATAACGATTCAGAATATATATACTTTGTGGGGTCGCAAATGAAAAATGTAGAAATTACAAAGGGATTGTCACTTATGGTGAATGGTATAACAAGTGCAATATTAGACGTTGAAACGACAACATAAATGTTTACAGTTACTTCGATATTATTGAAATTAAATTTAAATAACAATTATTTGTGTACGACAACAATATATTGCTACAATGAACACAGTATAGTTGTCATAAACAGGCCTATGTATTTTCTCTGCATGTAATTGATGTTCATATAGTTTCATTTTATTGTAGAAATATTAATTTTAATAAAACGGATTTCATTAGATTTTTCTCAAATTTATATGAAATGAACAATTTTGATATCATAGGAAAGATGTTAAAATAATGAATCAAATAGCATGACAACATTTTGTGAGAAAATGTATTTGAGACAGAAATAAATAGTCTGGGAATAATGACAATTATTTTTGGTGCCTACCTATTGTTCATATATCTGGAATCTGGATGTGTATCCCTGTAACAAAATTGAATACCGGACATATTCCTTGTATAAATACATACCATTTTCCTTTTTTTTTTTTCTTCCATAAAAAAAATCTGCATAACTATGAACAAATTTAATTTTTTGAAGGGGTGATGGCATGAACAAAGGAACTACAAGAAGATTGAGGTCAAATAGAAATAATATATTCAAGTACGAGGGGTTATGTACTCATATGTTGGAGATTAAAGTAAAGTGTGTAAAATTTAAATGGAAACTTGTGTGTTTTTCTATGCTCACGTAATTGAAATAGTCAACATGTAAAGTATATTGGACATCAGTTTTTTTTTTCATATAGAGACGGATGAATTTTTGAACAAAATAATGGTAATTTTCTACTACAAACATGAACTTATGCTGAAGAAAAGTTATGGTAAACATTTAAGTATCAGTATTTCACAAGTAGTGGCAAGTAGAATTTAATTCAAACATCCACAAGTTAGGATTTTGTAGCGTTCCATGAAAAAAGTATATCATTAAGTACTTAACAACCTTTGATGAATTGTTTGTGATAATATGAGATATCATAGCTGCTATGATCTTAGCACCGCCTGAAAGGGCAACATTATAGAATATAATTTCGTATTTAAGTTCAAATGTTTAAGCATTTTCAAAGATTTTGAGTAAATTTAGTTTTTGGTCATAAATTTGTTAAACATTTTTTCTTAAAAAAATGTGTACTTAATTTCGGATTCCTTCTTTGGCTTGCTAATTTACATTCATAATCCCTTTATATCTTACTTACTTGTAATTACACAAGACTCTTCTACAAGGTGGCGCAAAAGTAATCCTCCCATAAGAAAATGCTATAAATTTTGCGATTGGCCCCTAATGTCAGTTCTGTTTTGACATTTGTGTAGTAAAAACATGCGAAATACACGTTAATAAACAATGTTACGCTACACTGCTCCAGAACGCGGAATATTGCTGACTATTTATTTGACCAATAATCGCTCGGTGACTTTGGCACAACGTGAATTTCGTCGCAGATTTCCTGGCCGTCCAACGCCTACTGGTGAGACACTGCGACGTTTAGCCGCCCGCCTCGAAGAGACTGGCACAACATGAGATGCTGCCAGGCGTGGCAGACCCCGGAGTAGCCGTTCTGCAGAGAATATTGCTGCTGTAGCCGAGGATGTCATGGAAGCGCCGTCGACATCGACCAGACGACGTGACACGCAAATGGGTATCAGTCGACGGTCTTTACAGCGAATTTTGGTACAAGATTTGAAGATGTTTCCGTACAAAGTCCAGACGGTGCATCAGCTGTTAGCTGCTGACCGCCAATCGCGTCTAACATACGCTCAAGCCATTCTTAATCACCACTAAGAGGAAGATGATTTTTCATGAAAAATAATCATGAGTGATGAGGCCCATTTCCATCTTAGCGGGTACGAAAATAAGCAACATTTACGCTTCTGGGGCACTGAAAATCCGCGTGTAACCCACGAAGAGCCATTACACCCGCTCAAAGTCACTGTATGGTGTGCTCTTTTCGCTGGAGGAGTCATCGGACCTTTTTTCTTCGAAGACGTCGCGGGCCAAATGGTTACTGTGAATGGTGAGCGCTACAGAGCAATGATCAATGAGTTCTTTTTGCCGCAACTTGATGAATTGGGATTGGAAAACATGTGGTTCCAACAGGACGGTGCAACGGCACACACTGCACATGCCACAACCGATATGATGAAGGATGCATTTCCCGGGTGCCTAATCTCCCGTTTTGGCGATTTGCACTGGCCAGCAAGATCGCCTGATTTGACCGCTCCAGACTTCTTTTTGTGGGGCTTTTTGAAGTCGCGGGTTTATGTCAACAAGCCTCAGACTCTTGCAGCTCTTAAAGACAATATCCGTCAAGAATGTGAGGACCTATCGCCGGAAGTTTTGGCCAAAGTGATGAAAAATGCCATAAAAAGGGCTCAAATGACAATCAACTGTGACGGCGGCCATTTACATGACATCATATTCTCGACTTGATGTAAAAAAAAATTAAAAGACCAAATAAAAATAATCCACAAGAAGAATCAAAGTTTTTCATTTATTTTTATTAATTACAGCCAAAAAACATAGGAAGTTTACTTATGCGCCACCTTCTAGTTAGTGAACAAATTAAATTACTATTGAAAGAGTTTAAAGATATAAAATGTAACAGAAAAATATTTCTATTACATTATTTAAATATGTAAAATATACAAAGTGAATAAATTCAATCTTTTGCAATATTTACCTGTAAATTTATTGTTACACATTTCAAACTCTTTGTAAATGTACTTTCAAAAGCCTCAGCAGCATAATTGAGATCAAAGATTACAATGCACATTAAAAGACACTCCTTTCCACAACAAACATTTGCTTCATTAGTTCGAAACAAGCACCTGCTGTGATGTAACTACTAAATTAAGATTCCTTTCATTTCGCTCCAAAGCAATAAACATTAAAACTGTTATCAGGGCTCTTTAAAAGGTATTTAGACATAAAGAAAAACTATTTTATGGAAGAAGGTAAAAAAAGCTTTTATAAAAAACACATATATACATATTACAAATGAATTATAACATCCCAGCAGTTCTGGGTGGATAGTGTTTTTATACCCTTCACCTTCGTGAGAAGGGTATATATAAGTTTATCATTCCGTTTGTAATTTCCACAATATAATTTTCCTATAAAGTATATATATTCTGTATCCTTATAGATAGCGAAGTCGATTTAGCCATGTCCGTCTGTCTGTTGAAATCAGTTTTCTGAAGACCCCAGATATCTTCGGGATCCAAATCTTCAATAATTCTGTCAGACATTCTTTCGAGAGGTTTCCTATTTAAAATCAGCAAAATCCGTCCATAAATAACAGAGATATGAGCAAAAATCCGAGACAACCTCGATTTTTGGCCTATTTTTTATCTATATCTCGATTACTAAATCATAAATATACACAATATGGACATCTAATGATAGATATTTCAAAATCCATTGCAACGATGTATATAAGGCTGTAGTAAGTTGTACCTACACTGGGTCAAATCGGGGAGAATATTTTTTAACCCGAATTTTTTTTCCTAAAAAACTTTTTTCACTTATAAATTAAAAAAAAAAAATTTATCAAAAAAAATTTTTTTAAAAAAATTGGAAAATACTTTTAAAAAACAATTTTGAAAAAAAAAATTAAAAAAAAAATTTTTTTTAATTTTATTTTAAAGTATAATTTGGTGAAGGGTATATAAGATTCGGCACAGCCGAATATAGCTCTCTTACTTGTTACCTATAATTTAGGGTCATCACTGGTTGCAGAATTGACTATGTGACTAGTGTCCTAGACGGTATCCAATTGGGATTGCAAAGATGGCATTGCAAAGAATTTACATACCAGTTCACACCTATCGTGAAAAACATGTGAAATTTATGTTCCCATCAAATATCCATTTCCCTCGAAGGGAAAATTGCTATCGTAATATTCCCATGAACTTTTCATTCACAATAGTTAATTTTGTTCGTAACAGCTGTTTATTGTTTACAAAATTCAATCTAAAAATTTCACAATATTGAAAATTTTTCACGTGAATAAAGTTCATGAACGATAAATGGGAAAAGGGAACATATTTCATGTGAAATATTGATTCGTGATTGATTATGTATAGTCTGCTACCATACTTAGTATCAACCGTTATTTAGACATTGAGTTATATTGGAAGTGTTTAAATAAAACCATAGCACCTTATTGAAACACCCTTTAGTTGTAACAGTTGTAGTAGTTAGTTACTAAATCAAATTGTCATATCAAAACAGCCACACCAGCAATGAGAGAAAACAAATTAAATTAAACTAGAATAAGAATGCATGGAACATAAAACTACACAGATTCAAACAGTCTGTGCCAGCTCAAATGAACAAAAACATATGACAGTTAACAACTGTCGTAACAGTTATACTAACCACTATATACATACATACATGTGCATATACACACATAAATATATAGGACATGCGAATGTGTGCGCTGCAGAGCTAACGGCTAACGGAAAAAAGCTGTTCCGGTCACCTCCTGATTATGAAGTTTGATATTTTTAGTTCTAAGACTAATTATTGATAAGCTAGGACACAGAATATAAAGTTTTTTCATTGTATTCATGTTAATATACTAATAACTATATTTATGTTTGCTAGTTTATATGTAAAACCTTCCTAAATTTAGAAACATCGATAATATATATTTAAATGGGTTTTTAAGAACTGCTTTGAACAAATATCTTCGAAATTGTAATTTAAAATTAATAAAATTTCATTTTGAGTAGGTGACTGGAAACGCTACTTTTTATTTAAATGGAGATCGAGATATTGTAGTGTACAATAGGGTGGACCTTATTTAGCCCTTAATTTAACCTTAGATGTTAATATATATAATAAGAAAATTTTCTGGATTCCAAAAAAATCATAAAATGTCAAATCAAAATTTTCAAAATTTTTTTTAAACCAAATTCCAAAAAATTGTTTTGGATTATAATAAACTCTAACTGTATATGTTGTATATACCGATTTGAAATTGCCGGATTTTGAGAATTTAAGTAATTTTTAAAAAACAAGTAAGAGAGCTATATTCGGCTGTGCCGAATCTTTTATACCCTTTACCAAATTATACTTTAAAATAATAATTTTAAATATTTTTAGGTAAACAAAATTAATTTTTTTCAAAATTGTTTTAAAAATTTAAAAAATAATAATTCTTTTTTTCAAAAATGTTTTCAAAAAAAATTTTTTTTTTTTCAAAATCTTTTTTCAAATTTACTAGTGAAAAAAAATTATGACAAAAAAATTTGTTTGGTAAAAAAAAAAATTCGGGTTAAAAACTATTTTTCTCGATTTTGGCCCATTGTAGGTCCAAATTACTGTAGCCTTATATACATCGTTGCAATGGACTATGAAATATCTATCATTAGATATCCATATTGTCTATATTAATGAATTAGTAATCCAGATATAGATAGGCCAAAAAATCGAGGTTGCCCCGGTTTTTTCCTTATATCTCAACCATTTGTGCACCGATTTTCTCGATTTTAAATAGCAACCGAGCCGGAAGAATTCCCGATATATTGATGTATGAATCAAGTTTGTAAGTTATTTGGGGTCTTCAGAAAATTGATTTCAACAGACAGACAGACGGACATGGCTTAATCGACTCCGCTATCTATAAGGATCCAGAATATACATACTTTATAGGGTCGGAAAATTATATTGTGGAAATTACAAACGGAATGACAAACTTATATATACCCTTCTCACGAAGGGTATAAAAACGTTATTTGCCAATTTTATAATATTTAATTTATGACTGCGAATTTACAATTTTGTAATTTAAAATTTCTAGGACATATAATTCAACACATTCCATGAGGAACATGGGCGGTGTACGTAGAATATCCAGTTGTCTCTCTCCGCTGCTTCCGTTTCGTTGAAAATTCTTTGTCTCCAAGTAGTCTCGAGAGTCCCCATCACCGGTAGCACCGCCATTATGTGTAATAATGCTACACAAGTAGCAGAAATTATCCACGTTTTGGCGGTCGTTGTGATTTCACACTCATGCATTTTGTTTTCTGTGCATTAATTTCATAGCCTTGGAGGTCAGTTTTAACATTTGTTAAAATTTGAGTTTAACGGTCATTAGAATGAAAAAAAGTTATTGAAAATGTAAAATTTTGAATTCGAAATATGCGTCAAATTTTATGATTGCTTTGATATCAATTTATAAATTAAATACGAAACTATTTTTAATTGGAATTTTTTTTCAACATTAATTTTTTTAAGTTTTTTAGAAAATTTTACAATTTTGAACTAAAACTTCAAATAAAATGTGCAACCTCTAAACGTTAACCCATTTTGCTCAAATTTTCTGCATCTGATTTTTGGACGACGGAGAATAATTTAAGACTTTGGTAGCATCGAAAATCCAAACAATTCTAAATAAAGGCCACCTTAATAGACACTCATACATATTTAAGAATGTATGTATGTATATTAACCGCATTCGAACATCCCTTTGTCAGTTTTCTGAAAAGTTCTTGTTTAAATGTTGCTTTCAATGATGGTAGCATATGTACATTAAGAGAGTACTAACTTACAAAACTACTTATTTAAACAGTATTGTTTATAGCAATACTAACTTAGTGAAAATTTTATACATTTTTGGAAGCATCTGGAAAAACATGCAAGTAAAAAGGCGTTTCTTAAATGATAATGATTCAAACAGAACAAAACGCACACAAACCTGCTTCCAAGATGAAACTCAGCACACAAAAATCAGCCCTCCTGAAAAGGAGAGACCATTCTATCACTTTCTATAATCGGGTTCTATAGTGGGGCTCTTTTTCCATTCCCGGGAAATATGAAATAAGATCTGTATATTCCCGGAAATTCCCAGGATATTTTGAATAGTAAATAATGCAAAAAACCTGTAAATTTTGTTAATAATCGGTTAAAATTCATTGATGTATTTTATTAGTTTTTCTATATTTTCATAACAATTTTAAAGCAAAATATATAAAGCGTTATTTACAAAATTTATGGAAAAATTACGACAAATTTTAATGTGGTGCCCTACATTTGAGCCAATTTATTGCAAAAATTAATAGTTTTTGCACACAAAAATAAAGCTTGGACATTTTTCTTTTAAAATGTTTACTCGAAAATAGAGAATTTTGACAACGTTATGAAGAAAACTTAAAAAAAAGACGACAAACCCGATTTTTGTTAGCGCATTTTGCGTTTTAGGTAACGATATACTTTTTTTATTGTGTGTATGACTTAAAAATGCGGAATATTTTCAAATTTTTAGCTTTTATTTTGAAACATTTGTACAATATAAATTTGTTCAAAGTATTGGCAATTATTAGCCATGACCTATTCCCATCCACATATGGGCAATTCCATGAGAATGACTACCACGACTGAAAAAACAAAAATCCTTGAAACTTTTTTTCGAGATGATTTGAATAGGAGAAAACACTAAAATGTTACTATGAGAAAGTATTTAGATCTTAGTATAAAATTTTAAGTGCAAACATATTAGTTTAAACTGACTATATTTAATTTTTTAATTAAATTGGTAAGTTTTAGGTTAAATTTGCGGCGAAAACTAAGCTCCCAATTAGCATGTAGTATGAAATGAATTTGACTCTGATTGTTTTTTCGCTATTATCAAATTGTTTATAGAAACCGAATATATATTTTCTATTATTTTTGTAAAATCTAAAAAAAAATGTCACGTACGGTATGTCTCGTTATATTAAATTGTATTTATTATAAAATCATAAAACGATTATTTTTATTTAAATATGATGGATTGTAAAGGAAAACATAACGCCTCTCACGATTCGCAAATTTTCGCATATTTCTACATGTACCTCAAAATTATTTCCGTTTTATGTCACGTACTATATGCCCTTATTTAGCTCTCTATTTTGGACAACAGTGTTTCGAAAGAACTTATTATTTTTTTTAAATATAGTACACTCTGAATGGAACATAAAGACTAAATTATTTTTCAGATACTCTTATTTTTGCAAAATCTATTCCACTCTATGGGCATACAAATGTCACGTACGATGATATGGAATTGCTTATATGGACTCCGACCCAAACGAACTGCTCATCTTTAGAGACCAAGAACGAATGAAGCCAATTTCAGGTACTCTGTTCTGAAGTAAAGCGTATCCCACAGAGAGCGTTCTGCATCGATCGCAGAAATAAGGACTGAGATCAAAAAAACATTAACACACGATTTTCATTAAAACTTTTAACACAAGTATTATTTGATTTTTTTATTTTTATCATGTTACCTTTGTAAAACATGTCAGTTATTATGATTAATATCAATTATGGTTATTTATTGTTAATATGATTAAAATGAGTGACGAGAAAAAAGTGCATACTAAAAATATTAAATGTTTTCTACAAAACCCAACTTGGCGCTACAAAAAGTTGGCCAAACAATCAAAGGTTTGTCGTCAAACTGTTTCCAATGATATTAAACAGTACCGGGAGAACTTGTCCGTTGATAGAAAACCTGGTTTAGGTAGAAGGAATGGTCCACATGATTAGAAAAATAGAAAGCATTTTTAAAAGAGCTCCCAACACATCCGATAGGAAAGCAGCCCGGTTAGCTCAATGCTCGGACTACTTGGTACGAAAAGTTAAAGCCAATGCAGGTTTAAAAACATACAAGAGTCAAAATGTTTCTGAAGGGAACTCTGCTAAAAATTAAGAGGCCAAAGACATAGCACGGAAATTGAAGTCAAATTGTATACAAATAATATACCTGCTGGATAATGGATGACGAAACGTATGTTCTGGCAGATTTTTCGCAACTTCTTGCTCAAAAATTTTATGTTGCTGATGCTCAAGGGAATGTTGTAGAAAAGTTTAGGATCCAAAAGCAGAAAAATTTCCAAAAAGTTGTTGGCATGGCAAGCAATATGCAGCTGCGGCAAAAAAGACAAACATTTGTTACAAAGGGCTCTAAAAATAACGAAATTTACATCAAGTAATGTTTACATTCATAAGACTTCTTAATGTGTCCACTTATTTTTGGCCTGATTTGGCACCCTGTCACTATGGTAAGCAAGGTCTTGAGTGTACCAAGAGAGGCAAATTCTCCAAACTGCCTGGAGCTGAGTCTAGTGGATAGATATTAGGCTCTTGTTAAAAGAGAATTGAAGAGCACAAAAAAGTTGTCCAAAAGTGTGGTAGATTTTAAATGGAGATGTTCGAAGATATTCGAACAAAGTAACAGAAAGCTCAATAAAGACCTTAATGGAAGGGTTTCCGGAAAAGTTTCACTAACTCATCACTATTTATCAGAACTATAAAAATAATATTTTTTGTAAATTGTAATAATAATTTCAATCAAATAAAAAATCAAAACTGTAAGTTTAGTGGTTTCATTTCTATGTATGTTGAGCAATTTTTCGATCTCAGTTCTTAGTGGTCGGACGGGGCAAGGTTTGGACTATAACGCGGGTGAGGCAAAACTTCCGAAACACTTCATTGTAAATACTTTTTAACAGGTATTGCAACATGTGGTTTAGCATTGTCATGATGGAATATTACGGTTTCATGTCTGGACGCATATTCTGGCCGTTTTTAGACCAATACTCGCTTCAAACGAATCAGTTGCGCTCGTTAATTGTTCCCTGTAATGATCTGGCCAACTTTCATTTTGGTCCCACCACATACAGAGAATTGTCTGAGCGCCATGAATATTTGGCTTTGGTGTCGAATCGGCTGGTTGGCCGGGTTTCACATACTATCTCTTACTCTTCGGTTTATCGCAATGAATCCATCTTTCATCGCAAGTATTAATTCAATGCAAACATGATTTTCTTTTATAGAGTTCAAGCATCACTTCGGACATGCAAAATCGTCTTTCAAGATCTCTGGGCTTCAATTCGTAAGTTACCAAATTTCCCTGCTTTTGGGTGAATCCTGCTGCTCAAAAACGTTTTGAAATTGCTGCTTGAGCAGCTCCCAATGATTCTGCAAGTTCTTGTTGAGTTTTACAACAATCTTCATTGGTGTAGTGCCTCCAATTTTTGGTTTTCAAACTTTTTTGGCTGGCCTGGGCGAGCTTTGTCTTCCGTATCAACATAACCACTTCTGAACCGAACAAACCATCTCTCACACGTGGAAGTCGATGGAATACATTCAACATAAGCTTTGGTAAGCAATCGGTGTGCTTCAGTGGCACTTTTTTTCAAATTAAAGAAGTAAAGCAAAACTTCCCAAAATTCGACATTTTGAAATCAAAAAAAAAAAAAAAAACGTTGTTGTTCAACAACTAAGTGGGAATTAATGACAGATATGTACCCTTCAAAATGACATATAAGTTATTAAAAACATAAACTGCGTTCAAAAGATACGCCAACTATTGTAAATCCCGCATTTATAATAAATACTGGCACAGATTATTACACATATGAGACACATGACAGACAGTTCTCAAAAAAGTAATATTGAACTGTATGGTTATTTTGACGTTCTACAACCACTCTTCAATGGTTGTGGTTTGCAGAGCGAGAGAAAAAATACAATTTTCAATTGGCAACAAGTGACATTTTTGTTTTTTTGTTTTCTATTGCCATATTACTGGAACCAGCTGATTCATATCTGTGTAATCTGTGAATACTGATACATTTATGTTTACGTTGATTTGAATTTAACGGTCTGTAACGACTGCCTGCAGTATTCATTCATCATGTTTATAAACACGTCCATCAGTAGCATGCGGTTTAGCATTGTTTATAAGTGTGGTTGCTAACATTGACATCGAAAGCTCTAGAATTCGAACATACTAGTTTGTCCGTTAAGAGCATTGTAGAAGATTCCCGAAAGATTGCGTGTGTATAAATAGTGGCAGAGGTTGCAGTAGTGAGTGGAGTTTATCATAGGCGCTGTTAGAGAACATCAACTGTCTTGTACATTTCAGTTTGTACATTATAAAGTGTGTGTGCATTTCTGCAAATTGATAAACGTGTAAATATACACTAAGTGACTATTTAGACTGTTGTCGTTGTACATTTGAATAAATAAAGAGTTGTTACAATTTTAAACTACTAAAACTGCTTTTATTTGCAATCAAAAGTATCCGGTTTATTTAAAGGAAATAAACCCCGTTTTTAAAAGGTAAAAACGTAACAATATTAAAAACAACTAAAATTTACAGTTATTCAGCAGACGATTTATTATGTGTTATGATCAAGTTTGGTAACCGAAACGAAACGATTAAAAGGAAACGGTAGCGTTAATTTGGATAATTTCGGTAACGGTAACGGTATTTTTGCTTATTTCGGTAACGAAATATTCCGTTAATATTTTTTCGTTACCGAAATAAGGTACGTTAGAGGCAATGGTAGCCAACCTTGGTTATGATAAATATTTATCAAATACTGATGGGTCTAATTTATGAATTTCTATATTTCTTTATCTTAATTATACCTACTACAAATCATCAACTTAAAGAATAAACTGAACCCTTGTATCTACTTACTTCTTATACCAGAAAGAATTTATTGGACAAATGACAATAGTTAAATATTAATCTCACCGAAAATTAATTGGCTTTTAGTCCAACAATTTAAAGAGCGGAAAATGAATTTAAATCAAACATGTTATACCCTAATACACAACATAAATTCAGCATGTTTACAGTGGGACATGTAAGGACAACAAAGGAGTTTTAATTATTAATGCAAAACAAATTTAACAAATTGTATAAACAGGAAGCCATATTTATATAACAGAGTTTAGTTTATAAAATATCTTTTAAAAGTTATTGTTATATTACAAATGTAAATTCTTTATTTAGGTTCCACTGTAACATTGTATACATATGGTAAACTATAACCATAGTAGAGCTGGTTTATATAAAAGAGTGTAAGTAAATTTAACTATGCATTTGATTGTTATGGTTCTAAAAGCACTGATGACTCTGTTTTCGCTTCAACTAACTAATGGATACAGTAAAACCTTTTCAATTTCAATAAGTTTCAAATAATCTTAATTTATTTTAAACTATGAGTAATTTAAAAAATATCTGAAATTTAAGTAATGTATCTACGTAAAAAGAGTATTAAGTGTAAACATAGTTAGAAATAAAGGATGCAAACGTATAAATTGTCAAACTAAATCTATGACATCACAAATGTTTCAAAAGCAACAAAAGTAGTTGCTTGTCGTATACAAAATAGAGAACCGTATCTATTCAACAACTTTATGGCATAATGGTTACAGTGATGCTGTTCTCATATGTATACATAAATGTTTGTAGGATGTTTTAAAACAACGTATGTGAGGACTGTGTATTAGGGTGGATCTTATTTACTTTGATAGAAAACTTGAAATGTGCTACCTTAAACTTTATTTGATTTTGCTACAATATTCAGCATTTACTTTTTAGATAACCTAGAACAATTTTAGACCTTGTGATATACAAAAATCTAAAATGTCCTATAAAAAGGCCACCCTACTATGTATATGTACTATATAAAAGTTTATACTAACACTCGCTCATAAAAAGGAATAATGAAATTGAGACAATTGTGGTTTAAGTAGAGGAATGAAAATAAGATTGAAATACTAGATCTTTTTATATGTTTTTTTTTTCCCCCTTTTAACAATTGCCAGAAGGAGCTGTTTTGCGTTTTTATTTCACAAATGTTACTCTAGTAAAATGTAAAGTATTTTAATTTGTTTGCCTTCTAAACAATTGAAGTATTTTAATAAATTTCCCTATTTTATATATCTTCTCTGCCATTTATTCAGTATTCCATGTTATATGACAAAGTGATAGTTTCTTAATTACATTCTTCAAAAGGCAGGGATATTAAATTGAAACATATGTATCGTGAATATTACAGTAGTTTATAGTTGTGTCATAAATTTAAATTCATTGGAACAATGTTGCTTATGTGGTTGAGCAAAATTAATACAAAATAAGTTTTTACGTAACAAAAACTTATGTAGATAAACAATGCAAAAAATGTGTTATAGAATAGAACTTGGGGCCTAACATTTTTGAGAAAATCTATAGCATACTTTATACATCCCAGGTAATCTAGCCTGAAGTCAATTAGCACTTTAATGTATCGAAGTAAACTAGAAAGTAGTTACTTTAAGCCTGCACTTTAGAAAGCAGTTATTTTATTCACAATTGGAGTGTAAATTTTTACATGTGGTCGGTCTCTTTGTAATCTGAAGTGTAGTCTGTTTTGACATCTGACTAATGTGGGTTAAAGGTGTCCATGAAGTTAAACATGGTCTAGTTTATATTTTCAAAAACAAGATTGGGGTATATTGCTTTGTCATTCCGTTTGTAACACATCGAAATATTCATCGCAGATCCCCAAAAGTCCGTTTGTCCGTCCGTCTGTCTGTATGTTGAAAACACGATAGAGCCCAAACGAAAGGAGCTAGCTGGCTGAAATTTTCCAGAAACACTTTTTGTTGATAAGGTTTTTATTATATTGAAAATGGGCAATATCCAGCCGCCATACAAATGTTCTTCCGGAAAACTGTTTGTGCAGTCATAAATGTGTTGTTTTTGGGATAATCCTGATAAAATTTTAAACAAATTGGTTCTAAGTACCCTGAAATTATACTATAAAGTATGGCGAAAATCCGGCAACATTTCTCCCTAATCCCCATACAAGGTCCCCATCAGATAATGACTTGAACATTCATAATTGTCTTATAATAATTAATATCGTGGTGAGAATTATAGTCGGCTAGTCAAATTTTATCTGCCCTTTGTTGAAATTTTTTTCAAAAAATTAAAATTTTTTTTTTTTTAATTAGCAAAAAAAATGTTGGCCAAAATTTTTTTTTTATTTTTTCAATTTTTTTTTTTAATTTAAAAAAAAAAAAAAAGATTTGTTTAAATTTATTTGTGAAAAAAATTTTATAACAAAAAATTTTTTTTGGTGAAAAAAAATTCGGAGTAAAAAATATTTTTCCCGATTTTGACCAATTGTAGGTCCGACTTACTTTGTCATTGCAAAGGTCTTTGAAATATCTATTATTGGATATCCATATGGACTATATTAATGACTTAGTAATCCAGATATACAGGGTTTTCCAACAAGAGGGGTTATTTTGGTATTCAAAGAAAAACGAAATTTTTGGAGATAAATGATCGGATATTTATTTCATAATAAACAGGAAGCTATGCCGTAAATAATGAAAGACAACATCAGCTAAATAGCCACCACGACCACGCTTACAGGACCATTTCCTTTTCATGAAATTTTCCATAACCAAATCGCAAAGTGGCGTTCCTATGTCCTCGATAGCCTCACGAATTCTATCTTTGAGGTCTTGAATCGACGCTGGGCTGTTGTCGTAGACATTATCTTTCACGTGGCCCCAAAGGAAAAAGTCGCAAGATGTTAAATCACAAGATCTCGGTGGCGAATTGAAATCACCTCTTCGAGAGATAACACGGTCCGGAAACTTTTCCCGTAAAACAGCAATGGTTTCATTGCTTGTGTGACACGTTGTCACACAAGCAACCCAGGACAAACCTGGGTTTTCTTCAACACTTTGGGCTACAGCAGCAATATTCTCAGTTGTTATTGAGCGATGTGCACGGGTTTTAGTCTTCACATTACTAACTTGCACCAAAAGCTCGAATTTTCCACCAATTTCTGTATTGCGGTCCGACAAGGTGCTTCACGACGACCCAAAAATGCTTTAGTTTTGCGAACTGTGACTGCAAGATTTTCACCATTTTTGTAATAAATTTGAATAATTTCAATGCGTTGTTGAAGCGTGTATCGTTCCATTTTTAGTAATGGCGTGGTTTCTACTTGTTAAATGTCAAAAAATAAAAGCTTCAAAAGTGACAGCTACCGAAATACCGGTTGATTCAAAATAACACCTCTTGTTGGAAACCCCTTTAGATCAAAAATAGGTCAAAAATCAAGGTTGTCCTGGTTTTTTCCTTATATCTTAGCCATTTGTGGGCCGATTAAATAGCAACCGGGCCGTATGAATTCCCGATATATTGATGTATGAATCATGTATGTAAGTTATTTGGGGGCTACGGAAAGTTGATTTCAACATACAACATACAAATGCCTGAGATATAAGGAAAAAACCGTGACAACCTCGATTTTTGACCTATTTTGTATCTATATCTAGATTACTAAGTCATTAATATAGACAATATGGATATCTAATGATAGATATTTCAAAGACCATTCCAACGATGTATATAAGGCTATAGTAATTTGGACCTACAATGGGTCAAAATCGGGAATATTATTTTTTAACTCAAATATTTTTTTTACCACAGAAAATTTTTTTTATACATTTTTTTTCACTAGTAGATTTAAAAAAAAAGTTTTTAAAAAATTTTAAAAAAAAATGGAAAAAATTAAAAAAAAAAAATTCGAAAAAAAAAAATTAAACAATTTTGAAAAAAAATATTCTTTTTTTAAGTTTTGACAAACAATTTAAAAAAAAGAAAATTAATTTTGTTTACCTAAAAATATTTAAAATTTTTATTTTAAAATATAATATGGTGAAGGTTATATAAGATTCGGCTCAGCCGAATATAGCTCTCTTACTTGTTTTTCCTTTATCTCGATTCTAAATAGCAACCGAACCGGGTCTATGGTGAGCAGTGTTGCCAGGAGCTGGCAAAAAAAGAAGCTATATGGACTTCAAAAAAATGCCAGAAAAAGCCAAACTGCTTTAAAAAAAAGTCAAAAAAATGAGCTAAAATATTATAAATTAAGAATTTAGTTTTATATTTATTTTTAAATAAAAAATTTTAAAGTACACACAAAAAAATCCATAGGTTATATTTCCTAAAAATATAGTATAAATTTAACTAAGCGCAAGGGTAGAATGGCATTTACAAAGTTTCTTAGTTAATATAACCCTTTGGTGCAAAAGGGTTTTGCACCAAAAATATTTTCAATTGACAATAAAATAAACAAAAAATATACCAAATATCAAACTACTAATTCCAATAGTTATATTAACATAGTTTTAAGGTTAAGTGTATTGTTTGAATTACCTTTTGGCATAGACAATAAAACTTAGTTTTTAGTTTTCATATAAAAAGAAGTTAACTATTTAAGCTTAGTTAATATAGCCTCGATTATTTTTTGTGTGTATGTTCATAAAATTCATAAAAATTAATAAAATTATAAAGGTACACTTCAGCAGTAAACAAAAAATAACATTAATCATTAATAATAAATAATAAATATACATAAGCGACCAAAAACCTCTAAAAGCAATGGAAATAAGCTTTTAGAAAAAAAATTTCAAAAATTGTTACAAAATATTTATTTTGATAGATATTCCACTCGAATCCCACTAAGCGATCAAAAACCTCTTAAAGGAATGGACCTAAGCTTTCTCTTGAGCAAAAACAAAAAAATTAAAAAAGGGCCCATTTTGAAAAAAATGTCAACAGTTTTAGATTTTGCAAAAAAAGTCAAAAGAAATGTTTTTTTTCCGCAAGATTGAAGAAATAGCTATGTAAACTATTTGGGACACATTTTACTAAGAATAATAGGCATCAAGTTACATGGATGAGAAAAAACACCTGCTTGGCCAAAATGTCAAATTCTGATCCCCTCTAACTCAGAAAGTTTTCGACCGATCTTGTTGAAAAATTGTGTCTGAATTACTATATAATAGAACTAACTATCGGAAGACATCGATTTCAAAAGATGTTTCACTTGACATTAAATGCCCCATATATATTTTTAGACAGACAAATCTTAAATTTTTTTTTTTTTTTTTTAATTTAAGTACTAAGCATTTACTATTTTTCAAATACATAATATATTTGTTTGGTTTTACGAGTACTATTTTAAGTGTATTATTAAGGGATAAAAAATCGATTTAGCGAAGAGTTTTCATATGAAAATCTTTGTCGCAATTGCTCAATTAGTTTAATTTGCCGTATTATTTTTTCCAGAATCGTCACTAAAACCGTTCGTTATTTTATGTCTCATTCTTCAAATGATGTATCAAATTCTTTGCATTGTATTACAATTTGAAAATACAAACTATGGAGAAGAACTTTTAAATCAGAAAACAGCTTTGTTAGATCCGCTGAATTGCTTACTGGTTTAAAAAAAAAAAATAATAATACAGCAAATTATAATCAGTATATTAATCACTTAAATGTTTGGCTTTGAAGCATTGCTGGTTTTAACTCGAAGCACAGATTCACAATACGTTTAACGGCTATTTCAAATGACAGCCATCGAGTATCACAAGCCTTCAAGAGTTTGTGGGGCTCTTGTCCATTATATAACGATGAATATAATGTGTAATAACAATTTTGTCTTGAAAGCGAATTTGCTAGACATTTATAGCTTTCAGATATAAAATACTATATTTCATTTTCAAACACTTGGTATTGGCAATTGTTATTTGTTCTTTTAATACTGCACAATTCTTGAGTATATTGAAAAGCTAAATGAAAAACAGTAATGAATTAAAATGAAAATGTCTCACAAATATAAATTTAGCCTTTTTATTTTCTCCTTATCCTCGAAATATTGGCTTTAGCTTCGTGGTTTTTTCTAGCCTTCTTTATTTAAAAAAAGGCTATTATCAAATTAACAAAAGGCTAGAAAGGCTAAAACCAAAATTTCGAGGCTAAAGAGTAAATAAAAAGGCTAAATTTAGCCTCAAAAAGGCTAAACTGGCAACACTGATGGTGAGTCTATTGATGTATTAATCATGTATGTAAGTTATTTGAGGACTTCGGAAAGTTGATTTCAACATAAAGATGGACATCGCTATATCGACTCCGATATCTATAACGATCCAGAATATATTCAATATTTATGTATATACCTTTGCCACTGATAGTGAAGGGTTTAAAAATATAACAAAAACTCTAAGTATGCATAAAGTATCATTATAAAATCACACATTTACAGTATTTATTTGTTATAGAAATACTTTAAATACTTTAAAGTATTTATATTTAAAATTATTTGAAAAAAAAAACTAACTTTATTTCACAACACCAGCAACATCACTATAGTTACATATTTAGCATTTTAAAGAAGAAAATAACAGTGTTAAATAATGTACATAATTTATGCATTAAATAAACTTACTAACATACATTACATTTCGACACGCTGACAGACACACAAACTAACTTGCATATGTAGATTAGAGCTGTCCTTAAAAAGTTTAAAAAATATTATTTAAATAACTAAATTTTTGAATAAATCGGTATAATTTCCATTCTTTACACAACTTCACCCCTTGAATCGATTTCCGAACTTGGTTATCGTTATACGCTTTGCGTGAATAATTTCATATTAGTTAGTTTTTACTACTAAAGACCATCAATAACATAAGGCACATTTAAAGCAAATCTATTTTTCAAGGGGACAGGATTAATGTATCTAAAATCACACCAATATAAACATACAAAAACTTAAACTTCAACAAGAACATATCGTAACTTTGTGGGAATTGCAAACATTTTACTACTTAGCTACATTGCTGCTTTTGTAACACACATGAGTTACCACTTAGAACGCAGTTAAACAATTGTATTCACAAATGAATTATGATTAATATCACTAGTTACTTCTCTAACCCTATGTAATGCAAATGGTGTCAATTGGACTACCTAGGCTTTACTAGACGCCGTTAAAGTAGATAGTTTGAACGCATTAGTTTTTTACATCACGTTCTTTTTTTTCAACATAAAGTAAGTGGATATACAGCCGTTTAACTAGTGAAGTTTGTTAGTGTCTAACGAATTCGTCAACTCGGAAATACTTACTTCCATCAGCTGAAGGGTACATGTATGTAGTATAAGTATGTAGCTTTCACCATACTTACATTCTTTACATGCTGGCATACTTGTATACTTGCAAGCTAAATATTCACTTTAATGGGAATTTTTCATTATTTTTTCTTCTTCCAACAGGATGAAAAAGTATAAAGTAGTTTTCGCATAAATATAAATTATTTGTTAAGCAATTATTCGATTCGTTGGGAATAATCGTTGTAATAATACTTACTCTTAAATTAAAAGAATTAAACCAAGTTGTTTATATGAGAAAAATCAACAATTTTAGTTAGAATTAAATTTATTCTGACATTAGTTCAATTTTACTATAATTCAAAGAATACATTGAAAATTTAATTAAGATAATTGAAAAATAGAAAAATAATTGTTGATTCTAATGAACTCTAAATTCAACTTTGAACTTTAAGGGGGACCGATTTGAAATTGAAAGATTTCGAGGAAATTTTGTTGTTGATACCAAATTTGTTAAAATTATTTCTTAAAAGTCAAAAACCTAAGCCTTACAAACAACAAAATACATATAAATCATTATTCCCCATTTCATAGCACAATTGCGCAAGCTAACTACAGACATGTCCTTATTATCTTTTGTTTAGTCGTCACTGAGACAGCTACGAATGCACATGCTAAGCGGGTATATTGCTAGTTTTACATGACCACTGAAAGAAATACTTGGATTGTTTAATATACTTAAAAAAATCATTGAAGTTTTGTTTCGCTTTTTCCCTCAATTTACTTCAGCAAACTATTTTATCAGATTTGATATTAATTTAATCAAAACAACGTAACAAAATAAACCAAAAAAATATTCTATTAATACAAATTTGAAGATAATGATTAATATAGAACTCTCAATTGATAATATTTCACAGACAATTGTAATAAGATTGTTGACATTTTTTGAAACAAAAAAATTTTATATATTCACGTAAAAAAAATATATTTTTTGCTTCAATTTGTTATTATAACTCTGAAACTACTGAGCCGATTTAAACGCAATATATATGTGAAAATTTGAACATAGCATGGAGAAAATGTTTTCAAAATTCAATCATTCGAAAGATGAACATTAACTACTCAATTTTATGTATATCAAACAAAAAACTAAAAATTTTGTGAAAATGAGCGAATTCACTTAATTGTGAATAAATTCGAAAAGAATCAATCGATTGTTATGATCGATATTTCATTTTTTTTCCTATTTCATGTGGCTTCGCGATAAACCAATAAATCTGAACAATTTCTGCCGTTTTCGATTTTTCATGATTTTTTTAAAACAAAAAAAAAAAGAATTTTCACGTAAATAATATATTTTTTGCTCCAATTTCTTATTATAACTCCGAAACTGCTGATCCAATTTAAAAGCAATATATAAATGAAAAGTAATACATAGCATGGGGAAAATGTTTTCAAAATTCAAACAATCGAAAGAAGAACATTAACTACTCAATTTCATGTATATCAAACAAAAAACTAAAAATTTGTGAAAATGAGCGAATTCACTTAATTGTGAATAAATTCTAAAAGAATGAATAGATTTTTATGATCGATATCTCATTTTGTTGCTATTATATGTCGCTTTACGATAAAGTAGTAAATCTGAACAATTTCTGCCGTTTTCGATTTTTTATGATTTTTTTAAAACAAAAAAATTAGCTGTTTTCACTTAAAAAATATATTTTTTGCTTCAAGTTGTTATTATAACTCCGAAACTACTGAGCCGATTGAAAAGCAATATATATGTGAAAAATTGTACATAGCATGGAGAAAATGTTTTCAAACTTCAATCTACTTAATTTTATTTATATCAAACTAAAAAATAAAAATTTTGTAAAAATGAGCGAATTCACTTAAATGTGAATAAATTCGCAAAGATTCCATCGATTTTCATGATAGCTATCTCATGTTGTTGCTATTACATGTGGCTTTGCGATAAAGCAAAAAATGAACAATTTCTGACGTTTTCAATTTTTCATTATTTTTTTAAAACAAAAAAATTAGCTATTTTCACTTAAAAAAATTATTTTTTGCTTCAAGTAGTTATAATAACTCCGCAACTACTGAGCCGATTTAAACGCAATATATATGTGAAAATTTGTACATAGCAAGGAGAAAATGTTTTCAAAATTCAATCAATCGAAAGAAGAACATTAATTACTCAATTTTTTTGTATATCAAACAAAAAACTAAAATTTTGTGAAAATGAGCTAATTCACTTAATTGTGAATAAATTCGAAAAGAATCCATGGATTTTTATGATCGATATACAATTTTGTTGCTATTATATGTGGCTTTGTGATAAAGCAAGAAATCTGAACAATTTCTGCCGTTTTCGATTTTTCATGATTTTTTTAAAACAAAACAATTTTTTATTTTACTTAAAAAATACATTTTTTGCTTTAAATTGTTATAATAACTCCGCAACTACTGAGCCGATTGAAATGCAATATATAAACGGATTAAAAGTTAGGTATATTTAAACTTTTCTAACTTTATTTTAATAATGTCGGACTAACCGTTTTTGAGTTATCATTAATTATAAGGAGAAACGTCGTTTCACAATTTTACTTAAAAATTCTTTTAAAAAAAAAAACTCTCCTTAGAATTTATAATGTGGACCATATTTGTACTACTGGAACCACAATACATCTAAATTGTGTAGTGGTTTAAGAAGCCTCTAATTTTTTTTTAGATTTTTATCTAAATTATGAATGATTGAACTTGCACGATTATAACTAGTATCTGACTTATAACCGATTACCTCACTTTACCAACTCGAATGGGAAAAGCAGCATAATAACTTCATCACTATGAGGAACGGAAGGAATGCTTACCATCTTTGTTGTATGATTGACTAGATGACTGACTGAATAATGTCGATGAAATACAATGAATAAAAATTACATGCATCCAACATTCAAGTTGACACACATACAAACAAATTTAACTACGTATAAGAATGTATCTACATCTGTATGTACATTAGGATGGCCCCAAAAAAATAAAGTTTTGTATATTTCCAACTTGAAATCAAAGTTTAATTCATTCTAAGATACCGTTTCTCAAAATTTGTGATCTGGTTTCAGTATTTGCAGAGCTGGATGAAAGGATAAAAAGATTATTTTTTAAGGGTTTTATGACTTTTTTCATGGTTCCTTAAAAAGGCACCTTTTTGTTTAATGATTCAGCTCAGAAAATATTGATACCAGGACAAACATTTTGAGACATTGATGGAAACATCGACCCATATTTTGTCTGCATGCAAACAGGCCCACCCTAATGTATATATGTCGACATCTATGTCTTTTTTATATTCAAGTAGACATCATGTTTAGTATGTGGTTGCTTCAAACTTAAAACCATCAAAATTTGTTAGGAAACTTACTCTGTAACAAATATGGGTGGGTGTGTGGTAGTGTGTGTCAGCATGGATACACAGTTCCATTAACATATAAAGTGGGTTTTTTTGTTTGTTTGTTTCAAAACGCAAACAAACAGGAAAAAATGCATACAAGAAAATCTCTTTGTTTGAGAAATTGAAAGTGGCTTTAAGGCACACATTTGCTAAACTTTACTACAGTTTACCACATATTCATACAAACTTACTTGAAAACACTTAAAAAATTCATCATATATGTTCAAATACATATATATGTGTACTTAAATTAGGATAGGTCGTTTGAATCAAAGACTTTTTGTAGAAATCAGAAATTTAACTTTTTCATAGAATTCACAAAATAATTTGTTTTCCAGGATTACTGTGGGCTGCTGGTTACTCTGTTATTATCATTAATTACCAGAGACTTGAGACAAGTGTATACCAGAGTCAGACGTAACGAGAGAAGCTTTATTTGAGAATGTATTGTGTTTAAAATGTAAATAATAATGTTTCTGTGGCTTTTTTTAATATTAGTTTAAAATAATTATACAAAAAGGCTTCAGTAATTTGTGTCTATTAAAAAAACTATTGGTTGTATGACTTAAAAATGTGTGATTTTTTCAAATTGTTAGCTTTTATTTTGAAAGATTTGTTCAATATAAATTTATTCAAAGTATTGGCCATCTCACATCTTTCTGGCAACATATGGATTGAGATCCAAAAGAACTGCTAATCTTTTGAGGCCAAGAACGAATTAAGCCAATATCGGATCCAAAGTGAAGCGTATCCCAGAGAGATCGTTCTGCATCGATCGAAACAAATAGTACTCGGACGGGGTACGCTCTGGACTATAAAGCGGGTGAGGCAAAACTTTCCAACCACTTCCTTCTAAATAGTTTTTAGCAGGTATTGCAACATGTGGCCAAGCGTTGTCATGATGGAATATTACGGTTTCATGTCTGGCCGCATATTCTGGGCGTTTTTCGGCAGATGCCCGCTTCAAACGAATCAGTTGCGTTCGGTACAGGTTCTCTGTGGCAGCTCATAATAGATAGAACCAATTTGGTCCCATCAAACACAGAGCATTACCTTAGCGTCATGAATATTTGGCTTTGGTGTCGGTTCGGCTGGTTGGCCGGGCTTCACATACGATATCTTATGCATCGGGATATCGTTTCATCAATTTTTCATCGCAAATAATTATTCGGTGTAAAAATTATTTTCTTTTATAGCGTCTACTGCTGTTCGCAAACATGAAAGTGGTGGTTGAGTAGCTCGCAATGATTTTGAAAGCTCTTGTTGAGTTTTACAACAATTTTCATGGAGTAATGCCTCCAATTCTTGGACTTCAAACTATATTGGTTGGCTGGTTGATCTTTGTCTTCCATGTCAAAATCAGCACTTCTGAACCACACAAACCATCGCTTGCACGTTGAAACCGAAGAAACACATTCACCATAAACTTCGGTGAGCATTCAGTTTGCTTCAGCGGCACTTTTTTTTGAAATTAAAGAAGTAAAGCAAAACTTCTTGCAAACGACGCAATTCGACATTTTCGAAGCAAAAAATAAACGTAGTTGTTTACACTACAATGTTCAATAACTAAGTGAGAATAAATGACAGATATGCACCCTTCAAAATGGCATATAAGTTATTAAAAACAAAAACTGCGTTCAAAAGTTACGCCATCTATTGTAAATCGCAGTGATTTTTGTAGATCTATTCTAGTAGATTCCATATATGTAAAAATCTTTCAAATTGGATCGAGAACAAAAATTTTACCCATCATTTATAATTATACCCTACACCACTATAGTGGGGAGGGTATAATGGATTTGTGCAGATGTTTGTAACGCCCAAAAATATTAGTCTAACACCCACCTTAAAGTATTCCGATCGACTCAGAATCACTTTCTGAGTCGGTTAAACGATGTCCGTCCGTCCGTCCGTCTGGCTGGCTTGCTGGTTGGCTGGCTGTCCATGTAAACCTTGTGCGCAGCGTACAGGTCGTATTTTTGAAGATATTTCGATAAAATTTGGTACATATCAATTGTTCGACTTAAGGACCAAGCCTATTAAAACTGGCTGAAATCGGTCCATTATTTCACCTAGCCCCCATACAAATGTCCTCCCGAAATTGGAGTTTATCAGTCATAAATGTTTAATTTATATAGATATCTACACAATTTTTTCTCCAAATATGTTTTATATATACGGAATTCATGTCGCCAAATTTTATTATGATCGGTCTATAATTATTCATAGCTCCCATATAAGACCTACTTCCGATAATCACTTTAACGAGCATAAATCTTCTAAAAATGTTGGTATACACATAAAATTCAACATAAATAACTTTCATATAGACATTAACCACATGACTAAATTTCATGGCGATCGGTCCATAATCTGTCATAGCTCCCATATAAGGCCCACTTCCAAAAATCACTCACGAATATAAATTTTGAAAGAAAAATGTTTTTGCTCATTTACTTAGTGTAGGGTATTATATGGTCGGGCTTGACCGACCATACTTTCTTACTTGTTTTTCATATGTATATCCGTGGTACCCTACATTGTGGCCTGTGATTAAACTCGAAATTCAACTACACCTCCACTTAAGAAATTTTATTAAAATCAGACTATCCGTTTTCACAAAATCGTCAACAACGTCTATATCGTCTATACAGCACCAAATTTCATATTTCAGAGCATCCGGTTGTTTACTCAATCAACCCGATCTTTCAAATGTCTCTAGAGAAAATAGTCCCGCGACATCGAAATAACAAGAATTTCTCTATTTGAATAAAGCGCTGTTTGTGTTCAGTTTTTTCCATTTCACAAACGTTCCATGTGACCAAAGCGTTCCATAGTTAAAATATTTCAAGTTTGTATTAAATAAATCTCAAAGGAAGACAGCTCAATTTTTGACAGACAGCTTAATTCTTGACAGACAATTGCCAAAACCCTAACTCATTTTTCAAAAACCTAAGGGGTTAGAATATACTACTTAGTAAAGAAAACTGGTATGTGAAAACAAAAACATCACTCGTATGTGTGATTATTTTGAGTAATTTTTTGTTTGAGTTTCTTTTCTAGTTTCCACTCTATGTGTATTTCTCTATTGTTGAGGGCAAAGTATAACAAGTAGTCCGACTCTCCACTTTTTTAAATTGCTCACTTAAATATTCGGGTACCCCTGTGAGAGAATTAAACACATCAAAATACTTGAAATTTTAACCTTGATTTTCCGACCAAATAAAGGGCGAACCACACAATATCAGGCAAGTTATTTGAATACTTTGCAGGACACTTTTATTTTCGAAACACGTTAATTTTGCTCAAATTAAACATTTTATATTACCCTTCAACATGAGTGGCAAGGGCATATATAAGTTTTTCATTCCGTTTGTAATTTCTAGATTTTTCATTTGCGTCTCACTAAGTATATATGTACAAGGTGGCGCAAAAGTAATTCTCCTATCAGAAAATGCTATAAATTTTGCGATTGACCCCTAATGTCAGTTCTGTTTTGACATTTGTGTAGTAAACACATGCGAAATACACGTTAATAAACAATGTTACGCTACACTGCTCCAGAACGCGGAATATTGCTCAGAAAGACTAATTAGGGAACGATGTGCCAGAAACTTCGAGCAAAGAACTCCTAATGCCGGACAGTGACAAAGGAGATAAATAATGGTAGCAGCCTCCTCCTCCTCGTTTCTACAACTTCTATAGAAGTCGTTGTAGGGCAAGCCAAGTCTCCTCGCATGGTTGCCAAAAGTGCAGTGTCCGGTAATGACCGCCACTACACCACTCAATTGTGAGCGTGTCAAGCCAAGAAGATATGTTGAGCGTCCACGATAAGTATATGTGGGTTTACAATAAAGCTTGCATTTAATCTCGTTTAAAGCATATTTTAAACGTGTTTTCTGCTCGTTTAAAAACTGTAAATTTCCAGCAAATATTTGAATAACAAAACTTTATAACTATCCGCTAAAGCAATCAAAGCCTCTCAAACATTCAACACAAACTAAAAATGTTACCCCTACTGCATGAAATCATCATATAAAGAAAATTTAATTGCAACTTATGTTTCCATTTCCAAAGTATTTATGTACTTTGTGCGTAAAATTTTCCAAAACATTTCCCATTTTGCTACAGCAGTTGTTTTCTTTTTGCTGAATTAAAAACGTCGGCATCATTTAAGTTACTAATGAGTATAATGGCAAAAATAATTATAAATGATTTTGCAAGTATTCAGAAATAATTTTGATTGATTTTTATTTTTCAATTATGTAAGTTTCTGACAATGTTTTATTGATTACAAAGTGCTCGAATATTGAAAACATGGTACAATTATATTTGGTAAGACACTTGTGGTAGCTAACAAAAGTTTACTGTTACTACGATAAATTATTGTTAGGAATTTGCACTGGCGATTTGAATTTAAAGGTCTGTAGCAACTGACAGCAAAATTCATGGTGTTTATAAACATTTCCATCGGTAGAAGCTTCTACTTATCAACAATGTTGATAGCATGCGGTTATTAGCATTGTTTGTAAGTATGACAACACTAAATGTTTAAGCTGCTAACATTAACATCGAAAGCTCTAGAATTCGAACATACGAGTTTTGGCTGTTGGGAACAATCTAGGCTACTCGGATGAAGATGGCAGTGTGTATAAATAGTGACTGCGGTTGCAGTAGTCAGCGAGTTTATTGTAGGCGCTGATAGAGAGTTAACATCAACTGTTTTGTACACTTAAGTTTGTGCATTATAAACGTGCGTGTAGTAAAACACATAATGACTATTTAGATTGTTGTTGTTGTTACAATTTTAAGCTACTAAAACTGCTTTTATTTGCAATCAAAAGTATCCGGTTTATTTAAAGGAAATAAACCAACGTTTTCAAAAAGGTGAAAAGGTAAGACACTGCAATGATAAAAGCGAGGAACAAAAATGTTGTGAAATATTAGAAATAAATAACATTCAAGTATTCATTTAAGCTGTGAGTTCAAATTAGAGCCCTACCCTCAGATAAAAACACATAGATCGGAAACTCTGCTGTCAAAGACCTAACTCAGTTGTCAAAAACATATAAGCTGAAAATATATTAGTAAGAAAATCTATGTGAAAACAAAAACAACACTCGTATGTGTGATTATTTTGAGTAATTTTTTTGTTTGAGTTTCTTTTCTAGTTTCCGCTCTATGTGTATTTCTCTATGGCCCCGACTATGAATATTTCTACCAATTTTCTCTGAACAATTTGAATTTTTAAATACAACTGAAATAACCAGCTAAACTACTATATGAAAACAAAAAGTTTTCCATTCATTTGTAAGCAACAATTTCACAAACTAAAAACAAAAACCAGCGGAGGAGATACTTTACGCCCAAGTTGGATTTTTATAAAAAATACACATACATACATCCACTCATTCTGTCATTTACATAGCACAGTAGTTTAAACCGATTAAAAATCCATCATTTAAGAAACTAACTTCAAATTTACTGCAATCGTCTGCTATTAATCACAAAGTAATTTATACAAAAATAATTATTAATTTTCATAATTTATTCAATCATATCCCTAACAAAAATCATCCATCACTTTCCACTCTCTAGCATTTCATCACTGTACAAATTAATAAAGTGTAGTAGAAATTATTTTTTATTTTATTTTTGTGCCTGTAAGAAATTTTAAAATTGTCAACGACCAACTTTTTTTCCAACTATTTTATTTTTTTTTTAAATTTTTTGTTCTATACTTTCTCTTTTAGATTTAAAAAAAAAAATTGGTTTTCATACAGTATTCATGATGTTGTAGTCGTTGTTGAAAGTTGCAGAAGAAGTAGTTTGTTTTATGACACAAATTACTGCAACGTTAGAAAATGCTACAAAATGACAACATAATTTAAAAATATTAAATCATTATTTGTAGCAATTTATTTTTGCTTAAAATTGTTAAAAAGAAAAATAAGTATGTTGAATACAAGTTGGGGCCATAGATTAATACACATAGACGGGAAACTCTCCTGTCAAAGACCTAACTCAGTTGTCAAAAACCTAAAAGGTGATAAAGTATTAATAAAAAAAAAAGTATGTGTAACTTTTTTGAGTAATTTTTTTGTTTAAGTTTTTTTTTCTAGTTTCCGCTTTATGTTTGGGGCATACTATTTTACATATACATATTCCAAAATTTTTAAATATTTTATTTTTCAATAGAAACGACATTCTCTATTTGAGTTTTAACCCAAGTTGAGTAACTGAGATCCTTTTAATAAGTTTTTCTGTTTAGTTTCTGGGCCTGCTTCAGAAAAGCTTTTCAGATTTTACTCAAACAACAACTCAGATCGATGAAAGGCAGCTTAAGTCATAGAGAAATGCACATAGAGCGGAAACTAGAAAAAAACTCAAACAAAAAAATTACTCAAAATAATCACATATACAAGTGTTGTTTTTGTTTTCACATAGTTTGTTTTACTAATATATTCTCATTCCTTAGGTTTTTAACAACTGAGTTAGGCCTTTGACAGCAGAGTTTCCGATCTATGTGTATTTATCTATTAGTAACATAGATCTATATTTTCAACAATGTTGTGAAATAACAACAATAAAAACAAGTAAGAGAGTATAGTCGCTCCAACTCGACCATATGATACCCTACACTGAGTAAATGAGCAAAAACTTTTTCTCGTAAAATTTCAATAATTTTTTTTCGTGAATGATTTTCGGAAGTGGGCCTTATATGGGAGCTATGAACTGATTGCCATGAAATGAGATCGCGTGATTTATATATTCTTACGTTTTTACCTTTTAAAAACTGCAGTTTAATTCCTATAAATAAACCCTATTCTTTAAGTTTAAAAAATTGTAACAACTCTTTACTTACAATTTAAATAATCTCACTCTTTTAATATACACACTTTATAATTTACAAGAATACACTGGTAATGCAGTTGATGTTAACTCTAACAGCGCCTACGATACACTAACTCACTCATAACTCGCTGTTACTATTTATATATACAGCGTCATATTCTAGAAGTCTCATGAATAATATAACGGAAAATCTAGAATGTTGTATTTCCACAATTATCTCCCAGAGCTTTTAAAGCTGTTTTAATGTCGTGATACTTATAAATAATAAATTACTCCCTAACGAGAGCATATTAACTGGCAATTGGCTGGTAAGCTCTACGAAGCCACTACTGCGTTTGGCTCTATGCTAGAAGACTAGCAAGCAGGTTTGGGTGGCTTTGTAACATTTTTAATGTATTTCTCACGCACTTTTTTGAACTCATCCTTTACCAATGGTACTTCTAGATCTCTGTGGATGTTTTCATTTCTTATGTACCATGGTGCGCCCGTCGTGGTCCTAAGAAATTTTGATTGGGCCCTCTGTCTAATTGGATTCTATATGTCCAAATTGGTTTTAAAATGGTTTTATACAGGCTTAGCTTTGATTGGTCACTGATTAACCAGTAAAGACTAGATGCTTTTAACTTCATTTCTAAATGTCGGCGCCAAGTAAGTCTTTTATCTAAGTGAATACCAAGGTATGTAACATAATCGGACTGAGGTATATTCACGTTGTTAAGTGTTACAGGTGGACAATATCCGCTCTTCAGTGTGAACCATACTTTGTCAAAGGCTTGAGTGACATCCAAAAATATTTTTATACGATTTACCTGTTCGATTGTTCTCATTTAAAAATGGTATGATTTTCTTTGGGAATACTTTTTCAAATAGCTTTGGTAAGCAAGAAAGTAAGCTTATTGGACTATAGGAGGATGGTACGTTCAAATCTTTACCTGGCTTCCGTATCATTATTATCTGAGAAGTTTTCCAATTTGTCAGAAAAACTCCTTGTTTAAAGATCGCATTAAATATAATAGACAACACAATTATTGACACACTCGTTAAGTTTTTAATCAAAGTAGGTGTAACTGAATCATTTCCAGATGATTTTTTCAATATTATTGCTATATAGTGATTTGAATTTAACGGTCTGTAACGACTGCCTTTAACATTCATCATGTTTATAAACACGTCCATCAGTAGAAGCTTCTACTTATCAACAATGTTGATAGCATGCGGTTATTAGCATTGTTTGTAAGTATGGCAACACTGCATGTTTATGCTGCTAACATTAACATCGAAAGCTCTAGAATTCGAATGTAATAGTTTGTCCGTTACGAGCATTGTAGAAGATTCCAGAGAGATGGCGTGTGTATAAATAGTCGCAGAGGTTGCAGTCGTGAGTGAGTTTATCATAGACGCTGTTAGAGTTAACATCAACTGTCTTGTACATTCAACTTTGTACATTTCTGCGAATTGATAGACGTGTAAATAGACACTGAGTGACTCTTTGAACTGTTGTTGTTGTATGTTTTAAATAAAGAGTTGTTACAAATTTTAAACTACTAAAACTGCTTTTTATTTGCAATCAAAAGTATTGGGTTTATTTAAAGAAATAAACCAACGTTTTAAAAAGGTGAAAACTTAACATTATATTTGCTAATATGGCATCATTTGATAATGTTCAAGACATTTGTTGTTTAAATTTTGTTTAAATTTTTTGCCAAAACGTAGCTTTTTCGTGTCCTTTTTTTTGAAAAAATATAGGAAAAAAGTTTTTTTTTTCAGGTTTTTAGAATAGCTTACAGGGACTCCTAATTTTTCACTAACAATATGTAGCCAAGTTCCAATAAAACAGAAGCTCCACAAACCTTGCCCCTTTTCAAACATTTTAACATTTTTGTCACATATTGCATCAAGCCGGCCTTGCGTGATCAAGATTGGGTAACGTGATGGACCCGGATCATACTGATAATGATTTGTTCATTCTTCACTATTGCAGCACAATAAAGAAGTGTGCACTTGATCATACTCTTTAACAAAAAATCTTTGTTTTTTGCGTCAAAAAATAGTAAAAACCGAACACTTTCAGATTGCATTGATATATTCACAAGAGTTGTTCAGCTTTACCGTAGCTACAACTTTGCTAAATATTATTATTGAAAAACTAAAAGTATTTGTAAGTTATTCTAAAAAAGATAAAAAGAAAAAAATTGTCTTCCTATTTTTTTTTTTTCAAAAAAAGTACACGAAAAAGCTACATATTTTAGTTTGCAAAAAATTTAAACAAAATCTGTTTGGTGAATTGTTAATTATATTATTGCCATATATAGTTAAGCGTTATCACCAAGTCTGAATTAGCTGTTGGCCAAAAACTGATGACACCTTGGTTTGAGGGACCACTAATTTTCAGAATCCTTGGAGGTCCATAAAAAAATTTTGTCACCAAATGAACAAACTGAGTATAGGGTTTTACTACCCTTTAATAGTAGAACCTATACTGTCCTGACTGTGTGCTTTTCCACAAGTCTTCATTTGTTGCATAATGTAAGTAGAAGTTTTTATAAACATGATGAATGTTGCAAGCAGCCGTTACAGACTGTTAAATTCAAATTGATAATGTTATTTCGTATCAATATGAAACTTCTTTTTGTTATATTTTATTTGCATAACAACATTTTTAAGAGATTTATAATCGTTAAAGTAAAGTTATTTTCGGAAGTGGACCATACATGGGAGCTATGGTCAATAATGAATCGATACGCACAAAACGTTTATGCGTGTGATTTACTTGTATACAAAACTTATTTGTGGAAAAATTTTTGTGGATATCTGTATAAATAAAGCATTTAAGTCCTAAGGACTGAGATCGAAAAATTCTGAACACGCGTTTTTCTTTAAAACTTTTTTTCATCAAAACCCAGCTTGGTCCTACAAAAAGTTGGCCAAACAATCAAAAGTCTGCTATCAAACTGTTTCCAATGTTATTTAAAAGTACCGGGAGAACTTGTCAGTTGATAGAAAACCTGGTTCAGGTAGAAGGAATGGTCCACATGATGTTTCTAAAGCATTCCATTTTTGCACTGTTATTGTATATTTTAGACTTTATGTTATATTTTTCTCAAGTTTCATTAGAATCGGCCCAAAAATATAAAACATTTCGGCATCTTTACTTTAGAAATTCCAAATATTAAAAAATTTTACCTTTGACCTTCACGGTTAAGGGATAACGTTTTCCGATTTTAGTAAAACTTTCATAGTATATCTAATATTATCTAAGTTATAAGATTCTGTATAGGTTTTACTTAAAATTCGTAACAGTAAGGAAATTGCTCTCATTCGCCAAATTATGGCCAACAAAATATTTTTTCCCGAAAATCACAAAATTTAAATCGTAGGTACGAAAAAACTGTAAGAGGTATTGACATATTTTTTTCATATTTTTATTCTCTATTATGATCTCAATACATCCCAATGTGATGATCAAAAAATTCTGAAATTTGTTTAACAAAATTTTTAATAATTTGAAAATGGAGATTTGAAACTGCCGTTAAAAAAATAAATTTTTTTGGCCATCCCTGGGAATAGATTAACGGTATTCTACAAAGACAAAAACTCAAACGAATGTAAATACGGATATATTTTAAGTAAAAATTAGCTTTTATTTTAATATTTCTTAAAATATGTTAATTTAGTTCCGACATTTCTTGTTCAAGTGGCCTGAGACACGTTAATGGTCTGGGGAATTTTTAATAACTTTAAAATTTTTTAACCAATTTTTATCTTTTACATCTCATTAGAACGACAATTACGTACACATTTCGATTCTTATTCATTCGATTGCAAAAATAATTATTTAGTAGCAAATTTTTTACAAAAACTGAAAAATTTGCATTTTTTCCGAATTTTAACGATAATACAGTTTGTGGGTCAATTTGACCCAAAGGAGATATAGGTTTAATCTGAAAAATATTTTTTTGACTGTAATCTTCACAAATATAAATAAATCTACATATTTCTGTAACATAATGCAGAAAGTTAAGGAGTTTTACAAATTTATTTCATATAAATAGTAAAATTTTACATATATCTGACCTTTGACCTCGATGCGCGTCCCGAAATCGTTGTCCGATTTGGCTCAAATTTTCAGTACTTATCTTTTAGACCTAGTGTCACAATATTCCACCCGGCACCCTTCAAAAATCGAACTCAAATTTTTATCCATACAACTGATTGTCACTCTAATATGTATGTTAAAAATTTTTCGATCTCAGTCCTTATTTTGGGATGACATTTGTATGGGGGCTAGGTGAAATAATGGACTGAGTTTTACCAGTTTCCATATGCTTCATCTTTGGATCAAAGATAATACATGTGTAAATTTTTATCGAAATATCTATACTTTGCGCACAAATTTACATGGACAGCCAGACGTACGGACGGACATAGTTAAATTGACTCAACAAGTGATTCCGAGTCGGTTGTTATACTTTAAGATGGGTGTTAGACTAATATTCCCCAGTATGGTGGTGCAGGATAGAAAAATATTAAAATAACATATTAAGCTGTTATTAATATTCGACAAACAGAACGCCTACTGATTAAGTATACTTGATATTTATTTATTATGTTTATTTTACAACACTCATACGCCACCAAACAATGCATAGTAAGATCAATCGGAAAAAGTTTGTTATAAATCCGTATCTTCTAAACTATTAGTCCGATTGCAAAATTATGTACGAACGAATCTTATAAGAGGACATAGGCTTCCAGAAAATTAAATTTGTAACCAACCTGTTCGGACACAAGGCGAGATACAGGATGTCAAAGTGGGCCACCTCTGGTTTTCTAAACTTTGTAGAGCTCATAGTTTGTAGTAATTTGAATAATTTTCAAATTGTTATAAAGAAAATCCCATTTATTTATCTAAATCTTATACTTTAAAAGATATTTATGTTTCAATTATGTCATGTCTCAAGTCGTGAAAAATAATCAAAGTCAAGATTTTGAAATGAGTATGAAAAATGACATTTTTACAAAAATTAACCTTAATTCTGTGGACTTTTGACAAAACAACATAACTGGAATTTTCAAATTTTTCAGGAAAGCGTAAAAACTGTTGAATTGATCGATAATTATTTATGTTATTTGTCCTTAAATCATTTTGAAAGCTCTCAAAGAGTTATACAAAGCTTTCAAATTATTTAAAGTTTTTCTCAAATATCTAATCCTAAGCATGTATGCTATAACAACGTTCCAACTCCTTTGCACGGCTGCAATGACTTATCACTGAAGATTATAACTTTGTAAGAAAGTAATGAAACTCAAACACAAATTGATATGTTTCCTGTAACAATGTAAGACTTCTAACGAGCGAGATGTATGCATGTCTAGTGGAGAGTATGGAATAGAATACTACTTTTGGGACAAAAACAAACAAGAAAAAAAAAGTTTCAAAAAGAAAGAAAGAAAAAACCTAAAACTTTCTTATTTTTCTTTAAAACTATTTTGAACGTTTGTTTTGCTTGTTGGATTGCTAAGCTACATCTACATCTTCATCTTCTGTTTGGTTTGTTCCTTTAACGGTTTAAGTTTTATCCAAGTTATAACTTTTGCTGCTTTTGGTGCTTTATTTATACTTGAGTTTTTGTTTTCCTGTGAGCTTTCAGCAAAATGTCATTTTGTTGAGACAGTTTAATTTAAACAATTTTGGAAAATATTTAATACAAAAAAAGAAGAAAAACAAGCTGAAAATTGTATGAGTTGTATGATTTGAGTGAAGCCAAGTGAGTGAAGTAAAGTAAAGTGAAGTTAAGTAATCAAAAGGTCGTCTTGGCAAGTAACTTCATTCATACATACTTCAATTTTTCTTTATTTTAGAGTTTAAATTGTTTATGCTTCTTACATTAACATAAATGTTGTACAACTTGTACAAGTAACAGCCAGACAATTGTTCTCCAACAACTTTACTAAATATGTAAATTTTTATGTTAGTTGTTTTGTCTTTGGCGTCATTTTACTTCATGTCATGTGGCTACGAAGCTGAAAAAAAATATGTAATCCTTATAAGGAACTTGTTGTGAATTTAAACTAAATGGTCCTTCAAACTGTTTTGTTTTCATTACTACACCAGTTAGAATGTATTTGATAATCTTATTATGTGCTGGAATGTGTCTTGCTTAATCCTAACTCTTATTTAGCAGCAAGTGTATTAAACAAACGTTTTAAAAATGCTAAATACTCGTATCTATTTAAACCAGCGAACATGATAACATAGTCTTACAGACACTAGCCTATTTAAGACTTTTGTAATCTTGGTTTTATTGTCAGTGTTTTCCTTTGTCTTATGTGTAAAATTTATGACTGGAGGGTTGTGTTGATGTTGTGCACTAAATTTTAAGTGCCAGTTTAACTAAATTAAATATTTTTCATTAAATACAGTGCTTCGAAATATACATATATGGAAAAAACGGTAGGAAAATCCACTGGAAATCATAATTTTTATAAGAATTTAATAATGATACAAGCATTCTTTAAGCTTCACGGTGCCGTTCATGAGACCATTATAAAACTAGTATAGTCGGCCAATCTCGACCATATAATACCCTACACTGAGTAAATGAGCAAAAACATGTTGCTTTATGAACCGATCGTCATAAAGTTAGGTCGCATGATTTCCTTCTACGAAAGCAAGACAATAAATCCATGGCTTTTTAAAGGAAATTCAGGTTCATTGTATTTTTCAACATAGTGCACTTTGAGCTCTAAAATAAGATTTGCCGAGGTCATCAAAATAGGTATGTCTTTGTCAGATGATTTCATCGTTGGAAGCAAATCTCTGATTAAAATGAGTGACCAGAAAAAAGTGCGTACTAAAATTATTTAATATTTTCAACAAAACCCAACTTGGTCCTACAAAAAGTTGGCCAAACAATCAAAGGTCTGCCGTCAAACTGTTTCCAATGTTATTAAACAGTACCGGGAGAACTTGTCCGTTAATAGAAAACCTGGTTCAGGTAGAAGGAATGCTCCACATGATGTTTCTAAACCAAACAAATAGAAGGCATTTTCAAAAGAGCTCCCAACACCTCCGGTAGGAAAGCAGCCCGGTTAGCTCAGTACTCGGACTATTTGGTACGAAAAGTTAAAGCCAAAAGTTCCTGACAGGAGCTCTGCTAAAAATTTAGAGGCCAAAGACAGAACACGGAAATTGAAGTCAAATTGTGTACAAAAAATATTCCTGCTGCATAATGGATGACGAAACGTATGTTCGGGCAGATTTTTCCCAGCTTCCGGGTCAAAATTTTTATGTAGCTGATGCTCGAGGAAATGTTGAAGGAAAGTTTAGGACCCAAAAACAGACAAAATTTCCCAAAAAGTTCTTGGTATGGCAAGCAACATGCAGTTGCGGTAAAAAAGCCAAACATTTGTTACCAAAGGCTCCATAAATTTACATCAAGGAATGTTAAAAAAAAGGATGCTTCCATTCACTTCTTAGTGTGTCCACTTATTTTTGGCCTGATTTGGCACCCTGTCACTATGGTAAGAAAGGTCTTGAGTGGTAAAAGAACAATAATATGGTATTTGTACCAAGAGAGGCAAATCATCCAAACTGCCTGGAGCTGAGTCCAGTGGTGAGATGATATTGGGCTCTTGTTAAAAGAGAATTGAAAAGCACAAAAAAGGTGTCCAAAAGTGTGGTAGATTTTAAACGGAGATGTTCTAAGATGTTCGAACAAAGTTACAGAAATCACTATAAAAACCATAATGGAAGGGTTTCCGAAAAATGTTCAAAATTTCATCATAAGTGATTAGATCTATAAAAATTTTTTTTTTTTTTTTTTTTTTGTAAATTGTAACAATAATTTCAATCAAATAAAAAAAAATCAAAATCGTAGTTTAGTGGTTTCATTTTTATAAACATATACATATGTATGTTAAGAATTTTTCGATCTCAGTCCTGACAAATTTCATAAAATTGTTTAGATACTACAAGCATACATTTGTTTTGTTGTTTTATTATTATGTTTTTATAATAAAACAACAAAATCCGTATAATTCCTATAAATTGCATTACAAGAAGTAATGGGTTGATTAATTTCCCAGCAAACACATGGTAATAACTTGCAATTAATAAATAGCTTACATCTCAATGACTACTACATACCGTCTGCATTACATCGAGTTTGTCTTATAATGACTTATTTATTATCTGTTATATAACTGCTTACTTTCTAGTCGTACTTATGCATATTTTGTTTTTACTGATACGGCTTCTGTGAGACCTAACTAGCAATGGGTTATTAAATCAATAAGTTGTTAACCGTGTTAAAAAAATAAAAGTATTTTACTATTGTGTAATTAGTAGGGTATTCAATTAATCGGTTTTCTGGTTTAATCGGTTAATCGAACAAATAATTAATCGGGGTTTAGATTTAATCGGTTAATTTTAAATTATTCAATTAACCGAATAATTTCTATTTTAATTTTAAATTGAAGACAAAACCACGAATTTTGTGTACTTATATAAGCATTTCAACAAAAAAATAAATAATAGGAACTAAATATGGTATTTTAGATCATTTTTATTTATAAATGTGAGTTTTTTAGGATTTAAGTGAGATATTCTGAAATAATCGATTTCTCTTTGGTTTTAATAAAACTTAACTTGGACAAAATTCTCTTACTGATTGTGAATGTTGGAGAAATCGAAAGTAATGCATGAGAAATACTATTCAATTTCTCAGTTCATTGTTAAGTTTTTTTAAGCATATATAATCCTCCATTATACCATTGGAAAATTTCCTTAAGTTCTGATAAAAGACTCGTTTCAGTAATGTCTTCAGTTTCGTCTATTATCATGTCTTCCTCCAACTCATTAGGACAAATTTCATCATGGAACATTCTAGAAAAATGTCATTTCCAAATTTCTATATTTGAAAAACTATTGCTAGAAGGGATTGTTCATAAGATAAGTAATATAAAGTCCAAAAAAAAAAAAAAATTTCGGTTAATCGGTTAATCGACACAAATATATCGGTTTATTTGTTATTTGAAAATCGGCAATTTTAAATTATTCGAACAGTTAACCGACCAAAATTAATCGGTTAACCGATTAACGGTTAATCGATTGAATACCCTAGTAAGTAGTGAAGTGCCAAAATTTTGCATTTTAACTCATTACTTGCTAATGAAAGTTATAGCTGGGTTGGTAATTTCAAATATGAGAAACCAAAAAAATTGTGAATGAAAACCCTTGAATCTAATAATTTGGAAATTTTCATCTTTAAGCATTCCGTCATTATATTTTTTAAAAGTTATTTGTAAAAACTTTTATATTTTGTAAATAATAAGACATTAAATCGAGATCAAAATAAATTGTATATCTTAAGGATTCAGTTAAATGCATTGAATCCTTGAGATTTCATTAATTATAGAATTAATTTATTTTCTTCTTCAAATCCATAACAACATAGCTTCAAAAATGTATTGAATGATTAAATTGTTCTTCAATTCAAATCTATTACAGAAATGCTTAAAACTATTTTTTTCAGTTCAAACAAAACTGAAAATTTTAACTCAATTTGTAGTAGATTTGAATTAACAAAAATTTAAATAAATTTAGTTGAATAAATTCTGTTATTAATTAACTTCAAAATTAATTCAATTTAAACAAACGTTTTTGAATTACGCTTAAGATTTTAGTGAATTAAGCTCAAATTGTATTAACTAATTCGAAGCTCTGATATGTAATGATTATAACACTAAGTTTTTATATGAAATTTGACTATAATATTCCTAATTTACAGTATCATTATACATATTTCGGGAATAGCCGGGTGCCCGGGAATGTGGAAAAAAATACCCCAATCAAAAAAGGTCGGGAAATTAAAAACCCTAATTCCAAGCCAAAATAACGCCATAAACATGTTATAAGTTGTTTATGGTGATAAACTAGTTTGAGAAACTTATTTATCCATACAAATTTACTCATTTGCTTTTTTTAAAAAAAAAAACCTAACTGTAAATAAATGTTTAAACTAATGTATTAAAAAGTGTATTTCATATAATATGGACAACAAATTCTGATCTACAGCTTAGTATTTGAGTACAGCACTTTTGAATATGTGTTTGGTATAACATATTAGAAAATTAACAACGTCCATATTTTTATTAAATTTTTAATATAAGTCAGCTGTTTTATGACTTGTCAAAGATAAGCCACTAAACTGTCTAAAATGCTGATGTTAACGGTATGGTTTATGGAAGTAGCTTATGATCAGAAACTAGTTTGAAAATTACAAGTGTAAATGCACTATTAGGCATCATGTGGTCGAGCGTTTTTCGGCAAATGCTCGCTTCAAACGAATCAAACCTGTTTATAATAGAGGGGACCCTTTTTCTCACACTTAATACAGAGCATTACCTTAGCGCCATGGATATGTGGCTTCACATACGCTTCGGGTTTTCGTAATGGATAAATTTTTCATCGCAAGTAATGATTCGGAGCAAAAATTATTTTCTTTTTCGAAAAATTGTATGAAAAATTTTTTTTAGTTTTTAAAAAATTTTTTTCTTTAATTAATTTGTGAAAAAAATTTTTTTTTGTGAAAAAAAATTTCTGGGTAAATAATATTTTTCCCTATTTAAACCAATTGTAGGTCTGACCAGGTTTTTGCCTTATATCTCAGCCATTTGTGGGGCGATTGTCTCAATTTTAAATAACAACCGAGCCGGAAGAATTCCCGATATATTGATGTATGAACCATGTATGTTATTTGGGGGATACGGAAAGTTGATTTCAACATACAGACGGACATGGATATATAGACTTCGCTATCTATAACGATCAATAATATATATATTTTGTGGGGTCGCAAATGAAAAATTTAGAAAGTACAAACGGAATGACAAACTTTTTTTTTAACATAACAATATGAATTAATTCAAAGTATTGGTCATTGAGAGCTATTACGTTTTCACAGCGTTCTGCACCGATCGAAAAAAGTTGTCGGACGGAGCAAGGTGTGAATTATAAAGCGGTGTGAAAAAAATTCCCAACCACTTCAATCTAAATACTTTTTAACAGGTATTGCAACATGTGGCCGAACATTTTTGTAATGGAATATTACGATTTCATGTCTGGCTACATATTCTGGGCGTTTTTCGACCAATGCACGCTTCAAACGAATCATTTGCGTTCGGTACAGGTTCCCTGTGATGGTCTGTCAGATTTTAGCAGCTCATAATAGATATGACCCTATTGTCCCCACCAAATACAGACAAAATCCTTAGCGCCATGGCTTTAGTGTCGATTCAGGTAGTTGCCCGGGGTTCACATACCATCTTATTATTGTAATGGATCCAATTTTCATCGCAAGTAATGATTCAGCGCAAAAATGATTTTCCTTTATAGCGTTCATGCAGCATTTCAGACATAAAAAATCGTCCCTCAAGGTCTCTCGGCTTCAATGCGTATGGTATCAAATTTCCCTGCTTTTAGATGAATCCTGGTGCTCGCAAACGTTTTGAAATGGCTGCCTGAGTAGCTTTCAATGATTTTGCAAGCTCTTGTTGAGTTTTACAACAATTTTCATGGAATAATGCCTCCAATTCTTGGTCTTCAAACTTTTTTGGCTGACCTGGGCGATCTTTGTCTTCCGTGTCAAGATCACCACTTCTGAACCGAACAAACCATCGCTCGCTCATTGAAACCGATGGAACACATTTACCATAAGCTTCGGTGAGCAATCGGTGTGCTTCAGCGTCACTTTTTTTCCAAATTAAAGAAGTAAAGCAAAACTCTCCTCATTTGACGCTTTGTTGGCACAAAATTGGAAATTTGCGAAGCTAACAAAATATTTGTTGTTTACACTATAAATTTCAATAACTAAATGAGAATAATTGACAGATATGTTCCCTTCAAATCTATTGTAAAACCCCCATTTTTAAGTCATAGCCCCAAAAGTCTTCTTATAACTTAATTCATAGTCGTTTAGGTGTTTAATTGACCAAAAGGGAAAAATTAATGTAAAATTTGTTTACCACTTAAAAGTTGTGCTTATTTAAACAAAAACGAAATAATGCCAAACTAGTTAGTGATGCGCCTTTAAACAGCCTAATGAGAATTTTAACTACTTTTTAGATCAGCGAAAAAACTATTTTTAACAATCTTTCGATAACATCGAAAATAATAAAGATAGTCATAAGCAAACAATAAATCGATCATTAAAGCATTCAATTAGGACTACAATTTAAAAAAAAATTACACAACATATTGTATATTTGAAGCTTAAATTCCATTAAGGCAATTTAACAAATTCATTTTAAAAAACTTGGTCTATATGTTCTTATTCGCATTTTTACTTTATTTATTTAAACAATTATTTTCGTTTTTTTTTTTTATTTTTTTATTTTTTCAACCAGTAATAACTTTTACCATTCTCAACCACTTTGCTAGCAAAAACAAAATAAAAAACAAATTCACCTGCTCCAAAAATATAAATTGTGGTTGGCGGTCAGTCACTGCTGGTGTTTTAAGCTAAAAAGGAAATAGCCTAGAGGAAAAAAAAAACTCAAAAAGCATGTTTACAATGGTAACAGAGAACAAAAACTATAAATTTATATTTTATTAAAAACCAAGAAAAAACAATGAATATAAGGCCAGAGTAAAAGGAAGACTATAGGCAAACAAAAAAATAATTTTCAGAGTTAATATCACTAGCAGGACTGTAAACCAGAGTACTAAACAGAGAGAGAAGTACACATAGAGTGGAAAGTAGAAAAAAATTTCAAGCAAAAAAAATACTCAAAATAATCACACATAAGAGTGGTGTGATTTTTGCTAATATCTTCTCACCACTTAGGTTTTCGATAACTGAGTTAGGTTTCCGCTTTATGAATATTTCTCTACGGTATTATTGGTGCATGACTTAAAAATACGGGATTTACAATCTATAATATCTTTTGAACACGGTTTTTATTTTTAATAACTTATATGTCATTTTGAAGGCTACATATCGGTGAAAAGAACAACGTTTTTTTTTTTTTTTTTTTGCTTCGAAAATTTTTAATTTTATACCAACGAATCGTCATATGTGGGAAGTTTTGCTTTACTTCTTTAATTTAAAAAAAAAAGAATGCCTCTGAAGCACACCGATTGCTCACTATAGCTTATAGTGAATGTGTTCCATCGGTTTCAACGAGCAAGAGATGATTTATGCGGTTCAGAAATGGTGATATTGACACGGAAGACAAAGTTCGCCCAGGCCAGCCAAAAAAGTTTTAAGACCAAGAATTCAAATCAATCAAACTCAACAAGAGCTTACAAAATCATTGGAAGCTACTCAAGCAGCAATTTCTAAACGTTTTCGAGCAGCAGGATTAATTCAAAAGCAGGGGAATTGGGTACCATACTAATCGAAGCCGAGAGACCTGATGCTTTAACGCTATAAAAGAAAATCATTACTTGCGATGAAAAATGAATTAATTTCAATAACCCGAAGCGTAAGAGATCATATGTGAAACCGAGCCAATCAGCGGAATCGACATCAAAGCCAAATATCTATGGCCCAAAGATAATTCTCAGTATTTGGTGAGAGCTAAAGTGTCTTATATATTATGAGCTGCTAAAATCTAACCAGACCATCACAGGGAACCTTACCGAACGCAACTGTTTCGTTTGAAGCGAACATTGGTCGAAAACCGCCCAGAATATGTGGCCAGACATGAAACCGTAATATAAAATCATGACAACGCTCGACCACATGTTGCAATACCTGTTAAAAACTATTTACAAGGTGGCGCAAAAGTAAACTTCCGATGTTTTTTGGCTGTAATTAAAAAAAAAAAAATGAAAAACTTTGATTCTTCTTGTGGATTATTTTTATTTGGTCTTTTATTTTTTTTTACATCAAGTCGAGAATATGATGTCATGTAAATGGCCGCCGCCACAGTTGATTGTCATTTGAGCCCTTTTTATGGCATTTTCCATCACTTTGGCCAAAACTTCCGGCGATAGGTCCTCACATTCTTGACGGATATTGTCTTTAAGAGCTGCAAGAGTCTGAGGCTTGTTGACATAAACCCGCGACTTCAAAAAGCCCCACAAAAAGAAGTCTGGAGCGGTCAAATCGGTCAGTGCAAATCGCCAAAACGGGAGATTAGGCGCCCGGAAAATGCATCCTTCAGCATATCGGTTGTGGCACGTGCAGTGTGTGCCGTTGCACCGTCCTGTTGGAACCACATGTTTTCCAATCCCAATTCATCAAGTTGCGGCAAAAAGAACTCGTTTATCATTGCTCTGTAGCGCTCACCATTCACAGTAACCGTTTGGCCCGCGACGTCTTCGAAGAAAAAAGGTCCGATGACTCCTCCAGCGAAAACAGCACACCATACAGTGACTTTGAGCGGGTGTAATGGCTCTTCGTGGGTTACACGCGGATTTTCAGTGCCCCAGAAGCGTAAATTTTGCTTATTTACGTACCCGCTAAGATGGAAAAGGGCCTCACCACTCATGATTATTTTTGATGAAAAATCATCTTCCTCTTGGTGGTGATTAAGGATGGCTTGAGCGTATGTTAGACGCGATTGGCGGTCAGCAGCTAACAGCTGATGCACCGTCTGGACTTTGTACGGAAACATCTTCAAATCTTGTATCAAAATTCGCTGTAAAGACCGTCGACTGATACCCATTTGCGTGGCACGTCGTCTGGTCGATGTCGACGGCGCTTCCATGACATCCTCGGCTACGCCTGGCAGCATCTCGTGTGGTGCCAGTCTCTTCGAGGCGAGCGGCTAAACGTCGCAGTGTTTCACCAGTAGGCGTTGGACGGCCAGGAAATCTGCGACGAAATTCACGTTGTGCCAAAGTCACCGACCGATTATTGGTCAAATAAATAGTCAGCAATATTCCACGTTCTGGAGCAGTGTAGCGTAACATTGTTTATTAACGTGTATTTCGCATGTGTTTACTACACAAATGTCAAAACAGAACAGACATTAGGGGCCAATCGCAAAATTTATAGCATTTTCTGATAGGAGGATTACTTTTGCGCCACCTTGTAGAAACAAGTAAGAGAGCTATATTCGGCTGTGTCGAATCTTATATACCTTTCACCAAATTATACTTCAAAATAAAAATTTTAAATATTTTTAGGTACAAAATTAATTTTTTTTTCAAAGTAGTTTTTCTCATTTTTTGGAAAAAAATTTTCGATTTGCTTTTTTAGATTTTTTTTTTTAAATTTTAAAAAATTTGTTTTGTTTTTTCAATTATTTTTTTTTAATATTTAGCGAAAAAAAATTCGGGTTAAAAAATATTATTTCCGATTTTGTCCTATTGTAGGTATTATATACTTCGTTGCAAAGGTATTTGAAATATCTATCATTAGATATCCATATAATCTATATATAGGTCAAAAATCGAGGTTGGTTTTTTCCTTATATCTCAGCTATTTGTGGACCGATTTTCTCGATTTTAAATAGCAACCGAGCCGGAAGAATTTGATATTGATGTATGAATCGTGTATGTAAGTTGTTTGGGGGCTTTGGAAAGTTGATTTCAACAGACAGACGGACATGGCTTAATCGACTCCGCTATCTTTAAGGATCCAGAATATATATACTTTATAGGTTCGGAAAGGTATATATACCCTTCTCACGAAGGTGAAGGGTATAAAAAGTGGTTAAGAAGTTCAGACCGTGCCCTATCCGACTACTATTTGTTTCGATGGATGCAGAAGGTTCTCTCTGGGATACGCTTCACTTTGGAACAGAATATCCGATATTGGCTTTTTTCGTTCTGGGTCTCTAAAGATCAGTAGTTCTTTTGGCTCGGAATCAATAAGTGACTAGAAAGATGGGAAAAGGTTATAGCTAACAATGGCCAATACTTTGAATAAATTTATTTTGTACAAATGTTTCAAACAACAAGTAAAAAATTTAAAAACATCCCGCATTTTTAAGGTATTCAATTTCATATTTAGTTTAGTTTTGTTTGTGTATATAACTTTATTACACAATTTTACTAGCTTTTTTCTTTGCATATTATTTCTATTTCCATTACAGTTCAATATACTATAAATTTATCTGTGTTTGACTTTTTTATAAATTCAAAGTGTTAACTTAACAACTTCTTAACTTGGCTATGAAGAAACCTCGTGCAGTGTTTGTTTTTTACAGTTTAGAGATTTTTATTTTTGCTTCTATTTTTTTGCCCTCTCAAAACAATAAAATAAATGTGCACTCATCTTGTCATTTTGCCATTTCCGTATCCGTTTTATTCATGCTCATCATTTGTTTTTTTAGCCACGGTACATTTGCCCGCATTTATTCATCGTCAAACACACCCACGCCACATTTGTTTTCTGACGACACTGCAATAGGGTGGTTAAGTGAGTGCGGGGAAATTCTGAAATTGAGGCGTTTGGAAGAAAAAAACTAGTAAGAAAGTATAGTCAAGCCCAACTATATGAAGCCCTACACTTTTTGTTTTCATCGAAATATCTTTGAAATTTCGACATATGGACAGCCAGCCAGACGGACATCGTTAAATTGAGGCAGAAAGTGATTTTGAGTGGATCTGTATACTTTAATGTGGGTGTTAGACTAATATTTTTGGTTGTTACAAACATCATTACAAATGCATAATACCTTCCTCACTATGACGGTGTAGGGTAAGAAGATAAAACATGTTTTATGTATTAAGATGTATTTTTTTTATTTTTTCAACTTCAAAGTAGTGCGGTCAATTTCAAATTTACTAACCCTAAATGATAGTTTCAATCACGAGTTCGCAACAGTCATCCAGAACTGCTGGGTAGTATTCGTGTAATACATACACACATTTATAAATATATATAGAATACCATCGAAGAACTTCTTATTCTTCTAACTACAACTGACTCAATTTATTCTTCTAGTCATTCGTATTTGTAACACAAATAAATGCCACGAGTTTTTCCATTCATGACACTTAACAAATGAAACGAAGCCACTTGACACCATTACGTTACACATTTTGTATTCCTAAGCCTGGCTGCTCGCCACGCTTGTACAGCTCTCCTAACTGGCGCACAGTGGGGTCGATCGAAATAAAAGTGATAATAAATCTGAATCTTCTAAACTACAGGTTCGATTGCAAAATGATGTAGGAATGAATCTAGAGAAATACAGGGTGAAATACCACCTTTGGTTAGGACAATTTTGTACAGCTTATAATGAACAGATTTCGGTGAATGAAACTTTGTTGTAAAGCAAGTGAGAAAGTAAAAAAATAAATTACTGTTTTTCTCACTAAGTGATCTCTTATTGTTAAAGAGATATTATTCAAGTTTAAATTTAGAAAATTTCGTTTTTAACCTTGACTTTATTTAGTTTTTCGCAAAGATCTGTCGTTCCCATAAGGAGCATAGGACCTCAATAAACACGTTCCAACGTGATTTATCACGGGCAAGTAATTTTATTTCTCCCCAACTTTTTTTATGGCTGCAGCTTCGTCGCCTCCATGTGTGTGCTGGTCTTCCAATTCTACGATGATTCCAGTCAATGGCGTCACCTGGTCTATGTACAATGTGGCCAATCCAGTTCCACTTGCAGTTCTTTATTTATGTTGCAAGTGGCAGTTGATTAGTTTCGGTCCACAATCTGACATTTGTGATTACATTTGACCAGAAGATATATACAGTATTGGCCATAACTAAAGCACCCCCTCAATGGATTTTTTCATATCATAATTTTATGGATAAAAAAGGGTTTTTTGGAATGTATTTTGTATATATTTTATTAACTTATATTGTTAATGTTTATATTGTGTTCATTAAGGAAAGGATAATTTTATGAACAATTAATTTAAAATGATAAAACATACAAAAAGACAAAACGTGACGGACAAAACAAAAGCTCCCCCTTATAAGCTGTTTAAAAATTTTACTATGCTACTGCATACTTGCAATGTCTGTTAACAGGACTCACGGATGCATTTAAAAATTCCAGGAGATAAAAATAAAGGAAGGCGTAGTCTGTATAATTTAAGTTCTATACAGTTTATTGTGAAAAAACAATGGATGGCAAAGAACAGTGAATTTCAAATTTAATTTATTGACGACTGGAAGCCGGGCTTATCACGGCATGAATTGAATAAACAATATTCAATTAACAGATCAGTTATTTCCCGGCTGATTCCAAAGTTACTGGGCGTATATCACCGGAGCATTCTGGAGGACGTCCGCGTAAAACCACGCGATATGATGATTCCTTGATCAAAGGAGCAATGCAAAAAGATCCTACAGCATCTGCTAGTCAAGTAAGAACAAGTTTAAAATTATGTGTTAGCGAAAGAACAATCCGTAGAAGAGCAGTAGAAGCACGATTATTTAGCCGACGACCAGCAAGAACAATAAAGCTAGACTGGAGTTTGCCAAAGCCCACAACGACTGGATTGTCCAAAAATGGAAGACAGTACTATTCTCTGACGAATCCAAATACAAAATAAAAAGTTCCTATGGAATAAGGCGTGTACGCAGACGAAAAGTAGAAAGACTGAATCCAAAGTATTGCAAAGGAACAATTAAACATGGAGGGAGCAATGTTACGGTCTGGGATTGCTTTTCTGGTCAAGAAATTGAGACAATTCATAAAGTTAATGGGATTATGGATCGGTTCATGTACCGTGATATATAGAAAGATGTAATGTTGCCTTATGCCAGTGAAGAGATGCCACTTATAGGGAGGTTCCAAGAGGATAACGATCCTAAGCACACCTCCAAAGTTTATAAGACTTGGCTACAGAGCAATAAGATTCAAGTTCTTCATTGGCCTGCTCAATCTCCCGATCTCAATCGTATTGAGAACTTGTAGGAGATTGATAACATGAAAATAAATCGTGAAAATTGCAGAAATAAAACATGTGCTTGTGTCATCCAAAACAAAGGATTTGCAACAAAATATAAATTAAACAAGTAAAGGAGCTATATTCGGCTGTGGCGAATCTTATATACGCTTCACAAAATTATACTTTGAAATAAAATTAAAAAAAAAAAAAATATTTTTCGAAATTGTTTTTTAAAAGTTTTTTCCAATTTTTAAAAATATATTTTTTTTAATTTATTAGTGAAAAAAATGTATGACAAAAACATGTTTTTTGTGAAAAAAATTCGGGTTAAAAAATATTTTTCCCGATTTTGACCCATTGTAGGTCCAACTTTGTATAGCCTTATATACATCGTTGCAATGGACTTTCAAATATCTATCATAAGATATCCATATTGTCTATATTTATGACTTAGTAATCGAGATATAGATAAGAAGTAGGCCAAAAATAGAGATTGTCTCGGATATTTGCTCATATCTCCGTTATTTATGGACGGATTTTGCTGATTTTAAATAGGAAACTTCTCGAAAGCATGTCTGACAGAATTATTGAAGATTTGAATCACGAAGGTATCTGGGGTCTTCAGAAAATTGATTTCAACAGACAGACAGACGGACATGGCTAAATCGACTCCGCTATCTATAAGGATCCAGAATATATATACTTTATAGAGTCGGAAAATTATATTTGGGGAAATTACAAATGGAATGACAAACTTCTATATAATCTTCTCACGAAGGTGAAGGGTATAAAAATGTTTTCTATTATATTAATGAAAGGGTGCTTTAGTTTTGTCCGTTTTATTTTCCAGCTTTAAATATCTTTTGATGTAATGTTACTTCTTATAGAAAGATTAACTTTAAAAGTATTTGTTTATCAATAGTAAATATATTAATAATTGAAAATAATACATAATGAAAATTTAAAAATTCACTGAGGGTATACTTTAGTTATGGCCGATATTGTATGATTCTGTGGAGGCATTGTTGCTCAAACACTTGCCACTTTTTGGATATCACCGCCATAGAGTAGAATTGACTATACGTTTGTGTTGAATATTTTAAGCTTTACTCGACGAGAAAGAGTTCAAGAGGTCCAGACGAATTTCATCGTACCAAAGGATTGTCTGGCTTTTGTGACGTGGTTTTCAATGTCCTCCTTAGAGCCATCAGTCTTTGTTATAATGCTACCCAAGTAGCTGAGGGAGTCAACTTGACCAATTCAAGGTTTTTAATGCAGAATTTTTTATGCCTTGTTTCATTTGTATTTATCTTCACACCTGCTTCTTCTGTAATATTTGCTATTTTTGCAGCTAGGCTGTCATATCGCAGAAGCTGTGTATCATAAAACAAATATCGTCTAGGTAATCTAGGTCTCTTAAGCTTCCATTCAGATCATTCTGCATTGTCATAGCCATAATGGTATGGATAACAATGTTGAAGAGAAGTGCCAATACCTACTGAAATTGGCTTGCTTAATTTACTTTCATGCTGGCTACGGCACGTTGCATTATCATACATGCTTTTAATAAGAGAAATGAGTTTAGCTGGATCACCTTTTCATATTACTACACTCCATATGACGTTGTGTTCTAGTGTGTCAAATGTTTTTTCAAAGTCTACAAAACAAAGATATAGGGGCAATCGATATTAAACAGATTGCTCCATTATGACCCTCAGACTATTGATATGCTCAATACAAGATTTATGGGGCCTAAAGCCAGCCTGAAAATTGCTGTCGTGATATTCCCATGAACTTTTCATTCACAATAGTTGATTTTGTTCGTAACAGCAAATTTCCATCTAAAAATTTCACAACATGGGGAATTTTTTCCCGTGAACAAAGTTGATGAACGAAAAATGGGAAAAGGGAACATATTTCATGTGAAATATTGATTCGCTATAGAGGTGATTATGAGCTATTATTGCATTAATCAAGCTGAGAAGTGTTATTCGTCGCCAATTGTTTCGATCCTTGAGGTCGCCTTTTTTCGGGATTTTGATTCCGTTTCCCAGAAGTCTGTGATGAGGGGAAAGACAATTTATTCAAGGTATTGGCCAATGTTAGCTACAATCTTTTCCCATCTTTGTGACAACATATGGATTCCGAGCCCAAAAAACTGCTCATCTTTTGAGGCCAAGAACGTATCAAGCCAATATCGGATACTCTGTGCCAAAGTGAGGCGTATTCCAGAGAAAGCGTTCTGCTTCGATCGAAACAAATGGTAGTCGGACGCAGCATGGTCTGGTCTATAAAGCGGGTGAGGCAAAAATTCCCAACCACTTCATTCTAAATACTTTTTAACAGGTGTTGCAAAATGTGGCCGAGAGTTGTCATGATGGAATATTACGGTTTCATGTCTCGCTGCATGTTCTTGGCGTTTTCCTTCCAATGCTCTGGTCTGGCCAGATTTCACCAGTTCATAATAGATAGGACCCTTTTGCTCCCACCAAGTACAGATAATTATCTTAGCGCCATGGATATTTAGCTTTGGTGTAGATTCGGCTGGTTGGCAGGGCTTCACATACGATCTCTTACGATTCGGGTTATTGTAATGAATCCATTTTTCACCGCAAGTAATGATTCGGTGTAAAAATTATTTTCTTTTATTGCGTTCAAGCATTATTTCGGAAATGAAAAATCGTTTTTCAAGGTCTCTCAGCTTCAATTCGTATGGTATCCAATATCCCTGCATTTGGAAATTGCTGCTTGAGTAGCTCCCAATGATTTTGCAAAATCTTGTTGAGTTTTACAACAATCTTCCAGCCTCCAATTCTTGGTCTTCAAGCTATTTTACCTGACCTGGGCGATCTTTGTCTTCCGTATCAAAATCACCACTTCTGAATCCCACGTTGAAACCGATCAAACAAATTCACCATATGCTTTGGTGACCTTCAGCGGCACTTTTTTCAAATTAAAGAAGTAAAGTAAAACGCTTTATTGGCACAAAATTCGACATTTTCGAAGCAAGAAAAAAACGTTGTTGTTTAGAATATAGTGTTCAATAACTAAGTGAGAATAAATGACAGATGTGTACCCCTCAAAATGACATATAAATTATTAAAAACAAAAACCTCGTTCAAAAGATACGCCACCTATTTTTAATCCCGCATTTTTTAGTCATACGCCCAATAACTTAAATATTTTATAAACTATAAGAGATAATTTAGTGAAATAAAACGGAATTTCTTAATGATAAAGTCATTCATTGAAATTTGTTTGTATTTGTACAAGTTATAAGCTTTACAAAGTTTTCTTAAACTTTCGAGAAGTGGTCGACTTTGTCACCCTGTATCACAACTTGTATACCAAAATGGTCATAAATTTAATTTTCTTTAACTCTTCTGTACGATTTTTTTATGAACCAGTAGTTTAGAAGTTTCAGATTTATTACCACTTCTTTTCGATCGACCCCACTGTATATTTATTTCGTTGTCCTCATCATCTTTACTTTATGTTCCGAGCAAATTGTCTTTGAAATGTGCAGAAAAGCAAGAAATAAACTGCAATATATTTTAACAGTTCTTTTCTTTACTTCGTCTACATTGTCTTTATTTAAAAAAGTATAAAAAATATAAAAAAATATATATTGCATTTTTTTACTGAAAAGAAAAACTACGTTGACAATAGTTCAAGTATGTAGAACAAAAGCTGAAAGCAATTGAAAAGAGAAATGAAGAACAAAATTAAATGTACGCTTAATGTCCTGTCAAGTCCATGTACCATGACGCACAGTGAGTTCGTTTGAAAAGAAAATATAACTAATAAATACTTAATAAGTAGTTTATAATTCGATTGAATACAAAACTAGTAATAATATTAAAATAGAATCAAATTATTATACGTTTCCACTTTGATAACTACAAGTTTTTTTGGACTACAACATGTCGAAATGTTTCCTCTATACTGTTTTCAGATGCGTTAGTGACATCAGTACTGTGAGCAACCAAAATAAAAGCAGTAATATTACTTTCATATTTCATTTTCTAGCTGGGTGGTAGCTTAAAGTTGTTTCCCCCTATAAAATCTTGTAGCACTGTAATGTTTATGTACACATCTTCTTAAAATGTTCATGAAATTTTGAGCAATACAATGACATTTGTTCTTTTAGAAAGTATATTCTTTAAAAGGCTTAAAAAATAACTCTTTTTGTTAGTAAAGAAAGAAATAAACTGCACTCCTAAAACTATACTTCGTTTGTTTTATAAATATATACTCCTAAAAGTATGTTATAATTCAATTGCATAATTTATGTGCGACAATCTACATAAGACTCACATAAAATAGATTCAAATTTATAGAAAGTTTATTCGATATGAAAGAAAACAAGCATAGAAAAACTTATTTGGATATAAAGAGTTCTCCAACAAGAGGTGTTATTTGGGTATTCAAAGAAAAATTAAATTTTTTGAGATAAATGATCGGATGTTTATTTCATAATAAAGATGAGGGTATGCCGTTAATAATGAAAAACAACATCAGCCAAAATGGCCACGACGACCACGCTTACAGGACCATATCCTTTTCATGAAATTTTCCATAACCAAATCGCAAAGTGGCTGCGCTATGTCCTCGATAGCCTCACGAATTGTATCTTTGAGGTTTTGAATCGACGCTGGGCTGTTGGCGTAGACCTTATCTTTCACGTGGCTCCAAAGGAAGAAGTCGCAAGGTGTTAAACCACAAGAAATAACACGGTCCGGAAACTTTTCCCGTAAAAGAGCAATGGTTTTGTTGCTTGTGTGGCACGTAGCGCCGTCTTGTTGAAAGTAAACGTTGTCCAGATCAATATCATCCAAAATACGGTGTAATGACGTTTGTGGAATGCCCAATTCCAAAGAACGACGAGGAATGGACAAACCTGGGTTTTCTTTAACACTTTGGGCTACAGCAGCAATATTCTCAGTTGTTCTTTAGCGACGTGCACGGGTTTTATTCTTCAAATCACTAACTTGTCCCAACAGCTCGAATTTTTCCACCAATTTCTGTAATGCGGTCCGACAAGGTGCTTCACGACGACCCAAAAATGCTTTAGTTTTGCGAACTGTGACTGCAAGATTTTCACAATTTTTGTAGTGAATTTTAATAATTTCAATGCGTTGTTAAAGCGTATATTGTTCCATTTTTAGTAATGTCGCAGTTTCTACTTGTCAAATGTCAAAGAATAAAAGCTTCAAAAGTGACAGCTACCGAAATACCGGGTGATTCAAAATAACACCTCTTGCTTATATTTGCATAAAAAATAGTTGATATTAGGGTACTGATGATCAGCATGTATTTTTATACACAAGACAATTCACACCAATTGGATTCGACATCTTCAATTTTTACCAGAGTATGACGAATTTATCTTTCCTTATTTTTGAATTCGCGAAAACAAATACGTCGCTAATACGTTTTATTTATTTTATTCGTTTGTAATCTAATTGAAAATAAATTATTCCCTACAGTTCACAGAACGTAGACTGATCAAATGCCTAGCGAAAAAGTGTCACCACTGGTTACTTCACTAGCATAAAGTGACCTGTCACTTTAACATGATGCAGGTGGTTGGTCCCTTGGGAAATTGGGACAAATCACTGTCCCATTAGTTCCATGTTCTTAATAAATACAAAGGTCACTAAATTATAATTAACCACCATGAAGGCAGTGATATCATCAGATCTTACTTGTTAACGAATTCAATTGTCATTGCAGACTAGAACCGAATCATTAAATTTGCAACAAATTTCGGTTCTAAGTAGCAACAGAAAATTAGTGGATAACGAAGAATTATTACGATTCAGTTTTCTCTGTGTAGATAGTCGGTGAATTCATTACATACAAACTTAAAACTTTTGATCTCAACCATCAAAAACTCAAATAATTTATTATTTTCTAATTGAACCCTCTCTGCGTCACAAGGCGACAACCCGGTCAAATCTATAGTCTGCAAAATTAAAAAAAAACTCGGGGGCAATCAAGTAACATCGCATCAAATGAACACTATTTGCACACCAAATGGAGAGTGCAGTGTCAATTGTCCCCAACATAGATGAATTTGGTTCGATCATGTGACAGGTAAAGAATGAGTCAAAAAAAACGTATACATCTTAATCCATCACATTATTATTATACCCTTCACCATAAAATAAACGCAAAGAACGGAAGGAAAGAGGAAAAAATTACTCTCTTTTCACACATACGGGTGATACAATAACAAAATACATGCAATACATTATCATGAATTAGGTTTTTTGACAACAGAATTAGGTTTTTGGCTTACCTATCTAGTCGTTGTCTATGCCCTTCACCATGAGTGGCAAGGGTATATATAAGTTTGTCATTCCGTTTGTAATTTCTAAGTTTTTCATTTGCGACCCCACAAAGTATGTATATATTCTGGATTGTTATTGATAGCGAAGTCGATATAGCCATGTCCGTCTGTATGCTGAAATCAACTTTCCGTAGCCCCCAAATAACTTACAAACATGATTGATACACCAATATATCGGGAAATCTCCCGGCTCGGTTGCTATTTAAAATCGAGAATCGGCCCACATATGGCTGAGATATAAGGAAAAAACCGGAACAACTTTAATTTTTGGCCTATTTTTGATCTATATATGGATTACTAAGTCATTAATATAGAAAATATGGATATCTAATGATAGATATATCAAAGTCCATTTCAACGATGTATATAAGGCTATAGTAATTTGAGCAATGGGTCAAAATCGGGAAAAATATTTTTTACCAAAAAAAAATTTTGTCGTACATTCCACAAATAAATTTAAAAAAAATTGGGAAAAAATTAAAAAAAAAAAACAATTTCGAAAAAAAAAAAAAAATTAAATTTTGGAAAAAAAATTTTTTTTTTTAAATTTTGAAAAACAACTTCGAAAAAAATTACCCAAAAATATTTAAAATTTGTATTTTAAAGTGAAAGGTTTATAAGATTCGGCACGTTAGCTTTTAAAAATATGTCAGATATTTTCATTTCTATATCATTAATTTCCAACTGTTATTACTGTCAAAAGTTCTGAAGGTTCATCGTCACACCGTTTCCAAAGCCATTAAACAGTATAAAGAAGACTTGAACATTGAAAGAAAACCTGGATTAGGAAGAAAACAGGTCTAACAGATATTGGTAAGGCAAGAGAAGTCGAACAACTCTTTCGAGGAGCACCGAACACTTTCATAAGAAAAGTAGCTCATAAAGTTAAATGCTAATGCTGGGTTGAAGTCGTATAATGCTTAGAAAGTTTCAAATCGCAATTCGGTAAAGAACTTAGAAGCAAAAGAACGAGCGAAAAAACTGAGGTAAAATTTTTGTAAAAAAAAATACACCAGTTGTGTTATGGATGATGAAACTTATTTACTGGCCTATTTTCACAACTTCCGGGTCAAGATTTTTATGTGGCTGATGGACTAGGTAATGTTCAAGAACAATGCCGGACAACAAAACAAAGAAAATTCCCCAAGAAGTTTCTTGTGTGGCAAGTTATTTGCAGTTGTGGCAAAAGAAGACACACGATAAACGGAGTGTCTACAAAAATGGCTTTTACCTTTCTTAAAACAGCACAAAGTGCCTTCATATTTCTGTCACGATTTGGCATCGTGCCACTATGGAGTGGTACTCAAACAATAATGTCAATTTTATACCACGGGAGGCATATCCACCCAACTTGGACAGTTGCGTCCAGAACGTCGGTCAGGGGAAAGATAATGGGTTCTTGTTAAAAAAAAAATTTAAGAACACAGGAAAGGTGTCCCAGGAGAGTCCGATTTTAAGCGTAAGGGGACCACCTCCTCCAAAATGGAACTATAAAATCTTTAATGGAAGGATTTCCGAAAAAAGTGGATAAATTTATAAATACAGTGAGGCCTCGATTATTCGTGATTCGATTAACCGGCAACATCAATTATCGGGGAAAGAAAAAGAAAATGCTTTTGAATCGATTTAAATTTTTTTGCATCGATTAACCGTAATTACCTCTATTATCCGGGATTATAATTTTTTTCGATTATTTTTGAACAATCAAACACAATGTGAATAAAACGAAAAAGTCGAATTCCCTCTATCGATTTGTAAGGCCAACATTTTTTGAAATTGTGCCATCGATTTTTCGATAGCTTTTAGCGTGGTTCTGTTATTGGCTTTAGAAACCGAAAAACATTAAAAACTGCTGAAGAACCAAAAGTAGATTTTGCAATTTATAAATAATTCCGGAAGGAACGATTTAAAGAATTCCAATTTCTGAATTAACAGTGAAGGAAAGCCTAAAATATTCCATTCAAAATTTAAGAAAAAAACGACATTGTATTCACAAACATAATGTTGCAGGAGAAAAATATTCAGCTGATTAGCTGCTACAATTTTTGTGGAAAAATTAAATGAATTCAAATCAATGAAAAAACTCATCAATGAGTTAATGGAGAATGGAAAGTGTTTACTTGAGAGAAGTTTGGCTTGGCATAATGAAAATTTCATAGAATGACAAGGTCTCAAATGAGACAAGGTCTCAAAGGAGAGACTAACCTCATTACTTTGCGATACTGCTGCTGGTACACACAAGTGCAAAGCATTAGTTATTGGAAAAAGCTTTAAAAAATGTCCATGTGAATGGCTTAACAATAATTTGGTACCAGAAGTGAGAGAGATTCTTAAGAAAATCGGTCTAAAAGATGATAGTAAAATCATTCTGCTATTGGACTTTAGTGCTGAAAACATTATTGTGAAATTTTTTCCACCAAATTGGACGACTTTGATCCAACCGGTGAATCAGTGAGAAATATGGAGCTTTTAATTTCATTATCGAAAAACTGTCCTTATTAAAAAAAAATACTAAAAATTGGTACTCAATTAACCGGGAAAATTTATTATCCAGAATGCTCCCGGTCCCGACCATTACGAATAATCGAGGTCCCACTGTACCAAGTTTAATGTTTAATGAATTTTTACTATATTTGAATAAATTTACGTATTTTTGAGAATCAGGTGGCTCCAGTAATATGACAATAGAAAACAAACAAAAGAAAATGTCAAAATGGTTGTGGTTTGAAAAGAGGGACAGATATATATCACAATCGTTGCCTATTGAAAATTGTATTTTTTCTCTCGTCTAAATAACCATACGGTTCGCTATTACTGTGTTGAACGGTTTAAGTTTATTTATTTGCTGAACTATCGGGTGACTCATTTAGAGATTTTATTATAACCACCATCAAACAAGATATTATGTCATTCCGTTGATAACATATCGAAATATTGTTCGTAGAACCAAAAACTACATATCCTGGGTCCTCATAAGATTCTAAAACGATTTAGCTATGTCCGTCTGTCTGTCTGTTGAAAACACGATAGTGCCTATATGAAAGGAGGTTGCTGGATGAAATACTCTCAGTTTATATGATTTGATTGGTGTTGAAAATGGGGAATATCGGTCCATGATATCACCTAGCCCTCATACAAATATCCTACCGGAATACTGTTCAAGCAGAAATATGTTAAAATATGTTGATTATGCGGCAATCCTGATAAAATGTGGCACAAATTAGTTCTAAGTACTCTGAAATTATACAGTAAAATATGGTAAAAATCAGGCAACATTTGTCCATAGTTCCTCAGAAAATGACTTGAATATTCATAATTGTCCTATAATAATCGTGATGAAATTAGACATAAACAAGTTTTATATGAACCTAAATCTTGAAGGAAATTTCATTAAATTTACTTAGTTTTTCTTTGTCCTGCTCATCATCTTAACTTAAAGCATTCAACTATTAGTATACAGATTCTTGAATATCAGTATTTTTATGAGCAAAACTAAAACTACGCAGTTAAAAGAAAAAATTGCAAATTCATTTGGTTATAAAATAAAATTCAAAATTCATAGCAGTTCTTAAGAAAATCCGTATCCTTAATGCTGGTGGCACAAGATGCCTGAAAACAGCATTAAAGAAAAATAGGTCACACGTTTTACGGCTTGGCATGATTTAATAATGCTGGGTCACTACTCTAAACTACATGCCACTAATTCTAACTTGCCACTAATAGTGGCAACTACTACTATACGAGTATAACAGCCGTAAAGTATCTATAAAGTACATTTTTACATACTCACACACTGACTGACCCACACTTACACACACACACACACACACACACACAACTTCGCACACATTTACAAATGCAAGTTAATTTGCTTAAGTGCTTTTAATGCTCTCATCTCTCTCGCCTCCTGTTAAGCTGCATTTTGTAGCCTTGTTGGTGTTAAGCTGTTGGAGATGTTTTTGTAGTTGCTGTCGTTGTGCTTTATTGACAGACGTGATATGATTCGCCCCCGATTCAGTTACCGCCATTTGCCTTTAAGGACCATTACAAAAAAACTAATGCGTTTGAAATCTATTAAAAGAAATGTTCATTTATTTATCTAACTTTCAAACATTGTAGAGTTTTAAGGAGTTTGTGGTCATTTGAGAATTTCTAGTTTCTTGTTTTAATTTATTTACTACATGTTATAAATTCAATGGCGACAAAATATAAGGCGTGATAGTTTAAATTGTTTAAACATACATGGTTGATAATAAAGGTTGAAGCGCAACCAATCATACATTTGCTGCCTTTATACCCACTTACAGGGCAGAAAAAGTTCAACAATTTTACAAGAAAAGAAAATAACTTTGTGTAGAATATGCCGAAATTCTTAAAGTTTGCTAAAACTTGTAAATAACTAACTTTTATCTATGTAACGCAAAAATATAATATTACATAATTTTGCTTGCATTTGGTTATTAAAATAATAATTTATGTATGTTGTTTCTGTCTGAATATTTTGTTAATGAATATGGGCGGTAAGACACATAAGTATTCAAATGTACGAGTATGTATATTAAATGACTGAAATATAAATTGTAATTTATGATACTTCCTGTGTTATTTTTTGTCGACTTTATAAGTCAGGTAATTTATTTTGAAGATTTTACTACGCTAAACGTACACACGTGATATTTATATGAAATATGTAATAGTGTTACAATGCAGACATTAGGGAGTGTAACAGTTTTTTTGTGAAATATAAAAATATTAAAATTCAAAATCATCATAGATCTATTAACAACTTAAAGTAAGTAATTAATCCCCAAGTAATTTACAATGACTTTAAATCAATTCTGTATAATTCTGAAAACTATTAACGGTATTTTAGCGGTAACGATAATTCGGTAACGGTACCCAACCTTGATAATATTGTTACGAATGTGCAATAGCGATTTGAATTTAACGGTCTGTAACGACTGCCAGAAACATTCGTCATGTTTATAAACACGTCCATTAGTAGAAGCTTCTACTCATCAACAATGTTGATGGCATGCGGTTGGTAGCATTGTTTATAAGTGTGGCAACACTAAATGTTTAAGCTGCTAACATTAACATCGAAAGCTCTGGAATTCAAACATACGAGTTTTGACCGTTAAGAACAATCTAGACTACTCGGATGAAGATGACAGTGTGTATAAGATGTGACTGTGGTTGCAGTAGTCAGGGAGTTTGTCATAGGCACATCAAATGTCTTGTACATTTAAGTTTGTACATTATAAAGTGTGTGTGCATTTCTGCGAATTGATAAACGTGTATAAAGACCCTGAGTGATAATTTGAACTGTTGTTGTTGTAGATTTCAAATAAATAAAGAGTTGTTACAATTTAAAACTACTAAAACTGCTTTTATTTGCAAATAAAAGTATCCGGTTTATTTAAAGGAAATAAACCCCGTTTTCAAAAGTGAAAACGTAACAATATATAATTAGTTGTTTACTTTGCTCTACCTAGAAACAAACATTAAAAACTTTTCTATTGGGTCCAAAATTCCATTTGGGTCCAAATTATAAGTGATTACAAAGGCAACCAAAAAAAATCTCTAAAAAAGTGTTTTATCCGCATAAAATATACTCTTAAAATATAAAATAATATGCACTTAAAAATATTTGGTTTTGGTTTGATTTCAAAGTTTTATTAAAAATATATATAAAAAACAATCTTCACCAAATTTTACTTTAAAATAAAAATTAAAAAATTTGATTTTTTTTTAATTTATTAGCGAAAAAAATGTTATGGAAAAATTTTTTTTAATTTAAAAAAATTTTTTTTTTTTAATTTTACAAAAAAAAAAAATTTTAATTTATTTGTGAAAAAAATGTTATAACAAAAAAATTTTTTGGTGAAAAAAAAATTTGAGTTAAAAAATAATTTTCTCGATTTTGACCAATTGCTGCAAAAGTATTTGAAATATCTATTATTGGATATCCATATTGTCTATATAAATGACTTAGTATATATATAGATCAAAAATAGGTCAAAAATCGAGGTTGTCCTGGTTCCTCAGCTATTTGTGGGCCGATTGTTCCGATTTTAAATTGCAACCAAGTCAGTAAAATTCCCAATATATTGATGTATGAATCATGTATGTAGTAAGCTATTTAGTAAGCTATTTAGGGGCTACGGCTATATCGACTTCGTTATCTATAACGATCTAAAATATACATAATTTTTGGGGTCGCAAATGAAAAATGTAAAAATTGCAAACACCCTTGCCACTCATGGTATTTTTTTTTTTTTTAATTTTCTTACCTAAAAATATTTAAAATTAACAGACCCGACAGACGTTGTCCTGTCCAAATTGGAAAAAATATTTTAGAGAAGCTGTTTGAAATTTGAAAAAATACTTAGTTAAAAATCTACAAAAGCTAAATTTTTAATCATATAAGGACTGAGATCGAAAAATTTTTAACATACATATATGTTCAATTCTCTTTTAACAAGAGCCCAATATCCCTCCACTGGCCTTAGCTCCAGGCAGTTTGGAGAATTTGCCTCTCTTGGTACAAATACCACATTATTGTTCTTTTACCACTCAAGACCTTTCTTACCATAGTGACAGGGTGCCAAATTAGATAAAAAAAAATAAGTGGACACTAAGAAGTCTTATGAATGGAAGCATCCTTTTTTGTAAACATTCCTTGATGTAAATTTCGGTATTTATAGAGCCCTTTGTATCAAATGTTTGGCTTTTTTGCCGCAACTGCTATTGCTTGCCATACCAAGAACTTTTTGGGAAATTTTGTCTGACTTTGGGTCCTAAACTTTTGATCCTAAACTGTTCTTCAACATTGCCTCGAGCATCAGCAACATCAATATTTTGACCCGGATGCTGTGAAAAATCTGCCAGAACATACGTTTCGTCATCCATTATGCAGCAGGAATATTTTTTTTATAAAATTTGACTTCAATTTCCGTGCTCTGCTTTTGGCCTCTAAATTTTTAGCAGCGTTCCTGTCAGGAACTTCTTGAGCCTTGTATGTTTTTAAACCTGCATTGGCTTTAACTTTTCGTACCAAATAGTCCGAGCACTGAGCTCTTCTGAAAATGCTTTCTATTTTTTGGCTTAATCAACATCATGTGGACCATTATTAAACAATACCGGAACAAGTTCTCCCGGTATTGGAAGTGGATTTCCTTGTATCTTTCATGAATGACAAATGCAAAAATTGCTTCGTTACTGCTAACATTGGCCCGCTATGTTTGAAACTGAGTGACTTCATCGTTGGAATTTTCCGCACTAACTGCAATTACAGCCATGTCACTGCCTTTGTGTGTGTATATTTTAAATTTAATTCAAATTTACAAAAATTAAGGCCCTTTAAGTCAATGAAAATTCAATGAAGATAAGTCGATTATGGGTATTCAAATGTTGTGTTTTAATAACTTAGGACAATTATCATTGCATCTTAACAATAAAAAATTATTTTCAAAAAACAAAATAATGAAAACAAGTAAGAGGGCTATTCGGCCACAAAGTATACAGAGGTGTTAAATTTGACGTTTCAAAAATTCAAAATCAGATGATAGGGCTGTGCCGAATCTTATATACCCTTCACCAAATTATACTTTAAAATAAAAATTTTAAATATTTTTAGGTAAACAAAATTAATTTTTTTTTTTTCAAAATTGCTTTTCAAAATTTAAAAAAAAAAATTTTCAAAATTTAAAAAATAATAATTTGTTTTCAAAATTGATTTCAAAAAAATTATTTTTTTCGAAATAGTTTTTTTTAATTTACTAGTGAAAAAATTTATGAAAAAAATATTTTTTGTTAACAAAAAAAAATGCGGATAAAAAACATTTTTCCCGATTTTAACCCATTGTAGGTCCAAATTACTATAGTCTTATATAGATCGTTGCAATGGACTTTGAAATATCTATCATTAGATATCCATATTGTCTACTTATATTACTGACTTAGTAATCCAGATATAGATCAAAAATAGGCCCGGTTTTTTCCTTATATCTCAGCCATTTGTGGACCGTTTTTCTCGATTATACATAGCAACAGATTTTACAAGAATTCCCGATATACTGATGTATGAATCAAGTTTGTAAGTTATTTTGGGTCTTCAGAAAATTGATTTCAACAGACAGACAGACGGACATGGCTTAATCTACTCCACTATCTATAAGGATCCAAAACATATATACTTTATAAGGTCGGAAAATTATATTGTGGAAATTACAAACGGAATGACAAACTTATATATACCCTTCTCACGAAGGTGAAGGGTATAAAAAGAAAATATGCAATAAAAGTAGGCAAAAAAAAATATCCTATAAAAAGCAAAATATGCTCTAAAGAGCAAAATATGCTAAAGTATGCTCTAAAGAGCAGAATATGCACTAAAAAATCGATGCCAAAGTTCTTAAAATTGTCTGAAACGGATAAACAACTAACTCATATGTTTATACCACGCACAGCTAAACATATGATATTGCATATTTTTGATTGGCCTGGTGATTACAAATCGAGTACTTTTCACTATTAATTACAAATATTTAATTTCCTTTAAATTATTCATTAAAACATTCATTAAAACATTTTTGGTCAGAAATGCAAGTGATCAAAGATAGAGCTCCTTTTCTCAATTATGCACTTTCCCATAAAGCTTTTTCCATTTTTTTTTTTTTTCAATACAATAAATCTATTTGAGTGATCGTGGTTCGTGATCGTGAGCTTTTAACTATTATACTCATATTTACAAATTATTGACGATTACAGATTTGTTTCTTATTTTTTTCCATTAACTCCCTATTTACCATGTAATTAAACATTTAAGATAGGAGTGATCATCTAACGAGATCATGTTCACGATTAAACACTTATTACAATCTTAATGCCGATTTAAGATGTTTCGATTTTCGGCCAAAGATATATATGAGTGAAATATTGTATTATATAATAAGCAACTTTTATAAGAAACTGTAATTAGCCGCACAAAATATTTGCCAACGGGTAAAAGTTGAAAACAAAATTGATGTGAAAATAAGCAGAGCATTCGAATTTCAAGTACCCTAATGAACACATTTAGTTCTTAATCTTAATAATTAAACAAACAAAGTGATGAACTAAATACACCGTCATCTTAGTGTAGGGTTGTTATACAAATTCCATGATTTACTAAAAATAACATGTCTAGTATAATTTAAGTATATGTATTTAAGTATACATTACAAACATTTGGTATAATTTTAATAAATTTTAACAATTTCCCAGCAGTTAAGCAAGTAGTCAGTAATTGTCACTAATGTCTGATCAATTGGCTGACTCCAATTTATATATTTTGGGTCATTTGACACGTTCATATGTGATTTAGTAGTGCAGAGAGAAATCAATTGGTTACTTTATACATCCCCGGTAATCTAGCTTGAAGTCAATTGTCATTTAAGTGTTTCTTGGTAATCTAGAGCGTAGTCACTTCAAAACTTAATTGTGTACAGCATTTTTGTATGAGAAATTTGTATAAATTGGTTTTATATAATATGTGTTGATATAATTCTCATACAGTTTATTTTCTTTACGCTTAAGTATACTGTCATCCCAAGTAACCTAGCGTGAAGACAATTGTCACTTTAGTGTCTGTAAGTAACCTAGAGTGTAGTCACTTTAAACGTTTATTTTGTACAACACTTTAGAAAGTAGTTATTTTATACACCAGAAGCAATCTATTGGAGAGTTGTCGGAGAAATATGAATACAATGCGTTGACTACTTTGGACCAGCTAAGGAGTGAGATCGTAAAATTCTTAACACACGTTTTTCATTAAAACTTTTCACCCAAGTATTACTTGATTTTTTTTCTTTTATCAGTTACCTTTGTAAAACATGTCAGTAATTATGTTTAATGTCAATTATGTTCATTTGTTGTTAATCTGATTAAAATGAGTGACCAGAAAAAAGTTCCTACTAAAATTATTAAAAATTTTCAACAAAACCCAACTTGGTTCTACAAAAAGTAGGCCAAGCATTCAAAGGTCTACCGTCAAACTGTTTCCAATGTTATTAAACAGTACCGGGAGAAAACCTGGTTCAGGTAGAAGGAGTGGTCCACATGATGTTTCTAAAGCCAATAAAATAGAAAGCATATTCAAGTGAGCTCCCAACACATCCGGTAGGAAAGCAGCCCGGTTAGCTCAGTGTTCAAAAACATACAAAGCTCAAAAAGTTCCTGACAGGAACGCTGCTAAAAATTTAGAGACCAAAAACAGAGCACGGAAATTGAAGTCAAGTTTTATAAAGAAAATATTCTTGCTGCATAATGGATGACAAAACATATGTTCTGGCAGATTTTTCGCAACTTCCTGGTTAAAAATTTTGATGTTGCTCGAGGGAATGTTGAAGAAAAGTTTAGGACCCAAAACCAGACAAAATTTCCCAAAAAGTTCTTGGTATGGCAAGCAATATGCAGTTGCGCGCAAAAAAGCCAAACATTTGTTACAAAGGGCTCTATAAATACCGAAATTTACATCAAGGAATGTTTACAAAAAATGATGTTGCCATTCATAAGTCTTCTTAGTGTGTCCACTTACTTTTGGTCTGATTTGGCACCCTGTCACTATGGTAAGAAAGGTCTTGAGTGGTACAAGAACAATAATGTGGTATTTGTACCAAGAGAGGCTAATCCTCCAAACTGCCCGGAGCTAAGGCCAGTGGAGAGATATTGGGGTCTTGTTAAAAAAGAATTGAAGAGCAGAAAAAAGGTGTCCAAAAGTGTGGTAGATTTTAAACGGAGATGGACAACCTGTTCGAACAAAGTGACAGAAATCACTATAAAAACCATAATGAAAGGGTTTCCGAAAAAGGTTAAAAATTTCATCACTAGTGATTAAAACTATAAAAATATTTATTTTTTGTAAATTGTAGCAATAATTTCAATCAAATAAATAAAATTAAAACTGTAAGTTTAGTGGTTTCATTTTTATTAACATATATGTATGTTAAGAATTTTTCGATCTCACTCCTTATTAGATAGACTCATTGTAAGCCAAAAGGGTCAATTGCACGTGTTAAAATAGTTAGTTATGTAACTAGTTCGGCACAGTCTTCGAGAACTGCTGGGTTATGCCATAATAGTATTAAATTGCTATTTAGTAACACATTCAGACAGACACTTTACAATTCAAGTATAATTTACAAACCTCTGATGACATTTGAACACGAAAATGAAACATAATTTCAAACTTTGTTAAATACAACTTCCGAAAATATTTTAAGGTAATTATTAAGTCAATTAAAAACACAATTGCACGGCAACTTAAATGGAAGAGTTTTATTAGAAGAGTACTATTTAGCTAAGAATAATAATTAAGTATTAAGAAAACTAAGAATGGCGGGCTCAATTTGTACTAGATTTAAATTAAGAAATAACTGAAATGTTTAAATTCAATTAAGAAAGAGTTCTATTAGTTCTTTGGAAATGTTTTTTTTTATGGAATGAAATGTAAACATTTTTTAGTCAAACTCAAATTGAATTAATTAATTTTATGCTCTGGCTTTTTCTTTATTTTCAACGTATTTCTACATTTGCAAGAAAAATATAGTTTAGTGAAAAACAACAATATATATATATACAGTTTATGACAAAAAGCTAAAAAAAAAAGGAAGTTAAAATACACCCACAGGATAATTGAAAATAAGTGCTAGTAAAACACAAAATCAAATCAAAAAATGGAAGAAAAAATAGAACAGAGAAAAAATAGTAGAATAAAATAAAATGGTCATATAAAATATAACCAAACGGATAGAAATGTAATAAAGAAATATAAATTGAATTTGAGTATAGCTTAGTTTAGTTTAGTAGATCTCTGCTCAGTTGTCATAACCACAATACGGCATTCTCCTTTGGCACATCAACTCTCTGCACTGCACAACAATCAGCGAATAAATTAATTCCAACTGTCATTTCATTATTTCATTAAAACGGCATTGTGAGGATTTATGGCCGGGTGTATGGAAGTGGGTTTAGGAATATAAGAGCGTAAGAGTGTGTGAGTCCATAGAAGAAATTATAGTAGAAGAATATCTTATTTAAACGAATGTAATTTAATTTGAAATCAATAAATTGTATTTAAATAAGACAATTTATTGAGGGTACTATATTTATACTCTTTATCTAAAAAAAGGTATGCAGGCGAAATTTGTATACAAGAATACTTGTTACACAAACATAGTAATTATCCTCTTTCTGATAAAAACTATTTTTTTAGTACTAAGGACTGAGATCGAAAAATTCTTAACACACGTTTTTCATTAAAACTTTTAACCCACATATTATTTGATTTTTTTTATCAAGTTGCCTTTGTAAAGCATGTCAGTTATTATGTTTAATGACAATTATGTTCATTTGTTGTTAAACAGAATAAAATGAGTGACGAGAAAAATGTGCCTACTAAAATTATTAAATATTTTGAACAAAACCCAACTTGGTGATACAAAAAATTGGTCAAATAATCAAAGGTCTGCTATCAAACTGTTTCCAATGTTATTCAACAATACCGGTAGAACTTGTCCGTTGATAGAAAATCTGGTTTATGTAGAAGGAATCATCCACATGATGTTTCAAAAGCCAACAAATATAAAGCATTTTCAAAAGAGTCCTCAACACATCCGGTAGAAAAACAGTTCGGTTAGGTCAGTACTTGGACTTTTTGGTACAAAAAGTTAAAGACAGGTTTAAAAACATACAAGGCTCAAAAAGTTCCTGACAGGAACTCTGCTAAAAATTTAGAGGCCAAAAACAGAGCACGGAAATTGAAGCCAAATTTTATAAAAAAAAATATTCATGCTGCATAATAGATGACGAAATGTATGTTCGGCAGATTTTTCCTAGCTTCCGGATCAAAATGTTGATGTTGCTGATGCTCGAGGGAATGTTGAAGAAAAGTTTAGGACCCATAAGCAGACAAAATTTCCCACAAAGTTCTTGGTATGGCAAGCAATATGCAGTTGCCCACAAAAAAGCCAAACATTTGTTACAAAGGGCTCTATAAATACCGAAATTTACATCAAGGAATGTTTACAAAAGATGTTGTTTCCATTCATAAGACTTCTTAATGTGTCCACTTATTTTTGGCCTGATTTGGCATCCTGTCACTATGGTAAGCAAGGACTTGAGTGGTAAAAGAACAATAATGTGGTATTTGTACCAAGGGAAGCAAATTCTCCAAACTGCTGGAGCTAAGGCCAGTAGAGAGATATTGGGTTCTTGTTAAAAGAGAATTGAAGAGCACAAAAAAGGTGTCCAAAAGTGTGGCAGAATTTAAACGGAGATGGACTACCTGGTGGAACAAATTGGCAGAAAGCTCTATAAAACCATAAGGGAAGGGTTTTCGAATAAGGTTCAAAATTTCATCACTAGTGATTAAAACAGAGTACCAAATATTCATTCATTTGTCACTCATGTTCATGAAAAGACAATTTTAATTTTTGTTGTGTTATGTTCACTTCATGTATGAAGAGACAGCAAATGTTTTTGTTTTATTCATTCATGTATGATAGGATTTGTATTGTTTTTTTATTTTCACTCAGGAATGAGAAAATAATAGGAACTTTTTTTCATACACATGAGCATTTTTGAGAAGTAAAATGTTTTTAAATTGTTCACAAATGAAGAGCATCAAGTTTTATTTTACACAACTGTTCAAAAATGAAAAGCAAAAACATGAAAAAATTTTGTTTATTTACGCTGCATACATAAAGATAATAAGGGTACTCATTTAAACGCTTAAGTTTCCCATTTGTGCAAATGCGCAAATTTGCGCGACGTGTTTCATGAACCCACCTTTTCAATTTTGTGCAAGTTTACACAGAAAGTTTATATATGTTAAAAATGTCAAATAAAAATAAATTCAACAAAAGTTGTAAAAAATAAGTTTTTCAAATTGTATAAATTTAAATTCTAAAAATGTTGAATGAAAGTTAAATCTTTGGAACAAACGATGATATACATAGTTTGGAAGATTTTGTATATGTTCTAGCTCTTGGTGAATGTTTCCATATACATTGCCATTCAATCCAATCATTCTGTTCCAAAGTTACATAATTTTCACATGCACAAAATATTTATATTTTATTTGATTTTTATTTTTCATAAATAAAAGTAAACAAAAGCAGCTGATATTCAAATGCACAATAAATTTAAGTTTGCGAGTCTAAATTGTCGCGCAAACTTATCGGAGTTGTGCAAACGAATTTCCATACATTTTTTGACAGTTCATTTGCGAGAGTGTAAAAATGCACAGATTGCACAGTTTGCGAGGCATTTAAGCGTTTACATGAGGACCCTTAATAAGAATGTGCGTAATTTTGTTTTGCATTGTTCAACAGAGGTTTAGAAAAGATTTTTTTGGAAATAATTCGGTATCTCGCAAACTAGTAAATACATTGTTAAGAAATTTCATATGGTTGGATCTGAGGTGTTTTCGGTTCGATTTTCAGTTGTTCAGCTTCCTAGGGATAATGGGGGAAAGTGCGTGGCCCCTCAATGTTGGTCACCTCGTGTCTCACATTTTACAAAAAAAATCGCCAAAAATCCATTTATGATCCAAATGAGCTGAAATTTAAAATATAGATAGACCTTGAGAAGATCTACAAAAAATACGCTTACACGTGTAGGTTATCTCTTTTAGTTGAAGAAATATTTGGGTTTATTTATTTATTTTTTTTAATTTTGCCCGATCTTTTTTTTGTTTTTTAGACATGGCGGGCCTACGGAGGGTCGAATTTTTATTTTTAAAAATCAGCTATACTGCTGATAAAATTCTAAATAAAATAAAAACAACTTGCTAACAGTTATATCGTCCCTTTAAAAAGTTACACGCATCCAAAGTTGGAACATGTAAAATGCGCAGTATTTTTAACATTTATTTATTTTTTTCATTGAATAGAAACAAAAATAACACAAACAACGCACACATGAATATAAAAGAAGACCAAACAGCGTTGTCAACTATTTTTAACCAAAACGCGCCGTCCATACTGTCAAAACACGCTAAAAATTACATTTACATACAAAATAACTAAAAATAATATAATATTCAACTATTTGGTGTTTTAATTCTATAACAAAAGATTTTACATTAAAATATTATTTTTAAGTTAAATATTTCAGTTACATTTTTGATATTTTAAATTAAGTTAAAGGTTGCTAGAAGAATTTTTTAAAATTCCCAGAAAATTACTGATTGAATAAAATACTTGTTAAGATATTTTCATAGCTACATTTTTTGGAAATTTACCATTTTTAATTTAATTTTTTATGAAACAGATATTGAAAATAATACTTTCAAAAAAATTCGATAATTCAGATTAATACAAATATAAGGTTTGAACGATTGAACATCATGATCTGAAAAATTAGTTCAAGAGATTTTCGGATTTGAACCAGTCATTCCGAAAATTTCAAATGCCATGTAATACAATCTTTGAGGACGAACAGAAATAGGCCAAGGAATCGTGCCCTTCACAATAAAATTATCGATTTGCCAAAAAGCAACATTTTATGAAATCACAGACATGTTGACTGTCCAACATTTCTGATGATCTGAAGTAATTTTGGAAGTGACATTACATAGTATTCATAACATGAATCTTTCATTTTAAGTTCGTATTTAATATAAACGAATTAAATTAGCATTTCTTAATTTTGTTTTCAAATAACTCATCACATTATCGTCTTTTGCTTTAAAATATAGAAAGCATAACAAATTAATAACAAATGCTGAAAATTTAACAAAAGGAATTTTATTTAATGAAATTTTATGCAGAGTTCTTCTATCCAAAATGATTCCGTCTTTCTTTATTGTTATTGTTTCACTGGCATAATTTTTAATTTGTTTAAATCAAAAACAAAATAAGGAAAAAACGCGCTGCTTTAGCGCCTTTTTCCAAAAAAGCGCTAAGAGGAAAAAATGCGACTTTTGGGTTATCAAAAAGCGCTAAAACTAGCGCGAAAAGCGCTAAATTGGCAACGCTGAGACCAAACATACATGATAAAAAAAAACCAACAACATTAATGTGTATGAACATTAATGAGCGCGATGAGAAAGCCTCTCAATTTTGAGCATTGGAGATTTTTTTATTTCTCACTATTCATATACGTATATGTACTTTAAAGAAAAAAAACAGTGTATTCATTTATGTGTGATTAAAATTCAAAAAATTCTTAGCAACTCATTTTCGAATGTGAGCATAAAAAAAAAATTTGCAAATTTCATTCATGACAATTTATCATGAATGCATAAATTTAAGTGTTCATACATGAATTCTTCTGAACCCTGGATTAAAACTATAAAAATATTTTTTTTTTTTTTGTAAATTGTAACAATAATTTCAATCAAATAAAAAAAGACTCAAAACTGTAAGTTTAGTGGTTTCACTTTTATTAACATATATGTATGTTAAGAATTTTTCAATCTCAGTCCTTATGTAATATACAATAAAATCTTTATTTATTGACAAAACTCAATGAAATTTTCAACGTTTTATAAAAAACAAACTGTAAAAAAACGTGTCAAAAGGTCAGAGGGCATCCCACAATTGTAGCGAAAATTCCGAAAATGGTATTTTTTTACAATTTTGCCCATAGGGTCCACATTTCCTTCGGGGCTGGGAAAATACTTTGGAAATAAATAGGGATCACATCAAGGTTTCCAAATCTGCTTTTCGTTTTCTGATCCCAGCTTTGGGATTTTAGAACATGTGGCCCAAATTTGAAATTTTGCTAAAAAATAGGTCAAATTCCTAAGGGCGTGGGGCCCTACATATTACAAAAACAAGACATGTCTTTTATACCAAAATGTTCTCCGTAAAGATACCTAACGGAAACACATAAAATTGTTATATGTTCTTAAATAAAGTTTTTTTTTTAATAAAAAAGCTGCAAACATTTACTATTTTTTGAATTTTTAAATTGAAAATCGTTTATTTTTGGATCCATAATTGGTATTGCCCTGAAATCTTTTGTATGTTATTGGTATTATTTCTAACTAACAAAAGAAATTTGAGTCCATTCGGTTCAAAAGCCCTATATTTAAAAAAAAAGCGGACCAAGGTATTGCAAAATTTTAAAAGTTCAATTTTGAAATGCCTATAACTCGAAAATTATAAAAGATAAATAGCACACGCAAGCATGTTTTTTCAAGACCTAGGCAAGTACTTTCCAAAAATATACATATCATTGAAATCGGATGGGAAACAAAAAAATGGCACGTGTTTAAAAATTTTACATGTCGAAGGTACCCTAATTTGAGCCCCATAGCGCCGCACCTGGAGCATTTGTAGGATTCATTTTAATAACTTAAACTCAAATACTCCTTGGCTACGCCCATGTCACATTTTATGCCGATCGGACCAGCCGGTTAGATTTATTTCCAAAAAAATTTAATTCTGCCCCACTGTGCCACTATGCCACCCAATACATAGAATTAACTTAGCGCCATGGATATTTGGCTTCGGTGTCGATTTGGCAGGTTAGCCAGGCTTCTCATACGATCACTTACGCTTCGGGTTATCGTAATGGAACCATGTACCATTGCAAGTAATGATTCGGTGCAAAAAATAATTTTCTTTTATAGCGTTCAAGCTATATTTCAAAGGTTCTCCGCTTCAATTCGTATGGTACCTAATTTCCCTTTTGGATAAATTCTCCTGGTCGGTAAAGTTTTCAAATTGCTGCTTATATAGATCCCAATGATTTTCCAAGCTCTTGTTGAGGTTGGCAACAATCTTCATGGAGTAATGCCTACAATTCTTGGTCTTCAAACTTGTTTGTCTGGCCTGGGCGATCTTTATGTTCCGTGTCAAAAGCAACACATCTAAAACCGATGAAAAACATTCAAGATATAGGCCTTAGCAAGGGCTTTAAGAATATTATTACATTTTCACCTTTTGAAAACGTTGGTTTATTTCCTTTAAATAAACCGCATACTTTTGATTGCAAATGAAAGCACTTTAAAATTGTAACAACTCTTTATGTACAACAACAGTTCAAATAGTCACTCAGTGTTTTTATACACGTTTATCAATTCGCAGAAAATGCACACACACTTTATAATGTAGAAACTTAAATGTACAATACAGTTGATGTTAACTCTAACAGCGCCTATGACAATCTCCCTGGCTAATGCAACCACAGTCACATCTTATACAAACTGCCATCTTCATCCGAGTAGCCTAGATTGTTCTTAACGGTCAAAACTCGTATGTTCGAATTCTAGAGCTTTCGATGTTAATTTTAGCAGCTTAAACATTTACTGTTGCCATACTTACAAACAATGCTAATAACCGCATGCTATCAACATTGTTGATAAGCAGAAGCTTCTACTGATGGACGTGTTTATAAACATGATAAATGTTGCAGGCTGTCGTTACATACCGTTAAATTCAAATCGATATTGCAAATTCGTAACAATATATACAATATATACAATATATGGCGCAAAAGTAATCCTCTTATCAGAAAATGCTATAAATTTTGCGATTGGCCCCTAATGTCAGTTCTGTTTTGACATTTGTGTAGTAAACACATGCGAAATACACGTTAATAAACAATGTTACGCTACACTGCTCCAGAACGCGGAATATTGCTGACTATTTATTTGACCAATAATCGGTCAGTGACTTTGGCACAACGTGAATTTCGTCGCAGATTTCCTGGCCGTCCAACGCCTACTGGTGAAACACTGCGACGTTTAGCCGCTCGCCTCGAAGAGACTGGCACAACACGAGATGCTGCCAGGCGCGGCAGACCCCGGAGTAGCCGTTCTGCTGAGAATATTGCTGCTGTAGCCGAGGATGTCATGGAAGCGCCGTCGACATCGACCAGTCGACGGTCTTTACAGCGAATTTTGGTGCAAGATTTGAAGATGTTTCCGTACAAAGTCCAGGCGATGCATCAGCTGTTAGCTGCTACCGCCAATCGCGTCTAACATACGCTCAAGCCATCCTTAATCACCACCAAGAGGAAGATGATTTTTCATCAAAAATAATCATGAGTGATGAGGCCCATTTCCAACTTAGCGGGTACGTAAATAAGCAAAATTTACGCTTCTGGGGCACTGAAAATCCACGTGTAACCCACGAAGAGCCATTACACCCGCTCAAAGTCACTGTATGGTGTGCTGTTTTCGCTGGAGGAGTCATCGGACCTTTTGTCTTCGAAGACGTCGCGGGCTAAACGGTTACTGTGAATGGTGAGTGCTACAGAGCAATGATCAACGAGTTCTTTTTGCCGCAACTTGATGAATTGGGATTGGAAAACATGTGGTTCCTACAATACGGTGCAACGGCACACACTGCACGTGCCACAACCGATATGCTGAAGGATGCATTTCCCGGGCGCCCAATTTCCCGTTTTGGCGATTTGCACTGGCCAGCAAGATCGCCTGATTTGACCGCTCCAGAATTCTTTTTGTGGGGCTTTTTGAAGTCGCGGGTTTATGTCAACAAGCCTCAGACTCTTGCAGCTCTTAAAGACAATATCCGTCAAGAATGTGAGGACCTATCGCCGGAAGTTTTGGCCAAAGTGATGGAAAATGCCATAAAAAGGGTTCAAATGACAATCAACTGTGGCGGCGGCCATTTACATGACATCATATTCTCGACTTGATGTAAAAAAAATTAAAAGACCAAATAAAAATAATCCACAAGAAGAATCAAAGTTTTTCATTTTTTTTTTTTTTTAATTACAGCCAAAAAACATCGGAAGTTTACTTTTGCGCCACCTTGTATTAAAATCTTAAATTTTACTCAAACCACAACAAATTCCCAAGCATTTACAAATTCTGCATGTCTGAAAACCCACAGCGAAGCTCATGAGGGACTGTGGGGTCCTATTTTAAATTTCAAACCAATCGTCTCAGCCAATTAGAAATGGCAGAATTATTTCCAAAATATTTTGATTCTGCCCCACTGGACACTATATAATAACCCCAGAATTGATCTATTGTAAATTTTGCTTCCTTCATTCCACTGTTCTGAATCTCATTATATTCTACAGCATCTCATTATGTCTTTTATATTTATCTCTACAATTACTGTATTCAAACATATTGTCAAAAACAACTGTAATTATAACTTTTTCTACTTTGTTCCCTCTTATCTTATCAATTGTTTTTTTTTTTATTAGTGCTATTAAACGTGTCGATAAAAATAAAAGTTGAAATGCACTACACAATTATTAATAGTTATTTTTATATACCAAATTCTTAAACACTTTACAATGAGATTTACTGCACTCTATGTCATCGTCTCAGTGGCAATTTTCTGTGGTTCAATGGTACTGTGTCAAGGATTTTTTCTAAATCAACCCATGAGTCTACTGGATCGAATTATAACGGCTGCCCTAAATAATGGACAACAAATGGTTAATAATTTGGGCTTGTTACCGCCACAAGAAGATCAATTGCTTAAAAAACGCTTGTAACTTCAAATAAAATTTATTCAATAAAAAAATAAGAATTAAATACTAGAACTTTAAATTTAATTGCTAAATGAATTATTTATTCTCTTGCTTATTTACTGTACAAAATGAAGACAAAATCTTTAAGAAAGTTTGACTAGACTTGCAAAATAACCTCAAACAACGCATACCCCGACAAATGGCTACATTAGGAGAGTAAAACAACCTAAACCAAGTAAACTGGCTTATCCATAAGTGAAATGAAAACAAGTAAGAGAGCTATATTCGGCTGTGCCGAATCATATATACCCTTCACCAAATTATACTTTAAAATAAAATTTAAAAAAAAAAAATTTTAAATATTTTTTTCAAAATTGTTTTTTAAAAGTTTTTTCAAATTTTTTAATAATTCTTTTTTTTTAATTTATTAGTGAAAAAAATTTATGAAAAAAGAATGTTTTCTGTAAAAAAAAAATTCGGGTTAAAAAATATTTTTCCCGATTTTGACCCATTGTAGGTCAAACTTTGTATAGCCTTATATACATCGTTGCAATGGACTTTGAAATATCTATCATTAGATATCCATGTTGTCTATATTTATGACTTAGTAATCGAGATATAGATAAAAAAAATAGGCCAAAAATAGAGGTTGTCTCCGATTTTTGCTCATATCTCCATTATTTATGGACGGATTTTGCTGATTTTAAATAGGAAGCTTTTCGAAAGCATGTCTCACAGAATTATTGAGGATTTGGATCCCGAAGATATCTGGGGTCTTCAGAAAATTGATTTCAAAAGACAGACAGACGGACAGACAGACAGACGGACTATCTATAAGGATTCAGAATATATATACTTTATAGGGTCGGGAAATTATATTGTGGAAATTACAAACGGAATGACAAATTTATATATACCCTTCTCACGAAGGTGGAGGGTATAATAAGTAGCTATTGACTCTCCGATAGATTACTTTTGGTTGGTAAAATAACTACTTTTTTAAAGTGAAGTACAAACAAGAAAGAGAGCTTTATTCGGCTGTGCCGAATCATATACTTTAAAATAAACATTTAAAATATTTTTAGGTAAACAAAATAATTTTTTTTTTTTTTTTCATTAAAAAAAGATTTCTAAATTTCAAATTTTTTAAAAAAATTTTTTTTTTTAATTTTTAAATTTTTTTTTAATTTACTAGTGAAATAAAGTTTATTACAAAAACATTTTTTTGTAAAAAAAAAATCGGGTTAAAAAATAATTTTCCCGATTTTGACCAATTGTAGGTCCAAATTACTATAGCCTTATATAGATCGTTGCAATGGACTTTGAAATATCTATCATTATTATTAGATATTCATATTGTCTATATTAATGACTTAGATCAAAAATAGGCCAAAAATCTAGGTTGGCCAGGTTTTTCCCTTATATCTCAACGATTTGTGGGCCGATTTTCTCGATTTTAAATAGCAACCGAGCCGGAAGAATTCCCGATATATTGATGTATGAATCAAGTTTGTAAGTTATTTGGGGTCTTCAGAAAATTGATTTCAACAGACAGACGGACATGGCTTAATCGACTCCGCTATCTATAAGGATCCAGAATATATATACTTTATTGGGTCGGCAAACTATATTGTGGAAATTACAAACGGAATGACAAAAAAAGTTTAAAGACACTTAAGTAACAATAGACTTCACACTAGATTACCTGGAATGTATAAAGTAACTAATTGACTTCTTTTTGCATTACACTCATATTAGAGATTATTATCTACCTCTCAACATGCCTACATCAAGGGGAAATAAGTTTAGACGGCACTTCACTCACTATTGAAAAATCCATCGAATTCCGCAATTACACATTCGTGGCCATTCTGGATATAGAAGGAACCTTCAACAATGTGAAATCTGCAACCATTATATCAGCCCTGGATTTACTAGGACTCGATCGATCCATAGTTAGGTTCATTAGGTACCTTCTAAATTATAGGATCATTCATTCTAAAATTGGAACGTCTACGATCTCTAGATTTGCCAAAAGAGGCACTCCCTTAAGGGGATGTCCTTTCTCCACTTCTGTGGAACCTGGCCTTAAATTGTCTCCTTATGAAACTTGATTCCCATAACTATAAGACTGTCGCCTACGCGGATGAAGTTGCGGTGGCAGTTTCAGGGATTCATCTGTGCACGATATTGCAAAGACTGGAAATGGCACTAGAAACATTAAATCGATGGAGTATCGATAGTGGTTTGAGTATAAATCCCAGCAAAACTGAACTAGTACTGTTCACTCTACGGACTAAAATCCCTAATTTCAAGTTACCCCGACTAAACGGATCCGAATTGTCGCTCTCGGACAATGCAATGTACCTGGGTATCATACTCGACAGGAAATTATCCTGGAAACTTAATACAGAGGCAAGAGCGGCTAAGGCCATGTATGTCTGCTATGTATGTCTGCAAAAAGGCCATAGGCACGAGATGGGGTATTAGACCCTGGAACATGAATTGGCTAGTTGATACGGTTACTAAACCTATATAATTCTATGGGGTCTCTGTCTGGTGGAAGGCAATGGATAGGGCCTCAAATCGTTTACTCTTTGAGAAGGTATTAAGAAGCATGGCAATACTGATAACAGGAGCATTGCGAACTACCGCGACGAAGTCGCTCTTCATTCTACTCAACTGGATACCAGTAGATCTAATGGCCAGGAAACTGGCTTTGAACACGGTCGTCAGGCTCAACGCCTGCAACGCATGGAATTATAGATCCTATGGACATGCTTGCATAATAGTAAGTATACAAAATCTTCCTGATCATATTGACTACTGCACTCCCAAACACTTCTTCCTGAGGAACTTCGGCTTCTCAATCCCATCCAATATGGAATCTCTCGATGGTCTCCCTGTTGATGAAATGAGGCTATCCATCTATACGGATGGGTCTAAAAAGGGGGATAGAGTGGGCGGTGGTGTATACATCCCTGAATTTGGAATAAGTATGTCTTTTAGACTTCCAAATCGATGTAGGATTCATGCGGAAGTATCGGCCAACTGGCTCAGATATTACAGTGTATCTGGTAGCTGAGTGAAGTTAGAGTTAGGAATATGGGATAATATTTAAGTACCAAAATGTGAGATGGTACCTTTTGAATTTTTTTTAATAATGGCCCTAGAAATATGAGCATATATGGTTCTGAGTAAAAAGAATCCAATTGAGAGACTTTATGATACTTTTTTTATTCTAATGGTACTTTTTGAATATACATATTTATAATAATGAAACTGGAATTGTTTAGGTTGCATCCTTTTGGCAATAACTACATTAAACGAACTATACTATTTTTAACAACGTTAGAATCTATTGTTACTTCCTTTTTTAATGCAACTTTGCTGGAAGTATTTTACTAGATTCTAGCGAGTAAACCGTTAACGGTGCCTTAAATATTATTTGCCACTAAATTATGCTTCGTTTTGTCTTCGACATAAGTACTACGTGCATCTTATTTAAAAACGCAACAGATTTCTTCTACGAGGTAATATTTATTTACAATAAAAATAGATCTTCGTCTCTAATTAAAACTTGAAATTTGTTTGTTTTATTTTTATAACAATTTTGGAAAACTTGGATTGATGCCAAACATGAATCATAAAATAAGGCACATATGATCCTGAATGAGTTAGAATCCAAGGGGGAGACTTTATGGTACTTTTTGAATACATTTGAAGTAAAGCTTATTACATTTGGTCCATAGTGTATGGAAATCCACAAGTTGGGATTTATGGTACTTTTTGACCAAGAACTAGACAAATTTAATTAAATAGGAATCTGATGGAATAGGACTATTAAATATTTAAAAAAAATGTGTACATGTTTCATGCTACATCAATAACACATTTTTTAATTGTACATTGATATACTTTTATTTTAATATAATAATGAAAACTTTTTGGTTTGTTTTCTATTTTAAGAATTTAATTATCTTTCTATTTTTTTGTTAATATAAGCAATATTAATAAGTACTAAAAAAATACAAATTATTTACTCTAGATAAGATGACATCGCCGTTTTTTGCAAATTGAAAAACTAGATGAAAGGAAGTATGATTCCTGGCATGTGCAATGAAGAGCGTCGTGATTCACAAAGGAGTTTGGAAGTATGCAAATTGGATTGTGAGCCGGATTGGAATGCGGAACAGAAGGCAGATGAGATAACAAATGATGAAAAAGCCCTAGCAACTATTGTTTTGAGCATCAATTACATAAAAAATCTACAAGATCTGCTGAGGTATGGATCAAATTAGCTGAAGCTCACAAACCTAAAGGACCTATTCAGAATTTAATACTTTATAAATGTCTGATGAATCTGAAAATGGATGATAATGAAGACATGATCCAGTATTTAAATAAATTTCCACGAAATAGTTGAACGACTTGCTGATATAGTAGGTACTGAACTTCAAAATGAATTAATGGTGGTTGCGCTTTTGTCAAGTTTGCCGTAATTATATTGAACCGTTCATAATTGCCATGGAAATTCGAGATAATTTGCTATCATTTCACGTTTTAAAACTGAAATTGCTTGAAGAAGGTGATCGTCTAGGAAATAAACAGCAAGAGGCCGAAGTTGGTGGACAACAAGCATACATAGCCCGTTCTTATAAAAAAAGTAAATAATTGGAACGCGAAAGGGATAAAAGAAAGTAAAATAAAATAGTTACTGGTAAATGCTACAATCGGACTTTTGGAATAGCGAAACACTGCCGACTAAACTCACGGAGGGGATTATAACTCTGCTGCCAAAGAAAGGCAACCTGTTTGATTGTAAGAATTGGATAGGGATAACGTTGTTATGCACGATGAATAAAATAGTAGCGCATATCATCAATAAGCGACTATCAGACCATGTGCTACCTAGTCTATGGAACGAGCAGGCTGGTTTTAGAGCGCGTCGACCATGTAAACACATTGCGCATAATAGTGGAGCACCGCTCTACCTGTGCTTTATAGACTTCGAGAAAGCGTTTGACACTATGAAACACAATGTAATCTTGAGATCACTAGTATGCAAAATACCTGACTACCGAGTCTGACTAGTGTTATACAGTATGCTGCGCTAGCGGTGTTGTCAATAAACATACCTAAAACCAAAGTAATGCGCATAAACACAAATAACACCCGAACAATTTCCGTAGGTGACAATCCATTAGACAATGTGGACTCATTACTTCCAAATGTGGAACAGCTGAAGACATCAGATGCCGAATTAATTAGGGGCGTGCAGCATTCAAATCTCTAGAAAAGATATGGAGGTCCGTCCACATAACATTGGTGATTCTTTACGGCTACGAGACATGGAACGCAGCCAATAAAGAATTTCAGGCTTTGCAAGCCTTAATCAACCGATCCTTACGGAAAATCATGCGCATCTTCTGACCGAATACCATCACCAATGCGGCTTTAAGGTCGGCCACGCACCAGATGTCAATATAGTTAGAAATCCGATGTCGCAAGTTGATTTGTATTGGGCATACATTAAGAAAGCCCCATGAGGGTAGTCGTAGAAAAGATAGGCCGGCTAATACGTGGAAGCAACTTGTAGACGCAGAAGCACTAGAAGCAGCCTACACATGACGAGAAATTAAAAACTTAGCTTTAGACAAAGTAGAATGGAAAGAATTTGTTAAGAAGCTATGCTCCTCCTAGGAACTATGGGAATATATATACTTAAAAGCTACAATTGCAGTAGTAAAGGTCATTATGCTAAAGACTGCCGAGATAAGAAATCGACTGATCAAAAGACTTGTGCATTAATTCCAGCAGCAAAATGTCTGGTATGTTGACAGTGGAGCAACATCTCACATGTCCAATGACAGCAAATTATTCAAAACCCATGAGCAGTGTAATGAAAAAAATTTTCTCGCCGCTGATAAATTTCTAACTGCTACTGGTAAAGGCGAACTTATACTTTAAGCACACTGCGAAAATCAACTCCAAAATCTTTTATTCGCTCCGGAATTGCAAGTTAACTTTATTTCCATAAGCAAAGCAGTTGAAGCTACTGCTACATTTAATTCTGATGAAATGGAAATAAAGGATGGTTATATAGCTATAAGAGCTTACAAAGAAGACAACTTAATTGTTATGTGTCAAGAACCCAAACAACGTATTATTGGAGTAAATAACAACGATATGTTATGGCACTGCCGAATTGGCCATTAAATCATTTGGGAGATATGTAAAAAAAAGATCTTGTTAATGATATGAAGAATTCAAAGCAAGCAAGAGAGCATAATTGCATGTATGCTAAGAATGATTCATGTTATGCCATTTACTCAAGCAACTGAACATCGTTCCTAACACGTATTGGAGTTAATTGATTCAAATGTGTGGTCAAATGCTTTGTCATCTTTATCCAAGACAAAAAAGCAATATATTGGAATATTTCGTGAAGTCAACGAAATAAGCATTTTGCTTATTTCACGAAACACAAAATGGTGTTGCCGATCGAGTAAAACGCACGTTAGTGGAGATGTCACGATCTATGTTAGTACATGCGCATCTTAACAAAAATCTGTGGTCGGAAGCCGTTGCTACAGAAGTATTTAAGAAATCGTTCTCCTATAAAAGCCCTGTCGAACAAATCGCCATACGAAGCTGGGTATGTATGGCAGAAAGCCAAAAGTTAGCCATTTTAAGGTTTTTGATTCGTATGCTGTAGCTTTGAATAAACATCCAAAGGCAAAGTTTGACGCAAAAAGAAAACATTCACCCCTATCGCGAATCAATATTTCACATGAAATCGTTCATGAACTTTGTTCACGTGAATGAAAAGTTCATGGGAATATCACGGTAGCCATTTTACTTTCGAGGGAAATGGATATTTCATGGGAACATAAATTTCACATGTTATTGCCGATAAGAGTGAATATGTCAAGTATTCCAAAGCGTTATTGAGAGACGTGATATAATATTTTAAGAAACTGCATTTGACAACTGTGTGGACAAGAAATACGACTTCATTAATTTTGTCACTGGTGAAGTTCAAAATCATTCCCAAGCTTAAAATGCTGTTGCAATTTAAATACAAAGATTATTATCCAAATATTCAATTTATAGATCAGAATCAAAAAAAAAAAAAAAAATTCTTAAGAAATTTGTATTATTTTAGTATGTATTTCATGAATATATTGTATTATTTTATCTACTAGTGTTTTAGTTTTAGTCTTCTTTGTTGTATAAATTCAAATTTTTCATTGTTTTGCCAATGCTATTTATATAAACAGCGCCATCTTCTAGAAGTCTCATGAATAATCTAACGGAAAAACTAGAATGTTCTATTTTCACAATGAGATTTACAGACCGTTATATTCAAATTAATAATGCAATTTGGTAACAATATTTTAACAGAAAACCTAGTAAATTTCAATTAATCTTAGAAATATACCTATGTATACATATGTTTGTTAAAATATCATGTTATTGAAAACAGAAATTACGAAATATTGTTTTCCAAAAATCTTTCCATACAAATGACCGGGAAATTATTTATTTATTTATGGAGGTTTATTATGTAATTTCCTTAAATGGATAGGTGTGTTCAGCACAAGACTGCATTAATAGTAAATCAAAGGAAATTGTTTACATGCAGTTTTATTCAAATTTAAGTAACAATTTATCACTATTATTCAAATGATTCTCAAGAAGAAAATATATAATTGAGATTTACTACAACATATTGAAATAAAAATAAAAAACGCTGGCTATAATATGTCTCTGCTTAGTTATTGTAATTCAAAATGTTCTTCTAAGTAAACATGTGCTACTAAATTTTACAATTTTACATTGTATACAAATTAGTGAACTAATTTAATTTTGTGGGGTATTTTGGTGTTGGCACTACTTTGCCATTAAAAGTGTCCACTTCCGGTTTAGGCCAATGCTTCTCAATAAGATTTTTAACAATATTATCTAGTTTATGAGGCTTTTCCTGAGTCTCTTCGGTTAAAGGAGCTGTAACTGATTCGTCAACAGACGTTAATACTGGTTCCTTAACAGGTTTCAATGCAGTAGGTTTTACTGGTTCCTGAAGAGGTTTTGATTCAGTAGGTTTCACTGGTTCCTTAACAGGCTTAAGTACAACCGGTTTATCTGATTCTTCCTTAACTAGTTTAGGTGCAGCTGGTTTATCTGATTCGTCCTTAACTGGTTTAGGTGCAGCTGGTTTATCTGATTCCTTAACTGGTTTAGGTGCAGCTGGTTTATCTGATTCTTCCTTAACTGGTTTAGGTGCAGCTGGTTTATCTGATTCCTTAACTGGTTTAGGTGCAGCTGGTTTATCTGATTCCTTTTCTGGTATCAATTGAATTTGTTTTACGGTGTCGACCAATGGCTGAGAATAGGCTAGAGTAGCTAGAGCAACTACACAGAAGACGATTACGAACCTCATTGTTGATGTATTTCGAATACGTTCTTCGAAGCGAATGAAATGTTTACTCAAGATAGATGTTTAAATAGTATAGTTTTTGGTAAACAAAAATACCAAAAAAAAATTAATTAGTTTGTTAACGTTGTATTTCTGTTGTTTTCTAATTTTGAATGGGTTGTCTGTCAATAACCAGATAAGATATGAAATTTGGGAATAAAAGTACCACACTTGTAAATAAAAAAAATCTTGCAAATTATAAAAATTCAAACTTATTTTAATTATGAAAAACTTCATTACGATTTAAAATTATTAAAATGTTCGCTTTTCTACTTATTTTTAAGACTTGTGAGTTATTTATATAGCGCAGAAAATAGTATTCTTGAAAAACCTTAATCATTTTTCGAATTGATTCTGCTAGCTGGCTCAAAACTAAGGGTCTCATTTTATAATATGAAGTCCTATTCATAATAAACTTTTAATTAATAAAAATTTTATAAAGCTTAGTTTCTATACAAAATTTGTTTTAAAAATTGATAATGCCTTTAATTTAATAGATTATATATACATTTTTAAACATTAAAATCGTTATTTTTGGTTGTTGTCTCTATTATTGTCTTGCTATTGTGAATTTCAGCACAGTAACTTTAAATAGTACCATAAATGGTACTAAAAATTCAACTGTGTCAACTAATAAAAAACCAGTAATGCTAACATATTTTTTAAACCGCTAATAATAGTGATATAAAAATCAATAGAAAAACTGTGTTTTTTTTCTTAGAAAATGTGATTTACAAAGGCCTACAACTTCTAAATTTTTATAATGCCCTTAAAAATGTTTACAATATTATTATCATTGTGAGAAATGCTCTTAATGGAGTAAAATGAGTGACTTCAATTTAAACCTACAAATGGAAAAAACTAATTTTTATATTTTAACTGCTACATGTAATAATGTATAAGGACTAAATATATTATAATGTTAAAATCCAAAAAAATATTTCTATCAAGAAGCCTGCCCAATACAATAGAAACTTTACCAAATATTTAATCAATAAAAAACATTTTCACAAATTTCTCTTTTTTATTATTTCTTTAATATATATTTTCTTATTTACTCATATCAACAAACAAATAAGAAAATACATTATGAAATTCTGATATTCTGAAAATACAAAACAAACTAAAAAGTATACATTATTATGGTATTGACAAAACAATGGAAACTTAGATTTCATTTTTACAAAAAAATGTCAGACCCCTAAGTGACTATTATTTCGCTTTAGTCTGTATTTTATTGATCTTCTTCGGTTACAGTTTTTACTACTGGAGTTTTGACTGATTCTTTAACAGGTTTCGATGCAGTAGATTTCACTGGTTCCTTAACAGGTTTCGATGCAGTAGATTTCACTGGTTCCTTAACAGGTTTCGATGCAGTAGGTTTCTCTGTTTCCTTATCAGGTTTCGATGCAGTAGGTTTCTCTGTTTCCTTATCAGGTTTCGATGCAGTAGATTTCTCTGTTTCCTTAACAGGTTTCGATGCAGAAGTTTTCACTGGTTCCTTAACAGGTTTAGTTGCAGCTGGTTTATCTGATTCCTTTCCTGGTTTTGTTACAGGACCTTTGGACGGGAAATCATTTTCTTCTACGGTGTCTTTCAACGACTGCGAATAGGCTAGAGTAGCTAGAGCAACTACACAGATGACGATTGCGAACTTCATTGTTGATGTATTTCGAATACGTTCTTCGAAGCGAATGAACTTTTTACTCAAGTTAGATGTTTAAATAGTATAATTTTTGGCTAACAAAAATACAACAAAATTAATTTCTTTGTAAATATGTACAATAGGCCATTAGAAACATTGTATTTCTGTTGTTTTTTAATTGTTTACCTTTGATTGTTTTGATTTTGTCTGTCAATTACCAGATAAGATATGATATTTGGGAATAATTATGTAGAGCGACTAAAGTACCATACTAGTAAATAAAAAAATTCGAAAGTTTTTAATTATGAAAAACTCCATTAAGATTTACATACGACGTACATACATATTCATATGTACATTTTTAAAACAGAACAAATTTCTACAAAATTATTAAAATTCACTTTTCTACTTATTTTTATTAATTGTGTGTTATTTATATGTGCAGAACATAATATTCTTCAAATTGATTCTGCTAGCTGGCTCAAAACATGAACATTTTATTAAACTATCATTTGTCACCAAATAATTTAAAGCCTCATTTTATAAAACGAGACATAAGTATTTTTTATGAAAAATACTACTGGGAAAAAGGTTTGAAACCTGAATATTTTCCATAAAATTTTGTTAACGTTTGTCGTTTTGTTTTATAAATCGAAGTATTTAGATTTTTCAGCAACTGTTAGAAAAACATTTTTAACGCGCATGAACAAAACAACCCGAAAAACAATCTGGCAATTCGTAACAGCTGTTTTATCAAAACAAACCTTTTGTTTGTGTGTGTTGAGAAATTCTTTGTTGTTGCATGTGTATCATTGTGTTGATTCGTTATTGTAAAACCGGTTTGGTAAAAATTAATTTTCATTCATTTCTATTTTTTTAAACTGGCAAAACGAAAACATAAAACCTCAATAACATTAAATAAACTCTTGAATATCTATTTTTAGATGCAAATATAAAAACTATTTCGTTGTAAAGAAAATTTATCAGAACCATAACTTTAATTTGGAAACAAACTAAAAACATGTAACATAAAATAAACTCCAAGTGAATTTTATGTTTCAAACTAGTATGTCATAACAGAATAACATATGGGCAATTCCATATCATCGTACGTGACATTTGTACGCCTATAAAATGGAATAGATTTTTCAAAAATAAGAGTATCTGAGAAATAATTTGGTCTTTATGATCCATTCAGAGTGTACTACAATAAGTTCTTTGGAAACATTGTTGTCCAAAATACAGAGCGAAATAAAGGCATATCGTACGTGACATAAAACGGAAGTAATATTGAGGTACATGTAGAAATATGAGAAAATTTGCGAATCGTGAGAGGATTCCTATAAAATCCGTCATATTTTTCCTTTATAATCCGCCATATTTAAATCAAAATAATCTTTGGATGATTTTATGTATAATAAATAAAATTTAATATCGTACGTGACATACCGTACGTAACAGATTTTTCTCCTATAGTGAAACAATATATATTCTGTAAACATATGTGTACAAGAACTTAAACAAATAATAGAAAATATATATTCGGTTTCAATAAATAATTTGATAATAGCAGAAAAACAATCATTGTCAAATTCATTTCATACTACATGCTAACTGGGAACTTTGTTTTTGCCACAATCTTAGCCTAAAACATACGAAATTAAAAAACAAGAAAGAGAGCTATATTCGGCTGTGCCGAATCTTATATACCCTTTACCAAATTAAACTTTAAAATAAAAATTTTAAATATTTTGAGGTAAACAAAATTAAAATTTTTTTTTTCGAAATTGTTTTGTTTTAATTTTTTTCAAATTTTTTTTTTTTTAATTTTTTAAAAAAATTTTTTTTAAATTTATTAGTGAAAAAAAATTTTACTTGGTAAAAAAAAAATTCGGTTTAAAAAATATTTTTTCCGATTTTGACCCATTGTAGGTCCAAATTACTATAGCCTTATATACATCGTTGCAATGGACTTTGAAATATCTATCATTAGATATCCATATTGTCTATATTAATGACTTAGTAATCCAGATATATATCAAAAATAGGCCATAAATCGAGGTTGTACCGGTTTTTTCCTTATATCTCAGCCATCTGTGGGCCGATTTTCTCGATTTTAAATAGCGACCGAGCCGGAAGAATTCCTGATATATTGATGTAACAATTATGTTTGTAAGTTATTTGGGGGCTACGGAAAGTTGATTTCAACATACAGACGGATATGGCTATATCGACTTCGCTATCTATAACGATCCAGAATATATATACTTTGTGGGGTCGCAATTGAAAAATGTAGAAATTACAAACGGAATGACAAACTTATATATATAACATTTTAGTGTTTCCCCCTATTCAAATCATCTTGAAAAAAGTTTTAAGGGTTTTGTTTTTTTCAATCGTGGTAGTCATTCTAGTGGAATTGCCCATATAATATGCAATGTATGTTTAAAAATTGTAATTGCGGTAATTCCTCTGTAAATTCTGAACTAGCTTTTTAATTGGAAACTTTGTTTCCTAGACAATGATGTCAATGCCATGGCTAAAATGGTTGAGAAAATAATCATGTTGTAAATGAAGACTTTCATTCTATCAAAAACATCTTCGATTAGACCTAGGCAAAAATCTTGGTTTAATCAGTCGTGCAAAATAGCAATCAGATCCAAAGAGGAAGCATTCAGGACTTGGCGCAATAACCAAAACGCCGAAACTGATTCGCTAAGCAAAAAGGCAAGATCTTCGTATGCCAAAGTACTAAGGGGCGTAAAAGCTCTATACGAGCAACGCCTTCGTACTAAAGTTCTTACTGCTCCGCGGGGTAGTAAAAGCTTTTGGTCATTCATTAAAAGAGTAAAGGTAATGCTAGTTCTTCAATTCCAACTCTATCAAAAAATAAGATGACCAAACATTCACTGACCCGGTTGATAAAGCTGAATTATTCACAATTAATTCTCACTTGCCGGAAAGTGATCAACCACTGCCCGAACTCGAAAGAGTATTAGTGACTATGCCAAACATATTCTTTCGAGCTCGTGCTGTAAAAAGGGTTTTAACGGATCTCAACGTAAATAAGTCTCTTGGGCCAGATGGCATACCAGCACTGGTCTTGAAGTAGTGCTCTTCGACGTTAGCTCGTCCATTAGTCAACCTTTTCAGCATTTCATACCGTGCCAGCGTATTTCCTGTATGTTGGAAGGTTGCTAATGTTACGCCAATTGCTAAAAAGGGAGAGGCTAATAACCCAGAAAATTACCGTCCAATAGCAATTTGTTCTGCACTTTCCAAAGTTATGGAAAGTATGGTAAACTACCATCTGGTTAAATATTTAGAATCCAAGAATTTGCTTAACGACCGGCAGTATGGCTTCCGTAGAGGACGCTCTACGGGACGCTCTTCCTATCGGAAAAATGGTGTCGTTTCATTCACCGTTTTGACGAAAGTAAAGTGGTGGCTCTAGATATTTCCAAGGCGTTCGATAGAGTGTGGCACGGTGCACTATTATCGAAACTTATTGCTTTTGGTGTCGGTAATAACTTCTCTCGATTTATATCGAGCTTTCTCAGACATCGCACTATACGAGTTGTTATAGATGTGATCTCATCAAACGAGTTCAAGTTGAATTCAGGGGTACCGCAAGGTTCCGTTCTTTCTCCTACTCTATTCCTTATTTTTCTAAATGATCTTCTACGTCAAACTTCCAACCCTATCTATTCTTTTGCAGATGACAGCAACATTTGCCATTCATATTCACTCAGTTATAGACCAAGTTTGTCGGAGATTGGGGCAATCTCTGAATGGGGTCGTGGGAATAGAGTCGCTTTCAACACCCGCAAGACTCAGTGTTGCATGTTGAGACAAAAACGAACGACAAACAATGTTGCTTCATCTGTATTTATGGATGGTGTAAATATTGTGGATTCAGACGCTCTTGATGTTCTGGGCATGAAAATACAATGTGATGTCCGCTGGTCTAAACACATTTTTCAAGTGTCGAAAGAAGCATTCAAGTGTCTATGGGCCGGTGCTTCAAAGTCTATTTTGGAGCTGCTCGACCGCGTACAAGAGAGGGCGAAGGTGATTATTGCGCAGATTTTTACGTAATACACGTTTTTCGTCAAGAACACTTCCCTTTGTGGTCGATTGGCCAGTGGACCCCACAACACATTACAGGGAAAATTCGTTCTTTAGCCGTACTGTACGTATGTGGAACAAACTTCCCGCCGAAGTGTTTTCTGCCATTCCCAATGTGAGAAAGTTCAAATCGAATGTCCACAAACACTACTCCCTCTTTCCTCCCTCCCATAACCTATTTTCCTAGTTCCAACACAATGCTTTGCATGAATAGGGGTCATCCCCTGAGTGCTGGTCCAAGAAAAAAAAAAATATAGGGGTTCTACATACGAAACTGAAAATTTTCCAAAAAAAAATATAAAAACAGCCTTAACTAGATCCTGTGCGTCATATCGGATTGCAGGAATCAGTAGCTGATAACTATAGCAATCGAACGACACATGCGAAACCATACATAAAGACAGTATAAAGACTATCGTAAACTAAGTGTTCAAACAGTTCCGGATAGATATCCTTAGATATTCGAAACGCCACGCAAACGTTCCAAAGGTTCATATGGACTCTGTTCTAAGAGGTTTCGATTTTATTTATTGCTACAACGATGACATTTTTATAATGTCGGAATTTGTTGAGGAGGATTTGTAAGTGATCATCGTCACTTACGATTAGTTTTTAATTGTCTTCGTCAACATGGTTTAACAATTTATATTAAAAAAAAAATTTAACTTTGGCGTAACAGAAGTACAGTTTTTGGGTTATACCATCAATAGCAATGGTTGTCGTCCTCCTAGGGATCGTGTCACTGCTATTGAGAATTACAAGAAACTGGAGACTATTTGCGAACAACGACGATTTCTAGGTGTCATTCTCCTATCGACGTTACATACCACATGCAGCACAACTACAAGCTTCGCTTAATAATTTTCTTACAAATTCAAAGAATAATGATAAGAGTAAGATACCATGGAGCCCAGAAGCTGAAGATGCGTTTGACGCTTGTAAGAAGAGAGTATTAGTGAAGCTACAATGCTAGCGCACGCAAACTGGAAACCGCTAGGTTTTCTCTAGGAAATCTGGCAAAGGCAGAAAATAACTACAGCAATTATAATAGAGAATTACTTACAATTTATATCGCAATAAAATATTTGCAACATGCGTTGGAAACACGTCATTTTGTCTTACCACAAACTGACCACAAACCAGTGATTTATGCGTTTTCTCAAAAACCGGAAAAGCCATCCCCTTGTTAATTAAGGCATTCAGATTTTATCTCACAGTTCATGATGAAAATTATTAATTTATCCGTTTCTGAAAACACTGTTGCTAACGCGTTATCACGTTTAAATGCAATTTCTATGCCGTCAATTTTTTCAAATGAGGAATTACAATCACAGGAAACAGACGACGAATTGAAAACCTAGCTTGAAGGAAAGAACTATATATTGTGACGTATACACTGGCTACGTTCGTCCATACGTTCCAGAAAAACTGCGACAACATATTTTTAACTCAATACTAAAGGCATAGGGTATAGGGTACAACCATAGAGAAATATACATAGAGAGGGAAACTCTCCTGTCAAAAACCTAACTCAGTTGTCAAAAACCTAAGTGCTGAGAACATATTAGTAAAAAAATCTATGTGCAAACAAAAACAACACTCGAAGGTGTGATCATTTTGAGTAATTTTTTTGTTTGAGTTTTTTTTTTCTAGTTTCCGCTCTATGTGTATTTCTCTATGTCTATGGATATATTGCCTATAACTTCTAAATTTTTATAATGCCCTCAAAAATCTTTACAACACTATTATCAGTGTAAGAAATGCCATTAATCACAGATAAATACACATATATCGGAAACTCTGCTGTCAAAGACCTAACTCAGTTGTCAAAAACATAAGTGGTGAGAATGTATTTGAAAAAAAAAACTATGTGAAAACGAAAACAACACTCGAAGGTGTGATTATTTTGAGTAATTTTTTTTGGTTGAGTTTTTTTTCTAGTTTCCGCTCTATGTGTATTTCTCTATGCTATTAATAGCGTAAAATGGGTGACTTCAATTTAAACCTACAAATGGAAAAAATATAATTTTTGTCTTTTAACTGCAAAATGAAATAATGTGTAAATACTAAATATATTATAAAGTAAAAATTCTAAAAATATTTCTATCAAGAAGTCTGCGAAATACCATGGAAACGTTTTCAAATATTTAAACAATAAATATAAATTAAGAAATTTCTCTTTTTTACTATTTCTTTAATATATATTTTCTTATTTACTTATATTAACAAGAAAATAAATTATGAAACTCTGAAAATATTAAACAAACTAAAAAGTATACATTATTATGGTATTGACAAAACAATGTAAACTTAGATTTAATTTATACAAAAAATGTCAGACCCCTTTAGTGACTATTATTTCGGTAACGTCAAAAAGCTTTAGTCTGTATTTTATTGATCTTCTTCGGTTACAGTTTTTACTACTGGAGTTTTGACTGATTCTTTAACAGGTTTCGATGCAGTAGATTTCACTGGCTCCTTAACAGGTTTCGATGCAGTAGATTTCACTGGTTCCTTAACAGGTTTCGATGCAGTAGGTTTCTCTGTGTCCTTAACAGGTTTCGATCCAGTAGGTTTCTCTGTTTCCTTATCAGGTTTCGATGCAGAAGTTTTCACTGGTTCCTTAGCAGGTTTAGTTGCAGCTGGTTTATCTGATTCCTTTCCTGGTTTAGTTGCAGCTGGTTTATCTGATTCCTTTTCTGGTTTTGTTACAGGACCTTTGGACGGGAAATCATTTTCTTCTACGGTGTCTTTCAACGACTGCGAATAGGCTAGAGTAGCTAGAGCAACTACACAGATGACGATTGCGAACCTCATTGTTGATGTATTTCGAATACGTTCTTCAAAGCGAATGAACTTTTTACTCAAGATAGATGTTTAAATAGTATAATTTTTGGCTAACAAAAATACAACAAAATTAATTTCTTTGTAAATATGTACAATAGGCCATTAGTAACATTGTATTTATGTTGTTTTATAATTTTTTACTTTTGATTGTTTTGATTTTGTCTGTCAATTACCAGATAAGATATGATATTTGGGAATAATTATGTAGAGCGACTGAAGTACCATACTAGTAAATAAAAAAATCGAATGTTTTTAATTATGAAAAACTCCATTACGATTTACATACGACATACATACGACATACATACATACATACATTCGGCTGTGCCGAATCTTATAAACCTTTCACCAAATTATTCTTTAAAATAAAAATTTTAAATATTTTTAGTTAAACAAATTTTTTTTTTCATAATTGCGTTTCAAAATTTAAAAAATAATAATTTTTTTTTCAAAATTGTTTTCAAAATTTTTTTTCCACAATTTTTTTTTTCAAAATTTTTTTTTCACAATTTTTTTTTTTTTTTTAAATTTACTAGTGAAAAAAATGTATGACAAACAAATTTTTTTTTGGTAAAAAAAAAAAAAAAAATCGGGTTAAAAAATATTTTTTTCCGATTTTGACCCATTGTAGATCCTTATATAGATCGTTGCAATGGACTTTGAAATATCTATCATTAGATATCCATATTGTCTTTATTAATGGCTTAGTAATCCGGATATAGATCATCAATAGGCCAAAAATCTAGGTTCTTTTTTCCTTATATCTCAGCGATTTGTGAGCCGATTTTCTCGATTTTAAATAGCAACCAAGCCGGAAGATTTTCCGATATACTGATGTATGAATCAAGTTTGTAAGTTATTTGGGGTCTTCAGAAAATTGATTTCAACAAACAGACAGACGGACAAGGCTTAATCGACTCCGTTATCTATAAGGATCCAGAATATACAGTATCGGCCAAAACTAAAGCACCCCCTCAATGGATTTTTTCAAATCATAATTTTTTTTGATAAAAAAAGTTTTTTTTTTATATATTTTGCAAGGTTGGCAACCGATACCGTTATTAATACCGATACCGATTAAATACCGTTTAAAATTGAGTACCGGTATTGATACCGATACCGAAATAATTATTTCGGTAAAATACCGGTATTCAAATACCGTTTCCCTTAATACCGGTATCATACCGGTACAATACCGTTATCATAACGGTATCAATACCTTTATTATACCTGTATCAATTGCAAATCAATACCGGTATCATACAAGTTTCAATACTGATATCATACCGGCATTATAATTAAATTTTGCAAAATTGTTAAAATTACATAATTTAACAACTTTGCTGCTAGTAGAAAATAGTATTTGAGCCTTGTCCATCCCTGCTTGATGTTCAACTAATGCAACTCTGTCTTAGTTGTTTACTTACATACCAAGGCGAATTTATAGCAGGTGACCTCAGAAGAACAGCTGATTATTTTGTTCACTTGTATAGATGATTGGATTGTCAATTCAAGCAAAAACAACAACAGGCAACTTTGACAATTCAATTATCTTTTAACAAAAACAAAGTACCTGTTGTTTTGACATATTGTATTTTTTTGTAGCTCTTTCATATATTTCGATTTTTTATAAGTTTTTGTTAGGTTTGATGTACTTAATTTTTATACCGGTATAAATACCGATATATTAGTATTATACCGGTATACCGATACCGATATAATTTAAATACCGTTACCGATACCGATACCGAAATAAAAATAAAATTAATACCGATACCGTTACCGATACCGTTATTCGTTTCGGTTGCCAACCTTGATATTTTGTATATATTTTATTAACTTATATTGTTAATGTTCATATAATGTTCATTTTGTAAAGGATAATTTTATGAACAATTAATTTAAAATGATAAAACATATAAAAACACACAACTCGACGGATAAAACAAAAGCCCCCCTTTATAAGATGTTTAAAAATTTTACAATTTTCTGCATATTTGCAATGTCAGTTAACGGGACTCATAACGGATGCATTTAAAAATTCCAGAAGATAAAAATAAAGGAAGGCGTAGTTTGTATAATTTAAGTTTTATACAATTCTGGAGGACATCCGCGTAAAACCACACAATATGATGATTCCTTGATCAAAGGAGCAATGCAAAAAGATCCTACAGCATCTGCTAGTCAGGTAAGAACAAGTTTAAGATTATGCATTAGCGAAAGAACAATCCCTGGAAGAGCAGTAGAAGCAGGATTATTCAGCCGACGACCAGCAAAAAAAAAAAAACCGTTTATATCAGAAAGGTAGACTAGAGTTTTCCAAGGCCCACATCGACTGGAGTGTCCAAAAATGGAATGCAGTAATGTTATCTGACGAATCCAAATACAAATTAAAAAGTTCCGATGCAATAAGGCGTGAACGCAAACGAAAAGAAGAAAGACTGAATCCTAAGTATTTCAAAGGAACAATTAAACATGGAGGGGGCAATATAACGGTCTGGGGTTGCTTTTCTGGTCAAGCAATTGGGACAATTCATAATGTTAATGGGATTATGGATCGGTTCATATACCGTGATATATGGAAAGGTAATGTTGCCTTATGCCAGTGAAGAGATTCCACTTATAGGGAGGTTGCAACATGATAACGATCCTAAGCACACATCCAAAGCTTGTAAGACTTGGCTACAGAGCAATAACATTCCAATTCGTCATTGGCCTGCTCAATCTCTCGATCTGAAACCTATTAAGAACTTGTGGGAGATTGTTAATATAAAAATAAATCATGAAAATTGCCGAAATAAGGATCGGCAATTTTCACGATTTTTTTTAAGCCGTTGTTATGGCCTGGAAAGGAATATTGCATGACACCATAAAAAACTAAATATCTTCTATGCCTAAGAGATGTGCTTGTGTCATCCAAAACAAAGGATTTACAATAAAAAAATAAAATTTAAAAAAGTTTTACATTAAATCCATGAAGGTGTGCTTTAGTTTTATCTAGCTTTTATTATCTAGCTTTAATTATTTTTTGATTTAAAGTTATCTCTTATAGAAAGATTAACATTAAAAGTATTTGTTTATCAATAGTAAATATATTAACAGGGTATAAAAACAATTAGAGAATACATTTGCTAATTTATTGATACTCAACCTTTTTAATATCCATGTACATACTTATATTTTGACCAAAATTTAGAAAATACAAAACGGTAATCCACATTACCCGAAGTTACCCTACTACTGGGATTTGTTAACGTTTGGCGTTTGGTTTTAAAAAAAGAAACCCTTAGATTTTTTTTAGCAACTGTTAGAAAAAACATTTTTATCATAAATCTAACAAAAAAATTACAAAACTTAGTTTCTATACAAAATTTTTTTAACAAATTGATAATGCCTGTAACAAAGTATAACAAGTAGTCCGACTCTTTTACAGCAGTACCTAACTCTAAACATGTGTTAGTGAAAAAGTAGCCTGTAGGGAATGCCAATAGATAATTTGTAGTGATTTACTAGTGACATTGTCATTGGAACTAAGGAGTGAGATCGAAAAAATCTTAACATAAATATATGTTAATAAAAACGAAACCACTAAACTTACAGTTTTGAATCTTTTTTTATTTGATTGAAATTATTATTACAATTTACATAGTTTTATAGTTTTAATCACTAATGATGAAATTTTGAACCTTTTTCGGAAACCCTTCCATTAAGGATTTCATAGTGCTTTCTGTCACTTTGCTCGAACAGATAGTCCATCTCCGTTTAAAATCTACTACACTTTTGGACACCTTTTTTGTGCTCTTTAATTCTCTTTTAACAAGAGCCCAATATCTCTCCACTGGCCTTAGCTCTAAGCAGTTTGGAGAATTTGCCTCTCTTGGTACAAATACCACATTATTGTTCTTGTACCACTCAAGACTTGTTTACCATAGTGATAGGATGCCAAGTCAGGCCAAAAGTAAGTGAACACATTATGAAGTCTTATGAATGGAAGCAGCCTTTTTTTGTAAACATTCCTTGTTGTAAATTTCGGTATTTATAAAGCTTGTTCTCCCGCTACCGTTTAATAACATTGGAAAAAGTTTGATAGCAGACCTTTGATTGCTTAGCCATCTTTTAGTAGAACCAATTTGGGTTTTGTTGAAAATATTTAATAATTTTAGTACGCACTTTTTTCTCGCCACTCATTTTAATCAGATTAACAACAAATGAAGATAAATGACATTAAACATAATAACTGACATACTTTACAAAGGTAACTTGATAAAAAAAAATCAAATAATACTTGGGTTAAAAGTTTCAATGAAAAACGTGTGTTAAGAATTTTACGATCTCAGTCCTTATTATATTTCTAAACAATAAAAAATAAATTCAGAAATTTATATTTTTTAGTATTTCTTTAATATATATTTTTATTATTTACTTATATCTCAGATTTCGGTAACGTCAAAAAGCTTTAGTCTGTATTTTATTGATCTTCTTCGGTTACAGTTTTTACTACTGGAGTTTTGACTGATTCTTTAACAGGTTTCGATGCAGTAGATTTCACGGGTTCCTTAACAGGTTTTGATGCTGTAGATTTCACTGGTTCCTTAACAGGTTTCGATGCAGTAGGATTCTCTGTTTCCTTAACAGGTTTCGATGCAGTAGGTTTCTCTGTTTCCTTAACAGGTTTCGATGCAGTAGGTTTCTCTGTTTCCTTATCAGGTTTCGATGCAGAGGTTTTCACTGGTTCCTTAACAGGTTTAGTTGCAGCTGGTTTATCTGATTCCTTTCCTGGTTTAGTTGCAGCTGGTTTATCTGATTCCTTTCCCGGTTTTGTTACAGGACCTTTGGACGGGAAATCATTTTGTTCAACGGCGTCTTCCAAGGACTGCGAATAGGCTAGAGTAGCTAGAGCAACTACACAGATGACGATTGCGAACCTCATTGTTGATGTATTTCGAATACGTTCTTCAAAGCGAATAAACTTTTTACTCAAGTTAGATGTTTAAATAGTATAATTTTTGACTACCAAAAATACAACAAAATTAATTTCTTTGTAAATATGTGCAATAGGCCATTAGCAACATTGTATTTCTCTTATTTTTTAAGTGTTTACTTTTGATTTGTTTTGATTTTGTCTGTCAATTACCAGATAAGATATGAAATTTGGGAATAATTATGTAGAGCGACTGAAGTACCACACTTGTTAATAAAAAAATTTGAAAGTTTTTAATTATGAAAAACTCCATTACGATTTACATATGTACATTAGAGTGACAATCAGTTGTATGGAAAAAAATTTGAGTTCGATTTTTGAAGAGTGCCGGGTGGAATATTGTGACACTAGGTCTAAAAGATAAGTACTGAAAATTTGAGGCAAATCGGGCAACGATTTCGGGACGCGCATCGAGGTCAATGGTCAGATATATGTAAAATTTTACTATTTATATGAAATAAATTTGTGAAACTCCTTAACTTTCTGCATTATGTTACATAAATATGTAGATTTATTTATATTAATGAAAATTACAGTCAAAAAAATATTTTTCAGATTAAACCTATATCTCCTTTGGGTCAAATTGATCCACAAACTGTATTATCGTTAAAATTCGGAAAAAATGCAAATTTTTCAGTTTTTGTAAAAATTTTGCTACTAAGTAATTATTTTTGCAATGGAATGCATAAGAATCGAAATGTGTACGTAATTGTCGCTCTAATGAGATATAAAAGATAAAAATTGGTTAAAAAATGTTAAAGTTATTAAAAATTCCCCAGACCATTAACGTGTCTCAGGCCAATTGAACAAGAAATGTAGGAACTAAATTAACATATTTTAAGAAATATTAAAATAAAAACTAATTTTTACTTAAAATATATCCGTATTTACATCCGTATGAGTTTTTGTCTTTGTAGAATACCGTTAACCTATTGGCAGGGATGGCCAAAAAAATTAATTTTTTTTAACGGCAGTTTCAAATCTCCATTTTCAAATTTTTAAAAATTTTCTTAAACATATTTCAGAATTTGTTGATCATCACATTGGGATTTATTGAGATCATAATAGAGAATAAAAATATGAAAAAATTATGTCAATACCTCTTATAGTTTTTCCGTACCTACGATTTAAATTTTGTGATTTTCGGGAAAAAATATTTTTTGGCCATATTTTGGCGAATGTGAGCAATTTCCTGTAATTTTCATTAATATAAATAAATCTACATATTTATGTAACATAATGCAGAAAGTTAAGGAGTTTCACAAATTTATTTCATATAAATAGTAAAATTTTATATATATCTGACCTTTGACCTCGATGCGCGTCCCGAAATCGTTGTCCGATTTGGCTCAAATTTTCAGTACTTATCTTTTAGACCTAGTGTCACAATATTCCACCCGGCACTCTTTGAAATCTAAAAAAAAAAATCGGCTGTCACCCTAATGTACATACATATTCATATGTACTTTTTTAATAAAGAACAAATTTCTACAAAATTATTAAAATTCGCTTTTCTACTTTTTTTAAGGATTGTAAGTTATTTATATGCAAAGAAAATAGGATTCTGAAAAAACCTTAATCATTTATCAAACGAAGGCCCTCTTCGATTTGTCAGCAACTGTTAGAAAAACTATTTTTATCATAAAACTAACTAAAATTCATAACAAATTTTTAATTTGTATTTCCATACAAAAATGTTGTTAAAAATTCGTTTTGCATAATGCCTTCAATTTAGTAGATAACATTATAAACATAAATACTATTTTAAACATCAAAATCGTTATTGTGGTTATTGTCTCCACTAACTATTGTCGTGCTATTGTGAATGCCACCGGAAGTTTAGCAGAGTACCTTTAAAAAGTACCATAACTAGTACTAAAAATTCAACTGTGTCAAATAATAAAAAACCAGTAATGCAAACATACTTTTTAAACCGCTATTTATCAATAGAATATCTGAATAATGTTAAAATCTCTAAAATGCAATGAATATTAAATTTTTTGGAAAAGCGTTTGTTTCTTAGGAAAATGCCTTCTAAATTTTTATAGTGCCCTCAAAAATGTTTACAACAATATTATCAGTGTGAGAAATGCTATTAATGGCTTAAAATTAGAGACTTTAATTTAAACCTACAAATAGAAAAATATAATTTTTTTCTTTTAACTGCAACATGAAATAATCTGTAAGGACTAAATATATTATAAAGTAAAAGTACATAAAAGATTGCTATTAAGAAACCTGCGCTTATACAATACAATTCAAACATTTCCAAATATTCAAAGAAATAAAAATTAAGAAATTTTAATTTTTTAGTATTTCTTTGTTATATATATTTTTATTTTATTTTTGTATTAACAAAAAAAATAAGAACCTTTTAGAATCCTTTTGTAAATCTTAAATATTTCACGTTAAACAATTTTGACACACTTCCTTCAAATTGTTAGAATTTTTGTCTGTATATGTATATTTTGTTTTACTATTACTTTTTCTAAACATGCTGCCATTATTGCAATTAAAATTGCGTCCCATATTGAAATTTTTAAATACACTTTCAGCACAAAAATTAAATATAATTCCCGCTATTGATGTTAACGTCACAAAAACAAAGTGCATGCTTGACGGGTCATCCAGCAAGTGTACATCAAACCAAGGCGAATTCATATAAGGTGGAGTTAGTCAAACAGCTGATTACATTTTTTCGCTTGTTTGGTTCTAGTGCCTGTCAAAGCTTGTTTTTATATGTACTAGATATTCTATGCGTATTATTATAACAAAGTATTTATTTTTTACATTAATAATTTAAGCCCCCACTATTCAATTATTCACACTATATGAAGTTTTAATATACATTTTTTTAATTTTTCATTTCAGTTTTTTGACATTTGGTAAGACCAATTGTTGTTTTTGTAGAACTGCTACCGCCGTATACAAATTTCCATAAGTTAAAAGCAAAACTGCAGATTCGTAACGGAACGGAACGTGCAAACTAATTAGGCTATAATAGTTTAAAAAAACCCGCTAAATTGATTTTAAAATCGCTAGATCATCTGACAGGAAAAATCTCCAACTAGTCTGCACTGGCAGAGACATATGTTTTACAATTTAGTTTTTTTACTATTTCCATACAAACAATAATAGGAAGAAAAATGTTCGCAAAGCTAATAAAAATATAATAAATAAATATAAGAAAAACAAATAAATAATAAAACATTTTTATACCATTAAAAAACTACTAATAAAACAACAAAAAGGTAAAAAGAAAACAGTGAAAGTGTTTAAAAGAAACATAAAATTGTTTATAAATAATAACGCAAAAAGTGTAGTTGTGTGGAAAAAAAAATCATGAAATCGAAGTGATTTGCAAAAATACTTATAATAAAATATATAATAATTAGTATTAGTAGGTATATAGCATTAAACAACATAAATTTAAATGCGTGGCATTTTATTTTTCTTGTGCCCCCTTTGAAAATGTGATTTTTTTAAAGAATTTCTTTGGTTTTTTGTAATATAATATCGATATTTGTGGTTTAAGGTAAAAAAAAAAGAAACTGAATTAAGAACAGAATAAATAGTTGTGTGAGTTCTGACTAACAATGAAACAATACAATATATCAATTGATTTTCCACTTCCTTATTTACAAATATATTCATTGTCTTACTATGATGGTACTTTTATTGTTTTTTTAGCTTTATGGCTTGTATTAAAAAAACAATTCAACATGAAGAAATTAGAAAAATATGGAGGGGGGAGCAGTAAGACATTTTTAGTTTGTTTTATTTTTTGCAAACATTACCCTCTTTTCATGCTGTCATTTTACAATCATTGACTTCTTTAGTAACAAAACTATTTGTGTAATACCACTCTTTATTACACTCTCTCCCTCCTTCCCCTCATAACTCATGTTGTTATTACCCCTTGCTTTTTGTTAAAATAACTTGCAATATATGTATTTATATATTTTTAAATCTTTAAGTTTCATATTTCACATCTGTTTGTTGTTTTTTATTTTTTCATTAATTACCTTTCCTTCATACCTTACCTTGGTCAAAAAAACCACTCGTAACGAGCAACAACAACAAAAATAATAAAACTCGTCTCTATGTCTAGTTGATGATTCATTTGTTGTTAGACTCACTTTACTCTCTTCAATAAATCAATTTGTGTTTCTTTTGTTTTGGTTAAATACAAAATACGTTAAAAATTTAATTTTTCATACGTTGCATTTTGTCCCCATATTTTCAAAATTACAATACTATACAAATTTATTTTTTTATTAACATTTATAAATAACTACCTATTTAGTTTTATGCTGGGCTAGTGGTCATGTGTTACTTCTTTATATGTTAATAAAAAGCTCTTCCAAAAAAAAAATCTACAAAATTACTTCTATCTTTTTTATTAAATTTATTAATTTGTTTTAGAGAGGGGGTATTAACATCATTTATACATATAACAGACGCCATGATAATGGCCTATTTGTAGGGTTTCCCAATTGGAAACATTTTAAATACCCCCACATGCTTCTATAACGATCATCTGAAAATTATAATAAAACAAGTAAGACAGCTATATTCGGTTATGCCGAATCTTATATACCCTTCACAAAATTATACTTTAAAATACAAATTTTAAATATGTTTTGGTAAACAAAATTAAAAAAATAGTTTCAAAATTGTTTTTCAAAATTAAAAAAAAAAATAAAAATTTTTTTTTACATTTTTTTTTTTAAATTTTATCCAATTTTTTAAAAAAAAATTTATGACAAAAAAATTTTTTGGGTAAAAAAAAAAATTCGGGCTAAAACATATTTTTCCCGATTTTGACCCATTGTAGGTAAAAATTACTATAGGCTTATGTACATCGTTGCAATGGACTTTGATATCATTAGATATCCATATTGTTTATATTAATGACTTAGTAATCCATATATAGTAGATCAAAAATAGGGAAAAAATCTAGGTTGTCCCGGTTTTTTCCATATAAATCAGCTATTTTTGCGATTTTGTCGATTTCAAATAACAACCGAATTGGAAGAATTGCCAATATATTGATGTATCAATCATGTCTGTAAGTTATTTAGGGAATTTGAAAAGATTCAACCGACAGACGGACATGGCTATATCGACTATATACTTTATGGGGTCGCAAATGAAAAATGTAGAAATTACAAACGGAATGACAAACTTACTTGCCACTTATGGTTAAGGGTATAACAAGTACTCGTAAGAGAGCTATATTCGGCTATGCCGAATCTTATATTCAGGGCTATTCCTGTTCTCACTTTCACCATTCACCGTATTTTTGGAAGCATAATTACAACAATATTTACATTAAATAAAGTTTCTAAAATTATATAATTAAGGTTAAAAAAATCACGTGTAAATATTTATAATTAGAAATCCTGAGGAAACTATTGTTGTAATTATGCTTCCAAAAATACGGTGTTTGGTAAAAGTGAGAACAGGAATATCCCTGATTAACTTTAGATATAGATTGATAACATGAGTATTCAGGAAAACAACTCTCATGTGTGCTCCGGTGCTTCGAAGTCTATTTCTGAGTTACTTGACCGCGTACAGGAGAGGGTGGAGTTGATAATTGGTGACAGTGGGTATCCAGCTTTATTGACTCACTGAAACATTTTCGCAATGTGGGTTGTGTTTCACTGTTCTACCTATACTACAATGGTATGTGCTCTGCTGAAGTTAGGAAACTTGTTCCCGAAATCCGTATTTTTTTACGCAACACATGTTCTTAGGCAAAGCCTCATCAATTTGTTGTCAACTAAACAGTGGATCGCACAACACATTAAAGGAAAAGTTCTTTCTTTAGCCGTACTGTACGTATGTTCAATAAGCTTTCTCCTGAAGTCTTTCCAGACACTTTCAATATAGGAAAATTCAAATCAAATGTCAATAAACAATACTCCCTCTATCCTCCGTCCAATAACCTATTTTCCTAGTTCCAAAACAATGCATTTCATGAGTAGGGATCATCCCCTGAGTGCTGGTCCAAGAAAGGAAAAAAAAATACTTGGAGCTCAAACGTTGTTCAAATAAGAATCCTTTGCTCTCATTTGATTACTATTAGCATTCCCTACATGCTCTCCAAAGCAATAAGATCTGAGGCCGAACTACCGAATTCGTGATCGATTGAAAAATAATTTCGATATTGTAATTATAACAAAATGTACTAAATATTATGCTCGATATCGCATGCCGTTGTCTCAAATAAGAAAATTACGATAAATTTTACTCGATATCGAATGCGGTAATTCGGCCTCAGATCTTATTGCTATGGAGAACTAAAGTAATCAAATGAGAGCATAAAATTCGTATCTGAACAACGTTTGATTCGACCCCAGGTAAGTGTGCCCTCGATTCCATAACAGACAACCATGTTGCACAAATCAGATCTTATTTGATCCGGAAACATGGATTATATTAAGGGTCCACATGTAAACACTTAATGCCTCGCTAACTTTGCAATCTGTGATTTAAATACTCTAGCAAATGAACAGTCTAAAATTTTAAGGAAATTCGTTTGCACAAATATGATTAGTTTTTGCGACAATTTAGACTCGCAAACTTGAATTTATTGTGCATTTGATGAATTAGCTGCTTTTATTTAATTTTATTTATAATACAAATAAAAATTAAATAAAAATATTTTTGTTCATGTGATTGAATGGCATAGTGTATGGAAATATAAATCAACAGCTAGATCATAAGCAAAATCTTCCGAACTATTGTATATCATCGTTTGTTCCAAAGATTTAACTTTGATTCGAAATTTGTATCGCCTTATTCATAATCAAATTTTAAATTTATGAAAGGTTTATAAAACAAAATTTGTACACAGAAAAAAGAAATTCATAATTGGAATGAATTTTGTAATAAATATTATTAATCGAACATGACTTTTTTTCCCAAACTTCTTTCATTCAGAATAAGAACATGTTCTTAAATAGAATAAAATTGTACATAACGCAAATTTTTGCTTGTTTTACGCAAATTTTATAATATTTTGTAATAAATTGCATTATAATTGTATTATATAATGAATTAGTTTGCATAATAGCCATATATTGGCCAATATTTCAAGATAAAAATATCATTAAACATAATAAAACATACATAATCATAAAAACATCTTATCCTCTTAAACCAATTTAATCAATCTCGCGCATATTCATTTTGTCTCATTTTGTAGCTGAAAATCATAAAAAATTTAAAAATTTTCCAAGGAAAATTTCAAACATTTTTGAGCAACATAAAAATGTAAATTAAATTGTAATAATATTTTCCAAGCATTCTAGATTTTTTTTTGAAAACATAAAATATGAAAAAAATCATACTATTTAAGAAATTATTTATAAATGTTCCCCCATGTTCTGTAAATCGAATCCGAATAACATTTTCGATTTTAAAACGAATTCACATGATTTGGTGTTCTGTAAATCGAATCCTCACGATTTACTCGTTTTACTTTCCAATACATAAACCTGTTTCAATGTACAAAATCGTGCGATTTGCAGAATATCAATTTGTCAATTATTCGTTTTTGAAAATCGCTCGTTTTTGAAATCACTCGAATTACAGAACAGGGGGGGTTATGAATTGAAATCAATGAAATCAAATCATAATATTTATGTTGAAACTTTTTTCTGTGTATACATGATGAAGGGTATAAAAACCATAAGTATAAATTTCCGAACTCTATAAACTCCCACAAAACAGAATTGCTATATGAGAACCCCTACATATTTTTATTATAGCATAGTGTTATTATCAAGAAGGTACTATTTCCCAGTAAATTAGTTTTAAAAAAATTGCAAATTCAGTCCATTAATCAAAGCACATTCATTAATATTAATGAGTGGCAAGGGTATATATAAGTTTGTCATTCCGTTTGCAGTTTCTACATTTTTCATTTGCGACGCGATAAAGTATAGATAGCGGAATGGATATAGTCATGTCCGTCTGTCGGTAGAAATCAACTTTCCAAAACCGCTAAATAACTCACAAACAATTCGGTTGCTAAGAACTAAGAACTTATTAAAAATACGTAGAGAATTCTTTTCACAATCATAAATCTGGTTTAATTAAATATGTATTTAAATAAAAACTTCCCCATATTTCTAAGATATTTACAATAAATAGCAAACCCTTAACCATGCAAATTTTCTAACTTCTGTTGTTACCGGTATATCACAACCGATTTTTATTCGAAATCTTATCAGTACTCGCGCAAATATCAAATTATAGATAAAATAAAATAAAAAATATATTTAATTTCACATTATCATTTTGAAATCTATTTAAATATTAACTTTTACACCACTTTCCCCTGATAATAAAGAAAAGGTATTTTGACATATTCCAAGATAAAAAACAAACTTGTTGTATACAACGAAACTTTCAAAGCAAAGTACATTTTTAAAATTACACTTGATGTTTCTTGTTCTACATTTAAAAATCTATTACATACATATGTATTTCTATTATCTGCTGAAATTTTTATAAAATTTTCCATTTTCCATTCTTTTTCTCCGTAGTTGTAGGTTGTAATGCTTAGCAATGCATATATGTAGTATTTAAATATTTTATTTATTTATTTTTTTAATTTAATTGTAATGTTTAGTCATCTGACCCAATTTGATAAAATAGAAATGTGTGTATGAAATGAAATTGTATGGAATTCATTAGATTTTTATAAACATGCAAAATTATTAACAAATAATTACAATAAAATTGTATTATTGCAACACATCGATTAAATTGAAAATTTTTAAGTTATTATGTACATATAATATAGATCTAAGATTTGTTTTGATTACAAACGAAATAAATCAGTTGAATAAGGAACTGAATGCTAACCATTTGATTAGTTAATGTCTACAATCAAATTAAAAAGCTTTCAGCTCTATGCTATGTTTTTTTTAATAAAAAATGCATTATGAATAAGAGCTTAAATATGCCATACAAAATATGTTTTATAAAGCTTTGTCAGGGTACAATAAATTTTTGATAAAATAAAAATTTCATTATGAATAAGTGGGTAAATATTAAGAATTAATTACATATATATATTTTTTAGAGATAATAAAACTTAAATACAACAATTTATTTACAATTTGATTTTTCTTTTCTTCTCAGACACTATACTTTAATTTTTAAAGACACCGATTGCGTGTAAACGCAAAATCATAAACCAGAAAATACCACAACGAAAATGGAGAGTCTTTTCAATTTACGCGCCTGGGACGATGATGCGAAATATGGCTGTAATGCAATTAACAAAACATCAATTATCACAAATGCCTACAATGGCATACCCGAAACACTAATTCTCAACGTTTTAGCCTGGACTCTATTAATAGTTCTCTTTACAGTACTTAGGCACCAGGCCGGTGATTTTGGTCGTCTGGCATTGGTACACAGTAATGGCAGTAGGAAACGATGGACCGAAGTATTTTATTCACGTGGCAGCTCTCTGGTAGAGCAACCCCACTCCTCAAATAGTTCACATCAACATCAAAGCAGTCTAACGCATTCGGCAGGCACCACAACGCCCAATGGTCTGGATGAGCCCAGAGGCAGCATTACGTCCAACACTACAGACTCAACACCGCTCTCACCCATACAATACGATCAGGGTATATTTTCCTGGATCTTTATAACATTTAAATTGCGCAAAGAACAAATACTTTTGCATACTGGACCCGATGCTGTCTACTATTTGTCATTTCAAAAACATTTAATGGTTGTCATGGCCATTGTAACCGCTGTTTCTTTAGTGATTATTTTGCCAGTGAATTTCCTTAATGGTTCCGATGAGTATGATGTTAATGCTTTTGGACGCACTACCATGGCTAACTTATCGCCCGATTCGGCCTGGCTGTGGGTTCATGTCATAGTCACCGTTATCTATGTGCCTTTAATTGTACTGATTATGCGTCGTTCGTCGGGTCGTAATGCATTTAAAAAGGCTGCCACACGCACGATTATGATTACGAAAATCTCGCATAATGATCGCAATAAGACAGTGATCCGGAATTATATACAGGAACTATTTCCCGATGTTAACATAGAGGACGTTCAAGTGGCCTATAATATAGCGAAATTAAATATACGCACGGCTGAATACGAACGAGTATTGGATGCGAAAATCTATTGTGAACATCATCGAGATAAGGATACATTAACAGTAAGTGAAATTTTTGAGCAAAAAAAAATAAGAGAACTATATTGGGCTATATGTACCCTTCACCAAAGTATACTTTAAGTTAAAGACTGAAAAACTTTTTGGGTGTAAACAAAAATTCCATTGGTAAACAAAATTTTTTTTGTGAAATCATTCCATTTGTAATTTTCATAATTTCCGTAGACCCCAAATAACTTGCTATTTAAAATCGAGAAAATCGACCCACAAATTTTTGACCTATGTTTTATCTATATCTGAATTATTAAGTCATTAATATAGACAAGTAAGAGAGATATATTAGGCTGGGCCGAATCTTATATACCCTTCACCAAACTATACTTCAAAATAAAAATTTTTAGGTAATTTTAGGTAAACAAAATTTATTTTTTTTTTGAGTTGTTTTTTTTTAATTTTTTGGAAAAAAATATTTTTCGAATTTTTTTTTTTTAAGTTTTTATGTAAAATTTTTTTTATTTTTTTTAAATTTTAAATTTTTTTTTTTTAAATTTTAATTTTTTTTTTTTAATATTTAGCGAAAAAAACTTTTGGTGAAAAAAAATCTGGTTAAAAATGTTTCCCGATTTTGACCCATTGAAGGTCCAACTTACTATGGTCTTATACACGTCGTTGCAAAGGTCTTTGAAATATCTATCATTAGATATCCATATTGTCTATATTAATGACTTAGTAATTCAGATATAGGTAAAAACAAGTTAGAGTGCTATATTCGGCTATGCCGAATCTTAAATACCCTCCACCTAAATTAGATGAAAATTATAGAAATTACATTGGTATAAAAACTCTAATATCCATATTCAGTGTTTGTTATTGGGACTTAGCTCCGATTATGAAGAATGGTAGAATGGTAATGTAATACAGTAGTTTTCGCTTATAGTCTACAAATACAGTTGCACAATTTTTGTGGACTATAAGCAATTTAGGACTATAACCGAATTTCTTTTTAAGCCACTTTATGGATTATAGATGAATCCTGATATAATACACATTTTGGACTATATACAAGTTATGTACTTTCTTCAATAAAACCACTTTTTAAACAAAGTAAAAGTTTATTTAAAATACTTATAGTAGTATTTTAAATATTGTTAGAAAAACAAGTTTACGCAGAAGATATTTTATTTCAAATGTATAAAAATGTTATCTAATTCAGCAATATATAATTGAAATAACTACATATTCCTACCATTTCCAACAGAGTCTATAATTTTATAATAGGAATAAAATGTACTATTTAACAATTTATATACTTAATAATTGGTTAACATTACCGATTGGCTCAACATTTTTATTATTCACCACAAGTGAATTAAAAGAGTATAAAAAAGGGTAAACAAATATATTTAGTAAAACTTCAAAAGTATATTTTTGTTCTGCTCTAATGAATTTTCCGGATGTGAGCCTTCTATATATAATCAAGAACCCATAGTCACCAAATCAACTTGAAACTTATATCTGTTACATTTTTTACCGATATGAGTGTATATATGCGTTAATGTATTTTTCGGATGTGCGACTTATTTGGAAGATATAATTAAATATTTTAAAGCGATTTCTATGTATTTGAGGCCTATTTTGCTTGATAGTTTTGTCCATAACATTATTTATAAGAATTTTATGGGTATTATTGTGATTATCAGACATCGAGCTAATATGGGTGCTATGGTCAAATATGGACCGATATTCACAAAACCCAGTAGTATAATTTTTGGATACAATATATTGATCTGTATACAATTTTAGTTCGATATCCATATATTTAAAATATTTACAGAGGTTAATGTGTTTTTCGGAAGTGGTCCTTATATGGGAGCTATGACCAATTATCGGCCGATCTTTACAAAATTCAACACATCGATTTTCGTATATAATGGAAATATTTGTTTGAAATTAAAACTAGATAGAAGCTTTTATAAAAGAGTTATTAGTATTTAAGTAATTTTCGGAAATGGACCTTATATGGGAGCTATGGTCAAATATGAACCGATATTCACACAATCTAGTAGTATCATTTGTGAATTAATACTACCGATCTGTGTAAAATTTTAATTCGATAACGATATTTTTCAGATATTTACGAAAATTAATGTGGTTTTTAGAAGTGGTCCTTATATGGGAGCTATAACCAATTATGGGCCGATCTTCATGAAATTCCCTACAGCGATTTTCATGTGCGTGGGAATTATTCAAGTTGAATTTCAACCTGATACCGATATATATAAGATATTTAAGTGTATTTAAATGATTTTTGGAAGTAAACTTTATATGGGGGCTATGGTCAAATAGTGCCCGATCCAAAAAAAATTGGTGTCGCAATTTATGTTTTCACGAAACTTAGTTGTGCTTAATTTGGTATGGATACTGCAATTCTATGGGCATTTACTTACCATAGCACCATATTTCGGGAAGAAATTTGGGGCTACGAGAAACTATGGACCGATTCTTTCCATTTTCAACAGAATTTGTCCTTTTATCATATAAATAATGAGTGCAAAATTTCATGGTATTCTCTTCAATGGATTTACCAAAAATCAGAAAAAAACATGACAAAATGATCTAAATTTTTGGAGGTTGTCTTACATTTTAATCCATAACCCTGGTTCTACGAACTCGATTTTGCTGATTTTCAATACCAAACTGCTTAGAAAAATTATAAGCATTTTGGTATATATTTCATTAATTTTGCTTATGTATTTTGGGCGTGAGAGTGTTTTACACAGACAGACAGACAGACAGACAGACGGACAGACGGACAGACAGACGGACATTGCTCAATCGACTTAGAATTTCATAAGGATCAATAATATATATACTTTGTTGGGTCTCAGATGAATATTTCTCAATGTTACACACGGAATGACAAACGTATATATACCCTCTTTCACCACTTGTGGTGGTGGAGGGTATAAAAATAGGTAAAAAATCGAGGTTGTCCTGGTTTTTTCCTTATATCTCAGCCATTTGTGGACCGATTTTGCTGATTTTAAATAGCAAACTTCTCGAAAGCATGTCTGACAGAATTATTGAAGATTTGGATCCCGAAGATATCTGGGGTCTTCAGAAAATTGATTTCAACAGACAGACAGACAGACAGACGGACAGACAAACAGACAGACGGACATGGCTTAATCGACTCCGCTATCTATAAGGATCCAGAATATATATACTTTATAGGGTCGGAAAATTATATTGTGGAAATTACAAACGGAATGACAAATTTATATATACTCTTCTCACGAAGGTGAAGGGTATACAAATATGGATAACTTATGACAGATATTTCATAATGGGTCAAAATCGGAAATAATATTTTTTAACCCAAATTTTTTTTCACCAAACATTTTTTTTGTCCATAACATTTATTCACTAATAAATTAAAATGTAAATTAAAAAAAAAAATTATTATTTTTTAAAAAAATTTATTAATTTAAAAAAAAAAAATTAAATAAAAATTAAAAAAAAAAATTTTAAATAAAAATTTAAAAAAGGGTACTTAATATAGCTCTCTAATTAGCTAGGGTCTTATTTTATACAACGAAACTACAAACGTTCAACATTAGTTTTATATGAAAAATATGCAAGTTTCAAACCTTTGTTACTTAATATTAGATTAACATGTCTTTTATTTAATTAAAAAAAATGTTTCCTTTTCAGGTCCGACCAGAACTTTGCAAGTGTAAAACGGAAAATGCCTACGACTATTATCAACGTGAAGAACGTAATCTACATGGTGATGTTGCACGTCTAAGAGCTGCTGCCCTAAATGAACCTTTAGGCATTGCATTCCTCACGGTGTCTACAGTTCAGGAGGCTCAAAACATAGTAGCACATTTTACACCCGGCACTTATCGCCAATGGAGTCTTACGTTTGCCCCCTCACCAGATGATTTGTTTTGGGAAAATTTAAGCGTCAGTCGTACTCACTGGTTGTTGAAATGGGCCATTGTAAATACTTTACTCTTTGCGGCGCTATTCTTTTTAACCACACCCGCCATGATCGTAAATTTATTGGACAGTATACATTTGGCTAAAGATAAAATAACAAAACTCTCACCCTTGGTATCGGAATTCTTGCCCACTTTGATGTTGTGGACCCTGTCCATAGTTATGCCCGTGATTGTGGCCTTTTCCGATAAATGGATGAGTCATTACACGAAATCGAAACAAAATTATTCCATAATGACCAAATGTTTTGGTTATTTACTATTTATGATTCTCATATTGCCCTCTTTGGGTTTAACCTCCGCCCAGGCGTTGCTGGAGTGGTCAGTTAGTAATGACACCTTAAGGTGGCAGTGTATTTTTGTGCCCGATCGTGGTTCATTTTATGTCAATTATATTATAACGGCCGGTTTTATTGGTACCTCGCTGGAATTGTTGCGCTTTCCGGAATTGATAGTTTATATCTGGATGTTGATAACGGCCAAATCGAAGGCCGAAACACCCTACATACGCAAATCGATTTTATTAGAATTTCCCTTTGGCACCCATTATGCCTGGACAACATTGGTCTTTACGATTTCCATAGTTTACAGTGTCTTTTGTCCCCTGATAATGCCCTTCGCCATGGTTTACATTTGCTTTAAACATTTTGTTGATCGTCACAATTTGTACTTTGCCTATGGACCTTCTAATATGATCTCTCGTAATGGTGGTAAGATCCATTCCACAGCTGTCACTATGACCAAATTTTCTATCATTATACTATTACTTATAATGGCCATGATATCAGCTATACGTGGTTCGGGCATGGCCAGGGCTATTATATTGATTATAACTTTAGTTATAACTCTTACGCTCTTTACCTTTATGTCACCCATTAAACGCTGCACCCAGGCAAGGCGTCCCAGTATAGTTGAAATAGCTGGACCGGCACCTATCTATATACCGGATGTTCTTAAGCCCAGATCAGCTCACAATGCCACACCATTAGGACCACATTCGTATAATGGCGCTGGTACGACTGGACCGGCTGGTAATGGGAATGGTGGAGGTTATGTTTCAGATTCTGTGTCAGATTTCGATATTAGCTCTCAGTGTAGTGTAAATAGTGTAGAAGCCTAAAGAAATTTAACAAATCAAAAACAACTGCACCAACCAAAAAAAAAAAAAAAAAACGAAACATTTCGAAACGTGAAAAATGTGTTTGTATGATGAATATTTTCCATACAACATTTTTTAACGTTTGTCGTTTTGTTTTATAAAATGAGACCCTTGAACAAAATTATAGCAACCATTAATTCCAGTAGACCTTAAAGTTTTATTTCCCCTCAAAATAAAAGAACAATGTTGAAAATATGACCGTAGTCATTGCAATATTTAATAAAAATTTGGATTTTATGAAAATCGCTCTAGGAAATTTAATAGTAGTTTCTTTATCAAAAGACATATTATCAGATTTTTAGATACATTTATCTTAAATTTAAAACAAAAAAAATTAGTAAATTTTCGGAGGAAAAATTTAAAAAAAGAAAAATATTCTACAAATTCTACTCAACATTGTTCTTTGTATTATAAACAATTATATAGTTTTTTTCTACACAAAATATTGGTTCTCTATAAAAAAAAAAAAAACATTTCTCTAATATGTATAACAACAAGCATAAAGCTATTAATACAGGGTTGGCAGATCTTGCAACGGTGTCAGAAAAATGTTCAGAAAATGGTTAACAACCATTCAAGTTCACATGATTGTTTAACCATTTACTGAAAATTTTTCTGACAACGTTGTAAGATCTGACTAGCGTGTATACATAGCTTAATTTATTTTAATTTTTCAGTTATTTCAATTCTTTTAATTTAAATATTGTTATAATTTTATACTACATATTTTTATTGTTATATTAAAAATATTAAAATAAATCCTCTCTTTTCTGTTAATAATACTTAATACCTTTAACATTGTATATAAATCGATCTATCTATCTATATTATTAAATGTAAGCTTCTCTCCTCTATACATTTTTTTTTATTATATTAATTATACTTTACAATTGCTATACACTATATTAATATAAACTATTATTTTTTTTATAAACATAAGTATTAAGTAAAAATTGTATATATGAGCATTATTTTTTCAAAAATTTAATAAACTAAATTGCTTATGAAACTAAACAAATTTTTTTCAAAAAAAAAAAAAAAAAAAATCATTGACATTTTTCATTTTGGTTCAAGATACAAATTTTTATGTATTTAAAAAATAAATTGTGATTTTTTTGCATTCGTATACATTATTGCTCATAGATATTTTGAAAAAATATATATTTTGTTTATTTTAATTTTTATAATTAAAATGAAAGATAATAAATGAATTTACATTGAGTATACTATTAAACTTACAAAGCATAGAGAAAATATACATAGAGCGGAAACTAGAAATACGAGTGTTGTCTTTGTTTTCACATAATTTCACCACTTAGGTTTTTGACAGAAGAGTTTCAGCTCTATGTATATTTTCTCTGTGTTACAAAGCTGCACCTAAAACCAAATTAAAAAAGAATTTTCTTTAGTCTCAGTTTTGGAGAAGTGGGGTCGATTGGAAAAATAATTGTCCATTCTTCAATATAGCTCTATTTATTAAGATGTAGACTGTGGAGCATTATATTTTCAAAATAAAACAAGATTCGGCTGTGCCAAATCTTATATAACCCTCACCAGAGTACTTTAAGATAAAGATTGAAAACAATTTAAAAAATGTTTTGGTAAAACATTTTTTGGTTAAAAAATTCTTGGTAAAATAAAATTTATTGGGTGAAAAAAAAATTGTGTTGAAAAAAATGTACCCCTTTGGTAGGTCGTTGGAAAGATTTTTGAATGTTGTTAGGTACGTCAATGACTTAGTAATCCATATATACATAAAAAATCGAGGTAGTCGTAGATTATTGTTTATATATCGGTAATTTAATTCAGAATAAATATTTTTGTGAATTACAAAATGGATGAATTAAAAAAGTATTAATACTTTTAAATACATTCGGGGTTGTCTTAGAATCTAATCATTGTCGGAATCAGTTTTGAAAATGACAAAAAAGGTACATTTGACTTATGAAATCCAATGTAATTTTTTGTTTAATCGATAAAGAATTTAATTCTACACCATTTCCAATTATTCTGAGATATAATTAGAAATTACTGAAGTTCGATTAAAAATTTCTCAATTATAATTGGAAATTTCTGAATTTCAATTGTAAATTTCTGAAATACATTTGGAAATGGTGTAGACCGAATATAAAACCGATATTTTTCGATTTTATGAGACAATGATTGGATTCTATGATAACCCCGATTATTAATTGAAAAATAAAACTTGAAATTGGAGGAAATTTATTATAGATTCTCAAATCGGTAGAATTCCTTCACAAAACTGATTTTATCTAAATATAAGGACTGAGATCTTAAAATTCTTAACACACGTTTTTCATTAAAACTTCAGGTTACCTTTGTAAAGCATTGCACTTATTATGTTTAATGTCAATTATGTTCATTTGTTGTTAATCTGATTAAAATGGGCGACCAGAACAAAGTGCGTACTAAAATTATTAAATATTTTCAACAAAACCCAACTTGGGCCTACAAAAAGTTGGCCAAACAATCAATGGTCTGCTATCAAACTTTTTCCAGTACCAGGAGAACTTTTCCGTTGATATAAAACCTGGTTCAGTTAGAAGGAATGGTCCACATGATGTTTCTAAAGCTAAAAAAATAGAAAGCATTTTCGAAAGAGTTCCCAACACATCCGGTAGGAAAGCAGCCCGGTTAGGTCAGTACTCGGACTATTTGGTACGAAAAGTTAAAGCCAATGCAGGTTTAAAAGCATATAAGGCTCAAAAAGTTCCTAACAGGAACTCTGCTAAAAATTTAGAGGTCAAAGACAGAGCACGGAAATTGAAGTCAAATTGTATACAAAAAATATACCTGCTGCATAATGGATAACGAAATGTACGTATGGAAAATTTTTGCAGCTTCTTGGTCAATTTTTTTATGTTACAGATGCTCGAGGGAATTTTGAAGAAAAGTTTAGGGCCCAAAAGTAGACTTTTGGTATGGCAGCAATATGCAGCTGCGGCAAAAAAGCCAAATATTTGTTACAAAGGGCTCTATAAATACCGAAATTTACATCAAGGAATGTTTACAAAAAAGGATGTTTCCATTCATAAGACTTCTTAAAGTGTCCACTTATTTTTGGCCTGATTAGGTATCTGTCATTATGGTAAGAAAGGTCTTGAGTGGTACAAGACCAATAATGTGGTATTTGTACCAAGAGAGCCAATTCCTCCAACCTGCCTGGAGCTGAGTCCAGTGGACAGATATTGGGCTCTTGTTAAAAGAGAATTGAAGAGCACAAAAAGGTGTCCAAAAGTGTGGTATATTTTAAACGGAGATGGACAACCTGTTCGAACAAAGTGACATAAAGCACTATAAAAACCATAATGGAAGGGTTTTCGAAAAAGGTTCAAAATTTTATCATTAGTGATTAGAACTATAAAAATATATATTTTTTTTAAATTGTAACAATAATTTCAATCAAATAAAAAAAGATTCAAAACTGTAAGTTTAGTGGTTTCATTTTTGTTAACATATATGTATGTTAAACATTTTTCGATCTCAGTCCTTAGTATATTTTTACGTTTTAAGCTTTTAAAAACGTTAATAAATTGCAAATGAAAGCGATCAGTAGTTTGAAAATTGTAACAACTCTTTATTTTAATAAACACAACAATTTAATACACACACTTTTAAAACATACTGGTAATACAGTTGATGTTAAGTCTAACAGCGCTTTCGATCTACTAAGTGCTCTGCAACTTGCTGTTACTATTAATATACACAATGCCATCTTCCAGCAGTTTCCTGAATTATCTTAACGTACAAAACTACAATATTCTATTTCTAAAGCTATTAGCAGTTTTAATATTAAGGTTAGCAACTTTAACAGTCAATGTTCTTATACTATAAACAATGTTAATAACAGCGTGTTGACAACATTGTTGATAAGTAGAAGTTTCGAGCACTGAAAATGTTTATAAACATGAGTGTTGCAAGCAGTCGTTACAGATCGTTAAACTCAAATTGATAGTGCAATTTCGTAACAATATAATTATAATAATGTAATAAATTAACAAATTTGTAGAGTCCGAACGAAACTGTGTTTTTCAGGTCGATCCTAAACCGTGTTTTTCAGGATGGCCTAATCCTTAACAACCTTAGTTTTTGAAATGTACTACATATTTCCAAAACAATAGTTATTTTAATTTTGGAGCATGTTTCAGCTCATTTTACATTGTGAAATCCATTCATATTGAACTGAATTGTTTTTTTTAGGGAAAATTATGTGCACAGATCAAGAAAATCTGTCAAAAGCTTTTCCAAATGTAAAATTTTACTAAACCTCGAAGGTTATCTACACGGAGCAGCACGGAAGATCTTTTACTATTGATTGGAATGAATTACCAATCAGGGTCTGCTAAAAAAAAAATAAACGTGACTTGTCCTGAAATGGTCACAAAGTATAATAAGTATATGGGCAGCGTTGACCTTATGGATCAGCGGAAAGTATGTTATGAAGACGACCGCAAATCAAAAGTAAAATATTATTTTCGCTTATTCTTTGATATTCTGGACATTGTACTTATCGACTCGTATAGTCTAGCAGAAATTACATGAAGCTAAACGCGTAGAAGGTCTACCATTGACAAGTTTCGAATATCGCCAAATTGTAGCAAGAAATAAACTGTAATAGAAATGGCCAAAAGAAAAATTGGAATTAAACGCAATTTGCCAGCACACAACATGCAAAAGGGCTGTAAAATGAAGAGATGTGTAAACTGTTCAAAAAATGGTAAATTTTAGCCATTTATTCAAAATCATTAGTATTATTTGTATTACCTTTATGGTCCATAGGGAAAAATATTTCCCATAAAATTAAAAAAAATCTGTTTGTGTTTTTTATTTTATTTTTTAATTTTTCTTTACTTTAATCTAAAATCATCTAAAAAACCCCATTGGATACTAATATTTTCTAATAGTTTCGTTATGGTCCTGAAAAGCTTAAGGAATTACAAAAGTCAAATTTGTGTAGTACTAATTTAGGTAAACACGAAAAAATGTATAAATAAATTTTGAGTGAGATTTTCCATTGCGCATCAATTTAAAATTCTAGCCATAGGGTAACATAGAGACGAGACGGAATTGTCAAAAACCTAAGTCTGTTGTCAAAAACCTATCTCTTGCAACAACAAAATACATGTTAGTCAATGTATTTTGTTATTGTATCAGACATAAAATTTTTTGTTTGACAATACGGAGTGTCTCGTCTCTATGTATAATTCTCTATGATTCTAGCCGTTATAATTTCACCACTTACAGTGTTGCTATGAATTTGACTAGGAAATGTTCTAACTGAAAGTTCTTAATATTGCCAACCTATAATGAGGTTGGCAATACTTTTATCAACCAGGAAAAGAAATGCAAGAGAACAATAGAAATTGCTAAAAGTAACTATAAAACAACACAGATAAAAATAACAACACAACTACAGATGATTACTAGAAGTATAATTAACAATAACAACAACAAAAACAAAAAAAACATACAAACAAAACAAACAGTACCATAGACGCAATTAAAATTCTAACATTGTGGAAACAACACACACACGAGTGGGGGTCTAATTACAAAATTGGAAAATTAAAATAAAACTTTGTAAATGAATAATAATAGTATTATTTTATAATAGTCATTGTGACCAAACAGTTTACAAATAAACCCGGTTATTAAACAACTTCTATGCAATTTTACTTTACCATTTTCATATTTTAAGATTAACTTTTAAAAGAACATTGTGAAATTATTTAGAATATTGACATTAGGAAATTCAAGAAAAAAAACTTGTATTCATACTCGTGAGAGCATAAATAAATATAAGAATAGTTGGAAACAAAACATTACATTAAAATAAATAATTAAAGAAATAACAACAAAAAATACAAAAATAAAGATCTTCTTAACAGCAGCAGCAATGACATTGGCAACAGAGCAGGCAAATATTTGTCAAACTACTATGGACGTAGAGGTAAGTCAGAATAAAAATATTTTCAATAAGATTTTGCTAAATAAAACCTAATTTTTATTTTTAAATAAGCTGCAATATTTTGTTTTACATTAAAAAGTAATAAATGATCTCACGTAGTTTAAAAATATAAAAGAATAATTGTAATTTTTGTGGTTTTTCTGTTTTTATTTTAATTTTAGTTGAGTAATTTTTGCAATTTCCCTATTTCAACTCTTCTTTGCTATTGTTTTTTTTTTCTACAAGTCATTTAAAAATTGTTATTAGATAAGATTGTTATAATATTTTTTTTATTAATACTATAGTTGCTATAACACTCATATTCTTAATAGTTGCCGGTTAAATCAAAAGACCAAAGTTCATTGTTTCAGACAAGTGTCATTGCGTTTTAATATTCTGTTGATACATAAATAACTACATATTTATTTTATTGTGCCATATTTATTTTAAATTTCTATTAGCTTTTTGTGATAGAGATCTTATTTGTGACAATGTGATTACTATTTTGAAGAATTGGGTTAAAATGTATATTTTGTTATAATAGCTTTGTAGTCCCGTAATAATTAGAATGATATTTATTAATTATTTAATTAATAAATAAAAAAATTTGGGGTCAAATATATACTCATCACCAAACCAAATCATTCAAATTTCCTTTAATTCAAATCCATTAAAAATTTTTCTTGAATTCATATGTATTACAAAAAGAATTAAGTAAATTTTGTTCAACTCATTTTGTAATTGATTAAAAACAAAACTGAATGAATGAACAAATAGTTTAATGCAATTTCTATTAGATTTGAATTAACAAAAATTTAATCATTAATTCCATCATAAATTAATTCCAGGATGAATATCATTTGAATGAAGCTGAAGAATTAAATGTTGGGAATAGATTTATGGAATGAATGGCACCCGAATTAAGATTTTAGTGAAATAAGTTCAAATTGAATCGTTTAATCAATCACGTTACTCATATTAAACCTCATTTATTTACAAATTTCCATTGTATTAATTTTATTTATACAGAATTACATATCGCTCATTTGCTGAAACAACGTCATAACTCAAAATCCATGTTTTTTGAACTGAGTAATACGAAATATGCGCCGTTCTATAGTCTTTCATATAGTTTTATCAGTTTTCAAAGAAGTCAATTATTATTTGCGTGAGAGTATTTTTTTTTTGTAAACATCTAAATCCAAATTCATGTTTTCTCGTATATTTGACAAGAACAAATTTGGGTTAAATAGAGATTAGAAAGATATTAACATCTCCTATTTAAATCAGGTTTTATTTCTGAAATCTCATTTTTTGTTGAATATTTATTTAAGAAATAGTAAAATGTCATAAAACATTCAAAACCGTTTTTCTCGAAACGACTTTTTTTGAATTATGACAATGTTGCAGCAAATAAGCGATATGTACTAAAACAAAAGCATTTAAATTTATAGTTTTACCCAAGAACAATGTAATTTTAATGATAGTATCAATTTCTTTTATTTTCATTGCATTAAGGACTACAAGCCCAAAGGTTTTTGGCTATTTAAATGGTTATACAATTGGACTGCTAGTTCGCCCGCCATGTTACGAACCGTTGAAAAGAAAATCCTCTCTTTTTTAAAAACATCCTATCGTGGTTTCTTTGTTGATATAGGACCAGCCATTGGAGAGTCGGACAAAATATGGACGGTTAGCTTTAATACAGATTCGAAAGAAGTACCTTTGGTAATGCTGCATGGCCTGGGTGCAGGCGTTGCATTGTGGGTAATGAATTTTGATGCCTTGGCAAAAGATCGTCCAGTATTTGCCATTGATATATTGGGTTTTGGCAGAAGTTCGAGACCAAAGTTTTCCAATGATGCTTTGACCTGTGAAAAGCAATTTGTTAAGTCGGTAGAAGAATGGAGACGTGAAATGAATATAAATAACATGATTCTGTTGGGTCATTCGATGGGCGGTTTTATAGCATCCAGTTATGCTCTAACATACCCAGATAGAGTTAAACATTTGATACTGGCCGACCCTTGGGGATTTCCAGAAAAACCCTCCGAAGCATTGACTAGCAAGCAAATACCATTTTGGGTAAGAGCTATAGCATACGCACTCACACCTCTTAATCCGTTATGGGCTTTAAGAGCGGCTGGACCTTTTGGTCAATGGGTGGTACAAAAAACCAGACCAGATATAATGCGCAAATTTGCCCCAACAATAGAGGATGATATACAGTTGTTGCCTCAGTACATTCACCAATGTAATGCTCAAGATCCTACTGGCGAGTCGGCCTTCCACAGCATGATGGAGAGTTTCGGTTGGGCCAAAAACCCTATGATTCATCGCATCAAAGATGTGCGTCAAGATATTCCCATCACTTTTATATACGGCAGTCGTTCTTGGATTGATTCATCTTCGGGGGAGAAAATTAAATCATTGCGTGGCAATTCTATGGTTGAAATAAAAACTGTTACTGGTGCCGGTCATCATGTTTATGCCGATAAACCGGAGGTATTTAATCGCTATGTGAATGAAACCTGTGATTTGTACAAAAGAAAACAACAGGCTCCTCTAATACGTGATGCTACTGAATCGGATGAAGAACATGATGTTTCCTTACCACCATCCTCAGCAAGAGCATCACAGAGAATAGAAGAATCAGCTGAGCCAGAATCTGAAGCATCTTCTGCTGACACACGAAAATAATTTATAAATACTTTAAACTTAAATCAAATTTTGTTATTATATTTTCATATTAAAAAAAGAGTTATTCGAAGTGTATATATATACATATAAATAACTGATGTATTATTTTTTAGAATAGTTTCATATTCATTAATTTTATGTAGTATTAATCTAATGATTAGTTTATTTTCTGCAAACAGCAAATATGATTTGTATTTATATTAACAATAATATTTAAATACATCATCTGAACGATATTGATATATATATATAGCTAATACAAATGTTAGTACTTTTGTTAATTTATAAAATTTTGTAAATCAAAAATACTATTTTAATAAAAAATAAAAATTTTTTTTAATTTCTTTGAAAATGTATTAATAATTAGCAATGCTGTGTTAATTTCCATTGAAAAAAAGTAAATACATATTGTTTCCATATGCAAAAACAAAAATATCATTTAACCGTACCCATTGAAATGTGATCATAAATCAGTCTGGTTGTTCTATATTTTCAATTAGTTCAAAGTTCTGGTCTTGTTGCTTTTTTTTATTGTTCATAACTTGATTTTGCATTTGTCATTGCTGGGATTTTGTGAAATTTTCTTATCAGTTTAATTGGTGTTTTTTTTTACTTATTAAATTCAATTTACAATTATTTTTATTTATTGGGTACCTAAAAATATGCTACACTTTTAAATAAGTTTAAAAATATATAAAATTAGGGTTTCGTCAGCAACAAAATATTACGGGGATTTTAATAAATTAACCCTTTGACGACAATGGGAAACATTTTTTCCATATATTCAATTAGTAATTAAAACATATTTTTAGTACTTAACGTAAATTTGTTTGCTTTAATAATGTAATATAAAGTTGACTTATATTATGTAAAATGTTAAAGTTTTGACGGGGAATCCCAAAATTTTCTTGCGCTGAGTGCTTTACAGTTTTCGTTTATTGCATTGCTATTTTATTATTTTTTCTGATTTTGGCGGTTGATACATAATATTAAGTGAGTATAGAAGTGTAGAAAAGGTATTAAAAAATGAAAGAGTTAAAAATGTACTTTGAAATTGGACATGAATTCCATGGGAAGTATTTTTCCCTATGGTCTACAAGTGAAATTGTTAGTGCTACTATTACTTTTTAGATGATGAGAAGATGAACTACTTTCGGATGAAGAGGATAGTGAAAACGATCCAGATGTGGTGGAAATTGAAAATAATGTACCTCTGGATACATGTCAGGACACTCCTCTGGAATTGGAACTTATATTCAGATGGAGAAAACACTCTTATGTACCTCATGAATTCCACGAAAGTGCATATGAATTCGATATGTTGACCCCAATGGTGATTGTTTTGGATGTTACCAAGCTGGATATACTAATAAGCAGGGCAAGGATTTCTATGCAAATGCATGTTTGTAGTCAGAAACTCAAAATCACTTTTGACAATTTATCTTTCCGAATCGAAGAATTTGCAACAAAATGGCATCGATTTGTTGTTGCATATTTTTGCATATTTTGTTTTAAATGCATATTTTGCATATTTTTCCATTTTATTGCATATTTAATTTTCTTTTGGACATATTTTTATATCAGTGTACACTGTACATACATATATTTGGCAACTCTATTTAGTGTTGTAAAAATAGTAAATATATTGACACTAGAATTATATTGTTGAAAGAAAAAGTTAACTTTTCAATTTATGAATCGATTTTTTAGCTTTTTGAAATTGGCGACTTTTCGAAAAATTTTTTATATCGACTTTTCGACTTTGTTCTCTTTGTGACACATAATATTAAAGCCAATTATCATTTCTGTGCTTAAATTACATTTTTATTTCTGAAAATATTACTAAACTACAGGGATTCAATTCGCTGAATGCACAAGTAAAATTAATTGATGATGCTGCCAATAAAATTAATAATGTAAACGGAGAAATTTCTTACCAAATTAAAATAAAACTAAAGAATATATTACAGAAAAATACTGGATTTTATACAATAAAAAAATTTTTGACAATTAGATAGCAATTTTAATGAAGAAAATCAAATTGAAAATGAATATTCTCCAATTGAACTGGCTTCATTTAAATATGCACCTTTAACTTCTGTTGACGTTGAGCGTACATTTTCAATGTATTAAAGCTGTTTTCATCCGAACAGGCAAAGTTTTCTTTTTGGAAATTTAAAAAAAAAAATGTATTTGTTTATACAAATATAAATCTAAATTAAGTAATTTTGTAACATGAAAATAAATAACTGACTGATTTTTTTAATATAAATATTGTTTAATTTACATACATACATGAATTTTCTTATTTTTACTTTGAAAAAATATATTTAAAACCATATAAATATATAAATGTCTTTGTAAGTTTGTTTGTTTGAGCATCACGCCTAAACGGCTAAATCAATTTTATTGAAATTTGGAACGTATATAGATCCTTACTTGGAAGCGTCAATAGGCTATAACTTTTTTCAATACTTTTACCAAAAAGGGATAAACAGGGGAAAAAACTGGTAAAATTGGTACCTTTAGTTCTTAAACAATAATTACTAAACGCCTGAACCGATTTTTACTACGACAGGGGTAGCGAAGCGCACCGGGTCAAGCTATATGTACATATATATTGAAAATGTGACCTGCAATTTATATCTGTCTTTTATTAATAAATATATTTCAAATAAAAACCTTGTTTTTATTGCATATTTTTGTCATTTTTAGTGCATATTTTCTCTCTTTATAGTGCATATTATAAGCGCATATTTTTAATTTTTTAGTGCATGAAAATCCTTGCCTTGCTAATAAGTAATAATACCAGTGTAAGGTACGTGGAGCAGCACGGAAGATCTTTTACCATTGAACTCATTGGAATGAAAGCATTTTTAGGAATGAATGACTGAAATGGTCAAAGTATAATAAGTATATGAGTGGCGTTGACCTTATGTATCAGCGGAAAGTATGTTATGAGGTCGACCGCAAATCAAAAATAAAATATTATTTACGCTTATTCCTTGATATTCTGACATAGTACTTATCGACTCGTGTATAGTCTACCAGAAATTGCATGAAGCTAAACGCGTAGAAGGTCCACCATTGACAAGTTTCAAATATCGCCATATTGTAGCATGAAGTATTGTAAACAATTTCACCTCTAGACTAAGAGTAAGGCCTACTGTAAAGGAAATAGCCAACAGAAAAATTGGAATGAAACGCAATTTGCCAGCACACAACATGCAAAAGGCCGGTAAAATGAAGAAATGTGACAACAGTTCAAAAAAGCTTAGCCATTTATTCAAAGCCATAACGGTAACGGTACTTTTTTACACTTTATTTATTTAATCTGCCTTTTATAGGCCTAACAATAAGTATTTAAATCTTATAACTATAATTAAAACTCGTTCCTCTCTAACAAGAGAGCATTCTAGACAAATGGCACTCATCTTATCGAGGTGGTAGATCAGCTCTATGGAGCTTTGAGCGAGTTTGGCTCTAAACAAGTAGTCTGGCAAGCGGGTTGGAATGGTTTTTCTGTTTTACAATATAGTTTACACAGACTATCTTGAACTCTTGATTTACCAATGGAACTTCCAAGTCCCTGTGGATGTTTTGATTTCTTATATACCAAGGTGCTCCCGTCATGGTGTTAAGAATTTTAGATTTGGCCCTCTTTATAAGATCAATATTGATGTTGCTAGCCAATCCCCTTAATTGAACTCAATACGTCCAAATTGGTTTTAAAACAGGATGACTTTATATACAAGGCTTAATTTTGATTGATCAATGATTAACTAAAGAAAACTAGAAACTTTTATCCCCTGTCTATACTTGACAAAAATTTATCATAACAAGTAATGACATTTGTTGTCAAGACAAAGTTGTCTGAAAAAAAGCACTAACAATTTTGTGATAACGAAGCAATAATACTAATAAATGGAGACTATACCGTATAATTTTTTATCTTGACAACCATATCATGATAAAAATGTATCAGGTATAGTCAGGAGGTTAGGTTCATGTGAAGTCTCTTGGTTTCTATGTGACAGGTGGGCGGGCAATTTCCTCTGCTTAGAGCGAACGTAACATGCTTACTTTTCAAATCATTCACCCGTATTCGCCAGTTTTTTAACCATGTCTCCACACGTATGAGATAATTTTCTAGTTCGCTAGATGTTATGAATGGGTAATCGTGTGAGCTAATAATGGCGGTATCATCAACAAATGGAGAAATGTTTAATTTACTAATAGTTCCCGAACGACATTTTAATCATAACGATAATTTTAATCAAAAATAAGTTAACACAGAAAATCCGTATGTACAATTATGTATATTGATAACGGTATTTAAGCGGTAATGGTAATTGTAGTTATTTCGTTAACGTTAGTTTAGCGGTAACAGTAGTTTAGCTGAAAGGATACTTTAGAGGTAAAGGTATTTAGCCAACCTTAATATTTTTCCCCCAACATTTTTTTTCCAAAAAAAATTTGTTTACCAAAATATGGTTTTCAACATATATTTTGTGAAGGGCATATAAGATTCGACAAAGCCTAATATAGCACTCTTACTTGTTATAACAAAATTTTTATTTAAAACTAAATTAAACCTCGCATTCTTAAGTCATAAGATATTCTCCCTGCCCCTTAAAGGGTACATTGGACGAAAACGATATCAGCTAAGAACTGGTCATTGCAAAAAAAAGACTACAGACACATTCATACATACGAAAAAGTAATTCTGGGTTAATTTACATATTAAATTTTATAATAAGAAGGTTCAATATGTTATCAGCAATTATGGTGTTTTTTTTTTCAGAAAAAAGTTAACGATTGAATATAAATAAAAAATATAAACATCTGAGAATGCATACAAAATAAAAACAAATGTTTATCACCAGGTTTTTTCATACCCTACACAATTAAATGTAGTTAATCCTACCGATTGATTTAGAAATAAAAAGTACATAGATGTAGAAAAATAGTACATACTAAGGTTGCCCATTCATTAGTCGAGTTTAATTATAAAAATATTTGTGTCTTTGTTGAATTGAATATTTCAATTTACAGTTGTCCATAAAAACCTGATCTCTACCGGCACAAAATTCCATTTTCTTTTAGGTAGAGAAATGTAAACATTGTTTACGGATCTATTTTAGTTTAAAGTTTAATTAGCGGAGAAGGATTTCGACCAACATCAGATTAGAAATCATCCCTGCATATTGCGCAGTCCTAAAACGCAATGTACAAGTAGTCAGTTACCTGTATTTATAATTTTCCGCATAAAATTCAATTCAACGATGTTGTTATTATTCGATAATACAAATAAAATTGATATGATTAAAGTTAATTAAAAAAAATAGCTATATTCGGCTGTTGCAAATCTTAAATACACTTCTCCAAAGTATATTTCAGACTAGCTTGACCCGGTGCGCTTCGCTACACCTGTCGTAGTCAATGTTGGAAATTTCAATAAAATCGTTTCGGCCGTTTCGTATTTATTGTTTAAGAACTAAAGGTACCAAGGTACCAGGTTTTCCCCCCTGTTTACCCCTTTCTGGTCCAAGTATTGAAAAAAGTTATAGCCTATTGACGCTTCCAAGTAAAGATCTATCTACGTTCCAAATTTCAATAAAATCGATTCAGCCGTTTAGGCGTGATGCTCAAACAAACAAACAAACAAATAACAAACAAACTTACAAAGACATTTATATATTTATATAGATAATGATTCAAAACAATTGTACACAAATTATACAGATATGAATCAGCTCGTTTCAGTAATATCGAAATAGAAAACAAACAAAAGAAAATGTCAAAATTGTTGTGGTTTGGAAAGAGGGACAAATGTATATCCCACTCGTTGCCTATTGAATATTGTACGTTTTTTCTCGCTCTGTAAACCAAAACCATTGAAAAGTGGTTGTACAATGTCGGTTCGATATTACTTTTTTGACAACTGTCATTTGTTACATATCTGTAACAATCTGTGCAATTTTAGTTCAACATTTTTTTTTTTTTTAAATTTTGTTAAAAATTTGTATTTGTAAAAAAACATGTTTTTGGTAAAAAAACAGTTTTTTAGTGAAAAAAATATTTTTACAAAAAAAAGGTTTGATGAAAAAAAAACGGGTTAGAAAATATTTTATTCAGATTTTGACCAACTGTCGGTTGAAAAGGTTTAAAATGTTTATCATTATATATCCATACTTTGACTAAGTAATGCAGATATAGAAAATAGGTAAAAAAAAATCGAGGTAGTCGATATATTGATGTAAATTATTTGGGGGCTTCGGAAAGTTGATTTCAACGGACAGACGCATATGACTATATCTACTCCGCTATATATAACGATCCAGAATATATATACTTTATGGGGTCGCAAATGAAAAATGTAGAAAATACAAACCGAATGACAAACTTATACATACATATATAATGTTACCACTACTCATGGTGAAGGGTATAAAATGAGGAAACCCAGATAGTGCACAAAGCAATTGTTTACGAATTTAAATTAATACGTAAATGAAGTCACATTCCTTCATGTCTTCCCTTCCCCCTTTATCAAAAATCAAATTTCCATGACTCATAGCTGCCTGCCTTTGACTGAAATGCAAAACCACCCAACTGCAGTTTTCACAATTATGATCAATCGTAATTGGGTTCAAAAACACACTTGCAAAGCATTTTTATTTTTAACGGAAGTAAAAAAAGTGTAATGTTAACATTTACTTTGTTAAAATATTTATTTTATGTAAGAAACCGACCAAAAATAACAAAATTTTAAATTTACAAGCCTTCTGTTCAGACTAATGGGCTCATTTTATAAATCAAAACGTTTCAAAGGCTAAGAAATTTGTATGAGGAATACTAAGAAAAATGTTTGAAATAAAGTATAACGCTTGAAATATAGGATAACAAAGAGACCAGCCATAATTGTCAAAAACTTAAGTCTGTTGTCGAAAACCTAACTCTTGCAACAACAAAATACATGTTAGTCAATGAATTTTTTTGTTGTATCAGACATATGATTTGTTGTTTGACATAACGGATTGTCTCGTCTTTTAGGTTTGAAACTTGAATTTATTTCCATACACATTTTTTCAAACGTTTGTCGTTTTGTTTTGCAAAATTAAGCCCTAAAATTATTTTTACTTCTACCCATGACGACACCTAAATAATACCACAAATCAGGAACCTCAATCTGTAATTCGATGATGTCAAAAATACGCATCGATCATAGTCTTACTCTAAATATAAAGGACATTACTCTAAATATAAAAAAAAAACAAATTTAAGTTTTATAGTTTTTGTTAAATTATATTTCCAAGTAATATTATTTTAGAAGTTACATTCATTTTAATATACATACGTATTTAATTTTAACTCACAACATACAATTGGGAGACAATAAACGAAGAATATTGAAATAAAACTGGATTTTGATTGCAACTGCAACGCAATCAATCGATTGTATAGATCAATCACTTAGATATTTTGAAATTTATTTGGCTTCAGCAAAACCAATACGATCATTGGCCATATCGAACTCTGTGTAGTATTTACCAATGAAAACATCACCCAAAATCCACAAAGGGCCATTAGGAGGTGGTATCTCGATGCCCACAAATCCAGACAAACAAATGCTCTTACCCATTTGATTAATGCGTAGAATATAATCTTTGCCCTCGAGCTCAAATGTTTTGCCACCCAAAACGAACTTGATGACAGGTAAATTGGGTATGGCATCGCAAGAAACCACATATTGACCGCCCATTATCGGAGTACCGCCAATGGCTTTATTAATAGAGGTAGCTTCAGTAGGAGGCAAAGCGATAAGAGAGGTACCAGTATCAGCAATAACTTGACAACCGCCCTTGCAGAGTTCCAAATCACCCATTGAGGCTGAATCCATTTTCACTTGCCAGTACGCTTTACGAGTGACCGGCAAATAAGTGAAATCTCCCTTATAGTGATTGGGATCGGAGCCACCAAAAATAATCTCACCACCTTCGGGAGCGGTAGGATCACGATTTAAATAGAACGAGAATACAGGCTGGCTTATTAAACCTTGTTCGTACATGCTGTAGTGGGGTGGTTTAACTCCATCGACCGAAATGGAACTGTAGCCCAAGCCCATAATACCATCAAACTTAGCAGCCACAAAAACTAAACCGGGTTCACTTAAAGCTTCAGCGAAGGTCTGTTGCTTTATATCCAGACCACCGATATTTACTACATCGGTCGATAAATAACCCGATAGACTGCCCGAACCATAATGTATGGCAAATTCGGTACCATTCTTTTGATATGTGTTCGACTTTTTCGCATCGTATTTATTGTGCATTAAACATGCTATGTTAGTTAGGTGGCACTGTTTCGATGGTACCCACAAATTCGACGAGCCGGTATCGAAAACTACTTTAAAATTCTGTGGTGGTGTGCCAATGGAAATAGGACCATAGTATTGGGCATCCAAATAATTCGATAATGGTTCGGGTGTGACACCGCTAACGTCAGAGCCATACCTAAGACGTAATTGTTGCAACTCAGTGCCAACTTCATGGAAATGTCTGCGAGCCGACTTTATTTTGGTCACCGGCACACGTATAAATTTATCCTCTGCCCAACATAGTTGCAGCAATAAGCCCAGGCTTAATAATATGCATATATTTTTCATATTTTCTAGAATAAAACAACATAATAATGTATTTTCACCTGCAATTTATTTTTGCTTATTCATTTTTTTAATTTTCTTTGTTCAATTATTTTTCACTGCAAATTTACCTTTATTTCTTTTTCCTCTATATTTTCCACCCCTTCTCTTTTTAGTTTATTCTTTAATAAAATAAATAAATGATGTTTTTCAATTGCCAGTCTGTAGTTGACTGATATTTTGATTATTATTATTTCACAAAACTCGCAAGATAACAGAATTAGAAGAAATATATTTTATTATTCCACTAAATCCCAGTGCTGCCAGTATTTTTTCAGTCCCCATTCCCAGTTATCGTTTTTGTATCCCCAACAACATGTTATATGGGAGCCATGACCAATACAAATTTGTAAAGTAATTCTTTTAATTACATATATAAAATTTAGTTGCTCCGAACTTAAAGCCCTTAACAACAATTTTAAGAGACGAATCATCATACGAATTTGTAGAGTAATTTTTAATTATATGAAACTTAGTTGCTCTAAATTTAAAGACATTAATACAAATTTTAAGAGATCTCGATTTTTTTATCAAAGCTTCGAGATATTTTCACATTGTTAATTCAATGTTTTTAGCCCTTATTTGAGTACCATTTATTAAATAATCCTGCAAACGTCCTTTAATATTAAACAAACAAAAAAATGGAACTCAATTAATAGCTCAACTTCCGTAGATTTTGAAACTATAAACAGTTTTTACAAATTTTAATTAAATTCCACGTTTCTGAGATAAAACTATTTGCCATATTTACGTTTAGTGTGTCAAAATTATTTATATTGCATGAGGAAGGGCTGCTCATGTCGAGTAGTGTTATAAGTCGTCATATTTACAAAAACAAGTTAATTGAGTTAATAATAAAATGATACAATCTCCTTTTTTGAAGGTATTATTTTTCTAAACTCTAGTGTATGGGCGCCAAACCAAATGTTTACCAGACACTCGTAATTTTATGACGAGCATAGGGTATAATTTTATATAATGGGGCTTTGTTCCCATGTTTTGGACAAAAAAATTTCAGATATTACGTATTAAATTTATTTTATAATTTTTTTTCATCTGATTTGGACAATATACCTATTCATGTCCACATAAATACATTTCATGCGGCGAGCCGATATTCAGAACTAATAAAACACCTAAGCCAAGATGACTTTTACAATCCGCCCAAAGGCAGTCTACAAAGAAGATTTTTTTTACATCCAGTCTGGCGGGAATCGAACCCGCAGATTGATAGCTCAGCACACTATCGTCTAGTCTGCCGGGGCACACAAATCGGGAAATACATAAGAGACGACGGCAAATATGAATTGCTACACTATATTCTTCTTTAAAAATTTGTTTATGTTTCTAAGTGGCGCCCATAAACTACAATTGCTTATTTTATCGTATTATTAAAAAAAGTAGAAACATTTTTAAATTACTTACATTTTATAACCGGATGTAAATAAGAGCAGTAATTAGTTGTAACAACCTGATGCGAACATATGATGACACCTCCTCTCCTTCTTTAGAAATATAACCCAATTTTTATTGTCACCAGACCATACTTCCGATATGGGATGAAAATAAGAGCAGTAATTAGTTCTAACAATCTGATGCGAACATATGAAATATAACTCGACTAAACACTAGTTTATGAGCGCCAATCCCATTTTTTTACCAGAGGTATATCTTTTTATGGGGATGGTGATGGAATAATTTCTTGTTGTCGCCAGTCCATAGTTCCCGAGATATCGGCCTCCAAACCTCGAATACTGGATATATTGTAATATTGTTGTTTTATATCCGATTTGTTTACTTTAACATATATATTTTAAAATTGTTGAATCCATTTGGGTAAAAATTTTGTGCTTTTATCCCGATAATTTTTGGAAAACTATATGTGCATATGTTAGATTGAAGGTATGCATTTTAATTGAATCCACAAGATTTCTGGCTTTTGGTTAACGTACTATATATTTACTTTCTTATTCCCGCGTTATGGGTCATTAAAGAACAATTTTTTATGCAGGAGTTCAACATACCAGAGTTTAAATATTTTATGCGAAGCCGGAGTTCGACACAGAGTTTAAATTAAAATGCGTCCACCCGACCGTTGGACTTCTATGAACAAAAAAATATTTTATGCAAAGCCGGTGTTCGACACAGAGTTTAAAATACGTCCGCCCGACCGTAGGACTTCTATGAAGAAAAAATATTTTATGCGAAGCCGGAGTTTGACACAGAGTTTAAAACCCAATATATCCGAGATTTTAAAAGTTACGCGGTTATAAATCTTAAATTAAAGCTATACATTTTGGCGACAATCTTTTTTTTCAAAACACCTTTCCACCGTTGCAATTATACTTTGTGGTTGCAATAACAACAACAGTGTTGCCAGAATTAGGAGAAAGAGAAATGGCAAAAAAACAGCAACAAATAAATGAGAGAAATAGAGTTGCCAATAGTTTCTTAGAGATAAGTGTAACCAAATTTTAAAAATATCAATTGAAAATGGGAAATTGTAGCAGCTACGCCGAAAAAAATTAACAGATTCAAAAAAGCGTAATGCATAAATGCTTGATGTCACTTTCGTGTACGTGTAATTTGATGTACAATTGATTGATGACTCGTCAATCAGCATTTTATTTTTGATTTTTAGCGGGAATTATAATCCATTTTTATTATCACTAAAAGTGTATTTAAAAATGTCAATATCGGATGAAAATTGAATTGCAATAACGGCAGCATGCTTAGACAAAAGAAAAAACAAAAATAATAAAAGAAATATGTAATAAAAAAAATTATTGTCTTCATCCGACACACTTATCAACCTCACGCCTTGAAATATTTTTGTAAATGCCTTCGTGATTGATGAGAAAAGAAAATACACTATCAAAAAGTGACATTAAGCGTGCTAAAAATCAAAATGTTTTTGATTTTCCATCAAGCGTTGTCGGTGTCACACATAAAAACACATTTTCACTAATACTACCACAGTGCTTAATGAGTATTTTGATAGTGTATGGTGCCCTTAAAAATTCGAAATAATATGTAAATAATGAAGGGATTTTAAGTAACATAACTATGTAGCATAATCATATATTTATGTTTTTAATGAAAGGGTATATATTAGGGTGGCCCGCTTTGTATGGAGAACACAATTTCTCATATTATTTGTCCTGACTTCAAGTATTTGGTGAGCTGGATTAACTGAAAAAATTTCCTTTTTAAGGGTCTTTATAATTTTGTTCAAATTTCTCATAAAATGGCTGGGTATACCTATTTTTGAGTATTACCAAGTTACTAATGATAAACTTTTTAGCCCGAATTTATTTTTCAGCTAAATTTTTATTTTTTTATCAAAAATTGTTTTCATTATTTTAAAGTGAAGGGTGTATAAGATAAACAAACTTAATGGTTATTTACTAGTAGTACCAGTTTATTTGTTACTATTTAAAAGCAAAACACATTTATTGAGAATGTTTTATGTATATTTTTAAAGATTTATTTTGAAATCATACATATAACCTTTTGTTTATTTTTAATTCGCTTAACATAATTAATTTGATTATATATACATATAGGTTAATAGGCTAAAAATGTATTTTAAACAAACATTTATGGCATGTAAAACGTCAAAAGAAATTTAATTTGTAAAAAAAAAATAATAAACATTGCACGTATTTAAAAAAATTTACATATAGCTATAAAAAAAAAAACAGTAATTGAAGTAAAAACTAAAACAATGAAATCAGGAGAGCAATTAAAATCAATTAGGCAATAAAAGGACATATGTAATTAAAATTAAATTTTTTTGTATGTAGTAAGTTACTTAAATTAATAAATATATATATTTTTTTTATTGATTTATTGTATTTATGTATGTATGTATATAAAATGCAATAATTATTTGATTATTTTTTACAATATTCCACATGTGGTTGTTGTTTTTTATTTTCAAATATGTTCTTTTTAATTTTGTATAAAATTTAGTGTGGGTAACTATGTTTTTTTGTTTTGTTTATTGTTAGTAAAAAGCTGTATATAATTATAAATACAGTATCTATTTTTTTGTTTCTCAAAAAAAGGTACTTTATGTGATATTTAGTTAACATAACTTACTAATTATTGTTTAATTATGTCTAATTAAATATTATTATCATTAATTTTTAAACGTTAATATATATTTATATAATATTTTATGTTAATTGGATTAGTATGTAAATGAATTGTTAATAATTAATAAACTATTGCTACCATATGTAGTAACTCTTTTCATTTTCGTGCTATAGAATTTTGTTTATCTGAAAATAAAATATTTAAAAACAATTTTTATTATTAATTAAAAAGAAAAAAAAAATAAATTTTTTTAAATAAAAAACTTGTTTAATATTCTTAAAATATGTAGTCGTGGAAAAATACTCGATGTATAAAATACAAAGTGTGATACTAGTGTTAAAAGAAAAATTAAAAACATTGTTTTTTCAAAAGAAATTTATATTAATTTTTAAAATCTGTGAATTTCACTAGAACACAGTGCTACATAATTATAAATATTAAAAAGCTTACCAAAGACCTTCTTTGATGTTCTTTTTCAAGAGCCACTTGTGTTTGCTGGGGAGAAAATTTTAAAACTGCAGATATTACTTTAACCAATGTTTCATTGTTGCCATTTGCTGAACCAGTAAGATACTAAAACCCGAACAAAAATTGCAAACGATTAGAAAAATTGTATAATAAAAAATCGACATCATATTATACTACATGTATTACCTGGAACATAATATTCTTTAAGTACTCAAATTCTGTATTAGCTGAAATACCTTCATTGTGTTGCATGGATACCTATAACCAAAAAATTAAATATCAATATTTATATTAGTTCTATAAGTCGATTGTTCGAACAATCGATTTTATCAATAAAATATGATGAAAAATATAAAAACCGGTCCTTCGATATATCATTAATTAATCATTAATGATATATGATTTGATATAACAATAAATAAAAAAAAAGCCTGCATACTTACCAACGTTTCATCCAATTGCCTAGACAGTTTAGCGTTTTGTAATTTTAAACGCTCATTCGATTGCTCCAATATCAAATAGTTTTCACATTTCTGCTCTAAGAAAATATTACGATTTGATACATCCTGCACCTCAGCCATTATGGTTTTTAGTTTGGTTTCTAGTTCTTGTTTTTCCTCGTCGCTGGAAGAGTTTGCTGACGATGCCGGTGTGGGATTATTGTTGTTTTGTGGGGTGGGATTTTCAGCTAAACCGAAAAGCTTTTGAGCCTGTAAACCAGCTCGTAAACGTTCCAGGTCCATTATTCGTTCGGCCATTTGTTTATTGGTGGATTGTAAATCTTCCATATCTTGTTGTAGTGTTGAGATTTCTCTAGTCGATTTATGCTTTAGTTCTTCCAACTCACGCTGTAGCGTTTCATTGATTTTACGTAAATGTTCGGAATCCTGTGATGTGGGAGAAGATTTGTTTGTATTTGATGATTCAATTGTATTCGCTTGTGTTAGATTTACTGTCGTGCGTTCTTCTAATTCTACTTTTAAGGCTTGCAGCTGTTCTTCTAATTTTTCTTTAGTTTCCAATTCTTTATTTAAGTCCTTAACTTCAGTTTGTAGAGTTTCTATAGTTAAAGTGTTGCGTTCAAGATCTTTTTTCAAGTTATCGATTTGTTTCAGATGCTCTTGGTTTTGTTCAACAGTTTGTTCTTTTAGTTCTTCGAGCTCTTGGGTCACGTTGGTATATTTGTTTTCGAAATCTTTTAATTTATTCTGTGCCAATAGTAGATCTTTTTGGACAGTATCATCCTGCTCCGTTATATAATTAATGTGTTCTAATTGACGTTGTAATTCGCACTTTTCCTTTTCCAGTTCAATGGTCAGCAATTTGTTTTGTGATTTTATTTCTTGTAGATGCTTTTCTCGTTCTTCAACTTCCTGCGTATGTTTTTCAGCATTTTCCTTGAGTACATAGAGTTCACACTGTAAAGATTTTAATTTCTCTTTTAATTCTTGTGAGTCCATATTTTTATTTTTGTCTTCTTCCTGCTGCTTTGCTAGTTCGGATTCCAATTGTTTGACATGCTTATTCAAGTACTCATTTTCAATGTTTAATTGTTCAACTGCATTAGTTTCAGAAGTTTGCTTTAAAAGTTTCTCTTGTAACTTTTCTAGATCCTCCATTTTGTTAGAGTGTTCCTTTTTCAGGTCTTCTAATTGTAATTGTGAGTTTTTGACGACATCTAAAAGTTTTTCTTTCTCAAGTTGCTCCTTAAGAAGCTCCTCTTTAAGCTGCAGGAGTTCCAGTAGTTCAATTTCCTTATTTTCTGTGAATTCTCTATGTTGTTGGCGCATTGTATCCAGCTCTTGTGTAATTCGAAGTTGATTTTCCTCATGGTTTTTAATTTCCATTTCGCTATTTTGTTGAAGTTCCTCCAAGTGTTTTAGTTTTTCTTGTAAGTTCCAATTTTGTTTTTGTATTTCTTGTAATTCTTTTTTGGTTACATCAGATTCTTGTTGTTTTTCCAAGAGACCATTAAGTTTCGAATTATTTTCTGATAACTCTTCACTTAGAGATTCCTTTTGTTCTCTTAACAATATTAGTTCCTCTTTTAGCTTTTCTAATTCTTGATGTTTCTCCTCATTTTCACTGGATAATTGCTCTTTAAGCAACAACATTTCCTTTTCCTTCTCCTTAAGCTGAGTTTGATAATTTTCCGTTTGTTCTTTTAGTTTTCTTTCATTCTCTTCCAATTTCTGCTGTTGTTTTAATTTTTCATCATTCAATTCCTTCTGTATATCCTGTAGAGCTTGTTGTTTTTCTTTAAGTATTTCATTAACTTGGCACAAGTTATTCTGTGTGGTATTGAATAGTTCCAATTGTTCCTGCAACTGCTGTTGTTCTTGTTGCAGTTTTTCTGTTAATTGTTTCTCTTCCCTTAAATTGTTTTCTCTGTCTTCCAACTCTTTTTCCAATTTCTTAAGGTTCTCTTGTTGCTGTAACATATCTTTTTGAATTTGTTCATTTCTTTGCTGGTCTTCGATCAGTTTGGTTTTCACAGCATCAAGTTCTTGTTCCAGACATTGTTTATTGTCTTCCAAACAGGCTTTTTCCTTTTCCAAAGAGTCATATCGATCTTGAAGAGTTCTGTGATCATGATCATTTAGCTCTTGGTTGTTGTGCAAACGAGAATTTTCATCCAATACTTCTTGCATTTTTTCATTGAGTTTTTGCAAAGAATTCTCGGTAGTCTGAAGTTTTAGTCTTAGTTCACTAACCAAAGCTTCTTCGGATTCGGCTTGTTGTCTTTCTTTTTCAGCCAGTAACTTCTCCAGCCTGTGAGTATTTTCTTCAAGCAAACAATTCTTTTCGGCCATTTGGGTGTGTTCACTTTCCACCGTCTGTAATTTCAGTTCGCAGGCTTTAAGTTTTTCCTCTGTTTCATTGAGAATTTCTTGCCAACGCTTGGAATCTTCTTGTGTAGTTTGAGTTTGATGCTGCATATTTTCAATTCTCATTTCCAAATTGAGTTTTTCATTCTCTAATTCCCGATGCGACTCCTGAACTATACGCATTTGTTCTTCCATTTGCGAAATTTCATTGAGTATACCATTGATTTGAGTTTTCAATTCATTCTTTTCGTCATTCGTTTGTTGCTCTCTCTGTTGAGAAGCCTCTCTCAACGCTTCGATAAGATTTTCCTGTTGCATTAGCTCACTCTTAAGCTTTTCAATTTCTTCATTTTGTTGTTGAATTTGTGTTAGATGTGTTTCGTGTTGCTTTTCATTTTTCGTAGACTTTTTCATTAATGATTTTAATTCTTTTTCCTTGTTGCTCAATTGTTCCTTGGTTGTTTTGATTTGTTGATTAAGTTCTGCCGTAACTCTTTCGAGTTCCGATTTCAAATTGGTTATAGTTTCAGATTCGGTGTTAGTAGTTTGTTCCTTAATTATTCTCAATTCGTTCTCGAGTTGTAGAGATTTCTGTTGATGTTGCTCTATATTTAACTTCTCCTGTTGCAATTGTTGTTGCAGTTCCTCTGTTTTATCCAGGGCTTGTTTAAGCATTTCTTCTTTGCCCTTTACATCATCCTGAAGTTGCTGCAAAGCCTGTAAGCGTTCGTTATATTGTCTTTCGGTTTCTTGCAGTTTATTTTCAGTATCAGTTAGTCTGGCTTTAAGAATATCGTTTTCATTTTTCGTTCTGTTCAATTCATTATCGACCTCAGCTAGAGAAATTTCGTTCTGTTGATATCGTGTTACCATTTCGTTGAGCTGTTGATTTTGATGTTTCAGTTCTTGTAATTTCGACTCGCTTTCTTTAGTTTGCTTTGCCAACTGCTCTTCAATGGCTTTATAAGTTTTCTCCTTTTCACTATGTTTCTCGCGCATTTCCTGCAGCATGTGTTCGGTGGCAATAATTTTGGCATCTAGTTCTTGCTTAGCCATATGCGTTTGTTTCAATTTATCCCTCAGTTCATTTAATTCTTCCACTACTACACCGCTTTGTTTTTCCTTCTTATTGACCTGTTGCAATTCGACTTGCAATTGTTTGACGGTTTCGCTCAACTTCTTAACCTCACTTTCCTTATTTTCCAACTCAGAATGTATGGCTGCTTTCGTTTGAGCCAAGAAAAGTACATTTTCTTCTTCTTGTTTTCGTAATAAATCCAATTTATTATTTAGCTCAAGAATTTGTTGATCACGTTCTTGCAAAAGTTTTTCGAAATTTTCGATTTTAATTAAAGTATCTTCATCAGTATTGACGACTTCATCGACGGTGATTAACGATGAACTTTCAGTGGATTTAGCTGTTTCTGAAGTTAAATCGATTAATTGTTCCATATTACCGCCAGCCAATGCAATTGCTATATTATCAGGATTTTCACCAAGTAATTTGAGTTTCGTTTGGTAGGCCTGCATTTTGCATTGCATATCGTCCATTTCGATGCGTAATGCTTCCTCTAAATGTGCTTTAGCTTGCTGCTCCAAGGAGCATTGCTCGCGTAATTCATTTATGCGACGAATTGCCTTTTCTTGGGTTTCAACCAGAACGGACTGTAAGGAAGAAACAAAGTTGGGCATATTTAACAAATGATTTAACAAATTTTTTTCAGCTAGCAGTTTGTATATACTATTTATTGAAAATTATTCACCTTTAGTGATAAGGGTATATGTATATAAGATTGTCATTCCGTTTGTAATTTCTTAATTTTTTATTTGCGACCCCATAAAGTACACATATATATTCCAGATCGATATAGATATCGCCATGTACGTGTGTTTGTCTGCATGCATGTTGAAATCAAATTTCAGAATCTCCCAAATTACATACATGACTGATAAACAAAAACACGACTACTTTCATTTTTATATACTTTAAATCTATATCTGGATTACCATAGAAATTCGGACCGACAACAGGATCGGGAAAAAGATTTTAACCGAATTTAAAAAATAAAAAAAATTGTTTTATCTAAATACGTTTATCTTTACCAAAAATTAGTTTTCAACAAAAAAAATTTTCAACATAAAATTTGTTTAACCCTTTCACAAATCACATCTGTATTTAAAATTTTCTAATTCTTATTAAAACGTAATTTTTAATGATTTCTAATTTGAAATTCACCTATAGGGAATAATAATTAATTAATAAAATTATTATCAAAAATTAGTCGTAAATTTTTGCAATGGGTCGATTGTTATCTGACTTCATTACTCTTACATTAACAATTCATAAATTGTGTATATGAATGTCTTCAATAAACACGATCATTATCATTTCAAAATTGATATGAACAATTGTTATCAATGCCCTACATTTTTTTTTATTGTTGTTGTTGAGAAGTAGAAATAAAAATATGTATACAAATTTAAAACATACCCTTGCCTTAGTACTATCACGTTCAAGATCTTTATATTTTTTTGCCAAATCCGTATAACGACATCGATATTTATGATATCGATCCAATGACTTGCGATAAGCATCAAATAGTTGCTCTTTTGTTATGACATCTAATTTGGCAGCGGTTGAAGCTGTATCGCCCATTTCACTGCCCGATTCATCCAAATCGGATTGAAGATGATATACCTACAGTAAAAGAGAAAAGATTAATGCCAAATTTATACAACTAAACTATTTGCACTTATTTTAAATAATTTGTTTTAATTCAGTTAACACTTACAGAACCGGCATCCCATGATGGTAAACGAAATGAAATATCACTAGCCATTGAAGAATTTGATAATTTACGAGTCCTGGGTATAGCACCGGTTCCATTATTAATACTCTGAGTTGATGAATTGCGAGCACGTACAGCACCGGCTGACAATTTCAATGGTTTATTAGGCGAATTCTGTGGAGTGTCTATAAGAAATACACACATATTTACAATAATTAAATTAATATTTCCCACACATACACACTCACCTTCTTCGGTAATACTGAAAAAATTTTCATTTGTAGCATTTGTGGTGGTAGTAGATTCGGAACCACTGGGTGTACTTGTAGAAGAAGAGACTGCAGCCTAAAAACAACAAGAAAAAAACAATAAACATATTTCTGTGTGTTACAATTAATTTTCGTTTTTTGCAAATTATATTTTTAGCTTTTGTTCCCGTTTTATAAATTTTACTTTGCAAACAAGTGCCTTAAATACTTTTTAAGGGAATTTTGGGATTATGAAGTATTTTTTATCTTGTTTTTTTTTTCAACGACATTATTTATCTTAATCATTATGTTCGATATTTTTTTGGTTTCTCATTACCTGGGCTGCAGTAGCAAATTGTTGAAATTTTGAGGGTGAAGCCTTAACTTCTTCGATTAATTTATTTTTTAAATTTGCAAACATTTTAGTTTTTTACACTCTGCTGCTAATAAAAATAACAAAAATTTAATTATTCGCTTTAAGATCTATAAAAATTATTTGTTTTTTCCTCTTAACTACATCGATACGTGTAAAATTTTCACTTAAAGAAAAAAATTTGACAGGTCTTTATTTTTTAACCAGTTTTCTTTTGTTATTCCATTCGTAAATTAGTATTGCCATATGTTAAATACAATGTGTTGTTGTAGAGGGGGTACCAAAAGTTATTAAAATTTTCCCACAGATTATATCGATTATACATCCCGATTTTTATGCTGAAATCGATTTCTGACAACGATTAACCAATATATATGAAAATAAAAGTACGGGGAAATACAAGTAGAATCTAAAAAATCACGTATACTTAAAGAAAATAACACCCCGAGCAAAATTGTTCCTTTCGTAAAAAATTTGTTAATTATTTGTTAATCCGTTTTAAAAGAAATTTTTTTTCAAAAATTAAACAAAAGTGCAATATTTTTCTGTGCCGAATCTTAAATCCCCTTCACTAAAGTATACTGTAAGGTAAATATCAAAAAATTTGTTTGGTTAAAAAAATGTTTGTAGAAAAAAATATTTAGGTGAACAACATTTGTTAAAATATTTTTTGGTCAAAACTAATTTTTTTGAAAAGAACAAAATTTGGAAAAAAAAAATCGAAATTACAAACGGAATGACAAACTTATATATACCCTTAAAATTTATGGGAAGGATATAAATATTAAGGAAAATACATTTTCAGGAATTTGAATGAATTCGCCTTGACTTTCATCATGTTAACTGCTTCGCCTGTGTATTTTGCCAGATTTAATTCATCCTTATATTTATGAATTCTAATTTAATAATTTATATACTTTTGTTTATCAAAATTATGAAAAAGATCAAAAAATAAGTATTTTTAAAAAAGAAATTGGAAATTTTGTTATGGCAACGTTGTTTTTTGATATCGCTTTGGATGTGGATGTAAAACCGCTTTATAAAACATTTTCCCTCGCTGAATTTTTATTAAAAATCGCTAAATTTGAAAATAATATCCATAGATTACCAACACTGCTGCCGCCTCGCTTTTAGAAAACGTTTTCTCAATTGTGTGCTAGTGATTTTTTTATAATTTATTAATTATTTTCATTTAAAAAACAAAATAATTGTCGTTAAAATATAAAATAGATTAAAATACATCATGTGAGTATAACATTTTATAAGGAAAAGTGTTTTTTATGAGCTAAATTCGTGTTGTAAAATTTTCAAGAAAAGTGATGTATGCTTTGTCGGCAAAAGAAAAAAATTGTGTGTCTCGACGCCGCAAAATAAAAAGTCGCATTTTGAGACTTCTACGAGAAAGTGATTGGGAAAAATTCGTTCGTTTTTTTTTTTTTTTTTTTTTTGTTTAATGTAATATTTGTTTTTTCAGACTACTGTATGATTAGAGGTGGCGAATTTTTTATAAAATGTCTATACCTCCATATATGATACCGCCCAATGCTTGGGCGGCTCAAATTATGGCTCAGCAGCAAGCGCAAGCTTACGCTGCTGCAGCCCAAGCCCAACAAGCACAGATGCATGCTCATCAAATGGCCAATCAAATACAGCAAATACCTCCTCCCGGAGCACCTCTACCGCCTCCACCTCAACAAGTAGGGCTACCGCCGCAAGCACTTCAGTCTCAATTAGGACAAATTCCTACTCCCAAACCGGATATGCCGGAGGAAAAACTGCAAGAAAAGGCCATGAAATGGCAGCAATTACAATCAAAGCGTTTTGCCGACAAGCGTAAATTTGGCTTTGTCGATGCCCAAAAAGAAGATATGCCTCCTGAACATATACGTAAAATTATACGCGACCACGGTGATATGACATCGCGTAAATACCGACATGACAAGCGTGTCTACTTGGGTGCTTTGAAGTACATGCCTCATGCAGTACTGAAACTTTTGGAAAATATGCCCATGCCCTGGGAACAAATAAGAGATGTGCAAGTTCTTTACCATATAACTGGCGCCATAACCTTTGTCAATGAGATACCATGGGTAATAGAACCCGTTTATATAGCCCAATGGGGTACCATGTGGATTATGATGCGTCGTGAAAAACGTGATCGTCGTCATTTTAAACGTATGCGTTTTCCTCCGTTCGATGATGAAGAACCTCCTCTAGACTATGCCGACAATGTGCTAGATGTTGAGCCTTTAGAAGCCATACAAATTGAATTGGATCAAGACGAAGATGGTTCGGTCCACAAGTGGTTCTATGACCATCGCCCTCTTGTTGGTACACCGTACGTGAATGGTTCTACTTATCGTAAATGGAATTTGACCCTACCCCAGCTGGCCACCTTATATCGTTTGGCCAATCAGTTGCTTACTGATTTGGTGGATGATAATTTCTTTTATCTCTTTGATCCAAAAAGTTTCTTTACTGCTAAAGCTTTAAATATGGCCATACCTGGCGGTCCGAAATTTGAACCTTTAATAAAGGATCATAATGTTGGGTAAGTTTTTGTAGATTTGGATTTTCCAAAGTTGTATTTAATTCTTTCATTTATGTTTATTTCAGAGATGAAGATTGGAATGAGTTTAATGACATTAACAAAGTTATTATACGTCAACCTATACGTACAGAATACAGGATTGCATTCCCTTATCTTTACAATAACATGCCCCATTTCGTGCACCTTTCATGGTAAGATTTTATTTCATAAATTGCATTTACATAATTTTTTTCAATTCCATCACTTAAAAACGAAATCAAAATTTTGAAGATTCATTTTGATTACTTTAAAATAAAAGTGAAATATTAAAACAAACCTTATAAGAAATATTACTACTACCATTTAATTATTACAACATTAAACAATTTTAATTTGAAGGTGATTTGTTAACGCAAGTATTCAATTGAAAAGCCATTCATTTTATGCTGCTGGACAAATCGAACATTTTATAAAAGCAACTATTCACTTATGGAAAACTATATATATTTTAAAAATAACCAAAAGTATACTGCTACGACGGTAGTAAGTTCAAATCGGACGTCAAAATATGAGTGTAGAAAGACAAATACAGAAGTCGTTGAAATAAATATGTATAGTATTATCTTAAAGTATACTTTGGCGGGTGTGCCGAATCTCATAATCAATTTTTAATTTTATAAAAGGCTTATAAAACAAAATTTCTATAAAAAATAAGGCCTTTCATATTTACATGAACCATATAAAGCCTTAAGGGATCGTTTATGTAAATGTAGAATTAATAAAAAAAAAATGGCCTTTTTCGGTTGGATTAAAATTGTATTGCATATATGGAATAATAAATAAATAATTTATATATAGAATTGGATTTCTATAAACACACTCAAAAGTAACCACACCTTACATTTGCAGGTATCATACACCCAACGTTGTATATATCAAAACAGAAGATCCTGATTTGCCAGCCTTCTATTTTGATCCTTTAATCAATCCCATTTCGCATCGCCATGCTAATGTCACAAAAATACCAGAACCATTGCCCGATGACGATGAAGATTTTTCGCTGCCAGAAGAAGTCCAGCCATTTTTGCAAGACACTCCCTTGTATACGGATAATACAGCTAATGGTATTTCATTGTTGTGGGCGCCAAGACCTTTTAACTTAAGATCTGGACGTTGTAGACGAGCTATTGATATACCCTTGGTGAAATGTTGGTATAAAGAACATTGTCCTCCTGGACATCCTGTAAAAGTACGTGTCAGTTATCAAAAACTATTGAAATATTATGTTTTGAATGCTTTAAAACATCGTCGACCAAAACCCCAACGAAAGAGGTAGGTTTTTAAAAGAGAATTTGCGTATGAAATCAATATTATATAGATTTCTTTATTTTCTTTCTATAATACAGATATCTCTTCCGTTCCTTCAAGTCTACAAAATTCTTCCAAACTACTACTCTAGATTGGGTAGAGGCTGGCTTACAAGTCTGCCGTCAGGGCTACAATATGTTGAATCTTTTGATTCATCGTAAAAACTTGAATTATCTGCATTTGGATTATAACTTCAATTTGAAACCAGTCAAGACATTGACCACCAAAGAACGTAAAAAGTCCAGATTTGGTAATGGTAAGTAAAGTTGGCAAAAAAAAATTGTCAATTTGCAATTTTTTAATTATCACTTTGCATGCCTTTTTTTAGCTTTCCATTTGTGTCGTGAAATTTTACGTCTTACGAAATTGATTATTGACTCTCATGTTCAATATCGATTGAACAATGTCGATGCCTTCCAGCTGGCTGATGGTCTACAATATATATTTGCCCATGTGGGTCAATTGACGGGCATGTATCGTTACAAGTACAAGCTTATGAGACAAATTAGAATGTGCAAAGATTTGAAGCATTTGATCTACTATCGTTTCAACACGGTAATTGAATTTATACGAATTTTAATTTAAAAATCCGAAATTTTGAATGTTCTGTTCTTTTTATTTATTTTCAGGGTCCTGTGGGTAAAGGTCCGGGTTGTGGCTTCTGGGCTCCTGGTTGGCGTGTTTGGCTTTTCTTTATGCGTGGCATTACTCCCCTTTTGGAGCGTTGGTTGGGCAACTTACTTTCCCGTCAATTCGAGGGTCGTCACTCAAAGGGTGTTGCCAAAACAGTAACCAAACAGCGTGTTGAATCACATTTCGATTTGGAATTGCGTGCATCCGTTATGCATGACATTGTCGATATGATGCCCGAGGGTATAAAACAAAACAAGGCCAGAACTATATTACAACATTTATCTGAAGCTTGGCGTTGTTGGAAAGCCAATATCCCCTGGAAAGTACCTGGCCTGCCCATACCCATAGAAAATATGATCTTACGATATGTCAAAATGAAGGCTGATTGGTGGACCAATACAGCTCACTATAATCGCGAACGTATACGTCGTGGTGCTACAGTCGATAAAACTGTATGCAAAAAGAATTTGGGACGCTTAACACGTCTCTATCTGAAGGCAGAACAGGAACGCCAACATAACTATTTAAAGGATGGTCCCTATATATCACCCGAAGAGGCGGTAGCTATTTATACCACCACGGTACATTGGTTAGAATCGCGTAGATTTGGTCCCATACCCTTCCCTCCTCTGTCCTACAAACATGACACAAAACTTTTGATTTTAGCATTAGAACGTCTTAAAGAAGCCTATAGTGTCAAGTCACGTTTAAATCAAAGTCAACGTGAAGAATTAGGTCTAATCGAACAGGCCTACGATAATCCGCATGAAGCTCTATCACGTATAAAAAGACATTTGCTTACACAAAGAGCTTTCAAAGAAGTTGGCATTGAATTTATGGATCTTTATAGCCATCTAATACCCGTGTATGATGTTGAACCTCTGGAAAAGATCACCGATGCCTATTTAGATCAATATCTATGGTACGAAGCCGATAAGAGACGTTTATTCCCGCCATGGATTAAGCCAAGTGATACAGAACCACCACCACTATTGGCTTATAAATGGTGTCAAGGTGAGTACTATTTCTTAATGAGAGTATTTTTAAGTGAGATTGTGCTTATAAAAAAACTATGCCTTATCTTCGTGTGATTTGAAGCAAGGTGATTTGTATATGAAATCCCCTTGTTGCAAACCTCACGCTAATGGGGTATTGAAAACAACAGTTGAAGTAAATGTTTATTTTAAACATAAAACAAGTATGCATTCTATATTCCGCTGTGCTGACTCTTATATACCAAAGTGTACTTAAAGATAAATATTAAAAACAATTTTTAGTGAAATAAAAAATTGGTGAAAAAAGAATTTTGGAATGTTGGACTATAGTGGATATATTGATGTATCAAATAAAGTTATCAATATTCGTTTTTCTTTTTTTATTTTCTCCAAGGCATAAATAACCTGCAAGACGTCTGGGATGTCAGTGAAGGGGAGTGCAATGTTTTATTGGAAAGTCGTTTTGAGAAACTTTATGAAAAAATCGATTTAACTCTACTCAATCGTTTGTTGCGTCTTATTGTCGATCATAATATTGCCGATTATATGACGGCCAAAAACAATGTTGTCATCAATTACAAGGACATGAATCATACGAACAGTTATGGCATTATACGAGGTCTACAATTCTCATCGTTTATTACACAATACTACGGTTTAGTTTTGGATCTGCTGGTGCTCGGTTTGCATAGGGCTAGTGAAATGGCTGGACCACCACAAATGCCAAATGATTTCCTAACTTTCCAAGATACCCCCACAGAAACAGCTCATCCAATACGTTTGTATTGTCGTTATGTCGATCGTGTTCACTTGTTCTTTAGATTTAGTGCCGAAGAAGCTAGAGACTTGATACAACGTTATTTGACCGAACATCCAGATCCGAATAATGAAAATATCGTGGGTTATAATAATAAAAAATGTTGGCCACGAGATGCGCGTATGCGTTTAATGAAACACGATGTTAATTTGTGAGTTTTCTTTTTATTTCTTTTTAATTTATTGAAATGTTTTAAATATTAATTTATTTTTTTTATTTTTAAGGGGTCGTGCTGTTTTCTGGGATATTAAAAATCGTTTACCCCGCTCTGTTACTACCATTAATTGGGAAAGTACTTTTGTCTCTGTTTATTCTAAAGACAATCCAAATCTCTTGTTTAACATGTGTGGTTTTGAGTGCCGTATTTTACCAAAGGTTCGAGAATTTTTAAAATTAGTTGTAAGGACTTTTAATTTTTTTTTTTTTTTTTTTGTTTTGCATTTTTTAGTGTCGCACCCAAAATGAAGAATTTACACATCGTGATGGTGTTTGGAATCTACAAAATGAGGTGACAAAAGAACGTACCGCCCAATGTTTCTTACGTGTCGATGATGAGTCCTTGGGTCGTTTCCATAATCGTGTTAGGCAAATTTTAATGGCTTCTGGTTCTACGACTTTCACTAAGGTAATTGGTATTTTATTTGGTTATCTGTTGAAATGATTTTTATATACATACAATATTATTGTTTCTTTTCAGATTGTTAACAAGTGGAATACTGCGCTAATTGGTTTAATGACTTATTTCCGCGAGGCTGTCGTCAACACTCAAGAACTTTTGGATCTTTTGGTTAAATGTGAAAATAAGATACAAACCCGTATAAAGATTGGTTTGAACTCTAAAATGCCTTCTCGTTTCCCGCCGGTGGTGTTTTACACACCCAAAGAATTGGGTGGTTTAGGCATGTTGAGTATGGGTCATGTTTTGATACCCCAGTCCGATTTGAGATGGTCCAAACAAACTGATGTGGGCATTACACATTTTAGATCTGGTAAGTCCATATTTTATAAAATTTAAACTTTTCTCTTTTGCCTAATAATCAATTTCTGTGAATTTATTGAAACTAAATAGAAAATTACCACGTATTGCTATCAATTTACTATAATAATTTATATATTCCAATTAGGGTTCCTAATTTCCCGGGAAATATTAAAACTATTTTTAGCAATTGCTAAAAAACAACGACAAATTTTGAAAATTCCCCAAAAACAATTAGGGTTTAGGAACCTTAATTCCTCTGCAATTATTTTTTGACAAAATTATATTAACTATTAAACATCGACTTTATGTTAATGAAAACTTCTACTGTTTCTACTTTTCAGGTATGTCTCATGACGAGGATCAATTGATTCCAAATCTTTATCGTTACATACAACCCTGGGAGAGTGAATTCATCGACTCTCAACGTGTATGGGCTGAATATGCGCTGAAACGTCAAGAGGCTAGTACACAAAACAGACGTTTAACTCTAGAGGACTTGGAAGATTCATGGGATCGCGGTATACCCCGTATAAATACACTTTTCCAAAAAGATCGCCATACATTGGCATACGACAAAGGTTGGCGTATACGAACGGAATTCAAACAATATCAAGTGCTCAAACAAAATCCCTTCTGGTGGACACATCAGCGACACGATGGTAAATTATGGAATTTGAATAATTATCGCACGGATATGATACAGGCCTTGGGAGGTGTTGAGGGTATTTTGGAGCACACCCTCTTTAAGGGTACTTACTTCCCTACTTGGGAAGGTCTTTTCTGGGAAAAAGCTTCTGGTTTTGAAGAGTCCATGAAATATAAGAAATTGACCAACGCTCAGCGTTCAGGTTTAAATCAAATTCCTAATCGTCGTTTTACATTGTGGTGGTCACCCACCATTAATAGAGCCAACGTGTATGTGGGTTTCCAAGTGCAACTGGATTTAACGGGTATTTTCATGCACGGTAAGATACCCACATTGAAAATTTCCCTAATTCAGATTTTCAGAGCCCATTTATGGCAAAAAATACACGAATCTATTGTTATGGATTTGTGCCAGGTCTTCGATCAAGAGCTGGATGCTTTGGAAATTGAAACCGTTCAAAAGGAGACTATACATCCGCGTAAATCATACAAAATGAACTCATCTTGTGCAGATATTTTGCTTTTCCCCGCCTACAAATGGAATGTTTCGCGACCTTCGTTGCTGGCCGACACTAAAGACACCATGGACAACACTACCACCCAGAAATACTGGTTGGACATACAACTGCGTTGGGGTGATTACGATTCACACGATGTTGAACGTTATGCCAGAGCGAAATTCTTGGATTACACCACCGACAATATGTCCATCTATCCCTCACCAACGGGTGTGCTTATAGCCATCGATTTGGCCTATAATTTGCATTCGGCTTATGGCAACTGGTTCCCAGGTTGCAAGACTCTCATACAACAAGCCATGGCCAAGATAATGAAAGCTAATCCCGCCCTGTATGTATTAAGAGAACGTATACGCAAGGCTTTGCAATTATACTCTTCCGAGCCTACGGAACCCTACTTGAGTTCTCAAAATTATGGTGAATTGTTCTCCAATCAGATCATTTGGTTTGTGGACGATACAAATGTGTATCGTGTCACTATTCACAAGACATTTGAGGGTAATTTAACCACCAAACCCATAAACGGTGCAATTTTCATTTTCAATCCTCGTACGGGTCAACTGTTTTTGAAGATTATTCACACTTCGGTGTGGGCAGGCCAGAAACGTTTGGGTCAGTTGGCCAAATGGAAAACTGCTGAAGAAGTTGCAGCCCTCATTCGTTCGTTGCCCGTTGAAGAACAACCTAAGCAAATTATCGTCACCCGTAAGGGTATGTTGGATCCTTTGGAAGTACATTTATTGGATTTCCCTAATATCGTCATTAAGGGTTCCGAACTGCAATTACCATTTCAGGCTTGTTTGAAAGTTGAAAAGTTTGGTGATTTAATTCTCAAAGCCACCGAACCTCAAATGGTGCTGTTCAATTTGTACGACGATTGGCTCAAGACTATATCCTCCTATACAGCATTCAGTCGTTTGATATTGATTCTCCGGGCATTACATGTGAATACCGAAAGAACGAAAATCATACTTAAACCCGATAAGACCACTATCACCGAGGCCCATCACATTTGGCCAACATTAACGGACGAAGAATGGATTAAAGTTGAAGTACAATTGAAGGATTTGATTTTGGCTGATTATGGCAAGAAGAATAACGTCAATGTAGCCTCACTAACGCAGTCGGAAATTCGTGACATTATTTTGGGTATGGAAATTAGTGCACCCTCAGCCCAGAGACAGCAAATAGCAGAAATTGAAAAGCAAACAAAGGAACAAAATCAATTGACAGCCACCACCACAAGGACAACCAATAAACATGGTGATGAAATCATCACCTCGACCACCTCAAATTATGAAACGCAAACCTTTAGCTCGAAAACTGAATGGCGCGTCAGAGCCATATCGGCTACAAATCTTCACCTTCGAACAAATCACATCTATGTCAGCTCAGATGACATTAAAGAAACCGGCTACACCTATATATTGCCCAAAAATATTCTCAAGAAGTTTGTAACCATCTCGGATTTAAGAGCTCAAATTGCTGGCTATTTATATGGTGTAAGTCCTCCAGATAATCCTCAGGTCAAGGAAATTCGTTGTATTGTTATGCCACCCCAATGGGGTACACATCAGACCATTAATCTACCCAATAGCCTGCCCACTCATCAATACCTAAAGGATATGGAACCTTTAGGCTGGATTCATACACAACCCAATGAATTACCTCAACTATCACCGCAAGACATTACCACACATGCGAAAGTAATGCAAGAAAATTCCACCTGGGACGGTGAGAAAACCATCATCATAACTTGCTCCTTTACACCTGGTTCGTGCTCTCTGACCGCCTATAAATTGACACCATCCGGCTTTGAATGGGGCTCTAAGAATACCGACAAGGGTAATAATCCCAAGGGTTATCTACCATCCCATTACGAAAGAGTACAAATGCTGTTGTCCAACAAATTCCTCGGCTTCTTTATGGTCCCCTCCCAGGGCAGCTGGAATTACAATTTCATGGGTGTTCGCCATGATCCCAACATGAAATACGATTTGCAATTAGCAAACCCTAAAGAATTCTATCATGAAATTCATCGTCCCTCACATTTCTTACTATTCGCCAACTTGGAGGATGGTGGTGATGCTTCAGGAGCTGATCGTGAAGATGTATATGCCTAAAAATTTTAATTTCGTTTAGTTTAGTTCTTGTGTTTTTCTAACATTGAATATACATAGATTTAGTGCATAAAAAAATTTATAATTAAGAATTTTAGTTTTAAACATGTTTATTTTTATTATAAATTAAAAAAAAATTGCAAAGAAAAATAAACTAAAAAAAGTAATATCACTTTAATTTGAAATTAAAATTACCCTTTAGTCAAGTGGTTTAAAATTTATTAAGACTTTTGAATATTTTCATTCAATAAATTGCAAATATTTTATTATTAAAAATAATGTCGATTGCTGCTTTATTTCAAGGGGTTTTAATTTTTAGGAGCGATAGTTTGTGGTGTGGGCTTCGAGAGGTTGTTGGACCTTCAATTACTTGTTTGATGATTTCTAGGTAAGCTAAACGATGTCAAAGTGGATTCGATCCGATGATGTTTATTTAGAGTTAAATTTTTAGAAAATGGTTAATTTTCAAACAATATTTACAAAAATCCGATTTTTTAAACATTTTAAATTTACAGTGGGATTTATTGGTTGTCATTCATTAAACTGTTTCATTATTAATAATTTAAAAAAAAACACACAATTATAATTCTGTCGATATGAAACGAATCTAACATTTCTTCTCAAATAACAGTTTTTTTATAAGACCTTGTAATAAGTCTTATTTATACATTTTATAAAAGTACACTTGTTACGAAATTGCTTATCAATTTGAATTTAACGGGTTGTAACGACTGATAGCAACATTCATCATGTTTATCAACATTTCCATCGGTAGAAACATGTACTTATAAGTAATGTTAATAATACGCTGTTATGAACATTGTTTATGAGTGTGACAACATTAACTGTGAATAAGCTGTGCTTTTAAACTGGCTGTTCATTGTGGAAATATAACATTCGAGTGTTTCCGCCAGATAATACTGGAAATTGCTAGAAGATGCCACTGGTGTATATAAATAGTAACAGCGAGTTGCTGAAGAAGTCAGTATCCTAATCAATGCTTGAGTTAACTTCAAACCGTATTACCAGTGTGTAATATATGTGTATTAAATTGTTGTGTAAATTTGAATAAATAAAGAGTTGTTACAATTTGTATACTACGAGGGTGGGTCAAAAGATCCCTGCCTTTTTGAATGAAGCACTGGTTTATGGATAAACAAATTATTTCATTTTTCAACATAGTTCTATGCCCGGTATCCTTTTCAAAAAATAAGATTTGTCGTGGACATCAAAATAGGTATTGATAATTTCATCGTTGGAGTCAAATCTCTTTCCGCCATGACATTTCTTCAGGTTTGGAAACAAGAAATATTCACTCGAATTCATGGATTGTTGTCATGGAAACTGCACATGTCTGTACACTTTTGTGCACCCGATTGTGAGCAAACGCATCGTGCGGAAAGCTTTCTCTTACCCTAGTGATCATTCAAAATTGAAACCACTTAGCCATGTGAGATGCCTATGGCTTCCACAACAACCACACTTTGACCCGATCGTTCAACACCATATCGTGATTTTGTTCAATTGTCTACTGGGCCTCTAGAACGTTCGGCATCTTCCGTGCTTATACGACCAACGAAATTCATTGAAATTGATGGTGCAGAGTTCCCGTAGTATTTATCAAGCTTAGCCTATATTTCCACGAAATTCAGTTTTTTCCAATTTCTCCTAAAGTCACGAGGTAGTCTGCTATCAATGGCTGTCAAACACAAACTAAATGACTCAGCTTGTTCAAATTTTGGCAGGAGTCAATATGCCTGTTGACAGGAGCAGTTTTGCCCTTTCAGCTAAGAGCCTGGAAATTCAAAAAGTCGCGGACTTATTGACCCACTCTCGTACTTGTCGTTTTTATTTGCAATTTAAAAGAATCCAGTTTATTTTAAAGAAATAAACCACCAAAAACCTAAATAAGTTGTGATATTACTGCTAAAATTATATTCGATATTTTTTAATTTATATAAAATTTATTTAATCTAATTCAGTTCATTATTATGAAGTGCATGATAGCAATTGTTTGCATCAGGATCATGTTTGTTATAAAACAATATGAAGGAATTTGGACGAGATATACTATGTATATAAGAAAAAAAATTATGATTACTTAGATTTTTTCACCTAAATTTATTTTCATAAGTTATTTCACCAAAAATTTTTTTTTATAAAAATTTGTTTTCACCAAAATTTTTTTCCAATATTTAATCTTATAGTTAGTGAAGGATATATAAGATTCGGCACAGCTTGTTTGACATTTGATTTACACACTCAATGTGGTTCATTTTAATACCTTGTATTTATACTGGATAGTTTAATTACCTTAAATCCTGGGATCTCCTCTAAAATTTTTGTAAATGTTGTATTGATATTAATTAAATAAATGTCTTCATTAGTTTTTAATCAGGTCAGCAGTTTGTACTTTAATATAAGTAGTAACCAAAATAGAATCTGCCTTCTTGTTTATTGATAAAATATAAAACTTATTTTATCACCATAACAACTTTAAACTTAGAAAATATTTTTTACTAAGTTATTTATCATGCGAAAAACAAACAATCATTTATTTTATTCTTTTTATTAAACTTAAAAAAAGGAGATTTATAAAAATATTTATTTTTAAAGGACATTTTAAATTTGATTAAATAAATGTATTAGTATATAAAAAAAATTACTAAGAGCACTTCCACAGCAATATAGCTAAATTACCGGCAAAAAATAAATATAAAATATTTTTAGTCTCAAAAGTTATTTCAAAACCGAAACCTTCACCCACTACCACATGCCAATAAATGCCGAATTTTTTATCCATTGTTTCTTTAATAACCCGGGCAGCTTGCTAAAATAACGAAAACAGTATGTAATTTATAAAATTTTGTTTAAATATAAAAACTGACCTCATAATTGGAGGAATATTTCTCACAAGCCGTTATGCTTAATTCAATAGCTTCGGTGCGCATTTCCTCATTCATATCTGAATGCTTTTAAGGATTAAAAAACATTTATTGGATTTTTGTTTTAGTTTTTAAATATTTTTGTGGATTTTTACCTTAACTAAAGGATAAACATGTATAATTTTCTTATCGGCTTCTTTTTCCGGATTGCCGCCATCATCTGCCATTTTATTTTCAGGTTAGCTCTATAAATTCTATTTTGATCTTAAATATTTGAATATTTTTTCAAAATTTATTTATTTTTATTTAGACTTTTATGTTTTTGTTTCTTTTTCTCCAGTGTTTATAAAACTTGTATTTATTTCTGGGTTCACAACTCATTAATGACTTCTTCTTAGAAACTAAAGAGCTTCTTGACTCCCCTTGTTGGCCGTAATATCCTTTAGTCATTTGTTTTTTTTTTTTATTTGAAAAAGAAAACCACTTGTGAGGTAAAGAGAAACGCATGCGCCAAGTTTCACCCACAATGGTTAACATTTTTCACAAATTTCTATATGGGTGTTTCAATAAAATCAATAAGAAATTATTGAGCACATTAATTTTAAATACATATTTCTAGTGAAGTTTATATGTTATTCCGTTTGCAATTCCCACATAATTAATTTCCGACACCATAAAGTTTTTCCATATCTGTATCGTTATCGATAGCGGATTCGATACAGCCATGTACGTCTGTCTGAAATCAACTTTCCAAAGACCACAAAAAACACTGACATCAATGTATCGGATATAGTCCTGGTTCGGTTGCTATTCAAAATAAGGAAAATTGGACCATAAATGGCTGATATATAGAAACAAAAAACCACGATTACCCCGATTTTTTTATATATAGACAATTCTTAGCAACCTTCAAGGAGTTGTTGTATTTGTGCGAAGAAAGGACGCAATTTCGCAAGAGTTAAAAACGGTGACTTGGATTACTCCATTGTGTATGTATGTGAAACTACATATACATACAGTGCACTCGCATTAATATGAACACTTTTTTACTTCCTTGGCTACTCTAAAATACGACCTTAGTGCAAAACCTTTAAAATATGAACAGCTCATTTTTAGCTTTTAACGGATTTAATCTAACTAAACAGATTTGAAATAAAAATCAACAGGATAGTGGCTAAATTCTAATTCAACTGCATAATAATTTGGGGATTTCCCTAGCTTTTTGTATGGGAAAAATATTTGTAGATAGGAATTAGATGCCATTCGCAAATTTGAACAATCTTGCAAAAGTGACTGGGTCTGGTTTTAATTAGTTCATATTATCGCGAGTGCACTGTATACAAATAAAATAATACAAAAATATAGTCTCTCCTCGAATTATGGAACTCCCCATATTTATACTCTCTGCTTGTTTATATTGCCGGAAGTATAATTGCACACACATGCACATTTGCAAAAACTTTATACGACTTCCTCCCTTAGACCATAAATTCATTGACAAATTCCAAACAATAGACAAAAACATGTTTTTGTTTTATTGTTGTTGAAAAACATACACTTTTCATCGTCCCCTTAGAGTGATTGCGATAATTTAACAAATCTTTTTTTGCACATGCAGTTAAATCCATCACCATTAATTTTAAGCATTACTGAGTTCATTTATCATGTGAGAAAAACAACAAAATAAAACATTCAACCCTTGTGTTTAAATGTTGGCAATGAAATTAGAGAATATTCAACAATTTCTTGGAATTGGCATCTCAAACCTAAATATGATCAATTAACCCATTTATTTTTAGCAGAAATAAAATTTTTCAAAATTATTTTATGCTTCAAGTATACTTTATGATAAAGATTGATACCAAATTTCAGCCCAAACAAATTGTTTAATGAAAAAAATAAAAAAAAAACAAGTAAGAGAGCTATATTCGGCTGTGCCGAATCTTATATACCCTTCACCAAATTATACTTTAAAATAAAAATTTTAAATATTTTTAGGTAAGCAAAATTAAATTTTTTTTTTCAAAATTGTTTTCAATTTTTTTTCGAAATTGTTTTGTTTAAATTTTTTTCCAATTTTTTTTTTAATTTTTTAAAATTTTTTTTTTTTTAATTTTTAAAAAATTTTTTTTTAAATTTATTAGTGAAAAAAAGTTAAAGAAAAAAAAATTTTTTTGGTAAAAAAAAAATTTGGACCAAATTACTATAGCCTTATATACATTGTTGCAATGGACTTTGAAATATCTATCATTAGATATCCATATTGTCTATATTAATGACTTAGTAATCCAGATATAGATCAAAAATAGACCAAAAATCGAGGTTGTCCCGGTTTTTTCCTTATATCTCAGTCATTTGTGGGCCGATTTTCTCGATTTTAAATTGCGACCGAGCCGGAAGAATTCCCGACATATTGATGTATAAATTATGTTTGTAATTATTTGGGGGCTACGGAAAGTTGATTTCAACATACAGACGGACATGGCTATATCGACTTCGCTATCTATAACGATCTTTGTGGGGTCGCAAATGAAAAATGTAGAAATTACAAACGGAATGACAAAGTTATATATACCCTTGCCACTCATGGTGAAGGGTATAATAAATTTGAATGAAATAAAATAGAATAGATACAAAAATTGACAAAAATCGAGGTAGTCGTTGTATTTTTACATTCATTCGCCGATTATCTCAATTTTAAATAGTAACCGAACCTGGACTACAACTGATATATTGATATATCAATCATGCTTTTAAGTTATTTGTGGTCGGCCAACATTTCAGTTATACTTTTTCAATCAAGAAAAAAATATTTACTTTATCAAATTTGTTTTTTCAATAAAAACGTTGTAAAGTTTTTTTAAATATTTTGTTACATGATAACCCTTATTAAAAATAATACCCATTACTCGAATAAAAAACCAGTAAGTTAGCTATATACGGCTATGCCGAATCTTATACCCTTCAGCAAAGTATAATTTTAAAGATTGAACACCAATTTTTGGTAACAAAAAATTATTGGGTAAAAATTTGTTTTGGTTTGGTGAAAATAAAAATAAATTTCAAACGAAATGACAAACTTATATATACCCATGGTGAATAATTTCTCCGGATTTAAGCTTTTTTTCAAAGTTTTTGTTTATTGTATTTACGAAATTAAGATAATTAAGCGCGACAAACATATGTACTTCATTAAAATAAAATGTTTATCAATTTCATGGTATGAATGAATAACAATAAAAAATCATAAAAAAAAATGTTAAAGATGCATTACATTTAGAAAATTAAAAGGTATTATTTTTATAATAGTCAAATTAAAATTCACTCTTATAAATATGTATGTATTTGAAAAAAAAATAAAAAAATTAATAAAGTGCATAATATAATTTAAAATTCAATCCCAATCTTCTTCTGTGTCATAGTTAACATTACTTGTATTTAAATTGCAGCCGGAAGCTAGATTAGATGCCAGCTCCTCTTCCTCTTCATCATTGAGATTACATTTATATGGTTGAGCTTCCAAATTATATTCGCCGTCGTAGTCCAAATCATCGGAAGTATCTTCTTCATCATATTCGGGTAACACAATAAAATCTCCCTCTATTTTAAAATTGTTGCTCTTTAATATTTCTAACAACTCAGTTTCAGTACCGCCAACACTTTTTGTATACTCCATGAGATTATTCCATGGTAATTGATAAATGCAACGTTCTCTGTTAAAGTATTTTGGTATATTTTTCGCTTGATTTATATAGAAATTAGCTTCGTCTAAAATTTTCTGCTCTTTGGAGCGTTGATCTTTATTATGTGGAAAATCTACAGCGTAAACGACTTTGTACTTGGCTTCCAATGTAATGGGCTTTTTAACTATGTCATAATTCAATGGTTTGTTGATCATATCATTGCGGGCGAAGATAGCTATTTGTGTGGAATAACCAAGTTTTTTATTTTGGGGTGGTGCTTTACCTACACCCATAAATGATACACTATAATTTGAATACGTTTTACATATATCATGAGCCCATGACTGAAACTCTTTACGAGTCCATTCAAATTTATGATCATGATGTCTAAACCCGTTTTCCAACATAGGTCCAAATAGGACATTGAATTCAGAATTTGGCGTGGAGAAAATGGCTAACTTTGGTTGCATGAAACCGAATATATTTTCGGGTACTTTATCCAAAACTTCTTTGTGTAAGTGTTCAATACTATACGATGCGTAATATGGAATAATACATTTTATTAAATTTATTTAGCGCTTATGTTAAAAAAATTTTATCTGCAGATCTATCTATACTTATTGAATATAAACCCTCGATATTTAAGTATATATGTACTTACATTTCAAGCGCTATTACAGCATCTACATCATACAATTGTTCAACAGCATCCGTAATACTACCCTGTAGTACTTCGACACGGAGTGGACTTTCCCGTTTTTTCAAATAGTCAGAAATTAAAGGTATAGCTTTTTGTTGATGAACTTTTAATAGTTCTGCATCTATATCCACCTAAATGATAAATAGATTCAATGTTACAAAGATAGTAGAAGCAAAGCTTTAACAAACTAACCTATGTATCTAATTAGAATTAAATTTTATACCTATATTTTTAAAACACTAACATGTTTTAACTTGTTTAATATCGAGGGAGTATATTCCAAACCCCGTATCTAAGAAAACATAAGTTTCCAGGAGAGCATAAATTCATAAGGAATATTAAATTCAATATTTTACAATAAATTTTTTAGGATGCTATTGAAAATGGATTAGAATATAATGATTTCAGATTAATATGACTTAATTCGAACAGGTAATCTATCGTAATCTATCAAAATGTCACAAAGTTTCTTTTTATTTGTGAAACTAATGAACGGTTTTTTCGGTTTTTCTAGACATGCACGACTGAAGTCTTGATTTTTTTAAAGCAGCGGTTAATTGTATCTGCATCGACATCAATTCCGTAGCATTTTTTGATATATTTTTTTAATTCTTTCGTCCGCTATTCCACTTAAATATTGGTGAAATTTTATTTGTGACACGTTGTCGCTATTCCATCCTATGGATGCATCCACAAATGATACAGATATGCATCACTTGGTTTTAATAATATGACAATAGAAAATGTCAAAACGATTGTGGTTTGGAAAGAGGAACAAATATACACATTGCCTATTGAAAATCGTAACTTTTCTCCTGCTCAGCAAGCCACAACCATTGAAAACTGTTTGTAGAAAGTCAAAATAAACATACGGTTCTATAATACTTTTTTGCCAACGGTCTTTTCAAGGCGAATTTATACAAGGTGGTGGCAGTTCTACAAAAACAACAATTGGTCTTAACAAATGTCAAAAAACAAAAATGAAAAATTAAACAAATATGTATTAAAACTTAATATAGTGTTGATAATTGAATAGTGAGGGCTTTACTTATTTATGTAAAAAATAAATATTTTGTTAATAAGCTTAGAATATGTAGATATTTAAATATAAACAAAAGCTTTGACAACTGTTAGAACCAAAAAGCGAAAAAAAAAAGTTATCAGCTGATTGACTGACTCCACCTTGTATAAATTCGCCTTGGGTCTTTTGTTGCATATCTGTAATAATCTGTGTAAGGCGAATTCATACAAGGTGATGGCAGTTCTACAAAAACAACAATTGGTCTTAACAAATGTCAAAAAACAAAAATGAAAAGTTAAACAAATATGTACTAAAACTTTACTTATTTATGTAAAAAATAAATATATTGTTAAAAAGCTTAGAATATGTATATATTTAAATATAAAAACAAGCTATAAATTCCCCTTGAATCTGTGGATGCATCTTGCTTTAATTTTGTGAAAAAATGTAATGCCATGTTTTTTTTTTATCTGGCTTACATCCAACATGAGTACTCACACACGCCGCGCATTTCTTATGGGACAGATTGGTTTGAAGACCCCCCATTTCTAGCTACGAAAAACTTAATATAAAAAAAAAATAGGTTTGCTGTCAGCCGCAACGGCGGAGTGTTGCCACTTGCTGTTGACCATAAGCAAAAACAGTACTTTTTTACGATGCAAAGTACTAAATTTATTATAGCCTACAAACGATTAACTATTGTATATATAGGGTATGGCAACGCTGATAAAAAATGAAACATTCCAGTTTCGTTTTGTTTCAGTTGTCAGTTCAAGTATTTTCTGTGTGTGTGTATGAAAAGTCGAGTGTGATAGAAGAAAAAATAAAGCCCCAATAAGAGGCTCTAGTTTTTGTAAGTTTCTAGTGGTAAAAGTTGTAAAAATAATTATAAAAACATGTGAATTGTATAAAATAATGCATCTAAATATGTTTTAAATAAAATTTAAAAGAATTGTAAAAATTTTAAAGTCTTTTAATTAAAAGTGAAATGTGGCTGAAATTTTTTCATTGAAAAAAAGAGGAAAGAAAAAATATAGATAGGAAAAAATGTTCATGTTGGAAATGAAACAGAGAATTATAAAGAAAAGATAATTTGAAAAAATGAACATGTGTGTGTGTGTCATTATGTATGTAGAAAAAAGTTAATAGCTGCAGGAAATATTTATAATTAATTTCAAGTCTCGCCGCTTCTATAATTTAAAAAATTAATAAAAAATTTTAGTGATATCAAAAAGCAAACAAATGTATGTAGTTTAAATGAAAAAAATGTATGTGTTTGAACGTGGCTGTCGTGGCAGAGCAGTTTTTTTTTCATTTTCTTGCTCGGTCGGTTTCTTTATACATATGTGTTTTTGTTGTTCTCTTTTGTTTGATTTTTCACATTTTGTTTTTTTTTTGTGTCTATAAAGCGGTATTGTCGGCATGTTTTGCAACCAATTTTCGTTGATCCCCTCTGGTTTTTAAACTTTTTGAGCTGTTATAATTACATATGTACATATATTTATTTGTCATCCCAGTAGATGAATGGTAACAATTTTTTATTGTAACTTTTTTGTTTTCTTTTTAAAATTGTAATGAAATTAATGGCCTATTTCACTAAATGCGAACGAACTTATTTTATATTGTGAATAATTTATAAAAAATAAAATAATTGATTAAAAAATTTAAAAATATATCTATGAAAGTAAAGTTATTAAAATGTGAAAGCCAAACTATTTTAATTTTTTATTTTATAATTAATAATATACAATACATTTTCCTCAACGATTTTTTTCTCATATGTTTTTCTCAATATTACAGTGTTGCACTCCAAGTGCAAATGAAACAAACGGAATTGACCTGTTTTTATATATCAAACACAAAATAAATAATCTGTTCTGATAGGGTGTTATTTAAGGGTGATTTTTTTATATATAAAAATTAAAAATGTTCATTTCTTAAATGCCAAGAATGAATATATTTTTAACTTAATTTTTTCAAAGCCTTTTAAATATTATATTATGACATGCTTTTTTGACCTTGAACTTGGAATGTTTATTATGGTTTTTAGTAGGTATATTTAATTTACTTAACTTTAAATTTAATACATATACGGATATTATTAACTATAGAACTTCCCTGGTTTAATTTTTTATTTTACTGATTATTTGTGCCATTTTGTAAACATTCTTCTTATCTTATGCTCTAGAGCGTTACAAAAAAATTTCCAATAAAACGTTTAGGTAGGTACCTATTAAATAAAAATTTACAACGAGATACATATGAAAAAACATGAAAAATACATCTTCCTCAATATTGTTAATACCTATATATATAGTATATACATACTGAGGACTTCGATATGGAAAAGTACTGAAGCACTTGGTATTTCTTCCCTGAATTACACACACAAATATACGCGTACGACCATGTGTGTCTCGAAAAACATTAAAACAAAATTTAAAGTAACAGTTTAACTAATTTCTGTTTTATGTATTCATTTTCTTTTTATATGCTTTCATCTACTTTGCTCTGCTCAACCTTAAATAACAACAAAACATGGGACGTTTATAAAACACACAAATATCAAAACAACAATAACTATCAAAACAGTCATTTTATATAAAAACAAAAAGTCATAAAACCCCAACAACAAATTTAATAAGTATAAACAAAGTACATTGTCGATATTAATGTTTTAAATGCAAGCAGCGAAATCAAACCTTAAAACAAACAACAACAACAGCGTGTGAGCGAAACTGAGGAAATAATACAAAGATACAAGTAATAAACATCAACAAAAATAAATCTGAAGAAGAAAAAACAACAAACATTATTGTATGTGAGAGGATGAGAATTAATTTAAACAGGAGAAGAAGAAATAGAAATAGAAAATAATAAAGGGAGACAGAAAAATGGCAGTCTTTCATTATTAATTATTAAAAATTTAACAATAACTACCTACGTTCCTGTTTTTTATGAACACAAAACAAATATAAACAAAAATAAAACTAAACATTTATTTATATTTCTTAAGAGACTGATGTGATTGTATGAAGAAACAAACACGGAAATAAACATAAACTTTCAAAACTGATGAAATTACAAATATTTAAAGTGTCACTCCTTATTGCAGCACCATCAATAAATAACAAACGGTTCTAATGTTTTAAAACAAAGAATCCTGAATTTTGAACGGAAATTGCAAATATCCCCACAACACCAACGACGACCATAGGCACAGGCGGCAAAATGGGAAAACGTGTTGTTGTTGAAGGTCATGATAATAACCATGTCAATCAACATGTTACACCAGTGAGTACAGGACAACGTAATGTCCGTAAACGAAAATGTAATTCCAACATTACAAATAGCAAAAATCTACGCATGAATGTTTCCCACAATAATTATTGGCATGAAAATGATGATGAAGATTCGTCATCGAATGATGGCCCGCCATTGGGACTGGTAACAACACCACGCAATACATCTAGCAAGCAAGCTAATAATTCCTCCATACTACTAAGTAACTCCTTAAATGTAAGCCTTACGCAAAATGATAACAATTCAACAATAACTGAATCACCCAAACCTGTCTACACTCTGCGACCTTCGGTGGTCAATGGTACGGTTTTGCATGATTTAACACAAAAACCGTGGCGTTTAGGCCGACCTATTGGTAAGTTGACAAACGCAACAAAAATTTAAAAAACCGAATTTATTTACTTTCAAAAAACAATTCTTTAATTGTTGTTTTCATATGTAAATTTTTGTTAAGATCTTTTGTTTCTCAACTTTTTTTATTTGCAATTAATCAATATTAAAATTAATGTGTTGTTGTTGTTTTGTGTTTTGTTTTTGCAGGCAAAGGTAATTTTGGTGAAATATTTTTAGCATCTGATAACATCAGCATTCCGGTTACAAACGAAAATGCCAAGTTCGTTGTTAAAATTGAGCCACACTCTAATGGGCCACTGTTTGTGGAAATACATTGTCTTATGAACACTGCCAAAAAGGATTGTAAGTATACAAATTTTTAAATTAATATTTTGTAAAATTTGTAAGTATCTTTATGATGAGGCAATCAAAAAATATATGTTAACTAATACACTAAGACCTCGATCTGCGTCGTTTCACATTTTTGTTTAAAGTAAGGCAGTTTGTATGTAGCGGCGTTAATCGAAATCAATCGACTCAAACCGAAAACGACGCAAGTCAAAGTCATAACGACTGAAACCGAAATTAAGACGACGATAACCGAGTTTAGCCGAATTAAGCAAGAGTTCTATATTCGTCTGTGGCGAATCTTAAATACCATTCACCAAAGCATATTTCAAGATAAATATTAAAAACAATTTTTTGTGACTAAAATTTTTGGTGAAAAAAAACAATTAGTGAAAACCATTTTTTGTTGGTGAAAAAATATAGGATTACATTTTTAGAGGCACATCTTTTTATTTTTTGTTAAAAAATGATTTTATTTTAATATTTTGTTGCTCTACCTTTGTTTTTCACAACTTAATTTCATCTGCGACTCGTGGAATCAACCAATTTTTTTACAAACGTCCTTGTCAATGGAAAACCACTCTTCCTGGTTTTTTCCCCACTATTCGTCCTTATTTTTCGGACTGATGTCCTCCAGCTTCCTCTTGAGCACTCCCCAAAGGTTTTCTATTTTCTTAAGGTCCGTCGACTGCGAAGGCAATATATGATATTGAGATGGGAGTTTCAGCAGGACAATGATCTGAAACACACTTCAAAATTGGCAAGGGATTGGTTTGCTGTCAACAAAGTACCTCTTATGGAAAGGCCTTCGCAGTCACCAGATCTTAACCCAATAGAACACCTTTGTGGAGTGCTCAAGAGGAAGCCGGAGGGTTTCAGTCCTATAAATAAGGACGAATTGTGGGAAAAAATCCAGAAAGAGTGGTTTTCCATTGACAAGGACGTTTGTTAAAAAATTGGTTGATTCCATGAGTCGCAGATGCATTTAAGTTGTGAAAAACAAAGGTAGAGCAACAAAATATTAAAATAAAATCATTTTTTAACAAAAAATAAAAAGATGTGCCTCTAAAAATTTAATCCTTTTACGCTTTTCTATTATTTTTTCCAGTAAAAATATTGACTCTTTATATTGTTAGTCAGCATTAGTTAGCATTAAAATATTAAAGAACAGAGGAATGATTATGTTTTTTCTTATGTTGTATGTCTGATAAACAAAACTGCATATAAATTTTTTTTAACAAAACTAAACTTGACTAATATACTAACAAAATTTAAAAAAAAAAACTTTCGTTTCTATTATTTTTTCCAACACTGTAATTTGGACTATAGCGGATATATTGATTATAAATTGCGGCGGAAAGCGAATCGAAGCCAATTGAAATCTCGCAAATTGTAGTTGTATTCATAACGAAACAGTATAATCTTAGAACGGGAATCGTATTCATTAACTTTAAGCTATATACATTTAAACATTTATCCCCATATTCGTAACAAATTTTTAACAGAATTTCCATACAAATTTAGTTTTATAAACCTTTTATAAATTTAAAAATTGATTATGAATTCGACCTTTAAAATAAAATTTATACACCATAATAATATATTAAAAAAAAATATATATATATTGTTTCTCATTTTTCCCAGGCACCATTAAAGATGAAGAAATTACTGGAACTGAAAAACATGAAAAAACTGCATCTGCTTGTAATAATATACCTATTGGGGAACCCTCGGGCATACCGGATTATATAGCTTCCGGTTCGCATTATTTTGGTAATGCACGATATCGTTTTCTGGTTTTACCTCGTTTTGATCGCGATTTGCATTCATTAATAAAAAAATGTCGAGTGCATCAAAGATCGGTATTAACACTGGCTATAAACATCATAAATGTTTTGGAAAACTTGCACGACAAGGGCTACTGTCACAATGACGTGAAAGCTCAAAATCTTATGATATCGAAATGTAAATATTTGAGACAACAAAATAAGACAACAACTTCTTCGACGAACTATACGAATAGTAGTGGAGTTGGTGTCGTTGCTGCTAGCGGCAAACAACAGCGCATTAAATCGTCGACAAAATATGATGATCATTATGATGAGAAACAACAAACCACTGACAGTGGAAATAGTTCGGAACAGGAAGCGAATGATGATGACGATGAAGATTTTGTTGTCAAGCGCAAAGTTTATAATAGCAAGGATATTGATCGCGACTATGAACAAGAAGAGGATGAATCTCCACCAGAAGATGATGAAGATGAGGATGAGGACTTCGATGATGGCGACACCACAAATAGCATGGATAGCAACAGTATGGATACGTATCATACACCTTTAAATAAAAATAAACGTCTTAACGAGAAAAAGGCATCTACGCGTAATATTGTACAATATAGTGGCTCAAATCCCGTGAGGTCGTGTCGTCGTGAAAAACCAAATTCCATATATGATGAAATGGTTAAATCTCATTACTTGCGTCCTACCAAACGCATCAGTTACTCGGAATTCTTTAACGAGGACGGTGTCTCAGTGAAGAGTCACGGACATAGTGGTGGTAATACTAATTCATCTAGTGATATGCATTCCAACTCCTCGGACGATGAGTCCGAAGATTTTGTGCCTCTCTCAATACGTCGCAGCATTAAGTCATCGGCTAAAAAATCATACACCACAAATATGGGATCACGACGATTAACTAGACGTCAGGAAAAACTTCTGGGCATCACGGCCAATGATTACGAAGATAATAAACATAAATTCAAAACTGAAAAGAACAATTCTCAAAATATCCCACAGCATGAACAAGAATGGATTGAAATAAATGAAGAACGCATTTTCCTCATAGATTACGGCTTAGCTTCCAAGTTCATTGACAATGGCGTTCATCGTCCATTCGTTATGGATCAACGGAGAGCCCATGATGGTACTCTCGAATTTACTTCCCGCGATGCTCACATGGGCGCCCATTCAAGGCGCAGTGATATGGAATGCCTAGGGTATAACCTGCTTTTTTGGTCTCAGGGCTACTTGCCCTGGAAGGAGGCGGCCACAAACCAACAACAAGAAAAGGTACATCGTGCCAAGGAATTTCTAATGACCGATGTGCGAGAGCTACTCAGACAAATATATGGTAAACAAGTTCCCAAATATTTGGGCGAATACCTACACTTGGTCGGTCAGTTGGCTTACCACGAACGTCCCGACTACAGCCGCTACAGACGTCTATTCGAAAGGGAATATCAGCAGTTGGGCTATTCACTTACTGATATGCGCTTGCAAATGCATGAAATTCAACGTACTTGTGTACGCGTTAAAGAGGAAATCGAAAATAAAAATGATTTCTTTGAAACAAACAAAAATAACGGTGCCTGCAACATGGTTTTGAACATAATGCAAAATCTTTCTGTGGGCGGTACTCCGTTCCACGAGAGGACACTCTCAAATCGTGTATCGCCCAAGAATCTTCGTTCAAAATCCGATAAAAAGGACACAAAGAAGAAAAAGTTCTCTTGGGCTGAAATTCTGTCTCAAGATCCAGATCAAATAGCTCGGGAACGCGCCGAAAAAGAATTCGATCGAGAAGAGGAATTGAGTGAAGTACAACAGCCGATGGTGAGGCGATATCAAGGTAAACCTACAAATCATATTATTCTAATGCTAGCCCTTTTGGGACGTTCTGTAAGCGAGTATGAAGAAGAAACAACTAAATTGGAAAAAGAATATAAACAAAAACAACATAAAACTGAGGTAATTTGAATGAAAATTTATAAAAAGTTGAATTTTTAATAAAAATAATGTTTTTTTTTTCATTTATTAGAACAAAATGGAGGTAGATGAATGTGATAATAGAAAGTTACCTATTAACGATAATGAAGTTGAGATGGAGCAAGATGGTAATGATGATGATGATAATGATGAAGTTTATCATGAGCAGAATGGTAATGAAGTCGAAACAGACGCAACCGAAACATCTGAACAATATACTCGTCGTAAACCAGCAACGTCAACAACTCAAAAACAGCGAACAAATACAAAGCGTAAAACTAATACAAATTCTAGCAAAACCACGGTTTCCAGAAAGCTGATATTAAAAATACCCAACGTAACTCCACCAGCTGGCAGCAGTGATAATAACACAACATTATCAGCTACACCCGTTTGTGCTAGAACTAGAGGCAAAAGAGCTGCTACCACAATCAAAAAATTAAAATCGCCATCATTGTCTGCATCAAAAACAAAAGCCAAATTGGCAAGGTCAACTAAAAAACGTGGCAGTGCCATAAAAACCATTGGACGCAAGTCATCATCAACAAGCGGAACATCTTCATCATCATCAGCAGCAGCATCAGCCGCGGGCGAAGTTGAACAGCACCAACAAACTTCTAACAGCAACAATAAACGGGAACGTCGAACGAGGCGATGCCTTATAAAGACTGATCTAGCAACACCCGAAAGTCTACAAGAAGATGATTCAAATTCAAATTGTAGTCCTGATGTTTGGAAAATGAGTACTGAGGCAATGTATTCACGCAACTGTAAGAAATGATTTCATCCATATTATATACCTTTTACATTATAATACTATAATTACATATTACAATTATTCCTTTATTCGCATTATTTTGAGGATGAAAAATTTTTGGGTTAATTAAATATCTGCTGTAATGTGAACAAAAACATACAACTAATGTTTTTTTGTTAAAAAAAAAAATGAAATTAAAAAATAATCTAAAATCTATATGAAAAAGTATTACAAATAATAATAGTTAAAACCTAATGCTATAAATAAAATCATTATTTTAATTAAAAATATAATACATACAAAGAAATTATAATTATTTCTTAAACAAAAATGCATTAACAAATAAGATACTTCCTCATTTAAACAATAATAAAGAAGAAAATTATAAAGAATATTTTCCAAAAAGAAACCCCCTAACTGATTATTAAATAGTTACATCCATCCCACACAACACACACTCTTAATTAGATCTGATCATTTTTAAAGAATAGTTAAACAAAAAAAAAAAAAGAGAAAAAACAAATTAGTAAATAAAACTAAATTTAATAGAAAGAAGTGTATATTGGAATTAAAAAACGCATTAATTACATAAAACAACTTTAAAAATTTAATTTTAAGTTTTTTGCTGATTGAATTTCTATTTAATTTACATTTTATATTTAAAAAAAAATATTGAATTCAATTCAATCTTTAATTAGTTTAAATCAAAAGTAAATTGTTAAAAAATATTCATCCTATAAACAAATATGTATCATTAAATATGATCACTTTCATTGTTTTTTTTTTAACTTTTATTATTATTAATTGATAGTTATGTTATTATTATATATTATTTTTTTTTTTATTGAAATCACCTTTATCATGTTTTTTTTTAAGTTTTATTTTCGTGTCAGTGTTTTTTATTTGTACTTTCATTTCATTTTTTATTTTTTTTTTAATTTTTCATTCTTTTTAAAAACCTATATAATTTAAGTAGAATTAATTGTCTTATTAAATTAATAAAAACAATACAAAAGAAATCATTACAAAAGAAGAATAATATCCTTTAAAAGTAATTTAGGCTATACATACATATAAAAATACATAAGAAATTATCGTAATATATAAAATTCAACAACAAAATCAAATAAACAATAATAAAAAGAAATAATATAGAACTGATTTATCATTTTCCTTTTATATAAGAGAGCTACCTAAACGAATGAATTACTATTGATTTGCAAATTAGAGCATGTTCGGAAATGCAACACTCTTGATCGGCTGTTTTTATACCTGTTTTATACCATTCACCATGAGCAGTACCGTCTTTACAATTTCGAAATTGAAATGTTAATTGATAATTTTTACATATTTATGGCGATGACGAAAGATCATAGCAAAATAATCTAAAGGAAGATCACACGGAATGTATTCCGTCTGTTTTGGGACATGTATTCGATACATATGGAATTCCAAGTGTATGTCAAAATTCACGCTATACATACGGTTCATAACAAGGCGAATTTATGTACAAGGTGGTGTCGGTGGCGAATTCAGGAAAATACGAGCGAATTTATTAATTTTTTATATATGGAGTTTGACATTCGAAACAACTCTCTCATTCACCCCTATCGCGAGTCAATATTTCACATGAAATGTGTTCCCTTTTCCCATTTTTCGTTCATGAATTTTGTTCACGTGAAAAAATTCCCCAACATGGGAAATTTTTAGATGGAATTTTGTAAACAATAGACAGCTGTTACGAACAAAATCAACTATTGTGAATGAAAAGTTCATGGGAATTGCACGATAGCAATTTTCCCTTCGAGGGAAATGGATATTTCATGGGAACATAAATTTCACATGTTTTTCACGATAGGGGTGATTGTTTCGAATGTCAAACTCCATTTATAAAAAATTAATAAATTCGCTCGTATTTTCCTGAATTCGCCACCGACACCACCTTGTATATAAATTCGAATTGGTTCATAATTTCCACGTTCACACGTACATATGTAATTGCATGTGACATAACCTCTATTAGTTTATATGTTTGTTGGTTTTAACTATATATCTATTAAAAACATTTTTAAATCACAATACAGTGAATTCGCGGTAACGTGAACTAATTAAAACCAAGGGAGTTCATGTTAGTGAATTTGTTCACGTTAGCGATTGTCGAATTTCATGGAAAAAATATAAAATTTTATAATATAAACCTATGTTTTACACATTATTAAAATACAAAACAAAAATTATTGATTAAAATGCATTACAAAACAAAACGAGATCACGAGAAAATATACTTTGAAATAAAATTACATAGCAAATGAAATTACTCATTCGTTGCCATACAAAAAATATTAATTTAGAGGATACAAACACATTTTTAATACAAGGGGATTCCCTAAACTTTAAAAATTGAATTAAATGCATGTATTTCAGTGTTGTATACATACTTACAAAACAAATGCACTGAACAAAATTGTTCACGTTATAGAGCTTTCTGAGTTTGTAATGTAAACAAAAGTTTGTTCACGTTAGGCGGTGTTCACGTTACCGCGAGTGCACTGTAAATATATTTAGTGCAATGAAACTTATTTTGTTATGATTTTGCTCTACTCTTTTTTGTTTTGTGTTTTTATTTTGCACTAACATGTTGTATTTCAAAATACACGCTTGGTCAATTCACAAGGTCTCTTATCATGTTGTCAAAATGTCCTAATATTTCAAATGGTTTTTATTGCTTTCAAGCAAAAAATATCCTAAAATAATACTACTTTCTATGCTGTGTTTATTGTGTTATCGTAACGAACCAGCAGAGACCAACGCCGAATGCCAGAGAGTCGGTTAAGACGAGCCGCCGAGTCGAAATATATTTGGACATTATGACAATATGACTGATAAGAGACCTTGTGAATTGACCAACTGTTAAACACACGAAAATAGAACATGCTCTATTGCAAAAATGTCATAAGGCATACACATGTATTTTACATACACAAAGTTTCATATGGATCACACGTTTTCATATAGAAAAATATCCCAATACATGTCACAAAACACATGCAATACATACCGTGTGACCCCCTCCTATTACAGAATCTTATAAAGTCCCATAAATTAGAGGAATATTTTCCAAACCTTAAACAATAATATTCCTATCCTTAATGATTACAAATTGTTGTGGGAGCATTAAATTTCACGGTTTATTAGAATACAAAATAAATTACGAACAATTATGTTACAAGAACTTGGTTTTTCAAAATTTAAAAAAAAAAAAATTTTTTCAATTGTTTTTGAAAATTTAAAAAAAAAATTTTTTCGAAATTGATTTAAATTTTTTAAAATTTTTTTTTTTTATATTTTAAAAAAAAAAATTTTAAAATTTATTAGTGAAAAAAGAATTATAAAAAACAATTTTTTTGTGTTAAAAAAAATATTCGGGTTAAAAAATAATTTTCCCGATTTTGTCCCATTGTAGGTCCAAATTACTATAGCCTTGTATAAATCGTTGCAATGGACTTTGAAATATCTATCATTAGATATCCATATTGTCTATATTAATGACTTAGTAATCCAGATATAGATCATAAATAGGCCAAAAATCGAGGTTGCTAATTTTGCTTTAATTTTGCTAACCTAAAAATATTTAAAATTTGTATTTTAAAGTATAATTTTGTGAAGGGTTTATAAGATTCGGCACAACCGTATATAGTTCTCTTACTTGTTTAAATAAAAATTGCTATTAACAAGAGCTAAAATGTTTGAAGAAGCGAAATACGTAGAGATGAAAATAAACTGAAAATCAGTTTTTTACAAAGTGATTTGAATTCATAAAAATTACCGAAACCGAACTAACTTTTCTAATGTACTAGGTATTGATTTTCCAAAAAAAATATATTTTTTCATGTTTTACCTGCTTTACATTGTGCACTTCATTTATATTCATCTTTAACTACATACTACTTTTTTAGGGAACTGATTTTACAGGATGCTTAGATGCTTAAAAAAAGTTTTTGTATTTTATTAATTATATTCAAAACTTGTTTCTCCTTTAAAATTTTTCCTCTAGAAATTATTGATAAAGCGGTATAATTTAAACTTTATGACACTGCAGAAAAGCAACAAAATTTTAAAAATAATAAACTTTTTTGATAGGTACTAACAAATTATTTTTTAGTGTCTACCTGCAATTTATCGAAAATTACATATGTAAATAATTTGTGTCTTATTGAGCAAACAAATTTGAACATTTTAATTTTCGAATCTATGTAGTAACGGATAGGATATAGGCCATATTTTGTCTGTAAACTTACCTCCAAAATGTGCTCAACATGGGGTATTCTACGTAGTAATGGTAAAAGACGCAATTCAGCACAACCAAAATCAACAACCTGCATACAATATTAAAATTGTTAATGCACATTGTAAACACAAACATATAACATTACATGTTGTACATTCTAACTGCAACAACCGAGTGGGATACATGTGCTAAATACCTTTTTTAATGGCTGCTCCCACAACGGGTCCTCAATGATACGAACGGCTGTTGTATAGCGTTGTTCATATACGGGAGGATCAAATTTAATTTGGCCTTCGGGTGTTATATATGTTTTTGTGTTCAAGCCGCCATTGGGTAAATTGTAGAAAAACATATTTTGTTTTATAAGATTTCACAACTTTATATGAAGAATGTAAAATACTAGATTTTTCAATTGGCTCGTCAACAAATTGTAAATTGTTACTGCAAGACTGGTGTAATTCACAATAGTGCCGGTACGAGTACATACAAGACGAATTCATACAAGGTGGTGGCAGTTCTTCAAAAACAATAATTAGTCTTACCAAATGTCATAAAATAGAAATGAAAAATTAAAAAATGTGTATTAAAACTTAAAATAGTGTGGATTACTGAATAGTGGTGGATTAACTTATTTAAAATATGTAGATATTGGAATATATAAACAAGCTTTAACAGTCGCTAGAACCAAACAAGCAAACAATAATAGTATTCAGCAATTTGACTGAATCCACCTTATATGAATTCGACGAGGTACATATTTTAAATTCAAAAATGGGACAATGTGGAATTGAATAGGCATTTGTATTAAATGCAGTGTTGCCAGATAACTTTGGTATAAAATAGTCAAAATATTTTTGAAATCGTCAAATCGGATAAATAAATAATTTTTTATTAAGATTTGTCGTTTTACTAGAAAAAACTAACAATGAAATAGAGAATTTACATATCTACATAATTAATGTAATAATATATGTGTTAAATGGTTAGAATTGTTTAATATTTTAATACTAAAATTAAACATTTTTCTGCCCTTCACCATGTGTGCGTAAAGTTATATATAAGTTTGTAATTTTCATTTGCTTATTTGTTGAACTAAAGTTTCCTAAATAGCTTACAAACATTATTGGTACTACAATATATCAGTTATGATTCTGGTTCGATTGCAATTGAAAATATGCCCATAAATTACATAAGAAAAAACGACGACTTCATACATATAATGCGAAAGGCATTTCAAACCTCTCCAACGACATATTAAAAATTCGGACCGATGATTAAATTTCGGAACAAATAACTTCCTAATTCAATTCGAAAGAAAATCGTTTCGAACTGCAATGTAATTAGAACACATTCTCGAACATTTCCGTTTTCGGATTGAGTTAAGGGTGGATTAGCCGACCGTAATGTAATGTAACCTTAACGGAACGGAACAGCTGATCGTTTCTATTGTGTGTAAAGTAGTTAAAGCAGTTATAGTGACAAAATGTAACGTAACTGTAACGTCTGAACCTGTTAAAAACAGAATTTCTCTACGTTTCTACGTGACATTTACTATCGGTGTTGTCAACTTGTTGATTTTAAAAGTCTTGTATAAAAAATACTTATTTTGCACAGAACGCTTAAACATATTTTCAATGTTCTAAAAATGTTTTAAATATTTCAATAATATAAATACATAAATAAAAAACAAAATTTTTTAATGTTATGGTAATATTTACTTATTATACAAATTAATTCATACAAGCATTTATAAAATGTATACTAATAATCGTAGAAAGTATTTAAGTTTCTAAATATTAAATTAATATTTTGTATACACATTATTATTACAACTTATGTTCAAAATAGTAAAAGTTAACTTAAAGCAATATAAAAAGGTTAACTTTTACTACTACGAACATAAAGGCAAGTTTTAATAATTGCCCTTAGTATAAAGTATAATACAATGTATGATAAGGTAATAAATAATATTTATAATTGTCTCCTAATGGAAAATGATGATGAATACATTATGTGTTTAATAGTTTTTTTTTAAATTGCAGAAAAAAATTATAAATTCGCTTGAACAGTATTTAAAACAATTGTGTTGATAACACTTTCAAACAGCTGTTTACCATTTCAATCAGCGACAAGCGCGAAATATTAAAGAAAAACTTAAAATTAAACAAAACGTATTAAATTTGTGTTTATTAAAATGAACGATGAACAATTGATTTTATTGGTACAGGCCAATGAAAGTTTATACAACAAATATAGTTCCGGCTATATTTTGTTTGTTTATGTCAAAAACATATGACACGTTTTTAATGTTCTATAATCGCACTAAAGTGTTACGTTAAGTCAACATTACGGTTACATTACATCAACAGTCGGCTAACCCAGCCTTTACGCTATATTAAATTAAAAAGTCTTTAGTAAAAGATATATAGAAATTCTTCAAGAAAATGTTTGTATAAACGATTTCAGTATTTTATATATTCACCCTTATTCTATTTGGCGTCGTCGTAAATAATATTCAAATAATGGTAATGTTTCACCGATATCGATAACAATTGACAGAATTTTAAACTTTTATAAGTCGGGTTAAAGTACAAAACGTTGTCAAAAGTTACCAATATCGACGAAACATATACCATTTTTTGACGCAATATTGACGATGATGTCGACGACGCCAATTAGAATAAGGATGATTATCCACAATATTGGACGAATGAACGCTGCAGATCTAACGATATTTGAATTTAAAATTTCACTATTTTCCAAAATCTTAATAAACATTCAAAAAACCTAGACAGATATTTAAACCTGGGGTGTCATGTCTTGGACAAGCTTATTCATTAGCAGCTAGTTTGCTCTGTAGTTATTTTTTAAAGCACATGAATATTTCTTTTAGAATTTATTTTCAAAAGAATTTACACATGCTATTTTTAAGAAAATTATTAAATGAAATACACAAGGATTTTATTATTCATTATTTTGTTTTTATTAAATCTTTTTAAAACAGCGAATTTTAGGAATTTATAATTCACACATTTGACTCTGGGACAGTTTGTTGTAAGTCAATTTCCAAAGATTATCTGAAATTAAAAGAAATTACATACAAATTAATACTTTGTTCAACCAATTGCAGTAATGAAATTTATACACAACTGTTTATTAAGTTTGTTTTTCAGCCTACCGTTATCATCAAGGTTTTTCTTTATGACAGGGATAACTATTTATCATCATTGTCAAACTTAATAAAAGTCGTATTTAATTTTTCCAAATTATATACAGCAATATGTTTAAACATATTATGTACATATGTATTTCGAAAAACATAATAACATTTTTAATAAAATATGTATACACACCTAAGGTACTGATACTGAATGGATCTTCTGAACGTTCTTACATTGAAACAATGCTATCAACACCAAAGTAGTTCTAAAAGATAAAAAGTAAAACCACGTGTTAAATTACAATTCAGCCATTTTGTAATGAAAAATATGTTTGTGTATATTTTCAGACGTAAAGTAATCAACAGAAAAAATTCAGTTATATGCTTGTCTACTATAAATATCATCACTAAAAATAATAGTTAAGTAAAATACTTTTTAATGAACGTTTCTTACCTCATGATTAAATGGCGGCAAAACTGCTTGTATTTCTCCATAAGATTGTAAATAACTTTAGTCATTTTGGAATTTACTTTTGACTTCGGTTCATATCCTGAAATTTAAACAAAGTAATTCAAAATTAGACAAATTATCATAGGTAAATAAATTTAATAATTACATTATTAAATTTCAGTAAAAAATAACCAATCAACATTTTATGTTCTGACTGGGGCGGTACGATTGATCATCATATAAATACCAAATAAATAGGTATTTAATTTAACAAATACTAACCTCAAAAATAGAAAAGTTCACATGGCTTTTCTCAATTTAAGACACAACACACATTGTTCACATGCAGTTTTCCACATTCATTTCACTTGGAATATCTAAAATATAAGAAAATTTAGGAAAAAATTAGTAAATTTTATAGACAAAATTTAGCCACTTTATAAACTTCATAAAATTCAGTTTAAAAGACCAATCCGCATAATATATTCAGACTGGGGCGGTACGTGAAAAGTCATCATGTAAATTTTAGATGATTTTTCCGTAATTTATTTTCAAACAACTCACCTCATTAGTTATTTTTTAATAAGTATTTCCATCATAACATGGTTTTTCTCAATTTTAGAGCACATTTTTAAATTTTCCACATTCATTTCACTTGGATTATCTAAAATATAACAGATATGAAGTAAAAATTAGTATATTTTATAGACACAATTTAGCCATTTTGTATAAACTTCGTAAAATTCAGTTTAAATGACCAATCCGCATAATATATTCAGACTGGGGCGGTACGTAAAAAGTCATCACGTAAATATTTTCCTACAATTTATTTTCAAACAACTTACCTCTCTACATTTTTAATTATTATTTTCATCTCAACGATTGATTTTTTTGTATTAAATGTCTGCTTCTTTCAACACTATCAACAAATGTTACCACGTTTCTTGTCAATTTATAAATGAAAGAATTGTTCCAAAAATTTTCTTAAGTAGCCATTTTGAAAATCAAAAAAGTTTAATTGGTTATCGGTTACTTGACAAATGTGCGTACGCACTTAGCGAAGTTGGCTGTGGTTTGTTATTTGATGAAGCATTGCCATATACAAATGTTTAGTGTTGGTGTTTGAAGATAACTACACGATAAATAAATAGCAATATTTTTGAAGAAATTAGGAAAAGTACAATTGTTTAAGGCATTATTTAGTTTTGCTTTATCGTAAAGTTATGTATTATGTACAACCCAAGTGGAGTAGAGAAATATTTTGTAAATTTATTTAAACAATTCTTAGAATTCAAACTTGAAAGAGATTTATTAATTTTCTGGTGCTAAAAATAATTATTATTACTGAGATTATAATTAATTTGTTGTTATATCTGTAGATATATGTACCAAACATTGTCGATATTCAAACAATCGACTTTTTGGTCGGTAAAGAGTCGAACAATCGATTACGTTATTTCAAAAAGTCGATTAACTTAAATATTTGAATTGTCGACTTTTGTTTAAAAAAAAAGTATTTAATTGCAACAGTATACTAAAACTAAGGGGGCATTTACATTATGACTTTAAGTCATGACTTAAAATCAAGGGTTTTTTGTACTAGCAAATTATGAAGTCTACACAAAAGTCAAGTTTTCTGTTTTTCATGACTTTTTTGGATATTCTGCTTTGAGCTCATTTCTGATTGGTTGTTGATACGATTATATGCCAAAAAAAAGGCAAGCATGTTTGGAAAAAAGGCATCGTATAAATGAATGGAGATTTTCGTGGGGGTTTTAAAAGAGAAACAAAAAAAAGACATGACTTTAAATCAACGTGTAAATGTCGACTAAATATGCACACAATAACAGAAATAAAATTAGCCTGCTAGTCAGAGTAGCAAGCCGTAACGGCGCGACCGGCGGCTAGTCGAGCAGCCGGTAAAATTTTACGAGCCGCGCCGCCTCCGAATCCATCGGCTCATTGGCGGCTTATTTTCTAGCTGAGTCGATTTAAGTACTTTTTTTGTAAATTTAACAACGTTTACTAAGCGTTTTTACAGCATTTCACACTTTTTTATAATAGAACTAAAAGCAACCGGAATTGGGTATTACCAAAAAATATAAATGATTTATATTCTTTGGTATTACATATTCCCAAATATTTCACAGTGATGTCAACTATTATATACTTAAATCATTTTCATCAATTATTTTAAATTGTACAAGGCTATGTAGACAATTAGTTCTTGAACGCGTACTCGTTCTAGTTTTTTTGTTTCAAATCCATCAGAACTCGTTCCAAAGTAGCTTTACGGAGCTTTCTCATGTTATTTGGAATGTTTCTGAAGCAGTTCTTTTATCAATTATTTTTGTTCGAAATCGTTACACTCGGAAGAAGTTAGAATTAGCTTATAAAGACATGCAGCGTGTATAAAGAACAGAATCGAGTAATATGGAAGTAAGTTGTACTCTATAAACAGGCAATTATATTTACCGAAATAACGTCAAAAAAATGTTATATTCATTTGCATTTCATCACATTAGGTTTTAATCAACCATAGATACCTAGTAAAGAATATTGTTGGACATGTTTTTGAAAATAAAGATTCATTTTGCTAATTGTATATTACCTGTTCATTCGAATATATCCTAACGATCCATATTATTTAAGACCTGTTTCACGGTGTCGAAAGAAAAATGAGACGAACAAATTTCTATGTAAACTATTCGAAAGAATTTTAAAAACTACTCAAAACTACTGTATTTCACATTTCGTAGTTAAGGTATTTTCGTCCAAAATACCTTAACTATAGGTTTTAATATTGAACATTTCCTCTCAAAATTGTCGCTATATTTGGCGCAGCCGAAAAAGTTTTTAAGCCGGTAAAAACTCGGCGTTAAGCCGCCGCCGCCGACTAATTTTACCCCTTCAGCCGCCGCAGAAAAAAATTAGACGGCTTGCATCTCTGCTGCTAGTGTATGCAAATATAACTAAATTTTTATAAAATAATGCTCTTTCTACACAAAATTTATCCATTTTTCTATAAAAAGATTGAAAACAATTTTTTTTTTTTTGTAAACATAAATTTGGGTAAAAAAATATTACGATGGAAAAAAATTCGGCCTAAACAATATTTTTTCCCGATTTTCACATTATCGGTCCGAATTTTTATGGCGTTTATACGTCGTTGGAAAGGTCTTTGAAATGTCTATCATTTTATATCCATATTGTCTATGTTAATGCCTTAGTATTTCAGTCATAGATCAAAAATCAAGGTAGTCGTGGTTTTTTGCTTATATCTATGCCTTTTGTGGGCCTATTTTCCCGAATTTAAATAGAAACTGAATTGCGGATATATTGATTTCAACAGACAGACGAACATAGCTAAATCGACTCCGCTATCTATAACGATCCAGAATATACCTTAGAAATGTAGAAATGACAAACTTATATATACAGTGTTGGAAAAAATAATAGAAACGATAGCATTTTTTTCCAATTTTGTAAGTATATTAGTCAAGTTTAGTTTTGTTAAAAAACATTTATATGCAGTTTTGTTTATCAGACATACAGCATAAGAAAAAACATAATCAATCCTGTTTTCATTCATATTTTAATACACTATATGACTAACAATGTAAAGAGTCAATATTTTTGCTGGAAAAAATAATAGAAACGCGTAAAAGAATTCAATTTTTAGAGGCACATCTTTTTATTTCTTGTTAAAAAATTGTTTTATTTTAATATTTAGAGGCTCTACCTTTGTTTTTCACAACTTCATTGCATATGCGACTCATGGAATCAACCAATTTTTTTGGAAAAATTCCTTGTCAATGGAAAACCACTCTTCCTGGTTTTTTTCCCACAATTCGTCTTTATTTTTCCGACTGATGCCCTCCAGCTTCCTCTGGAGCACTCCCCAAAGGTGTTCTATTGGTTTAAGGTCCGGTGACTGTGAAGGCCATTCCATAAGAGGTACTTTGTTGACAGCAAACCAATCCTTTGCCTATTTTGAAGAGTGGTTCGGATCACTGTCCAGCTGAAACTCTTATCTCATGGACATCTCTTCCGCAGAAAATGGAAGGATTATGCTTTGCAATATATTTACGAAGTCCGGGGCGCATATTTTGTTCTTTATCCAAAATATTGAACAGACACCAGAAGAAGAGAAACACCCCCATATCATCATGGATCCACCGCTGTGTATGACGGTCTTCTTGAGCTGTGGTCAGACGAAACATAGATAAATTTGTTTGGATCCCATGGGAAACATTATGTTAGGCACCCACACAATAAGGCATATGACCCAAAATACACCAAGAAGACCGTCAAACACAGCGGTGTATCCATGATGATATGGGGGTGTTTCTCTTCTTCTGGTGTCTGTTCAATATTTTGTATAAAGAACAAAATATGCGACCCGGACTACGTAAATATATTGCAAAGCATAATCCTTCCATTTTCTGCGGAAGAGATGTCCATGAGATAAGAGTTTCAGCTGGACAGTGATCCGAACCACTCTTCAAAATAGGCAAAGGATTGGTTTGCTGTCAACAAAGTACCTCTTATGGAATGGCCTTCACAGTCACCGGACCTTAAACCAATAGAACACCTTTGGGGAGTGCTCCAGATGAAGCTGGAGGGCATCAGTCGGAAAAATAAAGACGAATTGTGGGAAAAAAACCAGGAAGAGTGGTTTTCCATTGACAAGGACTTTTTCCAAAAAAATTGGTTGATTCCATGAGTCGCATATGCAATGAAGTTGTGAAAAACAAAGGTAGAGCCTCTAAATATTAAAATAAAACAATTTTTTAACAAGAAATAAAAAGATGTGCCTCTAAAAATTGAATTCTTTTACGCGTTTCTATTATTTTTTCCAGCAAAAATATTGACTCTTTACATTGTTAGTCATATAGTGTATTAAAATATGAATGAAAACAGGATTGATTATGTTTTTTCTTATGCTGTATGTCTGATAAACAAAACTGCATATAAATGTTTTTTAACAAAACTAAACTTAACTAATATACTTACAAAATTGGAAAAAAATGCTTTCGTTTCTATTATTTTTTCCAACACTGTATATACTTACCACTCATGGTGAAGGGTATCAAAATTGGAACGATTGTTTAAAATTAGAGAACAAAATGCACCAAATGTTATGAAAAATAAATATGTATGTACATAATTTATAATTATTTTGTAAACTAATCTATTTTAAACATTCTTTTTAAATAGCAAATATTGCATTTATTTTCTTAAAAAATACTTATGAACATAAAAATAACTTAAAACAATATTATAAAATTACTTATTAACACTTACTATGTATAATAACTAAATCAAATTTGTAGGATTTTGTGACTTCAAATTCTTCCAATATGTTAAAGGACGACGATGTAAAAACGTCTTTAACATGGCCTGAGTGTGAGGATTCAAATCGTAGGTGGGTTGAAAGTGACGCAGCAGTTTAAAACAATATTCCATATTGAAACGTTGCAGACGTAGTATGGAACACAAGGCGGCTTCTTGAATAAGCTGACGATCAAAAGCATTTAGAAAACGTGCAAATTCATTGAAATAGATTTTTGTATCTGTTTCAGTTGGAAATGGTTTTACAATCATGGATATAATTTCCAATAATACTGCTATACGTTTATCATAGTCCTGAGTTGTTAAAGCCAAATTATAGTATTCATTTGCGAGTGGCAGCAAATGCTGTATTAGAACAATATGTTGCGTTCTTGGCACTCCTAAACGTTTGCACAATAAACCATAGGCCAGGGATATATTGTAATATTTGGAATTTTTTAATTTCTCCACTAAAACATTGATGACTTCATCTAGAGCGGGTTTGAATGGTTCAAAATGATATTCATAGCGCAGCTTGGAGAGCAGTGTTTTACCACGTAAATCGGGTTTCTCCATTTCATATTTAGTGGTCATAAGAATATGTTGTAGAACGCTTATTAAGGCATCTGAACGATCATATGTTTTATCTTCACGATGTGGCAATACAGTGGGATACCACATGAGTACCTCATGTATCATTAACGTAGATTTTTGCAAATAAAAATACAGGCATTTGGCTATAAAAAGTCGAGCAGGATGTTTAGGTAATTGTACATATTCTTGCACTTTACATGCCATTAGATATAGTTGGGTTACATTTAGTGTGGCTTGCAGGGATAAATTTTCCGTCTGTTTCCAATTGAAGAGTAGTAATTCTATTTTGTCGATTAAATCTAGGCAAAAATTAGAGTTTCTTGTGATCAAAATTTTTAAGACTACAAATAAGCGCTGCAAACATTTCGACAAATGTCGTGGTGGCATTTCTTGTATAATCGAGGGTAGATCGTTTTCGTTCACATTTGTTCCTTCGGCATTTTGAGCTACAGTTATTAAGGCTTTCTGTATGAGACTATAGTCGGGGGAAATACTCAAAAGCTTGTTAATAAGCTGTATAGATGTACAATTAGGATCCAATTCCATTTCGCTGTAACAAAACGATTTAAGTTGTTTGTCATATTGATTTAAAATGTTTTCTTGGCGCTGGCGCTCTTTGGCGGTGATTGATTCTAAGACGTGTTTTTGGTTTTCGGTCCTATAGGTTGTTATTAAAGCATCAAATAGTGTTACATTGTATTGTTGTGGCACAAACTTTGGCAGACGTTCTTGTGGTATGACTACGAAGGTTTCATCTAGAAATTCCGAATGAGTTTCTAAAGGTGGCGGAGATTGTGGAGAATCGGTATAAACAAAATAATCTGCAGGTTTATTGCTAATAGCATTATTGGATGGACTATCTGCTACTCTAAACTCAGGATTTGTTTGGTTTTTTAAACTTAATTCATTAGTATCATCGAAAATTGTTGCTTCGTTAAGAATGTTATTAGAAATGACCACTGACTTGTATCCACATTGATTAGTTTTAGCAATCGTACTTTTTTGATGATTGTTGAGTTCAACTTCTTTAAGGTCTTTTGTTAATCTCTCTCTAAAGAATCCCATTTGTAATGGGGCTTCATTTCCTTGACATTCATTATTTTCTGCTGTTTCGCATTTTATTTTTATATTTGTATCTTTTATGTTATCGTTACAGGGTGAATTTAATTGTATATTATTTAAATTTTTGCGAATTTTTGTATATTTACCAAGTTTTATGGGAGTTTTACTCAGGTTTATGCTTTCTTCCAGTATCATTTGCTTAGCCTTTAGACGTTGTGAACGTTTACAAGGTAGCACCACTTCGGCTAAACATTCACTTTTACGCTTCCTTCCTCTTTTGGGTTTATTTTCTTCTGTTGCCAATGATTTGTTCAACACATCATTATTAAGTAAGTCATCAACTATAGGATTCAGAGAATCTGTTAGAACTTCATTATAGAGAGTACTATTTAATAAACTCGATATGTTAGATGAATTAATAGTGTCATCACAACTAGTTTCTGACAGTTTAGAAGAGTTTTGTTCTTCAGTTTCCGATTCTTTTGCACTCGTGTAGTTTGGTTCCTCATCGATCAATAATTCATTGTCCAGAGATAAACTATCATTATAATCAGTTTCATCTTCAGTATCAATAGGCTTGTCTGAAATAAGATCTTTATTTAATATAGATTCATCGTTTTCAAGGGATAGATAGAGATCTTGTTTGAGCACTGGTGTTTCCAAATTACAATTCATTTCAATTTCGGTGAAATTTGTATCCGGTTTATTGATTATTAAGTTATTTTCAAAGCCAGTAACAAGATTTACCTCTTTACTTTTTAAACCAAATTCTTCTTCTATGCTTGAATAATCTTCACTGATATTTATTACTTCATCATTGCCAGTTGTTTTCAAATCTGTTGTAATGTAGCTGCAAGAAATATTTGCAGCATTTTCTTTAATTAATGCATTATTTTGTACAGAAATATTTTGATATTTTATATCTTTCTTGGGAGGATTACAAAATAAATTCATTTCATTTTCAGTTCTTCCAACTTGTTTTACGTTGGAAGTGTTTGGTTTTGTATTAATTGTTTTTGTATTTGTCATGACATTGCTAGGTTCTTTTAGATGCCTATGGATGCTATTTAAATCTAACAGTTTTAGACTGCTTAAGCCTTTTTTCTTGGTGTCAACTTCATTATTGCTTTTCGTTTCAAGTGTTTTAGTTATTTCATCGTTGTTTAATGTTTCATCGTTTATTGATGATTCCGATACTGTAATTACAGACCAACATAGTGAATTTTCCTCACTTGCTGTTATATTTTTGCTAGAGTACGATTGTTCCAAATTACTGGGGATGGTTTTAGTGGTACTAGAGTTTTTTATCTCTGCGGACAGTTTGGTAATGTTATCTGTTCCTTGTTGTAAATGAATATTGTTTGATTCATTACCGCTTACATTTGTACACGATTTTATATCCTTTTCTAACAGATTGTCTTTTGCTTCCGATAAATGTTTGCTTTGAATTGATTTCAAATGTCTTTCTTCTTTGCAGGTTGCAAACGAATTGGTGGCCTCCTTGGGATCAGTTATATAATTGGATGCACAAGTTTTGAAGCTATTGGAAAATTCATAATCTTTTTCATCTGTTTCCTCAATTATTTGTGTATTTATTTGATCACATTGGCTTATTACACTTTCATTGTCTGATGATAGTTCCAAATCTTTTTCAAAATCACTTGGATATGTGTGTTCTGTGCAAAATTCTGCATCAACTATACTATCTTTTGAGCAATTTTCTTCATCTTCATATTCATCCAAATTTGGCAGGGTTTTAATACATTTTTCTACATTTAACTCAATCTTATTGACTAAGTGTTTGGCTGTTATAAAAGTTTCCTTTAATTTGGCCATTGTGTTTGTGCAAAATTCCTCATTAGTTTGAGTTCCAATAACTTGTGTTTGTTCGAGAAGACAACCAGAAGGAGATTTATTAAAATTATTTATATTATTTTGACTGATAGTGGGAACTTCAATTTGATTATTGGATAAATTAAGGTTGATTATTTTAGAATCAGTCTTTGGAATTGAGTTAATAATAATTTCATTATCATCTCCATCACAACAGCTATCATCTGAAGATAATTCCAAATCATTTTCGATATTATTTTCACATACTTGAATATTTGAATCTACATAACTGTTTGATTCTGCAGACTCAAGATAATTAAAATCTTTGGTATTTTCGAATTGTTCCATATCGGGAAGGTGTGTACATTCTAGTCTTTTTAATAACGGCGTAGGTATGTCTGGTATAGAAAATCGGTCGTAGCTATAATCATTATCGCAACAATTTTCGAAAACTGGTGTTGGTATAATGGGTAATGACAATTCTTTTTGAGGTGGATCTCTTATAGTTAGATGACATGTTCGATTCCAACTATTTTCGTCATTTGAATTAGTACCTTCTGAGTACTTGTTTTGTTTACAATTTGTAGTATTTACAATTCCTGGATTTGGCGGATTTGTACTTTTATTTATATTATTACAATTGTTATTGCCCTCACTTAAATTTAGTTGAGTCTTTATCACAGATTTTGAATGTTCCATTTCCATTTCTTGTTCTTCAAATTCACTATCCGAATCACCAAAGAGTAACTGGTATTTGTTTTCAATTTGTTTTGTTTTTGATGTTTTGGATTGTTTTCGCGTTGTGGTGGTCTTTGTTGTGGGCTTTAGGAAAACGTCCTTGCTAGTAGCGGAAGCATGTTTTGTACGGGGTATACCACTAGGTTTTATAAATGTAAATTCATCATCGCTTTTATAAACGTTTTTATTTTCTATAATTCGTTCGTCAACCATTTCAATTGAACTTTGTTCTAAGAAAATTTTCTCAGTTTCTGAAAAATTTTCTTCCTGTGTAACAGCAAACGTTTTTAAAAAATCAACAGCATTTTCAATTGTCTCATCATTATCCGTTTCATTCGATAGTAAAACAATTGATGAGTTGTTCTTAAAATCATTTAGGTTTTTCGATTTTCTTCTTTTATACGAATTTTTGAGATGATTGTTATTTTTTAGTAGTCTTTTTAAAGCCTTTCGTTTCTTTTTGTTTAAATTAACTTCCGGTATAAGATCCTGTATTTGATCTAGCAGTTTGTGTTTACTTTTCCGTTTGTTTGATGCTTTTGTATCCTCTTTAAAAGTATTTTCTTGGTGTTGCTTATTTATGTTTGACTCATTTATACATCTAGGCTGTAGTTCAGTAATATTTGAGATAATCTGTATTTGTTGCACTTCTCTGTCCATAGAATTTGAATCGTGTGAATAACATTCTAATGGCAAATTGGATGTGCAGGAGGTAGGTATTGGACTAATTGCTACGCTTCGTTGATAAATACGATGCGTGTTCTGATTTTCTGAAATTAAACGACAAATTTTATAAGTATTTAAAAAAATCTACTATGTATTTTAAAATTAAAACAAAGATAGTGAAAAATATTTTATTTATAAGATCATATTTAAAAAAAAACTTAACTATAATTTGTTCACAAAATTTGAAATTCGAACGATCGTTGACGCTTTTTACTCTTAAAAGTTTTTTCGTAAGAGCAAACATCATACAAAAAACAAATATTATTGCTATAATCGGCTGTGCGTAATCTTATTTACCCTTCACCAAAACAAACTTTAAGATAAAAATTGAAAATCAAATTTTTTTTGACAAAGAAAAAAATTGAAGAAAAACTAATTAAGGTGAAAAAAAATTTCTGAAAATGGTACACCATAAGCTTAAATATATGCACATATTTGGCCAATTCACAACGTCACTTATCATGTCATAATGTCCTAATATTTTACAATGGTTTTTATTGCTTTTCATGCAAAAAATGTCCTAAAATAATATAACTTTCTATGCTATGTTTATTGTGTTATCGTAACCAACCAGCAGAGACCAACGCCGAATGCCTAAGAGTCGGTTAAGCGGAGCCGCCGAGTCGTAATATATTAGGACATTATGACAATATGACTGATAAGATACCTTGTGAATTGACCAATTGTGATTATTATTGGAACTGTTGTATGTAATACGAATTTTTTCTTAAAAAAAAAACTCGTTAACGAATTTGCATTTTAAGTAAAATTTGTTCAAGTTCAATATTAATTGAATTTTAGATTTTCTTTAGAAGAAATATGCCGTAGCTTGTTGTAAACCGTTAGTAAGTAATACTGTATTTGCTTTTTAAAAGAGCTCTGGTAAAAAGTGTATTTGTCTCTGCTAATAATAGACGCATAACTTTTTTAACTTACCAATTGAGGATTCAGTTCTTAACGAATCACCAGTTTCATCCTCTTCAGTATTTGTTCTTACGGGCAAATTCTTTTGAGCTTCAGGTCTCACAACGTTCGTTGACAACACCGAAGAATCGTTAAAACATATAGGACTCCTAGATCCAGTAGAATCTATAAATATTGAAAATAATGTTATAAAAAAGGAATCATAATTATACAAAAATAAATTATACCCATTTGTTCCAAAGTTTGTGTTTGTGTTGAGGCTGTAGTTTGTGGCTGAGTACTCATGTACAGCTCCAGCAACCAATCGAGAAACTGTTGTTGATTTATGCCCGAATTTTGATTTGATTGTGCAATGCCAGCATTGCTTGATTGTAATAAACTCAATAGCATTTTACCAAATATTTGCCATAGTTCATTAAAAGCATTCGATGACAATTGACCAAGAGCTGAATTTGTGTTAGCATTGAATATATTTAATATTGAGCTACTGAATTGGCTAGGATTTATGTTGCTAGAAACGTTACTAGAGAGTGAAGACACTCTGGCTCTATTCGATAACATAGGATTCGAAGTTGGTGTTGGTGAGGCAGAAGGTGTAACAATTTCTTGTTTTATATTGGACAGACTATTTGGTGGTAGATAATCAATTTTTCGCCTTATATTACACAACATTGTGCAGGTGCCTGTAGAAGTAGTCTTGGTCGAAATATCTTTACGTAGACGTGAGGGTGACTCTAGCAGTGGTGATACAGATCTTATATTAGACCATCTTGAATAGACATTTAATATATCATCAATTGCAGGCATTTTTTGTGGTTCAGGAAACATGGTTTGTACATGTTTCTGTATAACCTTTTCCGTATTTGTTTGCCGAGTAATCATAGTACTAATATACTGAGAGGCCTGGTCACGTTTTATTGTTGAAGAACATTGTGTATTCTGATCATGCATTTTAGGTTTTTTAGTACAAATTAAGCATTCTTGTTTTTGCAGGGAAGAACATTGTGTACTTTGATCTTGCATTTTATATTTCTTAGCACAAGTTAGCCAATCCTGATTTTGTAGAGAACATTGTGTATTTTGATCTTGCATTTCAGGTTTCTTAGTACTAGATAGAGGCGAAATCTCTTCTAATAGATTACACTGCACAAACGTTTCCTGAATTTTAATTTTATGTCCCCTTGTTTTATGTTTCCTTGGGCTATTAACAGGTGGAATTTTAAGTTTCATGGTCGCACAATATTCTCTTAGTCTTTCGACTAAATCTTTATCAGATGAATATTTTAGTATGTCTTCGCCTTCTAATTTATTCATAATTTTTACATACTTTACCACCAAGTTGTTAAAATTTATAGGTCTCCCTTCGTACTCTGCTAAACGTGCCTTTATTTGGTCATTAACCATAGTCTTATTTGTCAAATCCACATCGATTTTCTTATATTCTGTTTGTAATTTGTCCAAGTTTTGTTTTGCTATCGCATGTTCCCGCTTTTCTTTGCTGTAGAGATCTTGTACTTGTTGTGCTGTCTTCTGGAAATCTTTTAGCCGTCGTTGTAATTCATTATTTTGGCTTCTAATTTTATCAATTTCCTGCACCAACTCATCCACTTTAGCTATAGATTGCGCCATTTCAAATTTCCTGGAGCCAAGTTTCTTTTTGCCAAATCTCACATCAAGTCCATTGTAAACAAATGGACTTGGAGTCCGTTCAACTGGCTGATTCTGCTTAGGAGGTGTTTTTAAAAAATCCAAGTTAATATCATCCATTTTAACACATTTGTTTATTGTAATAAAGTAGATTTTTTTAATTATATTTCATTCACTGATTATTTAAACTTTCAAAAGAATTTCGAATAGCATTTTATTAAAAACTATAAAACTTATCATTTATATTTGATAAACGTTTATTTCTTTCAGATTTTTTGCGCACACATTTTGTATAAACAAGACTAAATTTTTTCATAAAAATAACAAGACGGACGAAATGTCAAAAAAGGCCGATGAAAAGCATGCTTAGTGTTAGTGTTGTTAACTTTGCGCTTTTAAAGAAAAATGATAACAAAAAATTCATGTTGGGAATTAAACGTTATTTTTCAAAAGCGAGTCCATTCACATTATATTTTAGTACGTTTTGTCCAATTTTAAAGATTTGATGAATGGAAACAACAAACAAATATTTACATCTAAAAAATTTACTAAAAAAAATGTCGGGTTTTATAAAATATTGTATATTTATTTCTGAAAATTGATAATCATAATTACGAATACAATTTGGAAATATGAATAGGTACTAAAAACTAATGTTTGTGACCTAAAAATGGTTGTGTTTAAATAAGATTATATATACTAAAGTTTTGCAACAGCTGTTGTGTGATATAAGTGTTATTCTAATGACGTCGACCTTGTTTGATGTAGTATATCACAAATTATATAGATATGAATATGCTAGATTCAGTAACATGGCAATAAAAAATATCAATTTAGCATCCATCATTTTAGACTCCAAAAAATTAAAAAAAAAAATCAAATATTTTAGAGATTATAATTCCTTTTCGCATTTGCTACACTAACTTCTCTAATAAAAACTGTTTCGGGGAACGTTAAATTCGTTGGTACCAAGGCATATTAACACATATTGGTACTAATTTTCATGCTTGGAAATTTATTTCTACCAAAAGCTTGTTACAATTATTTACAGTGTATTTATTCTACCCACCACTACAATAAGAAAACGCAAACCGAAAACAACAATAAAAATGCCCGAATTCACCACATAGTTGTCATTCGCTTTGTTCATTTATTCGGGTTCACGTCAAGTCGGTAACGTAGAAAAAATTCATTTCATTTTTGTTTTTTTCCAAACTCACACTCAAATGCAAAATAATTTAAATTTTTTACATAATTCTCATCAATAAAAAGTATAAATTTTCAAGTATTTTTGATTGAAAGTGCAAAAAATTTTAATAAAAATTTAATTTGGGACAAACAAAAAAATATAAAAGAAGGAATCTGAAAAAATCAACTTCTTTTGCAAAGAGAAACACAGCAGCTGAAAAATAAACAACAACAAAAACGACGACTGACAAACTAAAAAGCACACCACTACCAACATCACCATTAATAACAAAATTAAAAGAAAAAGCAAAAATATTACAAAAAATTTATTAAAGGAAAAACAAAAAAAAAGGTGATTTTTTGCCAGACAACTAAAAAAATATATTGCAAGGATTATTTAAGTAATTGGAGAATTTTGTAAATTAAAAGAAATAACATTAATATCATATAAGTAATTAAATAAAAAAGTTCATTAAGACTGATTGTTAAAAAAAATCAATTTAAAACAAAATACACAAAATTAAAAGTTTATAAAATTTGTATAAAAAGGAAGAAAACTTGAATTATAAGTACATATTTAATACTCGAGAGTAGTGTACTTTGTATTTATTTATTAACGTAAATAGTGTTAGAAAAAATGACCACAAATCTTCGTCAGATTCCCTTAACTTGCAGTGGACACACTCGCCCTGTAGTGCATTTGGATTTTAGTGACATTTGTGATAGTGGATACTTCTTAATATCGGCTTGCAAAGGTAAGTTTATATCAATAAAATTATTAAATTAAATTATCTATAAGTCTAAGTCGAAAAGCAACTGTGTATAATTCTCTTAAAATCCTTCTTTGATTAAAACTATACAAATCGCGCTTGAAATCGTAATGGAGCCAAATTTATTAATTACGTTCAGCAAGCGGTTGTCCCTGCAATGGTCAAGCTTACACACTAGTTTTCCAATATTTTGTCTACTTTTTGAGCAATTGAATTCAATCTGTTCATTTTGTTAACAGACCAATTAACTCAATAGTACTGAAATATTAAAAGTTATTATTAAAATACGATATAAGAAAAACAAGTTTCTTTTATATTCTTTTTTTATTTTGTTTTTATTATTATAAAGTAGCAATATTAATGTAGTTTATAATAACGCTGATTGATGGCAGCTAATACAAACAATGGTCTAAACTTCTGTTTCAAAAATATCTCCGTATTTAGGTCAATGTATGGGATTTGAAATTTTTTTAGAAAGCTGGTTTAAGTTTATACAATTTTAAAAAAATTATGGGCAAGTATATTGTAATAAAATGATTTAATATTATTATTTTGAAGCAGTTTAAAAATATCCTATAATTTAGTTATCGTAGTATTGTAATTAACATTAGCAGAATTTGTATGTTAATTCATAAAATCAAACGATTTCATTTAAATGGAAAAGTTTGCATAATTTATTAAAAAGAAAACGTGAATTACTATTATATTAAGGTGTAGTAAACTTAAGTTTTGTTATTACTTAAATAACAAAATATAAAGTAATTTTGAGTAGGGAGCATTCTGAAAAAATTTATCAGATGTGACTTTTACTGAGCAAATTATAAAGTTAACATAATTACTGCAGATTATGAATCCTTATTGTTTTTAGGTGTCTTTTAGGCGGACTTAATAAACGATAAGGCAAAATATAGGTTTTCTCGATTGGTGTTTTCCAATATGATACGAATAAACAAGGTATCCCGAACGAGGCAAAAAAAAAATGTTCTTTTCGACGACCTCTAGAAAAAATCAGCAAATTGGAATATAATTTATTATTTTAAAGAGCTTTTAAAATTAAAATGGAACAATGTAGCAGCTATCAGTTATGAATTGTTTTGTGTTTGTTTTATAATTTGTCTTTTTAATATGGTTTGTCACGCGCCATTCGTAACGATACATATTCTTCCGTCATGTTTGTAATACCGATTTGTCAGGTAAATTCAACTCAAAATCTCATAAACTACAAAAATTTTCTTCGTTTTATTATATTGTATTACTTTTTATATTTCCATTTTATATTTCAACAGCTTCCTTTTTGTTTTTGTCAATTTGTATAGCTTTTCACGCCGTATTCTCAAGCCGCTTTATGGAAATATTCTTTGTACTTTAATGTTTCCCAAGTACCGCATTGTTGACTACCTCCTTCTTTCGGCATCTCAATATGCAAGTTAAATAATAAGAACATTTGCTTTTGAGAAAAGATACACGATATCGAAGGATACTCACATTGAAAATCAAAATAAAATGTTTACCCTTATTAACACGAAGCCTGGTTTTGTCTTAACTAATAGTTATACTGTCGGTTTAAAATATTTTTGTATGTAAACTGCCAGTTTAACTATTAGTTAAGACATAACCAGACTTCGTGATAATGGGGGTTAGTGTAATTACTTGCATTAACTTGTTTTTTAGTTAAAGCCATTAAATATGTAAACAATAAAAACTAAATATAAAATGTCATTAAAAGTAGCTAAAAGCTAGAAAAATCATATTAAAAAAAAAATATTATAAACATTTAGAATATTTTTCAATATATCGTCACCTAAAATGCAAAATAACGTAACATCACTTTTCATAAGTTTATAGGAGAAGCAAAAAATTATATAAAATTAAACCGATTTGAGATATTGAAACAAAATGAAACTATAAATCGATGGCGTATATTCAAAACCCTCTATCTTTAAAAACACTACTTTTCAGGAGAGCCAAAAAACAGTTTTTTTCGCGTATTACTAGAGTTATTAAAATTCGGTGTTCTACAATATTTTTTCAAGCAACTACTGAATCTCACATATACATAATTGGTTTTTAAAGTTTTTATTCTCAAAATATCCAATGTGTATGTATGAAATGATAAGATAGAAAACATGAATTGCAAGAAGAAATTGTTCCAAAAAAATATTTGAAAATTATTTGAAAAGATAGAGAGAGGGTTTTGCATTCGGAAAAAATTAATTATATAAGATAGAGAAATAATAAAAATGCAAATAAAACAGAAACAAAATATTATGAAATTCACACCATAGACATTTTACCATCAAAAATAGGCCCTCGAAATATTTATTAAATAAAATTATTTTTTTAAAGTACATACACTTTGTGCTAGTGTCTTACGTTATTTTGAATTGTTGTTTTCTAAAAACAAAATAACGTATTACCCATATAAATTTGTACAAAAAATAAAAACTTAAATAAAAATATACATATTTTTTATTTCTAATTATTATTTTAAATTTCTTATGTTTTTTATTTTAATTACAAACAACTACTTATTTAAACTAGACTGGAAATATTTAAATTTATTAAAAAGTATTAGGAAACTACCTAAAATAAGGTAAAATACTATTTATTAATTAATTACTCAAAACGTATACGTTATTTTGTTTAAGAAAATCATGCACAGTTCACAGCCAGCAACATTACTGAGTTCGTCCAGGAATCTATTTCCTAGCCATTTAAATCTAAGACTCTATAACAATGGTGCCCAAGCCCTATACTCTTGGTGCTCATTTGTTTTTGTAAATGCTCTTAGCTATAGGCTGTATGTTTCTATACTCAATGGAGCACTAGCAATATGAAATACACAAACAACTTTGTCTTGTTTGTTTTTGGTCGATCTTCACTGTCTACACGCAAGTGCAAAGCAACAACACTTTCGTATGCTTTGCTGGTAAACATTGACGACAGCGATCATCAATGTAGATTTTGTTTATCGTATGGTATTGTTTAAAAAAGTGTGTGTTTTTTTTTTCTTTATCTCTATCAGTGCTCTGGCTCTGGCTGCTTTTTGATAGTAAAAGATTAAAATTTTGTTCACATGTGTAATATGATGGAGTGAATCGTAATCAATAATAAAATTAATTTCGAAGTTTTTGATGATACGTTGTATTATTTTTTTAAAATAATGTTAGTTTTATTAAATAAAGACATTTTAAAAGCCTTTCAGCGGAGTATATCACGACTTAAATATAATTATGTTAAAAAATTTTACCTAAATAAGCCAAGATACCGTTACCGAAATAATCCAAATTGTCGTTACCGTTACCTTTTAACCGTTTCCAATCGATAGCCAACCATGACCATTTTCTGGTAAAAAAAAAATTGGAAGAAAATAAAATATTTGGTAAAAAAAAATTGGAAGATAATTAAATGTTTGTTGGAAAAAAATGTTAGGTGAAAAAAATTCGGTCCCATTGTCGGTCCAAATTTTTATCACTCTGAAAAGGTCTTTAAATTTTATATCATTTGATATCCATATTGTTTATGCACATACATAACTTAGTAATTGAGATATAGGAAAACAAAATATTCGTGGTTTTTTGCTTATATCTCATCCATTTGTGTGCCGATTTTCCGATTTTAAATGGCAACCGAATCAGGTTTTACAAATGGAATGACATATTAATATATAGCCAAAGTAAACTAGACAAATGGGTTCTTGCATGCACCGGCATAAATTAGTCTTGATCTCAACAATAGAGTTGCCAAAACCAGTTATCGAATTATTCGAAACCATTATTTTTATATATTTTAAATTAATTAATTAAATTAATAATTAATTTTTTCCAGGTTTTTAAGAAATTGCGGTTCTTAAATTATTTTCGAATATTTCAAAATCACTTTTTTTTAACAATAAGAAGTATTTGTAAAACCCAATATTTCAGTATTCGGGTATAATATGTATCAATGTATGATGAATTTTTTATGAACTGTGTCGAATATTTGAGAACTCTTTGCAACAATTTCTAAACTGATTGTAGATTTGTATATATGAAAGAGCGTTTTTATCAATGTATGAATTTTTATTAACTATTCAAAAACTGTTTTTTTTAGAATGTGTTGAATAGCTGACAACTCTTTTGCAAAAATTTCTAAACATATTGTAGATTTGTATATTTGACAGACATTCAGATTTTACTAAAGTACGCCTTTCTAAATACATATGTATATGCTGTCTGAAATATTCACTTTCGTTAAATGATTTCATTATGTAAATGTGATGTAATTTTAGAATTTCCGACAAATGTTTATGTCAACTTTTGCGTATATTTGTACTCATACACTTTTGTTTGCTTTTTATTTTGTTTTAGTGCGTTATTTTTCCTGATTTGTTTCAACAACAAGTTTTGTTGTTTTATTTCAATTTTATAAAAAAAAAAAAAAATTTATTTGAAATTAATTATTTTCTTTATTGTGTTTGTAAAACTGACTGACGTTTTATTAAAGAGCAGCGACTACAGCAGCAATCTGAAGTATGTATGTATATAGTTATTGTAATTAATTTCCTTTAAGTGAGAGATGTTTGCTGGTGCTGTTTTTATGGCTGCTGTTGTTGATGATTGTTGTTATTGATTCGTTGATAAACTCGTTGCACATACGGGAAGCACCTTGAAATTTCCCATGTTTTTTTTAATTATTATTGTGAGAGCTTTAAAATAAAAAAAATATGTATACATATACACTTTTTTGTAAACTATTTTAATAATTTTGTTTTCTTACTATTTTGTAGAAAGCAAAATAAACATTTTTATTTAACAATATTATTAAACTATAGTAACTCATTATTTAAATGTTTTCTTTGTTTTAAGATTTTTGCTGTGTATTTTTTTTTACAATTTGTTGTACAATTTTTATTTGTCTGTTAATGATTTCTGTTTTTGTTTTTATTTATTTGAAACATACAACAAGTCACATACATACATTCGTTCATTTGTTCTTGCTCACCTTGATTACACAGAATATTATGAAAATTTATATAAAAATCTTGAATTTATATTCAATTTTAATAAAATTATTTTGTTTAACCCATTATTTAAACTTAACATACGTACAAATCTACATATAGTATATAGCTTTCATATTTTAAATTAGAAATGTAGATTCAAAATAATATTTTTTTATTATACATATTTGTATGTGCATACTTACAATAGATAATTTTTTATTTTTTTTTTGTAACATAATCAAGTAAAAGTATTTTTCATCAGGCATTTTAAATCAAATAGAATTAAAATTGGACAATGTGAAGAAAATAATTTATTAAAATTTGAAATTTTGTATTTATACATGTTTTATGTACAAACTATTTTTGTCGTATAATATAATTCATCTGAATATTTTAGCACAGCAGTCAATAAATTTAATTTTCTAAGTATTTTAGTTTTTATTTTGAACTAAGGACTGAGATCGAAAAACCCTTAACACACGTTTTTCAATAATACTTTTAACCCAAGTATTATTTGATTTTTCTTTTGATCAAGATACCTTTGTAAAGGTAAAGGTTGTTAATCTGACTAAAATGAGTAACGAAAAAAAGTGCGTACTAAAATTATTAAATATTTTCAACAAAACCCAACTTGGTCAACAAAATCCAACTTGGCCAAACAATCAAAGGTCTGGCGTCAAACTGATTCCAATGTTATTAAACCGTATCGGGAGAACCTGTCCGTTGATAGAAACCCTGTTCGTGTAGAAGGAATGCTCCACATGATGTTTCTAAAGCATTATCCCAACATATCCGGTAGGAAAGCAGTCCGATTAGACTATTTAGTACGAAAAGTTAAAGCCAATGCTAGTTTAAAAACATACAAGGCTCAAAAAGTTCCTGACATGAACTCTGCTAAAAATGTTGAGGGCAAAGACAGAGGACGGAAATTGAAGTAAAATTTTATACAAAAACAAGTAAGAGAGCTATATTCGGCTATGCTGAATCTTATATACCCTTCACCAAATTATACTTTAAAATATTTTTAGGTAAACAAAATTAAATTTTTTTCAAAATTTAAAAAAAAAATTTTTCAAAGCTGTTTTTCAAAATTTAAAAAAATTTTTTTTTCAAAATTGTTTTAAATTTTTTTTTTTCGAAATTATTTTGATTTAATTTTTTTCAAAATTTTTTTTTAATTTAAAAAATTTTTTTTTTTAAATTTATTAGTTTTTATTAAATTCCCCCCCCCCCCATTTTGACCCAAACCAGTCTTTTGCCAATTTTGAGGAGTGCTTCTGGTCATTGTCCTACTGATACTCCCATCTCAAGGGCATCTCTTTCTCAGCAAATGAAAGCATTTGCAATATATTTACGTAGTCCGGGACGCATATTTTGTTCATTATCAAATATATTGGACCGACACCGGTATATAAATTCGCATTGGTATAGACCGTAGAATAAACGCATAGAACGGACAGAGAGTGTAATATGAAAAAAATACTCTCTTTTCACACATACGTGTGTTACAATAACAAAATACATACAATACATTCTCATGAATTAGGTTTTTGACAACAGTTGCTCTCAGTTACCTATCTAGTTGTCATCTATGGTATATACTTTATTCACAATTAGCCTAAGTTACCTAGCTACCCTGTAACTATTTTGACAATAATCTCATATTTCTATATCGATGTCTAAATTTGCAAATATAATGTTAAACACAAATTAAAATTTTGTGAAACTCCTCAGTCAAGTCAAATTAATTAAAAAATGTGCGATTTCGTGGTTATGGTAGTTTATTTACTCTGGATCCTTATATAACGGAGACGATTTAACGGTGTGTGTCTGACTATCTGTTGGTGTGTTTCTGACATAAATGGCTGATATATAAGCAAAAACATACGACTGCCTACTGATTTGTATACTTTTAACATGTTACCACTCATAAATAAGTTTGTAATTATCGATATAACCATGTCCGCCATGATCCGAAGCTCCCCAAATAACATTAATATATTAAGTATAGCCCTGGTCGTCTGCTAAAATCGAAAACATCCTTGATATACATAACTATAAGCAAAAAAACACGATGTTTAATCTATATCTGGATTACTAAGTAATTTACATAGACAATATTGATATCTAATGATGAACATTTCGAAGACCTTTTCAGCGACATTTATAACGCCATAGAAGTTCGTATCAAAAATGGGTTTAAGTTCAGGAAAATATTTTTTAACTTGATTTAAAAAAAAAAAATTCTCCAAACTATTTTTTTCACCACAAATATAATTTTTCACTAAAATTTTTTTTTAACAAAAATTATTTTCTGTCTTTATCTTAAACTGTACATTATTGAAGGATATATAAGATTTGGCACAGCCAAATACAACTGTGTAACCTATATTTATACACATAAGTTTACTTTATGAAACTCCCAGATTTTTTTTTCATCCCCGTTCACATATTATTTTTTTTATACCCTTCACCTTCGTGAGAAGGGTATATATAAATTTGTCATTCCGTTTGTAATTTCCACAATATCATTTTCCGACCCTATAAAGTATATATATTCTGGATCCTTATAGATAGCGGAGTCGATTAAGCCATGTCCGTCTGTCTGTTGAAATCAATTTTCTGAAGACCCCAGATATCTTCGGGATCCAAATCTTCAATAATTCTGTCAGACATGCTTTCGAGAAGTTTGCTATTTAAAATCAGCAAAATCGGTCCACAAATGGCTGAGATATAAGGAAAAAACCAGGACAACCTCGATTTTTTACCTATTTTTTGACCTATATCTGGATTACTAAGTCATTAATATAGACAATATGGATATCTAATGATAGATATTTCAAAGACCTTTGCAACGACGTATATAAGACCATAGTAAGTTGGACCTACAATGGGTCAAAATCGGGAAAAAATTTTAACCAGATTTTTTTTTTCACCAAAAGTTTTTTTCGCTAAATATTAAAAAAAAAAATTTAAATTTTAAAAAAAAAAAAAATTTTACATAAAAACTGAAAAAAAACTGGAAAAAAAAATAAATTTTGTTTACCTAAAATAAACTAAAAATTTTAATTTTGAAGTATAGTTTGGTGAAGGGTATATAAGATTCGGCCCAGCCGAATATATCTCTCTTACTTGTTTTTTTGCTAAATTTTCACCTTTTAAAATGAATTGAAACGTTTCTTTTGTAAAAATCCTGTTATTAATTTTAAGTCAGAGACTTAAAGGCTAAAAGCTAAATTTTTTAAAATGTTAGTAAATTATAGATTTAAATATGTATTTTTAATTTAGTACAATCAATCTTATTGCTATAATTCAATATACTATATCTTTAGAATCGTTAATATAACCAGTAGTATAAGTTAAAAATGTAATCTCTCAATTATTAAGTTTTTACATTTAGATCGGACACGCAAAAAGATTAAAAATATCAGCACAAAGCCAACAACAAACAGGCAAAAAAAAGCGATGTAATTTTTAAAAAGCTTTTTTTACTCTTGACAGACAATGCAATTTTTGTTTTATGTTTAAAATGTATAGACAGACAAACTAGTCGATACCTGAAGTTGTTGTTGTTGTTGCTGTTATTGTGTGCATTTTGTATTATGTGTGTAAGCGGTGGGGCTATCAGGTCGTTGGCATTGAGGCAAGTCATTGAGTCAAGGTTGTTTCCGCAAACTATAATTTTACAAAAGTGAAAAAAAAAATTAATTTAAAAGCTTTTTAATGAACGTTCTTTTTTGTTTGCCTTATTTATTGAATAATTGAAAACTCAATGTATTACTTTGTATTTTCTAGATGGCAGCCCGATGTTACGGCAGGGTGATACCGGCGATTGGGTCGGTACATTTGAGGGTCATAAGGGAGCTGTGTGGGGTGTAGCCCTTAATAAGAACGCCACATTGGCAGCTTCAGGTGCTGCAGATTTTACGGGAAAAGTATGGAATGCCATAACAGGCGGAGAACTACATAGTTTCCAACATAAACACATTGTCAAATCAGTGGCATTTGATACAAATTCCGAGAATATAGTGACTGGCAGCAATGAAAAGTTGGTACGTGTCTTTAATCTCGAACAGCCCCAGGCCGAGCCAGAAATGTATAACGGTCATACAGGAGCAATTAAACGGGCTCTATTCTGTCGCAACGACAAGTGCATTATATCGGCAGCTGATGATAAAACGGTGCGCTTGTGGGATCGTTTGACAGGCAACGAAGTTCAACGACTTTCCTTCCCCAATAATCCGAATAGTTTAGAGATCTCCACGGACAATCATATACTCACCATAACTCACGGTTCCAGTATTAGTTTTTTGGAGGTGGAAACGTTAAAGAAACTCAAAGAAGTTAAAGTTCCCACTAATGTCTCATCGGCCAGTTTGCATCCGGATAAACATGTGTTCGTGTGTGGTGGCGAAGATTTTAAAATGTATAAATTTGATTACATAACTGGCAATGAAATTGGTGAGTTCAACTTTAATAACTTGATTATAAGAAATCTTTATACAATTGTTTTATCTTACAGAATCTTTTAAGGGACACTTTGGTCCTGTTCACTCAGTGAAATTTTCACCAGATGGTGAATTGTATGCCAGTGGTTCTGAAGATGGTACTCTGCGTTTATGGCAAACTACTGTGGGCAAAACTTATGGTCTCTGGAAATGTACTGAACCTAATGAATTGAATAATTCTTTAAATTCGCCCCGTGAAGTACATGCAAATTAATTTTTATTAAACCTCCAACCCCATTTTTCTTTTATATTTGTAATTTTTTATATTTTTCTTTGTTTAACTGCCAAAATTCCCAATTCTATTGTTAATGTTTAGTTTAATTTAACATTAACAAGCAAAAAAAAAAAAAAAAAATCGTAAAATATTTTTTTTATTTTTCTAATTCCTATCTGCTGCTATTTCTCATATAATTTAAGATTTGTATTTGAATAATATTTGTTCTTAATGTGGAACAAAAAATTATAAACCATTGGAATTAAACACGAAATGTTGTTTTTATTACTAAAATAAGTAGACGTACTGTTTTCTAGAAATATTATTCACAGTACTTGTTTAAAATAGTATCCAAAAAGGGTACGATCGCGTATAATTGTTCGATATTTTGGAGGTCAAAAGTCATAAATATCGTTTTAGCATTTGTGTTGACAACAAAGGTCTATGCTAATTATTATTTCACCATAATGTATGCATATCAAATATAATAAGCTGGAATATGTTTACGCAAAACAATATTCGAGCAGGTGTTTAAAGAAGTTTTTCATTTCAGTTTCCAAGGCAACCTGTTTCTTTAATCTAGTACGAAACTGTCTATGTAGTGAAACGCCAACTCCTTACACAACAAGGCTGAATGACTAACGTATAAGGTACACCAAGGAGATATACCTATTAAAAGTATAAAAGATTGAAAACTATTTTTTATTGAAAAACATTTTTTGTGAAAAAAATTAAATTTTTGTTAATATTCTGACGGACATGGCTTCGGTATCTATAACGATCCAGAATATATATACCTTGTGGGTTCGCAAATGAAAAATGTGGAAATTACAAACGGAATGACAAACTTACCATTCATGCTGAAGGGTATAAAAGTACTTTTTTTTTGTATTTCAAAATTGATTTTATTGTAATAAAATTAAAAATTAATTTTGTAAATTTTATTAATTTAATTCGGAATGAAATTACCGTTATTATTAAATTAGCGTAACCATTATCTTATAACAGTATCGAATCGGTTGATGTTGTAACAATGAACTTGGGTCATTCCGGTGCGAATAACCGCCTCTCTTGGTAATGCCGAATCGGTAGCCAACCTAGCTTACATGGAAGAGTGCTATATTCGGCTGTCCCGAATTTTATATGCCCTTTAAATTAGTGTAAAGAAAAACCTACAATAGCTTCAAAAAATATGAATATTATAAAAAATAAAACAATTTTATTTATCAGAAATTATACAATTATAATTTTATTTTAATAAATTGTTTAAATCTTCGATGATTTAAATTATAGCTTAACAAAATGTGTGAAATTTTATATAAATGCCTTTTTATGTAGATTATAAATAAGAAGAAAGAAAATAAATATTGCTTTAATTATATTTTGAAACAAAATGAAAGTACATAATTATTAGAATTATATCTGCCTATTAGACATGAGTACCAGTGGCCCAGCCGTGCAAGTATATTGTTGTAAAGTTTAACAAACCGCTCTCTTGACGGACTTCAGGCAATTGCTGCAGGTGATCGAACCAACGAGATAAATTCAAATAATTTTCTTTTTCGATGGGGGAAAGAGATTTCTATAAAATACAAAAATATATAGTTTATTAAATGTTTCAATGTCAACTGTGGTTAGAATATATGGTTGTGTCCATCAAATTATAGTACAAATATTTCATATTTTTAAAATCCCCTAATAATTGGACTCTCATAGAACATAATCTAATGCATATTTTTTTTGGACCCAGTTCAACCGTATTATTGGTTACACTTCGTCAATCTTAAAATATTTGTTTGTTTTTACTTTTTCATAATAATTCTTTTAAACTTACCACTAAGTCATAAATGGCATAGAATACCGCTAAATCAGCCAATGTGAGAAAATGTCCCACCAAATACGATTGTTTCAAAAACAACTTGTTAAAATCCCGCAATAATTGTTGGGCAATGTGCTTATCCTTCGAGCCAGGTGCCACGTAAAGAACAGCAAACTCAATCCATTGATAAACCTGAGCCTCTACTTCACGTGTTTGATAGCTATTGGTAGCAATGTTTGATTTCGATTCTTTGGCCAAACTATTTAAAATGGTAGCATATCCTGATACCGATTTGTTGTTGAGAGTACGTGTTACCACCTAAAGTTACAGATGTATGTTGCATACATAGACAGAATTAAGTAACAAGGTCAAGGAAAAACTAATAAAAATGGAATAATAGATAATTAATCGTCCATACCTGTTCCTCATTTAGTTGAACTTTACCCAAAGGTACTTGCAAACATTTGGCAATTTTGGAAACAGCTTCAACTTCGCACATTGTTAATTAAAGAGTTTTAATTAATAAATACAAACTTTTATTAAGAAATATTTAGCGAAGTACACGCTTTTTGATTCTCTTTTCGGGTTTGTTTTTAGAATATTAACCAGTGATGGTATTTTAGCGGTATATCCAAGATATGTAGCGATTTTTAAAACAAAGATACAGGCGAGCAAGACGTATTAACAAGGTGACCGCATAAATCAGCTGTTTTTTAATTCGCCGTGGTTTAATGTAGATATTCTGTCAAACTATCAAATCGCCTTGATTGTGACATTTCTACTACATTTACAGAAATACAAAATGTCTGTTGTTTTTGCATTTGTGCCGCGACGCACTCACCTTGTTAATACGCCATACACGCAAGTATTTGATTTAACGCCTTATTCAAGGCGAATTCATTAAGATCTACTTTCACCAATTTAAATAAATACAGGCGAATTCTCACTTATGAAGTTTGGCACCCTTTGTCTGTTTTCTTCAGCTGCGTCATAAAACCACATATCAAGGCGAATTCATATAAGGTGTACTCGTTAGCCCAGCTGATCATCAGCTGTTTTACGCAAACTGTCGAAATTCGTGTTTATGTTGGTGCGCGTCATATATATGTGTGTGTTTTTCATGCGTCCACTTTTTTCCTATTGTTTTATATTCAATTTCTTCTGTTTCTCCACGCGTTTGAAATCTTCATCGAACATTTTAACATCCTCCACATGAAATAAAGCAATAAATATAAAACTTACACTGGTTTGTTGTTAAATTCCAGTTTAATATTGAATTCGCCGTACTTGCGTTTTTTTACAGATGGGGTGAAAAGCAAAAGCAAAATGTATGTTGTTTTTGTATTTTGTAGGGACGAGTAGACCTTATATGAATTCGCCTTGTCATATATGTAGCGAAGATTTAAAAACGCAACAAAAATTGTAGATTCTCAAATTTATCTGGCAGCACTAATTGTAACTAAAACAAAATAAAAGAAGAAAAAAAATTTTGACAGGTTGTTTTTGTTGTTCCGAGGGGTGCATTCATTTTTAATGTGATTGCAAAAAAAATATTTTTGTATGTAAAAATTTTATAAAATACATACATAGTATTTGTTAAAATCTCAAATTTATTATAAAAACGATGATGGATGCCGAGTTATCTCTAAATGATGTGGACATAGAAGATGGAGAGGTAAGTAAAAATAAATCAAGATACATGCATTCGAAAAAAATTCGGTGCATCATACCAAACAATTCAAATTGATAATGATGGTCACTTACCTTTTTTATACTAAACAAAAGCTTTCTGATACATCAGAAGAAGTGTATACCCCACTCCAAAGGCCAGCATCACTGACCCACAATACAACTACTACCGCAGCACCAGTATTAACATTGAGAACTGATGCGAAATGCACAAAAATGGATGCCGATGGTGCAGAAGAAGACAAAACTAAAGCAATAAATAATCTTGATGATGAAGATGAATGCCAAAGTGACGATTATTCTTCATCGTCGGGAGACTCATCAGATACATGTTTGGATAAGGGAAATAAAGACAAGAAGTTTAAAAATAAAAAACGTCACATTAAACGCACCGTTATGGTACGTATACATCCCACTTCAGATGGTGCTGAACGGAAAAAAACTCAGTTCAAAAAGTACGATATTTGGACAGCTGCTCTGCAAGAAGAGGCCCTCACGGAAAATATGCGTGGCTGTGATGTCACCCAGAATGGTTTTAACGATCGTAGTGTAGAAAATTACGATTTGTCCTTGCGATATAGTTTGAATGGTGAAAATAGCCTTAAAAGGCGTCTATCAAATTCCAACGACGATCTTTCCGACAACGATCAACCTCAACCGCATAGTAAACGCCAAAAACCTTCAAGTCGTGGCGATGTCAATGAGTCGTCAACGTCCTCTTCATCATCCTCCAGACGGCCAGTTCACGAGCGATTGGGCAAACGTAGAGATATCAGTGGACGTCGACGTTCGTCCCCACATAGCGGTGGTTCGGACTCGAATTCATATGTTCCCAAGCATATAGAAGACTTGGAAGAAATAGAAGGACGTGAAGCCGTTGAGGTGGCTAGAGAAATGGCTATGAAACTACGCGAAGACAAAGATGATCTATTAGGTAAAATAAAACGAATTGAAATTTCGTTTTTTATATTTATAATTAAAAAATATGTTTAATTTTTTTTTTTGCTTTCAGTACGTGTCGTAGAAGTTTTGGGTACAGAATTGCCTTTAAAGGTCTATAAAGAAACGCAACGTATCGAGGCCGAAGGTGGCATGACAATAAAGGTAAGTAGATAAAGAGATTATGTATATGAACATACAAATGTTACTGAAACTCATTGAGTTGCCTCTCCCACTTAAAATCTTAAATATCTCCTATAAGAATTTGTTTATTATTTGTTTGGCAACGTCATGCCTTAATATTCGATTTTTTTATACAGCTGATAATTTTATTGAAAAAATTAATTTAACTATTCCTAAAAAGTATTATTTTATAAAAAAGAATATATTTTAGACAGCCACACTAATAAGTTTTAATTTAATTCTTTTAAATTTTAATATATTTTGCTAGACAAATAAATAAACTTGCTGTTGTTTCTTCTCTATTGTTGCCGTTGTATTTCTACGATGGTTTGCCGCCATTAGCCCTTTTATCCCTTTCCGTCCTAAGCAATTTAAAAATTTGCGGATTTCAGTGAACTTTTCGATCATATTTCTTGCACTCGTACACAAAATACTTAAGTAAATCGCACAAAGCATATTACAAAATGAAAAAGAAATAACACATAATACTGAGACATTTAGAACAGTAAGAAAAAACAATACACTAATATATAAATGTCTCTACAAAATACGTTAAATTTATCGATATTTATAATGAGAACATTAAATGTGTTGTTCTAGACCTATTTTTACTGGTTTATCCTTTTATTTTCCGTCATATTTTCCATTTTACACTATTATCTTTTTTTCTCCATTTGCTTAAAATATGCAGCAACTTACAAAAACTTTTAAATGTGGAATATGGCAAGAAAATATTGGTAAAAATCATGCTAGCATCCAATGCGAAAACTGTTCCCAATGGATTCATGATACTTGTGCTGATTTGTAGGAAAATGCCCTCAGCTCCTTAAAAGACAACAAGTCACTTTCTTTCAATTGTGATAATTGTAATAAAAACCCAATCTCCGGCATGGATAAGTTACGTGACGAATTGAGGGCCATGAATTCAATTTATTGAAAAAGTGGATAATGAACAGTGTTCTATTTAGCAGGCATTGATGAACATTGTTACTAGTTTTAGTTTATCTATTGCAACAAACTAATAAGGTACTACAAGAAAAATAATTACTTTGGAGGATAAAAACAACATTTTACACAAACGATTAAATCGTGGTGACATTGTTCTTTTTTTGCTTGGTCGTCTGGAAGATCTTGTGGTCCTATTATCAAAAATGGGCATCTTGAATATTTATCGTGATGATTTGAATATTTTTATCTTTGACGATTTTGATAACCTCGGCTCGTTTCGTTGTGTTGAATGCTTTGAGGAGAGTCAAGTTTCAGTCGATTTGTGTTGACAATATTCAATTCGCTTTGGATTTCTTTAACCAAATTCTGTCTGCATTTATTATTCCGTCCTGCTAGAAGAAACCACACGAGGTTTCAATTCCGAAGACGAGAGTAGTTCGCGGACCTAATGATTTAAGGCCCATTTCTATGCTACTTGAAAACATAATGAGGGAGCAGATGGTTTGATGAACAATTCGTCTTTAGTAAGGGGTAAAATACTGCGTTGTTGCTTCTTAGCCTTAGTGATCATATAAGATAATAATTGCCGATTAATTGAATAGTCGAATAAATTTATTTTCATGTTAAAATTTAAAAAATAGTTTATATATACAAAAATATGGACAAAACTATCTCAAGTTGGTAACATGAACATTTTATTAGAAACGACTTTCTACATTAATTTTCCAATCAATTTTGGATGAGAACATTAAGAAACCAAACTTAAAAACTAAAACCATGTGACTATTTCATAAAATATTTAACGAGATTATTCGTTCGAATAATCGGGGAAATTTTAAAATTAATCGATAACTCGAATGATAAAAAAAATGATGATCTTTTATTCGATTAAAATAAAACCCGAATAATTTACAACACTTGTATTCAATTAATATCACCAATACTTTTTTGCAGAATGGTCAACGAAGACGTACTCCAGGTGGAGTATTTCTGTTTCTTCTAAAACATCACGATTCACTTAAAGCAGAAGATCTGAAAGCTATATTCTCAGAAGATCGCAATAATGCTAATAAAAAACAGAAAGATTTTAAAGCAATTATGCGCGATCGTAAAGTAAAAGAACTTAAAAAACGTCTATGTGAACAAGGCGCCGAATTGCCCAGCCTAAATACACGCAAAGAACTGATGTTATTGGGAGACGAGATTAATCAAAATCAAAATGATGGAAATTGTAAGACATTGTGCGAAATTATACAAATAGTTTTCTGTTCTTAAAAAATATATTTTTGAATTTCAGTATCAAATCCTCCACCATCACCTGAAGCCTATGAACATCTTGAACTTGATTTAAAATCTATACCAATTAATCATGTCACCAATGATGTTGAGGTAGACGTTACGGAAAAACCTTCAACGTCACATGGCATTGAGTCAAAAACATTAGAAACTTATGAAGACGATTTTTTGGACGTTAACTGTGGAGATATGGACTTTTTTTAAGCAAAATTTAGCCAAGTTTTTTTTACAGTGTACAGCACTATGTTTTTATTTTATTCTGTAATTACACTAAAGTGTAAACATATTAAAATGAATAGTAATAATAATATAATAAATTATAATTAATTTTGTAAAAAATAAGCGTTGTTAAAATAACAATAAATTATATTAATAAAATTTTGTAATAAAAAAAATAAACTGAAAAGTAAAGGCAACCCTTGTTATTATTGTGGGTATTAATGAACACCGCCAACTAAAAATAGGGGGAAATTTTCAATTTGGCTTTTTTACATTCATCTGCATCTATCTACACATGACAGCTGTTTTTTTTCATTTTAGTGCATTCTTTTTGATACCCAAGAACTATACCACGAAAGTTGGGTTGTGAAAATTTTCCGCCGCAAAAAAATTTATTATTACAAAAGTACGATATATAAATATAAATGTTAGTTACGATCATAATCTATATACAAGTTAATGAAAACAAGCAATTTTTCAAACGAAACTAATTGTGCTTTATGAATCTGACAATTTTTTTGGTAAAACAAATTCTTGTGTGGTTGTGCGTGTGTGTTTTGTAAGAAAATCTGTGAATCGTTTAAACATTTGTAATGCGTAAGACGCGATCCCAAACCAATGCAGAGAATGCGTTACTGTCTGGCAGTGCCAATAGCAGTTCGCGTTCTGCAGTTGTATCCTCATCAACAACTGCCACAAGCCACCAGCAGCAACAACCCCAACAGCATCAGATGAATTCCGGCAACCCACAAAAAAGAAGCACTCAAACAGCTTCCCTCAATTTTAATGATCCGGCCAGGATTAAGGTAAGCTTACTAATTCATATATATGTATATTGTTTTAAAATGCTGAAAAATACTTTGGACAACTATAGTACATGGTTGATGGAAACAGAAAAAAACATAAACTTCTTTGACATATTTATTGCAAAATTTTAAAAGTATTTTTTTTTAATAGATCCCTGTATTTGAAGAAAAAAACCAGTATATATTATGGTAGTGTTTATTGTTGATAGCACATGGTTGCATTGTAATGTATTCAAATTTTCGGTTAATGTTCTATAGTTAAAACAAAAAGTCGACCTTTCGATTTTTTTGATTTCTTCTATGTCGACTTATCGAACTTTCAACTTTTTTAAAATTATTCAGTAGTCCACTTTAGCTACGTATGAAAAATCTACTTTTTCGAGTTTTCATCCTATTTACATTGCATTTAACTCTCGTAATTTAATGTAAAAATATATGTTTTCTAGATTTATTGCTGAGAAAAACAATTTTTACAACAAAATTTAAAAATAAAACATTTTTTTTTGATTTTATGGGCGCCAAGGAAAATAAAAACAAAAAAAAAAAAAAAACTTTGAAAATGAGGGTAGGAAGGTGATATTTTAAAAAAAATTAGTCGTCGATTCATATTTTGCGAGTTATGTGGTCCTGAAACTGAAACGCTAATTTTATCATAACTTTGATATACATATGTTATCGTATCGAAACATTTGTAGCTTCCAAATTATAAATTGGACCAAATTTCAGATTTTCGATTGAAATTTGTTTTAAATCTATTTTATTTCAAAAATTGCCGTGATATAATTGTACAATAAATTGTAGCCAAAATGTATAGCTTTAATTTATTATATATATAACCCCATAACTATTAAAATCTCAGTTTTATTGGTAGTCAAAATGCGGCTTCGCATAAAAAAGTTTTCATGACTTTATACCCACGTCCGGTAAAAAGGGATTTAAACTCTAAGATATGTCGAAACCCGGCTTTGCATAAAACTGTTTTGTTTGATTGCCGGCCTATAGCCGGGAGGTAGATTTTTAAAATATGTAGTATGTCGAACACAGGCCTCGTATGAAATAGTTTTCTTTAATGACCTATAACTCGGGAATATGAAAGCAATTATGGACATTTGATACGTTGTGAATACAAATATTTAGCGTACTCACTTCAGTTGTCAGTTCTAATATTTTACATTGGTTTAAAAATATTATTGCCTTTCAAGCAAAACATTTACTAAAATACTACTACTCCTTGTGTTATATTTATTGTGCTGTCAGCAAACACCTGCGGCGAACGCCTAAGAGCCGAATAAGCCGAGCATTCGAGTCGTGTAATATTAGAACATGACAATATGGCATGATGGATCCCTTGTGGATCCAGTAATTATAAAAAATTCATATTTTAAGTAAAGACAAAAGTTATCGGCATAAACACAAAATTAAATTTTGGTATTTTAAATGATATATATATATATTGATGAAAACAACAAAAAATACAATATATCCAATGTTCGAACTTTGGAGGCCCATATCTCGGAAATATAAACTAGAGTTTAGCCTAGCTTTAAAATGATAATAATGGTAAGTATTATTATACACTAAATTGTAGCCAAGATTTATATTTTAAATTTAAGATTTATAACCGCATATGGGTACTTTTTTCTATTTTTAAAAGTGGACATTTCGAACTTTCAACTTTTTTAAATTTTTGAATAGTCGACTACTCGACTTTTGGTAATTTAGGAAATGTAGACTTTCCGAATTTTCGACTTTTTTTTTTACTATTTTCTACTTTTTATCATATCTAGTGTATCTACTTTTTGAGATTGTTCGACTTTTTAATCGACTATTCTACTTTTTCTAAGTTAATCGACTTTTTTTCCGACCAAAAAGTCGATTTCGACTGTTCGTTATGGAAACCGATTATGAACACAATGTCAAATTTGCTTTTACCTTTTGTGCGACTCTGTGCGTTTTTTGCATTTGGATGTGTTCATTACTTTTAGCTAAATTAAACCCACATTAAATACTGGGATATTATATTCAGTCAAAAAGACCAAACTCGCCGCCGCCATATTCTTTGGAATAGAATTTTATCAAGCAAGCAAAAAAGAGAACTAAAGTGTGTGTGAAAAACCCCGCATAAATAAGTGCAGAAAAAACAAAAATTATTTATTACAATAATAACAAATGTTACAAAAAATTAAAATAAATATTTAAAGAAAACCATTGAATATAAAATACAGTAAAATTAAGTGAACAAAAATTCGGCAAAGTACGAAACACTATTGAAAAAGACGATACGACATTATTTTATGTGCGACAATACCAACAAAAAAATTGTGTGATTTTTTCTTCGACATTTAGAAAAAGTAAAAAAGTGAAAATATGGCTATTTTAACAATTGCAAAGTTGTTAAATTACTATTGAGGTATAACGAACTGTAGATTATAACTTATAGAAAATAAAAATATATGAGTTAATAAATCATAATTTAAGAAACTACGGAACATTTGCAATAATTGGAATATGTAATTATTTTCTTGCATTTGCCATAATTTTTCCTTTTTTTTTTTTGAAGGGAATTTGGTTTTTTATTTTATGTGTCTTCTTCTAAGATGTTGCCAACTTGTATTTTTAAAATTTAAAAATTTCTTTTTTCTTTTGTTTTGCTATAAATGTAAGAGTGTGAGTTGATCTATGTGTGTATATGTGAGTGCGTGTGTGTGCATGCGTGTGAGTTTATATATGTATATGCTTATATGTATACAGATATATAATATGTGTATAAAATACTCTTGTATATATGTGATCTTTATATATGTACATATGTATATATATAAAATCACTATAGTGATTTTATGTTGTAGTGTTAGTGTGTACTTATTGGTGTTGGTGTTTTGCTGTTGTGTTGGTTGTTGTTTATTTGTATTTGTTTTGTTTATACATATTTTATTTGTGATTATATGTGCATTTTAAAAATGCTGTCTTCTTCTTTCCCCTCTGATTACATATAATTTTCAACTTGGTGTGTTTTTCAACGTTTCTGTAATGTGTGATTGAACTTTCAACTTTTATTTAAAATTATATGTATTCAAAAATAATTTAATCGTTAAATTAGACTTGGAAAATGTAATATTTCCAACAAAATTATCAAGTGTTATTTGCCAAACTATTAGCTTGGTCAGTGTACCTTTCATAAATTATAGTTTCTTTCATAAATTATAGTGTGGAATTAATCATGTCACAGACTATGAACATGTTTATTTATTATAGTAGCTCGGGAAGATCGAATTGTTATGGGTGTGCAACTACATTCAACGATATACTCACATTCCCTAATCCAACACGTTCCCTTGCCATGTTATCTTAGTGATCATTCCACACCTTTATCATGCTTCAATCTGGCTAGATGAGGTGAGTCCGGCACCTCAAATAGCATGTAGCCTAAAGCTGAAAAGAGTTTTTAAACTCACAGATGACCATAGTAGCAATTGTTCACATTGAATGTTGCATCAACTATGTATGTACCTAATTTCAACATCGGTTCATCTGTATTTCTAGTAACAGTTTATATTTTCATAATTTTTTATACCCTTCACCTTCGTGAGAAGGGTATATATAAATTTGTCATTCCGTTTGTAATTTCCACAATATAATTTTTCGACCCTATAAAGTATATATATTCTGGATCCTTATAGATAGCGGAGTCGATTAAGCCATGTCCGTCTGTCTGTCTGTCCGTCTGTCTGTCTGTTGAAATCAGTTTTCTGAAGACCCCAGATATCTTCGGGATCCAAATCTTCAGTAATTCTGTCAGACATGCTTTCGAGAAGTTTGCTATTTAAAATCAGCAAAATCGGACCACAAATAGCTGAGATATAAGGAAAAAACCAAGGCAACCTCGATTTTTTACCTATTTTTTTACCTATATCTGGATTACTAAGTCATTAATATAGACAATATGGATATCTAATGATAGATATTTCAAAGACCTTTGCAACGACGTATAGTGTAAGTTGGGTCAAAACCGGGAACAAAATTTTAACCAGATTTTTTTTTTTCACCAAAAGTTTTTTTTCGCTAAATATTAAAAAAAAAAATTTAAATTTCAAAAAAAAAAATTTTAAATTTTAAATAAATAAAAAAAATTTTATATAAAAAAAATAAAAAAAAAATTCGAAAAAATGTTTTTTCCAAAAAATGAAAAAAACAACTGGAAAAAAAATAAGTTTTGTTTACCTAAAAATATTTAAAATTTTTATTTTGAAGTATAGTTTGGTGAAGGGTATATAAGATTCGGCCCAGCCGAATATATCTCTTACTTGTTTTCTAATAATATTCATATTTTTTGTATTGTTTATCGAACACCGGCTTCGCTAAAATCACTTTTTCTGTATATCAAAATTTTCTTAAGTACTGTCATTCAAAAAGGAATTTTTGGTTCATATGATACCCATAATGATCAGATCATTTTCTAAATACATATAGGTACGAGAAATTTACTATTATATACTATGTATATTACTTTAAGTTCCTATAACTCCTAAATTAAGAGATAGCAGGCAAACATTTTTTTTAGGTATTTTGCTTATAATTATGAGATTGGTAGCTCAACAAAATTATTAAAATACAAGCTATTTCGACAATCTTTTTTTATTCCATTACATATTCTTAAATACATATTTAAAATACAATTAACAAAATAAAATGCATTTGTACGGTTACATTTTATTACATTGACAAAATGTTCAAATAAAACGTTATTATTATTATTACAACTTGCCTTTAAGTTCGAAATAGTTCCTTTAATGTTAACTTTTGCTATTGCGAACATAAAGGCAAGTTGTAGATATCCACAAAAATTGTGGATATCTAAAATGTTTGGATAAAAAAAAACATTATTTTTAATACTGTCATTAATTTTTTTTAGGAATGTGAAGATATGTTAAGCCTTCTTCGTGTGGTTGAACTGCAAAAGATACTTTCGTATTTAAATATTTCCTTTGCCGGGCGCAAAATTGACTACCAGAGAAGAATTTTAGCATTGTTACGTACTAATTTCGAATTAATTGCACCAAAGGTACGGGAAATTTACTCGCAATCCATGTAAGTTTTTGAAACAAGAAATGAAACATTAGTTTTCTTATAACACGTTATTTTTCTATTGTATTTAAATTTAATTGTAGTGCTGATCAACAAAACAATCAATACGGTCCACCCGAGCCAAAAAGAATGTATTCACAAATGCAAATGCAACCGAATGCCGGTGGTATGGTAGGTGCCAATACTGCGGCTCAAATGGGAACAGCACAACAAATCTTAAATCCAGCAAATCAGGCTGGTATGCAAGCAGGTGTACCGTCTGGAAACAATGTAGTACCATTCCTACATGCTATACCCACTCAAATGCCGATTCATCCAGATGTACGTTTGAAAAAATTAGCGTTTTATGATGTGCTGGGCACTTTGATCAAACCCTCGTCGTTGGTGCCTCGTAATGCTCAGCGCATACAGGAAGTACCATTTTATTTTACACTAACACCACAACAAGCCACAGAAATAGCATCGAATCGTGACATTCGCAATAGTTCAAAAATAGAACACGCTATACAAGTGCAGTTAAGATTCTGTCTATTAGAGACTTCATGTGACCAAGAGGATTGCTTTCCGCCAAGTGTCAGTGTTAAAGTAAATAACAAATTATGCCAACTTCCCGTGAGTACAAATAGTAAAAGAAAAACATCACAAACAATAATTTTTATTAACAATTAATTTTCTGTTAGAATGTCATTCCAACAAATCGTCCCAATGTGGAACCAAAACGACCGCCCCGACCAGTAAATGTTACATCAAATGTAAAGCTATCGCCGACAGTAACTAATACAATAACTGTCCAGTGGTGTCCCGACTACACACGAGGCTACTGCATTGCGGTGTATTTAGTTAAGAAATTAACATCTGCTCAGTTATTGCAAAGAATGAAACAGAAGGGCGTTAAACCAGCCGATTATACCAGAGCTCTAAGTAGGTTTATTATTATATATTATAATTTGCGTTTTCTCTTTACAAAATGTCTCAATTTTATCTTTTTCTAGTCAAAGAAAAGTTAACTGAAGATGCAGATTGTGAAATTGCTACAACAATGTTGAAGGTATCGTTAAATTGTCCCTTGGGTAAAATGAAAATGTCCATACCATGTCGTGCTTCAACATGCTCACATTTGCAATGTTTCGATGCTAGCCTTTTCCTGCAAATGAATGAACGCAAACCCACTTGGAATTGTCCAGTTTGTGATAAAGCGGCCGTTTATGATAATCTGGTTATTGATGGGTGAGTAATTATTATTATTAGCGTTTTTCACTCTGTTATATTATAACATTATAACATTGTAAATATACCACCTAGAGTGAAAACTTTTTATTTTATAAAGTATTTATCCAAATAATTGCAATGTGCTTTGTTTTTATTGTTTTATAGCTACTTCCAAGAAGTATTGGCCTCAAATTTACTTAAACCAGATGATACTGAAATACAATTGCACAAAGATGGCTCATGGAGCACTCATAGCTTAAGGAATGAAGGTCAAATTTTAGATACACCAACAAAGCCAGTTGAAAAGGTGGAAGTTATTTCAGATGATATTGGTAAGTACAAATATCAACAAAAACTTTTTATTTTTAAAAGTTTGCAATGTTTGTTTGTATGTTAGTTTAGGTCAACATTTGTAACTTAATTTTGAATTAGTTCTCGTAGACCAAATAGGCTGATACAATATTATGTTAGAAAATTCGAAGTCAAATACGAAAATTCCAACTTATGTTCCAATCATTTTTAAAGCTGTTGAAACAATTTGTAGATTAAGTTCGAAAATTCGAAATTAAGTTAAAAAATTCGAACATTTTTTAAAGGTGTTAAAATAATTTCAAAATCACGAGAATTCTTATAAAAGTAATTTTATTTTTATTGAAGCCCAATTTCAAACTTAAACATTTTGAACACAAATTCTAAATTTTCATGAATTTTAAAGTATCTTCAATGTAGTTTCAGAATATAAGCTTTTTAAGATATGTTTAAAAATTCGAATTTAAATTCGAATTTTTCAAGGTGCTCTAAAACGAAGAAAATAAAACAAGTTTTTATTTAAATTCTCTAAAATGAAGAAAAACTAAATTTAAATTAAACTATTAATAACATCATAGAATTTATAATATATAAAAGATTGTCGGGAAAACCCAGCATCGCGACAAGACTTTTATCATATAAATTCTATAATATAATATATAGTTTGATTTAATTTTATGTTTATTTTCGTTTGAATTTAAATGTTTGTATTATTTATTAATTAAATTAAACAATTTGATTACCAAAACAATTTTTAAATATTTTTCAGAACTCATTACCACAGAAGATGTAAAACCAGTCAAGGCTGTAGCTTCTGCATCGCTTAATTCAAATGAACAACCTTCATCAACAACAAATAGTGAAACTGTAAGTTTAACGCAAATTAAATATTTTTTAAATTATTTATGTAAATTGTTTTTATAATCGATAAAATATACCAAAAAATAATAAAATGGTTTAAAGGTGGACTTAACACTCAGTGACTCAGATGATGATTTACCTTTGGCAAAGCGTCGTCCTATTGCTAAACCAAATACTAATCAAGGAGCACCATCTTCAACTATGAATGGCAATGGCGGAGGTGGTAATCAAAGAGGCATGTATATGCAACAAAAGAATGGTACGTTGGATTCATTTTCGTACTAAATCAATTTAAAAAAAAAAAAAATAAAAAAATTATTTATATTTTTAAAAGAAAAAGAAATATAACACATGTCGTAAAGACAAAAAATTACAAATCCATAACACAATACAACCAACATACTATACATGCAATAACATAACTATGTCTATGTTACACGTTTTTTACATTTATATTTTTATTTGTTCACATTATTTCATCTTTTTTTTTTTCTTTAATAATGAAAAAAAAAAAAAACAACATATACATTACATATACATATATTTAGTTTAACCTATATCTAATATCATAGTTTAATTTCATTTTATTTTAAATAATTAATTAATTATTATTGTATTTTTATTAAGTTTACAGAGAAAAAGCAAAACAAAAAAAATTATTTGAATTTTTTTTACTTCTAGTTTTTCATAGATCTAATTTTCAATTTAATTGTATAAATACGTTTTTGTAGTATTATTATATTTTTTTTTTATTTTGTACATTTGCTTTTTGCTTTTTTTTTTTTTTTGTTCACCATTTTCACACAATTTATCATCGTCGCCACTGCATTTTTACCCTGTTTACTTTTTATTTATTAAGGTTAAATTTGGATTAAGGAATGTTCCACACGGGATAAATAATTTTGAAGAAATAAATGACGAAATTTCCGATGAAATTCATAAAAACTATTTATAAGAATTATTAATCCACTTGGAATGTTGTATTAATCATTAGGAAGAATTGGGTTATTAATTTTTTGTTGAGTCAGAATTATCTCTGTTATTAGAGAGTATTTGACTACAAATCATTATCAATTTAATATTAAACTTGAATGTTTGCGGGGAAAAGATGTTAAAATTAATACTGATATTTGTTTAATAAATCATATATTTTGTTATTATTCACACGTATGTTTGTGCAGTTCAATTAAAATGTTTGATTTGGTCCTTCGTCTATATTTATTTATGCCTTAATATCAGAGACCGAAAATAACTCACCCATAAGTAAAATACCCAAATTGTGATTTATATTTTGTTTTACAGAATAAATCACTCAAAATAACTCTTACAAAATTATTGTTGTTTACACGGCTTGGTGTGGCCTTATTAGTTTTTAATGCTTTGGCGAGAGACAAATAATTGTGGTTGATTTTAATAACTCTTCCCTGTCGGACTATGAGTTACTTACGAATTGAAGCCGATAGACCTTGAAAGACAATATTGCATGTCCGAAATGATGCTAGAACGCCATAAAAGAAAATCATTTTTGTACCGAATCATTACTTGTGATGAGAAATGGATCCATTATGATAACTCGATGCGTAAGAAATAGTATGTGAAGCCCGACTAACCATCCGAATCGACACTAAAACCAAATATCCATGGCGCTAAGGTTATTCTCTGTATTTGGTGGGAGCAAAATGGTCCTATCTATTCCAGACCATCACAGGGAACTTGTTCCAAACGCAACTGATTCGTTTGAAGCGAGCATTGGCCGAATAACGCCCAGAATATGCAGTTAGAGATGAAACCGTTATATTTCATCATGGCAACGCGCAGCCACATGTTGCAATACCTGTTAAAAAGTATTTAGAATGAAGTGTTTGGGAAGTTTTACCTCACCCGCTTTATAGTCCAGACCTTGCCCCGTCCGACTACAATTTGTTTCGATCGATGCAGAATGCTGTCTCTGGGATACGCTTCATGTGGGAACAGAGTATCTGAAATTGGTTTGATTCGTTCTTGGCCTCAAGAGATGAGCAGTTCATTTGGCTCGGAATCCATATGTTGTCAGACAGATGGGAACAATGGCCAATACTTTGAATAAATTTATATTGTATATAAAAAAATGCCGCATTTTTAAGTTATACACCCAATAAAAACTTAGATTTTTGTAGAACTGTAGATTTTTTTTTTAAATTGTCAATATTTTTAAAATTTTTCGATATTTTTGCAAAATTGTCGACTTTTTTGTGAAATTGGAAATATCGTGTATACTCAGCAGAAAGCGTTAAAGCTATATTCCGGGAAGGAAGTCCTCAGAGAACTTGGTGAAAGATTTATGTTTTTATGAAACTGTTTCGACCTGATTTTAATCTCGTTGACCGGCTACAGTGTAAAACAGGCGAATATTTGAATGAAATTATCATTAAAAAGTAAATGTTAGAGATTGTTCTTTCGGCTCATAAAAAATATTCAAACATCCAATTATATTTTTAGCGTTTTATTTAAAATGAAAACTAAAAGAAGCACTATAAGGATATAGGACACTTAAGTTGTTTTTTCTACGTATTTGTCTTTGATCCCAATGATAATGATTCTACCTTTTATTGTTGTATCGTGTTTGATCGAATATCATTTCACTTGATTTTATAAAATTTTTTTTCTATTTCATTCCAAAATAAAAACAACATTGAAATAATTTTCAAAAAAAAAAAAAAAAATTATATTTTTTTTTAAATTTTCTTTATTATTTTAAATTTTCGATTAAAAAATGAAATTAAGAGTTATTGAATCTGCTATTATAATTTGCATGGGCATTTTCATGCACTTGTATAGTTTGAGTATCATTGAGTTGCGTTATTCAAAATTACCGCTTTTAACACCAAATGCTGCATCATCTCTATTTGTATTATCCGTCTTGTGTATGTTTGCGAAGCTGCGTACTCTTTGGCCACAATCCAAACGTATGCCACAAAAGTTATTGGTTTTTCTGGTGGAATTAGCCTTGATGCTGTATGCAACTGATTTGGTACTACGACAAATATGGTTGCCAAGTCTGAAATTATTGAATTTTCTTTGCCATTTTCTGGGTCAATATGTTGTGACAGTTAATTATAACTTTTTCATTTATAATGCACCACAATTATCCAACTGGGTTCGCAATGAAGCCTTTTATGTGGCAAGATTTATGTTGTCAGTTATAACATTTATTTCTATGTTATATATTACTGGTTTTGTTAAGATGTTACAAGAAAAGGTGTATGGAAGTAATAACACGGTGGATTTGACAAACAACAAGAATCATTTCAATAGTGACTACTATAGCCTTAAATTAACACGCCCTCAAAAAATCGATGCTTTAAAACAGATGTCATTTGATGTGTACGATTTGCCATGTGTACCTCAGGAAGATATTTTAAATTTAGCCAGTCGTGCTGCCACTAGGGAAAAGAAACTGCCGAAAACCGTTCGCAAAACTAAAAAACGGAAAAGTAAAGTTTTCCTGGATGATGATTCCAGTGAATATAATTGCTAAAGGTTTCTAATATTCAAAGGACCGATTTTGAGAATTTTTGTAAAACAATATTTTTTATTAGTACTAATTAAAAATTATATGGAATAATGGTTTGAATTTAATAAAAATTATTGGGTGTATGACTTAAAAATTCAGAATTTTTTTGTATAATTTTTAGGTTTTATTTAGAAACATTTGTATAATATAATTTTTTTCAAAGTATTGGCCATTGTTAGCTATGACCCTTTTATTCTGGCAACATATGGATTTCGAGCAAAAAGAACTGCTCATCTTTTGAGGCCAAGAACGAATCAAACCAATATCGGATACTCTGTTTCAAAGTGAAGCGTATCCCAGAGAGAGCGTTCTGTATCAATCGATACAAATGGTAGTCGAACGGGGCACCGTCTGGACTATAAAGCGGGTGAGGCAAAACTTCCCAACCATTTCATTCTAAATACTTTTTAACAAGGATTGCAACATGTGGTCGAGCGTTGTCATGATGGAATATTACGGTTTCATGTCTGGCCGCATATTCTGGGCGTTTTCCGGCCAATGCTCGCTTCAAACGAATCAGTTGCGTTTGGAACAGGTTCCGTGTGATGGTTTGGAAAGATTTCAGTAGCTCATAATATATAGGACCCTTTTTCTCCCACCAAATACAGAGAATTACTTCAGCGCCATGGATATTTGGCTTTGGTGTCGATTCGGCTGGATGGTCGGGTTTAATTTTTCACTGCAAGTAATAATTCGGTGCAAAAATGATTTTCTTTGTTCAAGCATCATTTCGGACATGCAACATCGTCTTTTAAGGTCTCTTGGCTTCAATTCGTATGGTACACAATTTCCATACTTATGGATATTTGGCTTTGGTGTCGATTCGACTGGTTGGCCGTTCTTCACATACGATGTCTTACGCTTCGGGTTATCGTAATGGAACCATTTTTCATCGCAAGTAATAATTCGGTGCAAAATGAAGCCCCCAGTTGCTATTTAAAATCGGGACAATAGGTCCACAAATTTCTGAGATATAAGCAAAAATAAAAAAACGACTACTAAGTTATTAACATAGACAATATGGATATCTATATATCCAGAAATTCGATGACAATGGGCCAAAATGAGAAAAAATATGTTTTAACCCGATTTTTTTTTGTTTCAAAACTATTTTTTTCACCAAATAATTTTATTTCACTCAAAATTTCTTCACCTAAAACATTTATGCACCAATCAGTGGGAAGTCCAATTAAATTAATTCTAGTCACATAAAATAACGGTTTTCCATTTTAAAGAACTAATAAAAATGATCCTGTTTTTATGTCCCTTTATTTTTCCATGGTTAAACTTGTTGGAAACAGAGCTTCGAATTAATTAAATTTGAGAATTAAAAAATGTCAGCCATTAATATCATAAATCCATTCCAAAAAATCAAATTCTTTAGCTTTATTCAAAGGCTTTTATTTAAATAGAATTCATATATCGTTGAATTAATTCATAACAGAAATTCATTCAACTTTTGAATGATTCAATTTTTGTAAATTCAAATCTAATACAAATTGAATTAAAATATTTTTTCTTGAAAACAATAAAAAAAAAATTCAAATTTATTTGTTGTTTTCAATATAAAATAAGAAAGAAAATTTCGTTCGCATTTAGTGAGCCAGGCCCTCAATCTGTTTTTGTTTTTAATAATTTATAAAATGTATTGAAAACAATTACTAGCAATAGATTTGAATTGAAGAAATATTTAAGTTGATCCATTGTATTAATCATTTATATTTATCCCTTGTTAATACTTGGTATTTTATTTTTTTCTAAATTGAAACTATCTAAACAAAAGCTGCTGTTGTGATAAATGTATTTAAAAAAAAAAAAAATTAAATTATGTATTTTACGAATAAATAAATAAATTAGTAGGACATTTAAGATTATTAGTATATTTTGAAAAACTCATATGCATACATATAGATCAATATTAATTAATTCATAAATATGTGTATTTATGTTAAATGTGTGTGTTTGTGTTTCTAATTTCCGTGTGTGCGTCCAACATCCAACATCCACAATTCATTCATCTGCAAATTATTTGATAATTTTCTTTTTCTTTTATCTAGTTATAAAATCCACCACGAATAAAACTAAAGATCTTTCGTCCCTTCCATTAATATCAAATTGTGCTAATAAATCGAATAATAATGATTTTTTTCGCCATTATAACAAGTTAATGAATCGTATAGATATTATTATAAATTCTGTTGAAGATAGCAACAACAACAACAACAGCAACAGTAGTAATAACAATAATCAGTTACAAAAAAATGGTATTACGATCACACGTACAAATGACAAAACTAATAATGGTCGAATTTCAAAACCATCACCCATTCAGAAAGCACAAGATAATGATGATATAACCATAAGTCGTGTGGCTAAAAGGAAAAAATAAATATGTACACACTAGAACAAATCTTCATTTGCTAATTGTTAAAATTATTATTTTATTGTTTTCATTTTCCCTCATTTCTATTTTGTTAATTTTCTAGACATTTTTGTTTTATACACTACTATTTTTGTTTTAAAAGTTTTGTAAAGTATTTACTATAACGTAACGTTTTTATAAATTTGTTAGTTTGTTAAGGAAAAATCATAACTTATTGTAAAAGAAACACCATAATAAACTATTTTTTAATAACTAAATTTTTTTTTGTGAATTTACAATACCATTTCTATTTTTTTTTCTATTGGTACACCTCTCTCTCTTTGCTGGTCCTTACAAAAAAAAAACCTGACTGTTGTCTTCATCGTTGTTGTTTTTATTTATACGTAAACCTCAAATTAAAAAAAAAAAAAATAAATTAATTTTTATTATGTTTAGAGGAGGGCGCTTTGTCTACGGATTTAATGCAGGATCAAATTTTAATGGATTTACGACAAAATAATTCATCTACTAAAACAACCTCGGCTATGGCACCTACGCCATCAACGCCATCTTCATCCTCATCGGGTACAATTTCAGCAGTAGCAGCAACACGTCTGTCTCACAATCTTGTTGTTACCTCATCAAATCAAATGATCACCAATAGTAATAATAATAATACCTCCAATGATAATATTGATATGTAAACTATTCGCCTACTAATAATTTGTGATTGATTTCCAACCTCTTGCATTATACAGATATCCTATTAATCTTCTTTTTTCTTAGTTATCTTTGTGTTTTCTGTTGCAAAATGTATTGTGTTGTAGAGTTTTTTTTTTTGTTTTGTTTTCTTTTGGCATTATAACAAACCTTCGGAAATATTTTTACAATCAAAATTAATTTTATTATCAAGCATTGAAGGGGGAGAGAAAACTCGATTTTTCCTGTAGGTTTACAAAAAAAAAAAAAAAATTCTTGATTTTAAAACACTATACTGAGTTATACATTATTCTAATAAGTCGCCATACATAGTGTCGATGAAAGGGGAAAGAGGAATGGAAGAGGGTACTCTGTTTCATGCCCATGAAGTTTTTGTTGAGTATGTCATCCCCAGTTCCCTGATAGATTTTACGATAGTGTGCTGGACTATCAATCTGGGGGTTGCGGGTTCGATTCCCGCCAGAGACTATGGGTGTATCTATGAGTGTATAATGTCAAAACCTGAAAAGCAAAAACTTCACTGTGTTTACACGTATGCAGTTTCAAAAGAGAATTTAAAAATGTTTTGCTGCAAATGTTTCACAGTGTGGACCGGGACTAACCAGGGAAAATATCAAAAATACATTTTGGCAACAGAGCTTTGAATTAATTAAATTTTGAGCTGAATTCTCTAAAATCTTAATTCGGAGTTAAAAAATGTCAGCCATTCATTCCATAAATCCATTCGCAACATCTAATTCTTTAGCTTCATTCAAAGGCTTTTATTCACATAGAATCCATTCATCGTTGAATTAATTCTTAATAAAATTGATTCATAATAAATGTATTTCGTAACAGAATTCATTAAATTCATAACAATGATTAAATTTTTGTTACTCAAATTGAATTAAAATATTTTTTTCACATTCATTCATAAAATCATTTATAAAATGAATTTGTAATAGAATTGAATCATTTTATTAAGCTACTTTGTAATTGATTAGAATTCAAGAAAACTTGAATGATTCAATAAGGAATTAATTCTATAAAGAATGAAGTCAAAACGTTTGCAGTAGTAAGGAATTAGGACAATGAATTACTTCATGGTGAATGCTTTAATGGAATAGTTAAGAGAATATATATAATTTGATTTTGAAAAGAATATACAATAAAATAGTGCTGTCCCAGCGGTCGTAGTGGCCTAGAAATATTCAGCTATTGTGCCAGAATTACTATTCCAATATATTCTTTAAAAATGATTACATACAAGCCAACTAGAGCGTTAATATAAATGTTAATTCTAACTAACATTTTCATAATAAAGTTATTGAAGACAACATTTATAGTCCTGGGGAAATAGCAAACTTTTATACAAAATATTTCACCCCCCCAACTTTTCTACTTCCAACTATTTCACTACCAATTATGCCGTTTTCTTTTGTGGGCAAAAATGTTGCTATTTTTCTGCCCTTTTATTTATACTAAAGAGAAATATGTGCTAGCTTAATTTATAAAGAAAATATATTCAAAAATTTTACAATTTGATCGAAAACATAGTTAAATTTGAAATATGCTTTAATAGCTCAAACTTTTCCTGAAGTTTATAACTCCTCTAATATTTATTAAAAAAGTTTAAACATGATTGTGAAAATCTATCCTTAAATATTATTTTACGTTGCACAATTTTTTTTTTTGTTTGATTTGTGTTGGTTGCTTTTTTTTTATTTACCCAGAGCTATATGATTTTGTATAATTTTTAAAAGATTTATTTTTTATAATTTATTTTCAGCTCGAAGATAATTTTTGTTTTGACTCCTATCTGCCTCTCTCTCTCTCTTATATTCTATTATTTGTATTTAGACAATAAAAATTTTTTAGTTTTTTATTTTTTTATATAAGTTTGTTTTAATTTATGTCATTTAAACAATTAAATTGAAAATTTGCTATAAAAAAAGAACTAGAAGAGTATATAGTAATTATATTATAATAATTTTACATTTAATTAAAACTTTATTTAATGTCCTATGTATTTGGTATACTTTTCAAGAACATATAACTTATTTTGTTATTCTCATATTGAGCTATACTATTTACACATACATATGTATTTTTCTATTGCTATTTTCAAAACAATTTGGAAATTTAACTAATCGTGATGCTTGCTATCCAGTTTGAGGAAATATTATGTATGTATTACGTTATAGAATTCCTACTGGTAACCATGAACTAAATAAGAGTCTATTTACATATTTAAATAAATTAATTATCTTTATCTTTATTATTATAAAACCGGTAACGAATTTTAAAATTATTGTTCCTGGTCTGGAAACTAAAATGTTTTAGAAAGTATGTAAAATTTAGCAATTTACATTCGTATTCGGAGAAAATTTTTTATTTCCTATTAAGTGTTAGAATATGTGTAATTATTAATACATATAATAATAATAATAATAATAATAATTATTGCTTAACAATTTCGTATGTCTTATAATTTCTTTTATTACGATCAAGTTTTTAATACCATAAATACATAGTAAATAATTTCTCCCCCATATGCATTAAAGACCGACCTAAAAATTCAAGCACTTGAACATTTTGTTGGAATTTGATTTAAATGCAAATATAATTATGTTTTAAACTTGTAAAATTAAATATTGTGGCTTGAATTTTTTAATAGATAATTCTACTGATGTAATTTATTCCAAGCACCAAAGCCCCAAAAATTCAAGCACTTGAACATTTTGTTGGAATTTGACTTGAATACAAATGTAATAATGTTAAATTAAATATTTTTCAAACAAAAAACATATGGCTTGAATTTATGTTTCCTTTTTACTGGAGAATGCTATTGAAATAATGTGTAATACAATTGCAACTCAATTGATTGACTATAATTGAAGGCTTGAATTACACTTGCTTTCAATTTTTATGCCAGAAAAAATGATTATTAAAAAAGTTTTAAACAACTACTATTAAATTGTTACACACTGGACTGAAGGCTGTAATTACAATTGTTTTCAACTTGAATTCCATCTAAAATGTTTTTGGGTAAAAATTAAGATTTTTGAAAAAAAAAATTTTTTAATTCCAGAACAGGAACTTAATGCACACTTATTCATGTTTATTGGAATATTTTTCAAAACGTCTTATAAAGAAATATAATATAACTTTGTACCTTTCCAAAACTGCTATTTTTAGTAAAAAAAACTCTGTGGAAAGAATTGTTTTATTAACTGAAAGAACTTATAATATTTAACCTATTAAAACAATATTTCTATGGTCGTATGAAAGAGTAGCTTAAGTCGACATAAGGGAGAATTGATAACCAAAAAGTTCTTAAGTAGAAAATGTGTCAAATCTCCTCTATTTTTACAAATAATTTTTTAAAACTTGTATCTTTGATGTCTAATATATTTATTACCAATAAAAATTACACAAAATTGGGAATATTTCAAAACTTCTTTTTTTTAGACTTAAGCTATTCTTCCATACGGACACAGATTTATGTACAATGTACAACATACCAAAATCAGCAGCATTTCTTTCCAAGTGCAATAAATCAGAGTAAATTTGTATGGGAATCCTGCATACTCTTTCCCATTAGTGTTATATACATAAGTTTGTCAAGTCATTTGTAAATTCCAAATTTCATTTCCGACCTTTGTAGATTTCTGTAGATCCAAATAATTCAATATATCAGTATGGTCTCGAGAATGTTCAAATTCTGGAACAAAGGTTTAACGAGCTAATTCAAATTATGTTTTATCTCTTAACCATTCCATTTAAGAATTCATTATGAATACATATGCTTAATTTCATATAACTTCAATTTATTCCAAATCTTTGAGAATTGATTAATATTTTTTCTAATTCAAATCCATTACATAAAGGCTAAAGACATATTTTTATACCCAACATCAAAAAATATGAGATATATTGATTTTGTCATTACGTTTGTAGCACATTAAAATATTCATCGCAGATCCAAAAAAGTATATATATATTCTGGGTCCTTATGAAATTCTAAGAAGATCTAGCTATGTCCGTTCGTCTGTATGTCTGTTGAAAACACGATAGGGCGCAAACGAAAAGAGATAGCTGACTGAAATTTTCTAGAAATACTCACTGTTGATAAGGTTTGTTTTGTATTGAAACTGGGCAATATCGGTCTATGATTTCACCTAGCCCCCATACAAATGTCCCCTCTGAATATTGTTTGAGCAGTCATAAATATGTTGATTATGCGGCAATCCTGATAAAATTTTGAACAAATTTAGTTCTAAGTACTTTTATTGTCACATATTGAAGATACAGAACAGCCGAATATAACCCTCTTACTTGTTATAATTAATTTTATAAATTATTAAAAGCAAAACAAAAACTAATTGAATATAAAAAATATTTGTTAATACAACTTGGATTGGATTTGAATTAATAAAAATTTAAATATTCAAAGGTTGAATGGGTTGTATTATGAATTAATTTAACAATGAATGAATTCTTTTAAAATAAAAGACTGTGAATGAAGCTAAAGAAAAGAATCTGTTATGTTGGGAAAGTTTAAAATTTAGTTATAGTCATGGTAAAAAAAAATGTATTTATGTTTTTCCTATGTTTAAATGGTATAATATTTTTGTAAACTCGTTATTTTCAATTTATATCTGTATTTTTGGTTTTCCAATGTTGTGGTGGAACATAAATAATTTCTGGAAGAGTCATTATTTTGTAGTTACAATAACGTAGAAGTACTCAATATTTGGTAAGAGTCGTAAATAGTACACCCAACACACTTAGCACTCTAACTTGCCTTCTCCAATTTCTTTTTAAGACGTTTTGAAATTTGTTTTTAATAAATCGAACATTTTTAACCCTTTTTTATGAGTATTGTAATAAGTACTTATTTATGTATTGTATATAAAATAAAATAATTTAAAGAAAACTGTAACGAAATCATTTCAATATCTTGATTTTATATAAAAAACAAACTATTCTGTTGCTATTTGTTTCTTTTATTTAAATTTTGTCTCATTTGATTATAATTTAATTTCATCTGTTTTCTTTAATAAATTAATTTAGGAGGTAAGCAAACCACTCTGCCACAATATTTCACTAAAAAAGAATAAAATAGATGAAAATGCTAAATTTACCACAAAACAAATGCAAAAATAACAAAGTTATAATATAAAAAAAAACAAAAAATAAATTATAAAAACAAAACAACTAACAATTAATAACTTGCTATAATTTAGTTAACAAAAAAAAAGCATATAACATTTTTATATGTTTAAATATTTAGTTAAGTAAAAACGTATTTAAAAAGAAAATAAAATCTCCTTACATTTTATAAGGGAGTCTCAAACAAATGTATATAAATTACAATCGTTTTTTTTTTATTGATTTTAAGATTTAAAAAATTAAAAAAAAAAAAATAATTTTAAATATTTCTTATCCCAAAAAAACAAGCAAACATTAATATATATAATTAAAAACAAAATCATTTTATTTATAAGTTAAGAGTAAAAAATATGAATATCAATAATAAAATAAAAATGAATTATAGAAATATATAAAAAAGAAAACCTGTAAAAATACCCATTGACAAATTACACAAAAAAAAAAGTTGTTTTATTTACTACCTAAGCTAAACTTGCTCAAAAGTATATAAAATCTAAGGTAACGAAATGGTTTCAGACGGTAAAATTTAAGCTTCTTTTAACAATAAAGTTCATTAATTAGTTTCATACAATTATCTAATTTATTTGCAGATAATGATGTAATATCATTGGATTCTCCATCGCCTCCGGCAAGTCCAGTACGCTCGGATGTGGGTAAATATTGAAAGAATGTAGATAGAAATTAATCTACCACATATTCAAACATGTTTGTATTTAAATCTATTTTTCATTTTTTTTATTTAAGTATGTAATTAATATGTAAATGTTCAGGTTAAAAACATATATACTCAGCTGGGAGAATCGGTTTTGGGCACGATTGCTTGTGTTGTCTTCAAATTTCGTATCACTTAGTTTTAAGGTGGTTTGTGGACCTTGAAGTTTTGCAAGAGTATAGAAAAAAAGTTTCTTTATTACTATATATTTTTTAAATATTAAAAAAAGGTTTTAAGATATACACAGAAAAAAGTTTCAACATAAATAGTATGATTTGATTTCATTGATTTCAATTCATAACATTTATAAATAATTTCTTAAATTGTATGATTTTTTTCATATTTTATGTTTTCAAATTAAATCTAGAATGCTTGGAAAATATTATTACAATTTCATTTATATTTTTATGTTGTTAAAAAATGTTTGAAATTTTCCTTGGAAATTTTTTTTTTTTTATTTTCTGAAGCATGTTTAATTATGTTTAATGATATTTTTTAAGTTTCAGATTTTGTTGATTCATCTTGAATGATTGGTCAATATAGGGATATTATACAAATATACTTTACCTAGATAATTACATAATGCAATTTTAATGCAATTTATAATAAAATATCAACAAATTTATGTAAAAAGAGCAAACATGTCCGTCATGTACACTTTCATAATATTTATGAACATGTTCTTATTCTGAATGAAAAAAGTTTGGGAAAAAAGTCATGTTCGATTAATAATATTTATTAAAAAATTCGTTCAAATTATGATTTTTTTTTTTTCTGTGTAGGCATTTGTTCGCTTTAAGATGGATTCAAATTTCATAAATATTTGATACCTTTATTTAGTAAAAAAGAAATATAAATAATTTTCTATTATTTCTGATAGCCAGTAGGTCCATTCCTATTTGAAAAGAATATAAAAATGTTACCCAGCATGCAACGTTTTGAGTCTGGACTTATCGAACTTATTTCGAAAATATGGATTTATTAGGATGATCTTGTTTGTAAAGCCCAAAAATATTAGTCCAACACCCACCTTAATGTACTCAGAATCATTTTATGAGTCGATTAAACTATGTCCGGTCGGGCGGTTGTAAATGTAAACTTTGTGCGCAAAGTAAAGGTCGAAATTTTAATAAAATTTTGCCCAAGGACAAAGTCTATTGAAACTAGCTGAAATCAGTTCATTATTTCACCTTATCCCCATACAAATGTCCTCCTGAAATAGGACTTTTTTTTTGTTCACACAAATTCTTCCAGAAATAAGTTTTATATAAAAGGAAATCACACTTTGGAGACATTTTTGGTGCTCTTCAATTCTCTTTTAACAAGCACCCAATATCTCTCCACTGGCCTTAGCTCCAGGCAGTTTGGAGGATTTGCCTCTCTTGGTACAAATACCACATTATTGTTCTTATACCATTCAAGACCTTGCTTACCATAGTTACAGGATGCCAAAAATAAGTGGACACAATAAGAAGTCTTATGAATGGAAGCATCCTCTTTTGTAAACATTCCTTTATTCCAAACAAATGTTTGGCTTCTTTTGCCGTAACTGCAATTGCATGACAAGGACTTTTTGTGAAAATTTTCTGTAAAAATTTTTGTTCATAACTTCTAAACTAAAATACATAGTTTAGAAGTTATGTTGAGTGACTGATTGTAAATTCAAAAATGTTTTTCCAACATAGAATGGAGAAATTGTTAGGCATAAGTATTTAATTTTGGAACAAACATTTTTTAGTTACGAGTTGTCAGAACTTTGATATGAATATATGTAAATGCCTAATTTTTAGACTTTTTTGTTAATTAAAATTTATTTTTTTTTTTATTTTCAAGGTGTTTCTTCAACTACAACAATGACAACGAATGTTTATCATAATCAATATTTTACCTCAGATGAAGCCAAACGTAATTTTATATTAAACCAAGGTGCCTATAAAAGATAAACCAAAAATATTGCTTATTTTGTTAGTATTTAGTAAGTTTTCTTTAAGTTTAATTATTTGCTATATGTCCCATTATTTGTCGGATTTCCTGCGTTTTTTTTTTGTCAATTTTAGTAAAAACTTACTAAATAATTTTGTGTGCAGGAATAATAATTCTGACTATAATTTGCATATCTAATGCAAATGGGATAAAAAAAAGACCTGAAAACGTTTTAATAATCTTACAAATTTACAAAAACGTATAATTTTAATTTTACAAACATTCTTAACATTCAAAATTTTAATTCTTTACTCATAGATTAACATTGTTTATACAATATGTTGTACATAAATACATATTACATATGCATTTATTTAAAAAAATATGTATATTTGAATCCTTAGAGGTAAATTTTAATGCCTTTAAGGATATTTTTCATTGACTTTTAAATATTCTTATTTTTATATGATTGACGTTATAGGGAAAGAGTGTACGCACGCATTTGTAACTGAGAGCCAAAAACCTAATTCATGAAAATGTGTTTACCATGTATTTTGTTATTGAATCACATACATATATCGCACTGGTTACTCTAAAGATAGTCAACTCAAAATGTTTAAATTTTCACTTCTTGTAAGAAATCAATGCATAATGTAAAAATCTCACATAATTTTCTCTACTCTTTCGCCAAAAATACAGTTGTATCCGTTTTCAAAATTCAATGTAAAGTATTAAAAAAAAAAAATAGTTTTTGTCTCTACTGAGAATTTTTAAATTTTGAGTTGACTCTCTTTAGTGAAACCAGTGCGATATGTGAAAAGAGCGAAATTTTGTTTAATTTTTTCATTGACATTTCTCTCTCCTTCCGTTCTATGTATTTCTTCTATGGCATTAACGTTGCTCATCATGTTTTCGAAAGACAAAACACTTAATAATTCTTAAAATAAGTTTTCAACAAAATTTCCTCTCTTTTCTCAAAATCGAATCCGAGTAACATTTTCGATTTTAAGCGAATTCAGTGTTATGGTATTCTGTAAATCGAATCTACGTGATTTAGTCGTTTTACTTTCGTGAAAAAAAACCTGTTTCAATTTAAAAAAAATCTTGCGATTTGTTGAATATCAATTTGAAATTATAGAACGATTGTTGTAATTTGTTGTAATTACACGTGAACGTGAGAATAACCCTAAATATAAATTTTTAATTGAATTTTTTTTTCTGTAATTTGTAATATAACTTTATGTAAATTAAATGTGAGTAGTGTTTTTATTTTTAAAACACTTAAATATGTGCATTTAATAATATCAGTTCATAAAATTTCCGTTGAGTAAATTGAATTATTTTTTTTATCATACAAACAGTTATTGTTATACATATTTGCGGGATTCAAAGGGTCTGCTATTAGGTCATATTGTCATAATGTCCTTATATATTATTATAGTTTAAACAATTTTTTGTTGTGTTTCAAACAAAAAAAGTGTTATTTTATGACAATTCAATAAACATAGTTCAAAAAGTCTTATTAGTTTAGAACTTTTTTGTTTGAAACACAACAACAATTTTTTTAAACTATCATAATATATTAGGACATTATGACAATATGACCGTTTGAATCCCACAATTATTTATTTTACTGTATTTTTTACACTTAAGTATTTTTAAGTCTTCATTTATATTATTCCATTATTTATCTGTAAACAACTGAATTAATATATTTGTTTAAAGATCATATTATTTTTAAGTTTTTTCTATTAAGAAGTGTACAAGAAAATGGTACAAATTAATTTTGAAATACAATAAATACTATGTATAAATTAAAAATTAGTTTTCTTTTTAACAATTACCATTTGCCAGTTAATATAATTTTTCTATATAGTGCAAAATATATGTTTTGTCGATTAGTTGTTTCCAATATTCCATAAACATGAATACATATTCGTTTGCCTTTAGAAAAATTAAAAAAAATTAGTAATTGGAATATAATTTATTAAATATTTTTTTTATTTTATGATTTGTCACGCGACATATTTTTCCATGATGTGTGTAATACCGATAAGTCAAGTAAATTCAACTCAAAGTTTCATAAACTCAATAAAAACTAGTTTTACGTACTATGTACCGATTTGTATGAATGACTGTTGCTGGGTGTTATATACAGTATCATAGAGAATTATACATAAAGACGAGAAACTCCGATTTGTCAAACAAAAATACAACAAATCATATGTCTGATTGCAATAGCTAGGTTTTTGACAGCAGACTTAGGTTGTTGACAATTACGTCTCGTCTCTATGTTACCCTATGCACAGTATCATGTTTTGTAGCTAGTCATTATATTTTGATTAGTATTAACATTTTAGAACGATCTTGGAGTACAGAAAAAAAACGAAGATTTAGGTACCAGAACGCGACATTGGAACATAAGCATAATCATGCTTTGTTCGGCCTCGTTATTTTTTTTTTGTAAAATATGTAAATAATAAACACTAAAGTGAAAATGTGATTAAATGTTGCTAAGAACAGTTTTCAGTCCAATGTTCACATGATAACAACTAATGGGGGTTCTTTTCTGGCATAAATTATGCCTTAATTCTGCATTTTACCCTTCTTTGTGTTCTTTTCTAATATAAAATATATAGTTGGGTAGCGTATAACGTGTTCTTTTCAAATAATATTGCATCTGTAACTGAGAGCCAAAAACCTAATTCATGAAAATGTGTTTACCATGTATTTTGTTATTGAATCACATACATATATCGCACTGGTTACTCTAAAGATATTCAACTCAAAATGTTTAAATTTTCACTTTTTGTAAGAAATCAATGCACAGTGGTCATATCTACCCACTGTAAAAATCTCACATAATCTTCTCTACTCTTTCGCCAAAAATACAGTTGTATCCGTTTTCAATTTTCATTGTAAAGTATTAAAAAAAAAAAAACAGTTTTTGTCTCTACAGAAAATTTTTAAATTTTGAGTTGACTCTCTTTAGTGGAACCAGTGCGATATGTGAAAAGAGCGAAATTTTGTTTAATTTTTTCATTGACATCTAAACCCTAAAACCTCGAAAATATGCTATAAGTTTCACCCTCAATTTTATCAAAGGTTTAGAAGGCACCACTTTTTATAAAGCTTTTCTTGTTATTGTTTTTGAAGTTCGTTTGTGTTTGTATTTTTGATTAAAAGTGTCAAAATGGAAGCAAAAAGTATAGTTTTAGAATATTTACAATCTACATAAAAGAAAGTTGCATAAATGCACAAAGCTATTAAAAATGTAACACATTATGTGTGTATGGGTAACCTTTAATAAATGGTACAAAATATGTTGGTAGCATTTTGTGTCAGTAAAGAAAACGGCAAAAGATTACCCAATAATGCATTTTCATTTTAAAAATTTAGAATTTGTTTTAATAATGTTAGGAAAAATTATTTGTTAATGATTTTTAATTACGGTCTCGGTGGGCCTTTCTTAAATTTCATTGATAACGAACGTATTTTAGTTCGTACATATTTCAGATCGCCCAACTGAGAAAATCGGAATTAATGAAGACAAATTAGTAAAAATTTAACGTTTTGAAAAATATTAAACTCGAAAAATGTTTTTATTATTTTTTTTTTTTTTTTCAAAATAAGGTAATTAGTGACAATGTCACATCCGTCACAATGGAATTATTTCAAAAAAGTACTTTTTCAGGTTTCGTACTATGTATTTAAAAGCTTAATTTTGCATCTCTGATACCTGCCTACATATGTACATTAGGTTGGCCCCGTTTGTATGAAGGCAAAATAAGTTGTGGATGTTCCCAACTAAAATGAATGTTTAGTAACTAAACACCACTTAAGACTCAATGTTCCATGTTAACACACAAACGCACGACAGATGATGTCGCTTCATGAGTGGTGTATACAGTGGTGGCCATTAGGTTAGCACACTTCATACTTGCTGTTTTCTAAAGCAAATTATTTCATTTCATTGCAATTATAAACTAAAGTTTTTGGTAATTAGTGTTGTTTATGGTGTGATCAATAAGTCCCGTTACTTTTTTTTTTGCATTCTATCGCTATTCTCTTTCAAATTTGCATTTTAGTGCAGTAATATGTAAAATAAGCTGGACACAATTTTAGCACATATAAGTATAATTAAATTTTTTAAAAGTTTTTTGAGGGTTTAAATATTAATTGGTAAGTTTAGGTATTATTTAATCAATGAGGAAGACAAACTGACTTAATAAACATTATTTAGATATGGCTAAAAAAAAGTGGTGTACAGAGGAACAACGAAAGATTATTCAACAAATGAACTCGAGAGGAACAAGTATAAGTGAGATTGCTTATACTTTGGAATGCTCCAGGAAGATGGTTTATAATGCATTAAGACATATTCAGAAATATAAAACATCTAAAAATGTTACACAGGCTCCTCGGCCCAGAAAAACTTCACGTAAAGAGGACTCTTTAATATACAGAGCCTCTGTCGAAGATCCTTTTAAGAGCTCCACCGTAATCCAGAGAGAAATTTCAGGAAAATATGGTATCAACGTGTCCAGCAGAACGATAAGAAGAAGACTTAATGAACAAAATTTACGTGGATGCATTTCTCAGCATAAGCCACATGTTTCAAAAAAGAACATACAAGCTCGGTTGTCCTTTGCTCGTGAGCATTTGGAAAAGCCGTTAATTTTTTGGAAAAATGTTCTTTGGAGTGATGAATCTAAATTTTGTAGATTCGGATCGGATGGTAAGAGGTATGTATGGCGTCCTCCGAACATGCAACATAATCCAAAGTACACCAGTAAAACAATAAAACACGGTGGGGGTAATGTGATGGTGTGGGCAGCATTTTCTGGGTATGGTGTTGGTCCTATAAAAAAGATTGATACTCGTATGGACCAGTATGTATACCAGAATATACTTCTAAATACAATGATACCTTATGCAGAGGACAACATGCCACTTAGGTGGCGATTTATGCAAGATAATGATCCAAAACACACCTCACGCTTAGTGAGGTGTTGCTTGGAATCGAACAATATCGACGTGTTAAAATGGCCAGCCCAATCTCCGGATCTCAATCCTATTGAGAACCTTTGGAATGATGTGGAGCAGCATGTAATAAGAGAAAAGCCTAAAAATTTGGCCGATTTATGGAAAGAAGTAGAAAAAGCTTGGAATGATATTTCAGTGGATCGCTGTATGGCCCTTGTAGAAAGTATGCCAAGGAGACTAGCAGCTGTGATCAAAAATAAAGGGTATCCAACTAAGTACTAAGTTTTTAGTGAAATAAGTTTTTTTTGTTTTGTTACTTTTTTAATATGAATAAACTTTTTTATTTTGTGCTAAAATACTGTCCAGTGTTTTTTTGAGGTTATTCTATTCTGGATAGAAAAACGCAAAATATATATAAAGGAATAATGCTGGACATGATGGGACGTGATCTTAGAAGGACAAGTAACACGCATGCAAAAGATATCATAAAAAAATTAAGAAATATAGGAAATATTTGCGTTTAAAAATAGCAAGTAGCTAGTGTGCTAACCTCATGGCCACCACTGTATATTAAAGAATCAGAAGCTCTTGATGTTCTAGTCTAGAACAAAAAACTTTTTTCTATAACATTGGTTTTCTAAAATGGTATTGTAAATACTTCACTCCATCTGATCTCCTTATTATTTACACCACTTATATCTGACCCAAAATGGTATACAACTCTCATATATGGGCCGGTGCTTCGAAGTCTATTTTGGAGTTACTCGACCACGTACAGGAAAGGGCTAAGGTGTTTATCGGTGACAGTAGGGTATCCAGCTCTGTTGACTTACTGGAACAGTATTATTGTGGGTTGTGTTTCAATTAGGAAATTAGGGAACTTTTTCCCGAAATCCGTAGTTTTTTTTTTACGCAATACACGTTCTTCGGCAAAGGGCTCATCAATTCGTTGTCGACTGGACAGTGGATAGCACAGCACTTTACATGAAAAACTCGATCTTTAGCCGTACAGTCCGTATCTTGAATATGCTTCCTGCTGAACTCTTTCCTGTCACTTTCAATATAAGAAAATTCAAAACAAATATTCACAAATACCTCCCTCCCATAACCTATTTTCCTAATTCCAACATAATGCATTGCATGAGTAGGTGTCATCCGCTGAGTGGTGGTCCAAGCAAAAAAAAAAGTTTTTAGATATTTTACGTAAGCATTTTGTGTCTGGAAGATATAGCTAACATCAGATCGGGAAGAAAATATGTTTTCAAAAATTCGAAAAACGGAAAAAACCGTTTCGGTGAATTTCTTTGAGGTTTATAACGTACTAATTTAAACTAATTAATTGAAATAATTCTATTTTAAAAAAATTAAAATTTTAGCGAAAAATTTCAAATATTTTTGGACTACCGATCATTTTAGATAATTTTTTCCCTTGTAAGAAATATGAAAAAAAAAATCATAAACCTTATCCTCACCAAATCTGGCGTCAGGACAAACATTTGGAGAAACAGTATCTTAGAGTGAATTAAGCTTTTAATTTTTGTTGGGAACTTCCACAACTTTTTTTGGGGCCACTCTAATATACATGCGTACTATATTTTTATAGAAAGCTTTTATAACAAATTGTCTTCAACTAAAATTGCATGGGACTTTTTGTTAGTTTCTTACTAATCCGTCAACAAATAAATACTCTCGCTATTTTAAACGGACGGACTTTTTCATTAAAGCACAACAAGAAAATATTTTAGAATTGTTTATTAAATAATTAAACAAATCAATTTGAGACAATGAGTAAACCAACATTATACTATGCCCTATTTAGTCCGCCAGCCAGAACCTGTATGATTACGGCCAAATTAATTGGTCTTGATGTGGATTTAAAGTAAGTTTTATAGGCAATACAAATTTTTGCACAAGAAATATTAAAATCATTATGACTGTTTGCTAACTTACATAATTAAACAATAATCTATTTTCATTCAAACAGATTTGTTGATTTTGCACAAAAGCAACATTTGAGTGAGGAATTTTTGAAGGTAAGTTAATTATGTGCACATATGTATGGTATAATAGTGATTGTACATTGCACTAAAAAAACCGGTGGAAACTTCTATTGCGATTGGTAAAATATTGTCTTGATTTTGTGATTAAAATCTGTGATGGCAAATAAGTACATATTTGTGTACCAAATTTAAAATGTACCACATATTTGTTGAAGTATTTTCAGAGCGGTGATAAATGTTTGAACAAAAATATTCTTATTTCTTTCGTGGTATACGTAATATATATCACAACGGGTTCCACTTTTGTATGGACCCATGACAGGCATTTGAAATACATATTGCCAATGTACAGAAATTAGTATCCGAGATATAGGTCTAGATATGTTAACCAAATAGTAGTCCTAGTTTTTCGTTTACATCCCAGCAGTTCTAGAAGACTGTTCTGAACTAGTGATTTGAGCTATAATGACAACTAGTTACATAACTAGTTATTTTAACATTTTCTTTTGGATTACACTGAGACTATCCGATAACTGGTCCAAAGTAGTCAATGCATTGGATTCACATACCGGTTACCTAACTAGCTACCACCTAACTGGCTACTTAATCAGCTACATAACCAGTTATGGGTGCTAACTGACCTCAAATAGTCAGTTATAAAGACATCTTATAGACAGTTCAATAACTGATTGCATGTTAACAAACGTTCCTCCTAAAACTCTCCTATAGATAACTTCTGGTAGGTAAAATAACTACTTTCGATGCATTGAACAAATTAAAGAGTCAATCGTTTATTTTAAAATATTTCGTATCCACTTCTCATCTGATAAAGCTTACTTCGTGGTGTAATTTTGAGTCCGATTGAGATCCGGTGAATGGACAGGCCACATATGTTATGGATACATAACATCGTTTAAAATAGATTTGTATCCGAATCCATTCATAATATTCACCCTTATTCTATTTGGCGTCGTCGACATCGTCGTCAATATTGAGCCAAAAAATGGTATATGTTTCGCCGATATCGATAACAAATGGTTACTATTGAGAGAATTTCATACTTTTATAAGCAGATTGAGAACTAATATCCAATTTTAGATTATTAATAACCTCCCAAGGAGTAATTTTCTCTCTCTTGCTATTAAATTAGAAGTTTCCTCCTTCCCAATATTAAAAAAAACGGTATGATGCTTTTTACATAATTTTCTTGATGTTTTGGAAAATTACACTCTGATATTTTTTCACTTGGTTACAGTTTTTTAGAAATACAACTTTTTGTGGATTTTTTTCTTGTGTTGATTTTTATTACAAAGTATTTGACACGCCGGCTTCGCTCGGTAGCTATATACTAATGTTAGTTCTTCACGTTTCTCCAAAATATTTCTCTTATTAAGAAAAATGAGAAGTGAAAAGAAGGCAATGCATTCATATATTAAAAATTTAAATTACCGAATCTTTAAATTTTTTCTCTACAAACTATCTCGAATAAATAAAAAATCAGCCAAATCGCTCAAGCCGTTCTCTCGTGATGCCATTACATACATGGACCATTTAATTTTGATTGTATCCTAAGAATTTATAGTTATATTATACACATTGTCTTACTTTCAGCTAAATCCCCAACATCAAATACCGGTTTTTGTCGATACAGATGGAGAAGTTTATATAGACAGGTACTTTTTATATACTTATAAATATATACTCGTGCATGATGTACATATGTAATTGTAAGTTGGCTTATTTCTGAGGCATTGAAAAATTTGTTTGCATGGTATCGAATATCTATAAAAATAGTACTTTTTCTTTTAGCCATGCCATAATTTGTTTTATGGTTTCAAAATATGCCAAGGACGATAAATTATATCCCAAGGATTTAAGCAAAAGGGCTCGAGTAGATCATCGTTTGCATTATGAAAATGGTGTTTTGTTCCAAGTTATCAAGGACATGGTTGTGAGTATCATCAACATTTTACAACTATATATATTGTTGTATGTACTTCTGGTAAAATATAAGCTTAAACCTTATGAAAGTTTGTATTAACAAAATGTATTGATTCACTATTCTAAATCACAATCATTGCATTATCTTCTAGGCCCGCAATATTTATGGTGGTGAGGGAGATTTTAATCCCAAAACTATTGAAATGTGCCAGAATGCATACAGTTTTCTTGAGGCATTTCTTAAACAGGGTCAATATGTTGTGGGCAATGAAATGACCGTAGCTGATGTATCAATTAATGCGACACTCATCACATTGCACAAACTATTGCCGGTAGATGCTGAAAAATATCCCCTTATTACTGCTTGGATGGAACGTATGAAATCATTGCCAGATTATGAAGATGTTAATGTTAAGGGTGCTGATGCCTTATGTGCACGCATCACCGGTGTTATGGCTGAAAATAAAGCTAAAAGTGGAAATTGATTTCGAAAAGTAAATGGTGTTAAATAAATTTATTGTATTTGTGGGGACATAAGTATGTGTCTGCTTTTATTTTTGGGAATTGCGAGCTATATTTTGTTAAGGAAAATAATAATTTGAATGATCATGAAATTGAAAAAATAAAATTTTGTTGAAATTTGAATAATAAGTTTTTTTACAATTTTTATTTTTATTACATTGATAAAATAATTGGTCAATTCACAAGGTCTCTTATCACTTCATATTGTCATAATGTCCTAATATTTCACAATGGTTTTTATTGCTTTTCAAGCAAAAAATGTCCTAAAATAATACAACTTTCTATGCTATGTTTATTGTGTTATCGTAACGAACCAGCAGAGACCAACGCCGAATGCCTAAGAGTCGGTTATGCCGAGCCGAGACATTATGGCAATATGACTGATAAGAGACCTTGTGAATTGACCAAATATGTCAAAATAATAGCTCATCTTTACCTGAATGAAAAAATATTACAATTGCATTAATATCGTTTACTGTGGATGTAATGTAAGTAGTTATCTATACATACTGTTTTTAATATTTAGTTGCGTTAACCTTGTTGGAAATAACTGCTTTGCAGCATCTTCCCATGGAATTGACCAAGTTCTGGCACCACTCTAATGAAATGGAATGCCTCCCCTGTTGCACTGTGACCCAACGACCATTATTGTTCGGATAGCCTATTCTTAACATCAGTTCACAAATTTCCGATGGGATTTAAATTAGGGGACTGTGCTGGCCATTCCATCAAAGGGACATTTTGTCCTGCAACGACTTTTTAGTTTTTTTGCTGGTATATTTTGGGTCATTGTCTTAAAAGTATTTTTGAATTTAGCTGAATAACTATAAGCTAAAACGTATTGCTTCACTAATCACTTACACAGTTGAAAATAAATGAAAAAGATGCAAGAGAGACGAATCTTATATACAATTCACCAAATTTTACTTTAAAATTAAAATTTTAAATATTTTTAGGTAAACAAAATTAAATAAAAAAAAAAAATTATAAATTTTTTTTAATTATCATTTCAGAATTTTTTTCATTAAAAAATTGAATTTTTAATGAAAAAAATTGTATGCCAAATTTTTTTTTTCAAATTTTATTTTTTAATTTTTAAAATTTTTTTAAATTTATTAGTGAAACATTTTTTTTTGTGGAAAAAAATTAGGTTAATAAATATTTTTCCCGAATTGAAATATCTATCATTACACAGAAAAAAGAAATTCATAATTGAAATGAAATTTGTAATAAATATTATTAATCGAACATGATTTTTTTTTCCCAAACTTTTTTCATTCAGAATAAGAACATGTTCATAAATATTATAAAATTGTACATAACGAAAATTTTTGCTATTTTTACGTAAATTTAACAATATTTTATAATAAATTGCATTATAAGTGTATTATCTAATGAGTTATTTCAAAAATGATAGCCATATATTGGCCAATATTTTAAAATGAATTAACAATATCTGAAACTTAAAAATGATCATTAATCATAACAAAACATACATAAACATTGAGGGGATGAAATCCCTTAACAAAATTGAGTCAATTTCGCGCATATTTTCTCTTTTTGTAGCTGAAAATCATAAAAAACTAAAAAAATTTCCAAGGAAAATTTCAAACATTTTTGAACAACATGAAAATATAAATGAAATTGTAATAATATTTTCCAAGCATTCTAGATTTTATTTGAAAACATAAAATATAAAAAAAATCATAATATTTAAGAAATTATTTATAAATTTTATGAATTGAAATCAATGAAACCAAATCATAATACTTATGTCGATACTTTTTTTCTGTGTAGATATCCATATTGTCTATATAAGTAATTAATATAGACAATATGGATATCTAATGATAGATATAGATCAAAAATAGATAAAAAAATTGAGGTAGCCATAGCTTATTGCTTATAACTCAGACGGAATTTAAATAGCAACTGAACCAGGACTATAACGGATATATTGATGTATCAATAATGAATTTAAGTTGTTTGGGGTTTCAGAAAGTGGATTTCAACTTTAAAATAAAACACGAATAATACATACGTTTTGTTCTTTATTCACTTTTAGTTACACGACTTACCGTTTAGAATAATTAAGCTCGAATTAGAAGGAATTAAATACAAAACAATAATTAACTTAAATTTGTATTATATTTTAAAATAATTTATTAAAGAAAATTTCTAGTTAATTTCGAAGTACATACGTCTGTTATGTGTGTATAATATTCTAATATTGTATTTTTATTACAAATTTGTTTTCAAATTGGAATATTTAAAGTGAGTGTGACATAATAATAATAAAAAAATAATAATAATAATCATTGTAAAACAAAGGAAAATCTTGTAAAAGCATTTAATAAACTAACATTTATACAAACTATACAATTACATAATGTGAATGTGTGTATGCTGTGGTTGTATGGGTGAGTGTATATAAGTTTAACATACAAACATAAATACTAATCACATAATTAAGACTTAAATTAGATATACATACATCATACATCTTTTGATTTTTATAATTGTTTTTTTTTTAATACATATTTATTATTTTTAAATTTTTTATATAAATTTAATTTAATATTTTTACATACAATAGATATACATATAATAATATATTCTCTGGCTATATATCTAACAAAATAATATTTTACATTACTAGAATAAACTTAATTTGTTTACTTGCTTTTTTTAAGTATTTACATGACAAATAAAATAAAAACAAATTGGAAACTAAACGATATTTTTTTTATTTTATAGGCGAAAAATATATATTTTATAGTATAAAAAAAGAATTGGTGATGAATGCCACTAGTGGGAGTTCAATCAAATGTTGTCCAATTACTCATGCCAGTGGTGGTTATAGTTGAACTGTTACTAGTCGATGTAACCGTTGTTGTGATCAAGGTAAATTGATCGAGACCATATTTACGTAGCAATTCAAAATCTTCATCTGGTGGTGGCATAGGAGGTGGTACTGTTTTGGGTAAAGGTGGAGGTTTCTCGGTAGGAGGTTTCAAAGCAGTTGGCGGCAAATGCTGTGGTGTATAATAGGTATACAAGGGATTACTTATGCTGGATGTAGTCATTAGCGCCGAGGGATTTTTAGCATTTGTAGGCAAGGTTGTTGATTTCTTTTGAGTGTTTCTACTACTAGTAGTATTAGTACCGCCAACAGTATGTGTTGGTAAAGGACGAGCATTTTGATTTAAAGGATCGAAATCTTCTAAATCAAAACTACTATTATGACTATCGTCCAGCGATATTAAATCTTTCATAGAATCCTCAGAAGCATGGGAATTAGTAGCAGCTGTTGTTGTAGCGGTTGAGGAAGCTGTATTATTAATACCATTCATACCCATTGTCATATGTTGGGGCTGTAGAGAACGTAAGGACTGTTTTAGAGAGAGAGAGAGAGAGAAAAAAGAGTTGGGCAAAAACAAAGCAAATAAATACAAATCAATGTTAGTTAACTTTAAACATAAGTTATTTTTAAGAAAACAAAAAATTTGTTTTTAGTAGTTTTATTCAAATTTTAGGGAACACACTAATACAAAGATTATTAAATTATAAAACTAAAAATCAAGCAAAATAAAAAGAGGAAATGATGACAAGGACAAGACACTACAAAAATGTACTACCAGTATGTATGATTCAATGCAAGTTAATACTTAGTTATGTGAAATGAGCTACCATGATTGTTAAATTTGTTAAGTGTATAATACTAATACTAAAATAATGATGTATTTAATATATATTTTTAAAATTATATAGTTAATTCAATACTAAGTGGATATTTGATGAATATACAGGGTGAGTTTTAAAGTTTAGGTTCGAAAGGTTGTTGTTTTTTTATTCGACTACACGCAGGTATGACATCAGTAATGTTAACAGATCAGATCCATTATATAAATACATACATTTATATTATTGACATATATATACATATGTATGAATATGTATTATAATACGTTATCAGTTATCAAATAGTAATAATAAATAGGTCAAGTACTGTCTAAATTTCTAAATACATATATGTTTAGACTTTCAAAGCCAAAAATGAAAATTTGTATTTCGATTTTGAGTTTGGGTTTCATTTGTAATTTTATATGGAATACAGATAAGAATCAGCTGGTTTCAGTTATATAGCAATAGAAAACAAACAAAGGAACATGTCAAAATGGTTGTGGTTCGAAAAGAGGGACAGATATATATCACACTCATTGCCTATTGAAAATTCTATTTTTTCTCTGGCTCTGCAAACCACAACCATTGAAAAGTGGTTGTAGAACGTCAAAATAACCATACGGTTCGATATTAATTTTTTTTACAACTGTCATTTGTTCAAATCTGTAATAATCTCTGCTATACTATTTGAAACGAACTAGCTTCTTTATTCACCACTAATACATAGATTATATTATAATACAAATTATAAATTTTTATTCGTAGACCATTTGATGTCTGTTATTTGACTGTCCTGTTGTAGCTACTTTATAAAATATTGGTCTCATTGTAGTAAGCATAATACAGTCGGAGGAAGGTTTGATTTTGGACTCCCTATCTTTTAAACTAAATATTTGAGGTGAATTATTTTCCACTTAGGACACATTATAATAACTAGTAGCTAGTCAACTAACCAATTAAATAGCTAGTATGCTAAGTGACTCTATATAACCCATATCTGAACCCCATTGGACTACTCTGGACCACATATCAGACAGACTAGTGGTCACTCTAAATGATAGAAAAAATCACTTGTACGGAACAGTGACCTAGAACTGCTGGGAAGTTATAAAGTTATATACATTTTGAATTCATTAATGTTCTGTTGTCTGAAACATGACATGATTTAAGAAATCAGTTTTTTTTTTTAAGACAAATACATTTCCTATTTAAAAATACTACTGACTGTAGGGACGGACTATTTATCGGAAAACATTACTGTGATGAAGAAGAGTTTTGTTTGGAAAGTATACCTCTTTGTCTTTATCTTTTTTTAAACGCGGAGCTGGTACGGGCGGTTCACAACCGGGCGGCGATGACTGATAAAGTGAAAAGCGAGATGCCGCCGTTACAAAAGACGCACTAGATGATGATGAATGTGATGTATTTGAATTGTTCGATGATGAGGAAGCGGAACTGCGTAAAGAATCATTATGCAATAGTTGGGTCTCCGCATAATCCTGCCAGCAGTTACGCTCAAGGCGAGTAATACCAGCTGTAACGGCGGCAGCTGTTGCTGCCACAGCATTTGACAATATATTGACACCACCACCTCCATTACAAGGTGTAGGTGTTGGAGGTGTGGCGGAGGCTTGGCGTCTTGGTGGCACGGGTGGTGATTGCATATCGGGCGGTGTATCGTATGAGGATTCAGTTGTTTGTATTAATTGACTATGGGGACTTGATGGATATGAAGGTTGTGATTGTTGCTGTAGTACTAGTTGTTGTTGTTGTTGATGTGTTAAATGATTACTAGTGGTGGTGGTAGTAGTTATGGTGGAAGTATTAAGAGTTTGTGATTTTGATTTTGGAATGTAAAGTGGTGCCGGTCTGGGTATAAATGGTGGTTTTCCTTCTACTCGAGGATGTGAACCGTATGGGTGATTATAATATGTCGGACCATAGAGTTGTTGCTGTTGCTGAAGTAATTGCTGTTGCTGCGGCTGTTGTTGATAAAGCTGTAATAAATGAGGTGCTGGTGGTGGTGGCCTTGCCGGGGGTGGTCCCCCTGTACGTGAGGCCGTTATGCGATGATTTGGCTCTAAACTGTGACATGGTTTAAGCTGTTTTTTTGTTTAGATTTTATTAAATATTTTAATTTATTTTATTTATTTTTTAAATTTTTTATTTATTGTATGAAGTTCATGTTTATGAAAGAGGACGACCGCACAAAGTTATGCAACATTAGACGTACAAAATAACCATAGAAAAGAAAAGAATAATTCAAAAAATAAAATAAATTAAAAACAAAACAAAAAACAATAACAAATAAGTATGTGAGGACGTATCATACATATATATTTATATGTATGTAGTACAATAGTACAATTAAAGCGATAGTAATAACAGATATTTTAAAACATAAAGCTTTATTGTTTATTAAACAGGCAAATCTTAACGAATAATTAAGCAAAAAACAAAACGAACATTAAACGACCAAGAGAGACTGTGGCACATTGTAAGGCGGAGTACTAATTAAACACAAAAATCATTAAATTTATATAAAAACTAAAAAAAACGCAGCTAATTCTTAATAGAAATTAAAGTCTAAACTGAGTAAACTACACTATTGTAGAAACTATTATGATGTTTCTAAAGTTTAAATTTAAAATTGCATGAACTACACTATAATAGCTTCGAAATCAATTGCAGCTAAAGGAAAACATAAAACTGAAACGGAAATCGCTAAAAAGAAACTGTTTAATGTAATAAATTTTGTATAACAATCTGTTTTATTATAAGTATCGTTGTTGTATTTTAATAAGTCGTTTTCGACTATCGTTATAACACAACAATGACACTCAACTAACACTGATTTACAGGAAATAAATAAATAAAAAAACTGATTAAACTAAACCGTTCTGGGATTCAAAATAAAACTAATTTCAACTAATATATTGGATAAATCCCTCCACTTTGAACTTGTTTATTGTATTGGGGCACAAACATGCTCTATAAAGCCATTTTCACATTTTCATTTTTAAACGATAAATATTGGTCATAGTATCTAATTTAAAGTATATAATATATTGAAATTTATTTATAAATGCGATATTTGAAAATAGATTATGTCCTTCAGCTTAAATAGGTAGATATTTGTACTTAAAAACTTTCACCATAGGGAATTATACGTAGAGACGTAGTCACTCTGATTTGTCAAACATAATTAAAAAAATCATATGTTTGATACAACAACAAAATACATTGACTAACATGTATTTTGTTGTTGAAAGAGTTAAGTTTTTTGACAACTACGTCTCGTCTTTATGTTACTCTATGACTTTCAACACATTATGCGGCTCTGCCGTATCTTATATACCCTTCACCAAACTATACTTTAAGATAAATATTGAAAAAAATAAAAAAAATTTTTTATGAAAATTATTTGGTGAAACAAATCTTTAGTTAAAAAAAATTTGGCAAAAAAATATATTTTGGTGAAAAATTGGTAAACAAAATCGAGTTGTCCTTTGTTTATATCTCGATTTTAAATAACAGCCGAACCAGGACTATACTCGATATATTGATATATAATCATGGTGAAAAATATACAAATTAATATCATGAATAATTTTTTTCCATAATTAAGAAAATGTGAAAATTTATTCATATAATTCATGTGTGACGAATAAATATAATTATTCTGTATACCGAATCCGAGTAACATTTTAGTTTTTAAACAAATTCACATATTTTCTATGTATATGTTCAGTAAATCGAATCTACGTGATTTATGTACATGTTTTACTTTCGAGTAAACAAAATTTGTTTCAATGTATTAAATCGTACGATTTGCAGAACAATTCATTTTTGAAAATCCAAAAATCTTTCATGGTAAAGTTCAATGTGGATAGATTTATAAACCGGGGGGCTCTAAATTAATTAACTCCATTATTAAATACACAACAAATTTTGAAAGTAAAAATATGCTGATCCAACAAAATAGTGCACGAAATATTCTATATGTACAAAAGAGTCCCGTAAAAATAGGAGAATATAACTCAAACGCTGGGTATTGCTGTGCAGAACAGAGATCAGCAATGAGTTGTGAAAAAGTGAGTAGAGTTGAATCATGACTCAAAATTTCATGTACTTATACAAATTCAAATTTATTACAATGTTGTCGAGACCATAATACTCATACTTAACAATATTTGTGACGATGCTAAATAAGTATGATTAAAATACGAAGATTTAAATGCTCATTATGAGGGTGTGTGTTGTCGAATTCTGTACAATTACACAAAAAAAAAAAAAAAAAAAAAAAAAAAAAACATGCATGAGGCGAATGAGTTGAATCAATAGTATCATGAGTATTTTCCTTAAGTTATAAGTCAGGCTGAGGTTATTTATGAATCAAACAGATTTGAGTTCGTATGAGTATGATGTCGATGTCGACGTCGACGTCGGATTCATAATTAATGCTATGCATACTTATAAATCAATGTTATTGTGAGTACGAGTACGTCAGAGTAGTTTAATTTCATAAGTTCGCATGAATAGCAACAAAGTGATTCATTGCTGATCTCTGGTGCAGAATACGAGAAAATTTTAAATTATATTTTCAATTCCCTGCCAGATTATAATTTGTCAGAAAATGTTTCTAAAAGTTTGTCAAAAATAACGTCATGTTCGCCAAAGAGTCTATAAAAAAATGAAATGGTCCATGTATGCAATCGCTTCACGTGAGAACGGCTGGAGCTATTTGGCTGATTTTATTCGATCCGAAAAAAAATTCCAAAATTCCTGATAAAACTCGGAAATTTTAAGTTTTTAATACATTGCTTGCTTTTCACTTCTCAACTTTCTTAATAAGAGAACTTTTTTTTTAGAGAAACTTTAAGAACTAACAACCTGCCTCATCTTTTTACTTCTCATTTTTTAAGTATGAGAAAATTTGAGGAAAACTCAAAGAACTGAATTTTACTGCCTCCTTTTCACTTCTCAGTTTTCTTAATAAGATACATTTTTTGGAGAAACTTGAAGAGCTAACAACACTGCCTCGTTTTCATCTAGTTACATTTGATGAAAGCTTGTGCTTAGTCAATATGACAATACAAAATCCCCTTTTAAGCAATATAAATCAATGGTCAGAAGCTATCGATTGAAGTAAAGACTGCAATGTCCTTTGGAGCCAATAGCTTTTGTTGTGCTCTCATTATAAAATGAAATATTTCTAAATTCATGTTTAAAATATTAATTTAAGAGATAATCAAACTAATTCTAAAGTAGCAATTTCTATTTAGTTGAAGCAAACACAGCAATCTCCAAATTTCTTATCGTATTTGCCCGAAACCTTAATATGAATTTTGTTCCAACTGGCTCATATCTTCATTTAATTCTAAAATACTGAGTAACAAAACATAAATATGAGAATCTTTAGTGATACAGGTTTTCTCATTTAATACAGAAACTAAAATAGTGGATATTGCAGCTTTCGCTTCTAATGTATGCAACCTGAAAATCTTGATAATAGTTATTTTGGAACCTTGTAAGATTATGCATTGTATTAACTTAATGCAGGCGCGGATCCAGGTCAAACATTTGGGGGACAAAAACAAATCAAAATTTGTTCTACATTATTCTTTTTTCCTTATTTTTTATATAAAAATTTTCGGTTTTGGGGGGGACGGAAATTCCTATTTCACCCCCTAACTGTGATTTAATGTAACCAAAAACACAAAAATGGTATGGGCGGGACAGCTGGAACAATTATGATGTACATTATTTTATTTAAATAATGTTTGATGTTTTTTTTTCATGATGCTTCCACACATTTTTTTTTATATTAATTAGAATTCTAAAAAGTCCAAATTTACAAATTAAAAATATTTGTTCAATGTAGTTACAAAACTTAAAGTATTTTAAAATGAAACCTGAAAATCTTATTGCTCAAGTATTTTTTCTTTGGCAAGCGTCAAAATTTTTGTTGCCATCTATTTTCCGCATACTTATATCTTTTCCGATATTTTGCTCATATGCCATTTTTTTATTAAACTTTATAATAACAATATTTAATATCTTGTACACATAATCTGCGTATATTACAAAAGCAAGTGTGATTAAATTAATAAAGTATTTGTTCTATAATATAAAAAAAAATACAAGTAAATCTGTGTGCACTATTTTGTCTGACCTGAGTTTTTATTTAGTCTTTCTTTACATAATATAAGTGGTGTATTGTACTATTTTTTTTTTTTTTTATAAGTATAAGCTAACACTTGATATTCTACAAATATCACAAAGAGTTTAGACATTTTTATTTAAATGCTTTAAATAAATTTTCTTAAACTGACTCGTTAAACTTTAACTCCGCCATAGCAAATTCAAAAAAAAAGGTAACAAACAACAAAAAATAATGTACAAATAACATTTATACAAAGTTGTTAAACTTTTAAAATCTTACTTACACTTCTATCCACAATGGGTGTCTTAAATAGAGGATGGTTTTGTAATTCTTGTGATAAATTCATTTCAGACGAGCATAACGAACTTGCCGGACTGACCGTAGGAGAAGAAGCCACATTATTATTAAGATTATAAGAACCAGTTGAAGATTTCGCAAAACCATTTGACTGTATGTGCGTACTCGAGCTAGACATGGCCAAAGGAGTTGGAGCGCGGCGTAAATGTAGAGAGGCACTTGTAATTTGTTCTTTGGACGCATACTGAAAGCCCACAGACGAAGGGCCGGCAACACCATTAACACGTTTACCGAATATAGGAGAACTGGGCGCCGAATGACGTCCCATATATGATTTTATGGGAATATCTTTGCCATAGACAACACTATCAATACGATCATGCTGTGAATTCGAAGTTAAATGAGAACGGAAATGTGTGGTATTGTGTACCGTGGTATGCGGTGGTGTTATATCACGCAATTTAGATTTGAAGTTTTTATAAGCGTGTATAGCCGTCTGAGAACTTCCTTTCACCTGCAAAAATGTTTGTAATTAAAAATGTTAGTTAGAAGAAGCAAACATTACAAAACAAGTAAAACTAGACAGAATACAATTGAATGTTTAATTTTAATTTAAATAAAGCCTTGTGTAAAACTACTTTATGTTATGTTTTTACTAGATTAGTTTGTAACTAAATACTTAAGGACTAATGTTAATATAAGTATGTTTAAATTAAAAACATTCCTTTTAGTTATTTTTATTTTACCACTCACCGATTTAACAGCGGACTTAACAGCAGGATTAGTCTGCAAAATGTGATTTTTTTTTTGGATTTTGTTTGTTTTTAAATCAACATTTAAATTAGGATGATTTTGTTTTTTTTTTTTGTTTTTTGTAAGGAATGGACAGAGTAGTATGCAAGCAATAAAGGACAAACGTTTTAATGTTTTTTTATTTTGTTTTTAAATATATTAAGTTGACGTTGTCGTTTCCGCGTAGGTACATTTCAATATGAAAAGAATACAAAAAAGTACGAGAAAAAATATATATATTTGGTTTTAAAATAATTGGCTAAAAACTATAAAGCATTATTTAATGATTATTTGATGTTTGAAAATGATAAAAATAAAAAGTGTAATTAAAAACAAAAAAAACATAAAATATTAAACTAAATAAACAATAATAAACAAATTAGAAATGATCAATGCAATTAATAGAGCATAAAATCTACAATCTATATAAATCAAAACATATTTTACGGTGCATTTGATAAAAGAATTACTGTGCTTCCAACCCAAAAGTTAGTAGAGTTACTGGATAGAGAAAGAAACTAATTTAGTTTGTAAGAATTGAATATTTGAAATTTTACGAACTTTTTGTTTATTATTTATTTTAAGTATATTTAACGGTAGATAAGGTATTTTGCTGATCACAGTAGAGTTGTATATAGTAATTGTTTTTATTAAAATATTAAATTGATTTTAGGTAAAAGTACGAGAAAATGTTTAAGTAGCATTAATAGTGTAGGTTTTCTTATTGAAAACTTTATTTAAACCATGTTTTCCCAAATAATACTGGAAAAAAATTAACGAAAAATCATATTAAACAAAATGAAATAAAAAGGGGAAAAAATAAAGAAAAAAAAAAAAGAAAAATATGTGCACAAAAAAACAAACAACTAGAACTGAAAAGCATTATTATTCGGTTAAAAAATAAAACATTTTTTAAAAAGTCTAATTTTCTATACACATTTTTTAGATGAAAACTATATTTTCTATAATATTTTCTTTCATATAACTGAATACTTTTAAATTTTTATGTTTTTTATAAACCGATTTTGCTAATTTATTTATCAAAATTGTCCGTAGGATAATTGGGGGCTTTCGAAATCCTATTACAACCAAAATAGTGTTGTAATACTAAAATACTAATGACTGAATACTTGACAATTTAAATACTAAACAAGTAAGAGTGTTATATTAGGCTGTATCGAATTTTTCTAAACCCACCACCAATGGGCACCAATTTCTGTGCATTTTGCATAAAAGCATTTATCTGAGGTGAACCGATTTGATTAATTTTATATTTTCTATTACAACAAAATAGTGCTAAGTCCGGGTCTAGGTCTCCTTTTTTTAATTGATTTTAAATGACGGACGAGTGGAAATTTTTTTCTAAATCATTTTCAATACCCAAGAAGATTTCATCCCAATAGTTCATTTCACGGATATAGCTAAATCGTCTTGGAATTTTACCAATATTTCGATGTGTTACAAACGGAATGACAAAATCAGTATATTTAAATTGCTGATTGAAATTCTCATGTTCGAAAAATATTTAAGAACAATTTGAGAATATAATTGGATATAATATAATTGAATATGTACACTTCAGAACCATCGAGCAAGGGTATCGAATATTATTCTCCTTTTCCATTAAATATTAAAATACGATATACTAAAAAAAATAGAGGTTGGATTAGAGTGTACAAAAAAACAGCAAATTCAAAAAACCGGTTTCCGGTTTAACCGAAAATAGTGTTTTATAAAAAAAACCGGTTTCGGTTTTCTCATTCTAAAACAAACGGTTTCGGGTTTGTCATTCTAAAAACCTGTTGACCGGTTTTGTATTAATTTTTTGTTTAATATGAATGCCAAAAAGTGTTTATATATAATTAAAAAATAAATAGATTTTAACACACAATATTACCAGAACAATGAAATAAATAATAGCAATAAATAAACTTTTTTAATTTAAATTCCATTCATTTAATTTCATATAAACCATTAATTCGATTTCTAATTTAAATAATTAAAATTTAATCGTTATTGTATTGCCTTCCTATTTCAGTTTATAATAAGATATATGTTAAGAACTGTGTACTAAATTCCAAAATTTGTCAAATGCAGAAATTTTTAAAAAAATAAATGAATATTTTTAAAAATGTTATCAAAATATTCTTAAGTAATATGTTAAAATAAGCTTTACAAAGTATTTCGTTAAAACCGGTTAACCGTCTTAAAAAAAACCGGTTTGTCAAAAAACCGAAAAGTTAAAGAAAACCGAATACGGTCGGTTTTACAAAGATGAAAAAACCGGTTGACCGGTTTTCGGTTTTGGATACTCTAGGTTGGATGTTCTAATTCTTAACTAAATAAAAATGGAGGTTGGAACCACTATTCTGTTGGTATATCGTATTTTAATATTTAATGGAAAAGGAGAATAATATTCAATACCCAGTTCTAAGAAAATTAATAATTTCAAGAAAAAATTGCTCGATGGTCCATTCTTTCGATTTTAATTCATTTCATTTATTATCACAATTCTGTAATATAAAGCCATAATAATGGCCAAAATAACAATATTACATAGTAAAACAATAATACCTGATAATATAATTTATCATATATATCATTATCATTAATTCGCCATAAGTTCGATAAAAAGTGCGTACTCGAAAAAAACAATAGAGCTATGCCGAATCTTATATACCCTTCACCAAAGATTGAAAACAAATTTCGTTGAAAAATAATTGTTGGTAAAAAAAATATTTTGGTGAAAAAAAAAAAATTGCTGGTGAAAAAAATATTTTGGTGGAAAAAAATATTTTTTTTTTTTTTAATATTTAATTTTATTTCATTTGTTTGTAATACAAAGCCTAAAAAGGCCAAAATAATTATATTACAAAGCAAATTTTGGTGGTAAAAAAATATTTTTCCCGATTTTGATCTATTATATGGTCTTTGAGATGTCTATCATTAGATTTTCATTTTGTTTATGTTAATGACTTCATGAAACCAGACATAGATAAAAATATATCAAAAATCGAGGTTGTCGTGGTTTTTTACTTATATCTCAGTCATTTGCTGGCCGATTTTCCCGAATTTAAATAGCAACCGAACCAGGACTATAGCGGATATATTGATGTATCAATCATGCATGTAAGGCCTATATCGACTCTCGTAAATTATGTACTGCCGAATAAGTCAATCTCATTTGTTTCAATAAAGAATAGTAGTAGTTTAGTTTCCTACATTGTAGTCTAATCAAATTGTAGTACAGTGAGACCTCGATTATCCGTAATGGTCGGGACCGGGAGCATTCTGGATAATCAATTTTCCCGGTTAATTGAGTACCAATTTTTAGTAGTTTTTTAATAATGACAGTTTTTTGATAATGACATTTAAAGCTTCATATTGCACACTGATCCATCGGTTGGATCAAAGTCGTTCAATTTGGTGGACAAAATTTCACAATAAGGTTTTCAGCGTTGAAATCCTGCACGCATGGAAGTTGTCCAATGGCAGAATGATTTTACCATCATCTTTTAGACCGATTTTCTTAAAATTATCTCTCACTTGTGGTACTAAGTTATAGTTAAACCATTCTTATGGACATTTTTTAAACCTCTTTTTAATAATGCCAATAATGCTTTGCACTTGTGTGTACCAGCAGCATTAACGCAAACTAATGAGGTTTGTCTCTCCTTTGAGACCTTGTGTCATTCTATGAAATTATGGCAAGTCAAACTTCTCTCAAGTAAACACTTTCCATTTTCCATTATCTCATTGGTGAGTTTTTTCATTGATTTGAATTCATTTAATTTTTCCACAAAAATTGTGCCAGCTAATCAGCTGAATATTTTTCTCCTGCAGCATTAAGTTTGTGAATACCATGTCGTTTTTTTCTTAAATTTTGAGTGGAATATTTTACTTTCATTCACTGTTAATCCAGAAATTGGAGTTCCTTTAAATCGTTCCTTCCGGAACCATTCTTAAACAGCAGTTTTTAAAGTTTTTCGGTTTCCAAAGCAAATAACAGAATCACTTTTATTTTTATAATGTCTAACACTCCTCACGCCAAATGCTTTCAAAAAATCGATTTCACAATATCAAAAAATGTTGGCCTTACAAATCGATCGAGGGAATTCCCATTTTTCGTTTTATTCACAGTGTGTTTGATTGTTCAAAAATAATCGAAAAAAAAAAAAATTATAATCCCGGATAATAGAGGTAATTACGGTTAATCGATGCAAAAAAAAATTAAATCGATCCAAAAACATTTTTTTTTTCTATCCCGGATAATTGATGTTGCCGGTTAATCGAATCACGGATAATCGAGGCCTCACTGTATTTTAAAATTCAAATTAAATATATGTATTATCTTAACAATTCCATTAAAGCACTCAACATGAATTAATTCATATCCTAATTCCTTAGCACTACAAACGTATTGACTTCATTTGTTTAGGAATTCATTCTTTATATAATTAATTTCTTGTTGAACTTAATAAAATTTATTGAATGATTAAATTTTTCTTCATTCATTTTGTAAATGATTAAAAGAAAAACAAAACCAAAAACAAATAATGAAAAGATATTTTAATTCAATTTGTATTAGATTTGAATTGGCAAAAATTAAATCATTCAAAAGTTGAATGAATTCAACGATGAATGAATTCTATTTAAATAAAATCCTTTGAATGAAGCTAAAGAACTAGATTTCGGTAATGTATTTATGGAATGAATGGCTGCTAACATTTCTTAAATACGATTTAAGACTTTAGTGAATAAAGCTTAAATTGAATAAATTAATTCGAAGCTCTGAGTCTAATTCATTCAGCATATTTTCTGTTCGATTTAAACAAATTTATTTACATTAATTTTAGCTATCTCTTTTGTGTGTGTAGTATGGTTATTTTTCCATCTAACCACCATGTAACTTGTGAAAATGCATTTGCTTTGCCAACTCACTATGTAAAGCATTGTAAAGCATGTGTGGACTAAATATGTATAGAAACGAAACAAAAACAAAAACACAAATATGGCTAAATAATGACAAATCAAAATAATTACTGGAAACAAAAACATGAATTTCCTAAAATAGCTGCAAATTAAATATTAAGGCAATTCACGTCACCGTTATTTACCCTTGCTAACTTTTGCACAACCTCAACAATCATACGTATCATATATGTTGTTGTTGTGATTGTGCGAAAGTTCGAATTTTCGCCAGGGTAAGAAATGGTGACATGAATGCCTTCATTATATAAAGCGAGAAGCATTTATTAGACGGGGGCAAGAAATTATTTCTTACCTTCTCCTTAAATTGATAGAAGCGACCATGTTTTTTGCGCTTTTCCGCATATCGTACAGTTTCCTGTTCAAACTCATCGGAAAATCCTAAACCGGTATTCATCATTTCCAAACGTTCGTCAATAAATTGACGAAATATTTGCAATTCCATCATTTTCCGAAGAAAAGGTCTTAAATGCGATGGCCGTGATTCAATAAATTTGTCACTATTAAATGTTTTGCCAGTATCACGAAATTCTACAGCATCCCTATAACCGCCAATGAGCTGTACCAAAACGCCGAGAAATATTTTTGAAACGCGATCGTTCATATGTTCATTGGTGCGACTTAATTCTTTCTTTAAGTGTGCAACAATTTCGGGAGGCATCGAGTGGACATCATCAAAAGGACTTTCGAAAATATTTGTATCACAGTTTAAAATTACAACTTCGCCTAATTCCTCAGGCATCATCTGAATGAGAAAAATATTGTCAATAGAGAAAGTAGAAAAAGAAACTGGAAAATATATAAGTACCGTATTTAATACCATTGAAGGTACACCTATTAAATAAGGCATGGGTGCACTTAAATAATCTTTTAGCTTCATGGGCATCATAGGTATAAATATGTGCTGCCATACCATGGGATATAGAAATGCATTGGCCGCTAGTATGCACGAAGATAAACGATCTAAACGTTTTGAAGTAAAAATAATACGTCTTTCAGCTAACATGGCCGCAAATACAGCAATCATATTCTTTGGATAAACAAAATTGTAATATAGATTCAAATTGTGCTGGAAGGAATAAACGAACAAAAAAAAAAAAAAATACATTTTCAATATGAATCTTAGTCAAACATTTCTAAAGTTTCTCACATTTTGTGGTATACTGGGCAGCTGAAACTGTTTAGGATGTTCAAATATAAAATGCTAAAAGGATAAAACATAATAATTTAGTATAATTTCTATTTATTGTATAATTTGTTTTTATCTCAACTTACACTTTGTCCTTGACTGTGTGCCAATTTCAATTGACTGCCCACATCCGGTACACCACTATTGTAAGCATCGGTTAAAAATTTATGAAAGTCTTTTGGATCAGTCCTTCTCAGCTCAGCAAGTAGGGATAATAATTTTAAAAATGTATCATGCCATGGCAAGAGTGTGATAATGACCATTGTGGTGGCTGTCTTTGGATCGTGTCGACAAAATCCAAAACGCCATTTTGAATCGTCTGTGGTTAGTACAAAGGAATATATTTGTACCGAATCACTGTAAAAATAATTGAAAAATAAATTGTTAATTTTATTTAAATTTTGTAAATGTATGTATGTTATGTTTAATATTAAAATAGGTGAAACTAATAATAGAGGTTTTACAAGCTTAATATTAAAGTACTCATGTAGATTTTGTTAATGTTGTAAACATAATACTACATATTTAATAAATTACAGCAGCAAAGTGTATTAATCTTTAATTTACTATTAAGCTTTATAAATTCTATAACAAAACCCAAAGTCGAAACGGTAAACGCGTAAAGCTAATTCATCAAATTTCGGTAATGGTATTTAAATGATAACGGTAGTTTCGGTCGGGCTTAAATGATTATAAATTTTTTTTAAAAATAACAGATAAGCTGACATGCTGACATGGGTGGTATTATATTACATTTTTAATTCTGTTTAATTCCATAATTCTAATTATTGAAATCTAATATATGTATTTTCATAATATACGATTATATCGACAGCGGAATTTCAACGATAACGGTTATTGCACTTATTTCTGTATATTTTGATAGTGTAAAATAAAAATGCAATGCATATACAATGATGCAAGACCATTTGCACAAGATTATTAACTCCGCTATTGTTTTTTTCTTTGTTAAGTGTGTGTTAAATTATAAATTTTCTGGTCGAAAAATTTACCTTTTTCGATCTGAAATAAACCAAATAAAGCAATTTTTATCAGAAAGGTTTTAAATGTCAATATTCACAGGATCCAAAAAAAATGTATAAAGGGTCTTTCATTAAGCACTTCCTATCTTTAAATTTAAATAAAACAAAGTTTGTGTCATTGACATTTTTTTTATTCGTTTAAAAGGCGTGTTCGCTGGGTGGCATGCATCCGAAATATAAAATTTTCCATTACTCTGGTGCATAAATCATGCTAAATTTGATCGATGGCATGGCCAGTTCACAGCACGTCATATGATCATGCCGTCAAATCGCTCGTGCAGAATGTCCAAAGTGGCATTCGTTGTGTGGCTTGCAGCACTGTCCTGTTGATTCAGGACATAAGAAGTTGGTAATCATCGACCTATATCGCTCGCCCTTGACGCTGATGGCCTGGACAACGTAATTCTCAAAGAAATATGGACCGATTTCGCGTATTATTAGACGCTCTTGGATCTCATGTGGATTGGAATTGTCACAAATTCGACAATTTGTTTGTTGACGTACCCGTCCAGAAAATCATCATTGCTGAATATGATTTTTCTATGGAAGTTAGGACGACATTTTTCAATTAAAAGTATCAAGTGTCAAAATTCGGAAGCCGCTTAATAAATGTTTTATTTCGGATTCGAATGTTGATAAAAAACCCGTTTAAGGTACCGTAATAATAGCTGTTCCAAATGCAAAACTTCATTACCAACCTGTATTAAATAACTACCTACTCGACTAAATAAAATAATGTGCTGATAGTGACCATTCATTTCAAATGATAACTAGTTGCCATTACCAAAATTCACAAAATTTTTGCTGGGTCAAATTTGTTCAAAAAACAAACATTTAAACTTAAATATCTTTTAAAGTATAAAATATGAAATTGCAACAAAACACTGGCCAAAGAAAAAGTACATGAGCTATTAGTATTTTTGGACTTATTTTGAATTATGTTACGTTTGGCCTTAATACTTTGAAACCCCATTTGAAAATCTGGCTTTTAGTTATTTCAAAATGTTAACAAAATAATAACTACCTTGAAAAACATTTGCAAGTTTTTCCATAGTTTAGCTGTTTTCATCGGGAACAATTTGTTATATTTTACATCAAATGGCAGTGAAAGGCAGAGAAGTGGACTTTTTTTAGAAGTAAATAATTCTATATTGATAAGATGTGCAAAGTAGAACATAATCTTTTTTCTAAAAAAAATATATATGTATCTTAATCAATCAGATGTAAATAGCATATTTAGACTTTTTTGGAATTTGATTTGACCATTAATTAATCATTTCATAAAAAGAAACATCAGAGATTATTTTTTTAAAAATAAAGTTCTTAACTTTTCTGTTCCAAATGTTCCAATGTTTTTAAACTAAAACTAATTTGAGAGTTTTTGGACTTTTTAAATAGAAGAGTTTTTGTAGATTACTTAAAATAAAAACCGTGAAAAATAAGATCATGAAACTCAAATAAAAGCTCAGAAAAGTGCAAACATTGGTATTTCCAACACCTGTATAGAAATTTCTTCATAACTGCCACAAAAGTACATGAATATGATACATTTTTTGCTTACATTAAATTAATACAATGGGCTATTTTATAAAGGTTTTATATATTATTTGGTTTAACGTTGGAAACAAATATAGCAATTTTTGTAGCAATTTTCTGTCAATATTTGTACAAATTACGAGCTGCGAAAACCAGGTGTTTGAAGTTTAAACCTTGTATCTCAACTAGTGTTCTAACAGCGTGGTCACAAATTTAATTTTCTTGTGTCCTCATGTACGATTGGGTAGTACATAATTTTCCAATCGAACTGGTAGTTTAGAAGATACAAAGTTATTACCAGCTTTTTTCCGAAAGACCCCACTTTGTGTTCGTTGTTAGTATTGTTCCCAATACACCAGCATTCAATTTTGGTTTTGGTCCATATTATTTTTGGCCCTGGCTTTTTAAGTCGCACGAAGCTAGAGTCTACTGTACATACAAACATGTAGTATAAACTTATATGTATGTGTAAATGTTAGTGTTGAACTGAATTATTGTATTAAGTAATTTATTAATTAAAACCACAGAAACATGAATGCTTATTGCAAATTGACGAAAGTTACAAAAAATCCATTTCAAAGTCATTTTGTATGTCATAAGTTAAATTTTCTGTAGCCTTGAAAGCTAAATATAGTGATTTTCCAACAAAAAAATATATATACATTAAGGTAATGTAAAAGACAACTATGTAGATGATTAAAAAAAGTTATCTAAAGTATCGCATGTATTTTTTGGGGAGAAATAGTATTTATTTTTATTTTCACAAATTCAAAACCAAGCCCATAGGGCCAAATATGGCTTATATTCTAGTCAACAACAATTTTACTTTTAAAATTATATAAATGATTTTAATTATGAAAAAATAATAATAATAATACCTTTAAAATGTAGCGATAACAAAGTTGTTAATGGAAAAAATATATATTCATCAAGGATTACATAATTAAGTATTATGTTCTTTCAAATAATTAATTAGTCTTTTCTTAAAAGTCTCATCAGAATAAGGAAAGGATTTTAATTCTCTAGGAAGCGTATTCCATACTCTAGATACCCTTACTTGGAATGACCTTTCATATACGGCAGAGGCAATCTGAGGAAATATTATCTGAGGATTTCTTAATGATCTAGAAAATTTAAAGTTATCAGCGATGTATTTCGGACAATTTCTCCTGATAATCTTGTAAAAGAGTAACAAAATTCTTGAATCGATCAAGTTTCCAAATGTAAAGCCAATGAACTTAAAAACAAATTCTGATACATGATCCCTAACCCGCAATCTATATACATATCTAACAATACGATTAAACGTTAGATGTAGACGTTTCAGTATCACAGAGTTAGTTCCACTACATACCTCCATACCATACAACAAAATCGACATTAATAAAGAATTAGCAATATGTTTTCTTACACTAGTTGGTAAGTATAGGTCCAGAGACGACAAACGTCTCAGAGTAAAATTTACACGCGCACATACATAATCTATGTGTCGTGAAAAATTCAACATTTCATCAATAAAAACTCCTAAACACTTCATCTCAGAGACATAGTTAAGCCTAACACTACCCACATTTATATTTAACTCATCGGAGTCAAACCCAAAACAAATTGCCTTTGTCTTACTAGGGTTAATTTCAAAACCATTACGACTCATCCAACTCACAACCTCATCAAGGTGAAACTGAATGTTGGCCTCCAGGACATCAATAAAATGCCTTTCCGATGTAAATAACATTTGAACGTCATCCGCGTATGAAAATATTTTCACTATATTACCATCTACTATATTCATTACATCATTCAAATACAACATAAAAAATAAAGGACCTATAACAGATCCTTGCGGCACACCGCTAGTAACCTCTAGAGCAACGGAATCTCTACCAGCCAATGATACGAACTGAGATCTATCATGTAAATATGAGTAAGCAAGTTTACATGCTGAAAAAGATAAATTAAATTTATTACATAATTTAGCAACCAATTTGGAGTGAACTACTCTATCGAAAGCTTTCGATAAATCTAATGATAGCAAAACACTACTTTTTCTATTATTAAGGTTACTTCTTATAGAATCTGTTATACTTACTAAAAGAGAAGTAGCACTATAATTCTGTCGAAAACCCGATTGATTAACATGAAGAAATTCATTACGATTGATATAATTCATCATCTGATCCTTAATAATATATTCGAAAATCTTTAAAAGTATCGGAATCACTGAAATTGGACGTAAATTTTCAAACAAACTAGAACTTCCCTCCTACAGGTTGAAGTAACCAAACATCAGAAAATTTAGGGCCTGGCTCACTAAATACGAACGAACATTTTATTTCTTATTTTATATTGAAAACAATAAAAAAATTCAAATTTATTTGTTGTTTTCAATATAAAAGAAGAAAGAAAATGTCCGTTCGCATTTAGTGAGTCGGGCCCTTTTTTTAAATAAAACAAGAAATTTTTCTATATTCGGTTGTGCCGAATCTAATACTCTTCACCAAGGTTGACTATCGTTACCCTTAAAATGGCCTTTCAGTTCGATTACCGTTACCGCTAAGCTACCGTTACCGATATAATCGTAAATACCGTCACCTCAATATACCGTTACCGCTATTCTGTAAATAAACCTTTCAGACATTTTGATCAATATATTGGACATTTCGATTTTTCCTTTTGAAGTCATGTAGGCAGATCTTGAAAGTGATTTATATGTGATTTAAACGTCTAATTTTTAATTACAAATATAAAATGTGAACATATATGTATGTCACCTTACGTTTAGTTTTTTTTAACTTTATTAATCATTTAAGTCAGATCCAAAAGTACCGTTATCGCTAAATGTAGGGTCACACACGACAAATATTTACTTAAAAATGCGTAACCACTTTTTTTAGCACAAATTTGTTTGACGTTGTTTACTCTTACGAGTGTTTTGTAAGATCATAAAATAAAACTAAGGACTGAGTTTGAAAAATTCTTAACACACGTTTTTCATTAAAACTTTTCACACAAGTATTATTTGATTTCTTTTTTGATCAAGTTACCTTTGTAAATCATGTCAGTTATTATGTTTAATGTCAATTATGTTCATTTGTTGTTAATCTGATTAAAATGAGTGACCAGAAAAAAGTGCGTTCTAAAATTATTAAATATTTTCAACAAAACCCAAGTTGGTCCTACAAAAAGTTGGCCAAACAGTCAAAGGTCTGCCCTCAAACTGTTTCCAATGTTATTCAACAGTACCGGCAGAACTTGTCCGTTGATAGAGAACCTGGTTCAGGTAGAAGGAATGGTTCACATGATGTTTATTAAGCCAACAAAATAGAAAGCATTTTCAAAAGAGCTCCCAACACATCCGGTAGGAAAGCAGCCCGGTTAGCTTAGTGCTCGGACTATTTGGTACGAAAAGTTAAAGACAATGCAGGTTTAAAAACATACAAGGATGAAAAATTTAGAGGCCAAAAACAGAGTACGGAAATTGAAGTAAAATTTTATTCCTGCTGCATAATGGATAACGAAACGTGTGTTCTGGCAGATTTTTCGCAGCTTCCGGGTCAAAATTTTGATGTTGCTGATGCTCGAGAAAATGTTGAAGAACAGTTTAGGACCCAAAAGCAGATAAAATTTCCCAAAAAGTTCTTGGTATGGCAAGCAATATGCAGTTGCGGCAAAAGAAGCCAATCATTTGTTACAAAGGGCTCTATAAATACCGAAATTTACATCAAGGAATGTTTAAAAAAAGGATGCTTCCATTCATAAGACTTCTTAGTGTGTCCACTTATTTTTGGCCTGATTTGGCACCCTGTCACTATGGTAAGAAAGGTCTTGAGTGGTAAAAGAACAATAATGTGGTATTTGTACCCAGAGAGGCAAATTCTCCAAACTGCCTGGAGCTAACGCCAGTGAAGAGATATTGGGCTCTTGTTAAAAGAGAATTGAAGAGCACAAAAAAGGTGTCCAAAAGTGTGGTAGAATTTAAACGAAGATGGACAACCTGTTCGAATATAGTGACATTTTCCGTGAGAGGGTTTTTTTGTTGTAAACTTCAAAACCAAAATTCATGTTTTCTCGTATATTTGACAAGAAAATATTTCGGTTAAATACAGATTAGAAGGATATTAACATCTACTATTCAAATCAGGTTTTATTTCTAAAATCTCATGGTTTGTTGAAAATTTATTTATGAAATAGTCAAATGTCATAAAACATTCAAAGCCGTTTTTCTCATTTGCGTTGTTGCAGCAAATGAGCGATATGTATATGTATGTTAAGAATTTTTTCAAACGAATAAAAAATGACGATGATATCTCACGCAGACTTTGTCTCATTTAAATTTAAAGATAAGAAGATCTTCATTAGAAATTGCAATATTTAAAAAATTCACATTCACGATTTAAGAGTTAGCCTTGTCCGATTTTAGTAAAACTTTCGGGGTATATTTAAAATTATCTGCAGCAAACTATTCTGAATAGGTTTTATTTAAAATTCATAACAGTAATAGAATTGAGTATATTCGACAAAAAGACTTTGGAATATATTGATATAGGTGGGATTCTACCCGGTATTTACCCGATGTATGGGTAAATACTGGGTAAATAGCAGGTATATTTCTTTTTTTATTATTTTTGTGGGTATTTATAAAATGATTTTAATATCAAAATATTTTCAAAAACTGAATGTCAATCAAACCTAAAAATATTTTTATTCATATTAGAAACTAAAAAACATTCAAAAAGGCGAATTAAATTTGTAATTCCGCGAGAAGGTGTGTGTTTATTGTGCAAATTTACATAAACAGTTTTTAGGTTTTAACATGGAAAGACCAAGAAATTAAAAAATATGGAAACATTTTTCTACAAGTGCCAGTGATTCAAAGTCTGTGATTTGTAAATATGTATTGTGAGACAATTTATAAATGGCCAAATATAAATAAAATGTCCAAACATTTAATAAATTGTCTAAAATGTCCTAGTATGGCCAAAAGGGAAATTGGTAAAACAACCGAAACAGTTTTAAATGAGAATTCATTTGAATACAATGATAGTGTAAGTTCTTCCAATTCACTCTCACTCTCATGCCCAAAAATTACTGAAAGCTTAAAAACAACAATTAATGTCTTCTTTTGGAAATGTCGGTTAAACCTATACATTTAGTAGCTAGTTTTCTTGACCCCAGTAGCAAAGGACATGATTTAAGTTCCTCTGAATATTTAATTGCAATGCAATTTATTTACGATATGAGCAAAAATTTAAATATAGATATAATGGTAGATCTGACGAACTATAAAGCTAGATAAAATTTGTGGGCAAGAAATTTTGTATGGAGCAATATAGAAGAAATATCTACTTCTACCTGGTGGAAAAGCATATGCGCGTCCACTGAACTGAGCAGGGTAGCTGTTCATATTTTGACAGCTCCCTGCACATCAGCTGCAACAGAACGTTCATTCAACACACATAGTTTTATTAATTCCAAGAAACACAATAGGTTAACTGCCGATAATGCTGTACAAAGCCGAAGAACAATTGTATCAATATTTTTCCAGATGAGGACGATATCAGTTCTTCCGAATCATTTGATGATATACCATCCACTTCTACTAGTATAATCCATTCTTCACCGACACCTAATACTATTTTTGATTATTTTCCAAGTGAAACTTATATTGAAAGTTTCAGCGACAGTGAATAACAAGTCTTCAGGACTTTATTTTATAACTACTATGTACAATTTTTTATTTTTCTTTATAAAATTAAATAAAAAAATCATTATCTTGAACCATCCAATGTTTTTCTGCTCCACATAATCTTCAAGATAGTTTTTACCCACATTTTTAGTAAACACCTTTACCCGTTTTTACCGAATTTACCTATTTTACCGGGTATTTTCCAATTGGATTTTTACCCATTTTCCATCTATATATATTGAAGATGTCTGTACCTTAATATTTTTTCGCCCTTACAATCTTGGAGCACTCTAATGTATAAGACTTTACATGAATTGTATTTACATATTGCTATTCATTTAAAATTATTTACATACAAAAACGAATAATCATCAACCAATCTCTAAAAATATTGATTTTTACTTACTTCCTTTTAGCTTTTAATCAAGAATATTTTCTATTTAAATTGACTCCAATTATTCCCACCCATTCTATTTACTATGCGATTACATTTAACCTCAAAAAAAAAAAAAAACATATATAGAAACCCAATAATTGCCCATGCACACGTGCCAAGAAAATGTTGTGGAAAAACGTCTAAAGAAGTCAGTTTAAAATATATACAACATACAGCGGAACACAATATTTGAATTATTGAAAGTAATTTATTCTTTGTTTCTATAATATGTACGAGCGAATGCAGTCAGTCAAAGGTGAATGCCTCTTGAATTCTAGTACAAACAAACTCAAATAATGAAAATAAAATATTAAATACATATGTACGTTCAATTATAAAATTACAACAGCAACAATAATTGTACATTTATTTGGTGTACTGCATAGATACAACAAAAATAAATTCAATTCTATTTACCACCGAGTTTTATTTACTTTATAATGAGTTTAAAAAAAGTCATTCTGTGGTTTAGACTGACGTGAAAATATTTCAAAATCAGTTTGTTTATTTCTTAATGCCGGCATAAAATCATTATAATACCGTTTTTTCGTTTTTTTTTTTTACTTTTTAAGCAAACATGAGTGGGCGTTACTAATATTATGTGTTTGGCATAATAAAACATTACGATAGTTTAAAATTTGAATTATATTTGAATCCTAATTTAGAAAAGAAAAAATTTGCAATATAGCAAATAAATCCAACACGTTATTATATAATTTTAATAGTCTGAACTGAAAAAAAAAACTTTTTAAAAAAATACTTTTTTTATGAACTTTGGTGTCATATCTAAATTTAAATTTTTTATCTACATACATACATATTTGTTTAGTACTTTTAAAGATAACAAATAGGTATATACATATGTACATACACACAGCCTCAAAAGTGAGTAAACACCACAAATTAGTTTTTTTTAAAGATAATGAAAATCCTAAAATCTATTTTGAAAAAAAAAAAAAATTTAAGTCGGACTATAATGATTTTCATGATATTATAAAAATCAAAAAATTCAATGGAGTTTGTGTATATACAAATGTTTAAAATTAAGATTAAACAATATGAGTGTTATACTCGGCTGTGCCGAATCTTGTATATCCACACCCAGAGAAAAAAATATTGTTGTACATGTTCACTGTAACCATTTAAACATTTTTAACAGTTTTTTTTAACAATATTATTTACACATTTATTATTTATATGATTGTGGTAACCATAATATGGTAAAGTTAAAATACACATAATTGTCGCAATCATATACTTGATTGTAGTAAACAAATATGTGTTTATGGCAATCAAGCTGTTTCGCAAACGAACGGCCGAAAAAATTCAGGTCAAATTTTATAAAAAAAATACAAGTAAAAGAGCTATATTCGGCTGTGTCGAATCTTATATACCCTTCATCAAATTATACTTTAAATAAAATTTTTATTTATTAGTGAAAAAAATGTTAATGCACGGACATTTTTAATTTAAAATTTTTTAATTTTTTTGGAAAAAAAATTTTAATGCAAAAACATTTTTGAAATTTTCTTTTAATTTAAAATTTTTTAATTTTTTGTGAAAAAAAAAAAATTCAGGGAAAAAAATAATTTTCCCGATATTGACCCATTGTAAGTCCGACTGCTTTGGCCTTATATATGCCGTTGCAAAAGTCTTTGAAATATCTATCATTAGATATCCATATTGTCTATATTAATGAATTAGTAATCTTAATATAGATCAAAAATAGGTAAAAAATCAAGGTTGTCCTGGTTTTTTCCTTATATCTCAGCCGATTTTCTCGATTTGAAATAACTACCGAACCGGGTGGTATATGACTGTATGAATCATGTATGTTAGTTATTTGGGGGCTACGAAAGGTTAATTTCAACATACAGACGGTCAGACGGACATGGTTATATCGACTCCGCTATCTATCTTTAACGATCCAGAATATACATAAAAAAATGTAGAAATTACAAATGGAATGACAAACTTATATATGCCTTAATATCAAAAGTCCCTAACTAGTGTTTTTTAGTTTATTTCGATAAATGGTCCGATCATATATCATAATTAGCCAAAAAAATCTCGACTTATAAAAACACGAGTTATGGCCTTTTTATATTAAGGCATTGATATACTCATGGTGAAGAATATAATAAACCTGTTGTGTGATAGATAATGAAACTTATGTACTGGCAGACTCTCACAACATTCGGGTCAAGATTATTATCTGGCTGATAGACGAGGTAGCGTTCAAGAACAATACCGGACAAAAAACAAACAAAATTTCCCAAGAAGTATTTTGTGTGGCAAGTCATTTGGAGTTGTGGCAAAAGAAGCTAATCATTTGTGACATCAGGCACGATAAACACAGAAGTATACATTATGGAGTGTCTACATATTTCATACTTCTGGCCTGATTTTGCATCATCCCACTATGGAAAAAAAACCTTGTGGTATTCAAACAATAATGTAAATTTTGTATCACGAGATGCAAATCCACCCAACTGTTCAGAACTTCGACCTGTGGAAAGAATTAAAGAACACAGAAAGGCGTGCCAGGACATGTCCGATTTTAAGAGGTATCGGAAGCAACTATAAAATCTTTAATGGGAGGATTTCCGGAAAAATAAATAAATTTATAAATACAGAGTAATATGACAATATTTTAATGTTTTTTACGTATTTTTAAGAATTTCTATATTGAACAGTTTAAGTTTTATTGAACTTAATACAAGTATAAGTTTTGTCTGACTCACTCTTTAGTAATTGAGTCATCTATGTCCCATATAAAATGAGCACATGTTTTACAATTACCAATGTTGACAAATTTTACGGATTCTGGTCAATTCAAAAAAGGTAGTAAATTTAATATTTTTTGTATATTTTAACCAAGGTTGACTACCGTTACCGCTATGTTACCGTTAACAAAACAACTGCAATTATCTTTGCCGCTAAAATACCGTTACCGATATAATCGTAAATACCGTTACAGCTATTCTGTAAATAATAATAATAATACAAATTGTTGATTTCAAACATTTTTTTATTGAAATATAGAGAATTCCAAATATAAAATGTAAACATATATGTCAGCTTATGTTTAATTTTTGTGAACTTTATTAATCAATTAAGTCAGATCCAAAATTACCGCTAAGCTACTGCTGACGAACAGCAAATACCGTTACCGAAATAATCCAAATTACCGTTACCTTTTTACCGTTTCGTATCGGTAGCCAACATTTATTTTAACAAATTTTAAATAACAACTTCAACAGCTCATGTTTCAATAAAATTTTCCATTAATTTCTATATATTTATAGAGCTTTTTAATGATTTCATGTTTGAGGTATTTTAAAATTGTATTGTACATTATTTAATTACAAATAATTATATACATTTACACTTTTAATACGTTGATAAAAATACATATATGTATATATTTTACTATAAAGGGGTAGTACGGTTTATTAAGTATTTTCTTTCAAATGAAAATCGAAAAAGAAAAATGTAAAGGTTAAAGAGTAACAAGATAACCATTTTGTAAAATTTAAATTTACATATCGTAAGTTTAGTCTGCAAACGTGCTATGTCGGTTTTTACAAATTTTACAGGAGACACAAAAAACTGTCTAAAGTCATTTGTTTTAAATATTTTTGAAATCTGTTAATATATAAATACAGTTTAGAAGATGAATTATTGGTCCTTTTTCTTAAAAATTTTTGCTTCTTTATTTTTATCGTTTTAACTCAGTTATTTGATTTAAAGTCTCTATTGTCACTAACGTTGCTCTCAAAAGGCAATGGAGAAAAAGTTTTTGATATCAGAAGTCGAGATGATAATAAATTTCAAAATGATCCAATATTTCCTTGAAAAAGGTATGATTTATGTGTTTTGATTGAAATTAAATGAGTAAACCAATAATTAAAACAACTTTGACGCTATTATATATTTACACTCAATTTCATTTGACTGAGACAATATTTTTTTAATTTTTACACAAAAATGGTTTGCAAACAACAAAATGGACTTAGCACTTTTGCATACCACAGCATAACAACAGGAAAAAACATGTTTTTAACGCTAACAGTGTATTTCTACTTATTCATAAAAAGTGGACTTAGCACGTTTGCACACTAAGCTATCTGCTTATGTCTCGTCAATTTGAGGACATACAGAGTCGTATAATGGGTTAAATTTAAACCTAATGTATTATCTATACAATACATCTTTCTAGATACTTAAATTTATTGTTCTTTTTAGATTTTCAGAAAAACATTTTATTTTCCTATATGTATATCAAAAATGTATTCCAGTTCATTTAGTTAGACATCATACCACCCACATACTTTAAATAAAATATACTTTTCTATCTATTTTAATATTATTTATGATATGCTAAAAATTACTTAAAAATCAATAGACAATTAAATCAATCTTTATTTGGAATGTGAACACAAAAAAAGATTGTTTTTCAATTAGTATTTCATATACGAACATTTTAAACTGGCACACATATAATTTATGAAAATCTCTCCATACACAACAATAAAAATTAATTCGTTAAATTATAATTAATTAGTTTGGTTTTGTTTACTACCTCCTTCTCCTCCTCCTGTTATACCTCTGCTCCCCCTCAAAGTTAAGACTGACTCAATTATAACAGTTTGAAATTTAATGCTTCACTTAACCCAACCATATTAAAATTACATGCCCAGAGGTCTGTCTTAAAACAAAAAAAAAAAAACTACAATAACAATTTCTCAATAACGTTTTATGCAAAAATATTTCATTAGTGAAAATAAACAAATCGACACACACATACAGATTATGTACATATATGTACGACTTCATAAGTGCCCAGCAGCTCTGGTGACTCACCACATAGCATTTAGGGTCACCACTGTCCAAGATAGAAGTTTAAAGTAGTCAGAGATAGCTGGTTTAAAGTAGTCAACGTATGAAGATGATAATTGATATTTGGCATACTAGATACAAGTCTTTTTATAGTAGTCTAATTTAATGGGTCGATTATGGATGGCAACCGAACTTTGGTTGTGTTGTCAGTTGCCTAAATGGTATTACAGATGGCAGCTATCATTTTCGTTGCCAAATTGGCAACCAGAAATTTGTGGTTAACTTCTGGCAACCCAACTAAAGTTCGGTTGCCATCCATAATCGACCCATAAAATAAATTGTGGTGAGTAAAACAGGTACTCCCTTAAGATAAAAGTGATCATTAGATAAAAGTAACTTTTGAACTTGCTGCATCTTTTTGGGTTTATTTACTTGAAAATGCGGGAATTACAATCGATGGCATATCTTTTGAACGCGGTTTTTATTTTTAATAACTTAAATGTCACTTTGAATAAATGACAAATAGGTATCTGTCATTTATTCTCACTTAGTTATTGAACATTATTGTGAACAAAGTTTTTTTGCTTCGAATGTCGAATATTGTGCCAACGAATCGCCATTTGCAGGAAGTTTTGCTTAACTTCTTTAATTTGAAAAAAGTGACGCAGAAGCACGCCGATTGCTCACTAAAGCTTATGGTGAATGTGTTCAATCGGTTTCAATGTGCGAGATATGGTTTGTGCAGTTTAGAAGTGGTGATTTTGACATAGAAGACAAAGATTGCCCAGGCCAGCCAAAAAAGTTTGAAAATCAAGAATTAGATAATGAAGACTATTGTAAAACTCAACAATAACTTGCTAAATCATTGGGCGCTACTCAATCAGTAATTTCAAAGCGTTTGCGAGCAGCAGGAATCATCCAAAAGCAGGGAAATTGGGTACCATACGAATTGAAGACGAGAGACCTTGAAAGACGATTTTGCATGTCCGAAATAATGTTTGAACGCTATAAAAGCAAATCCTGTTTGCACCGAATGATTACTTATGATGAAAAATGGACCCATTACGATATGTGAAGATCGGCCAACCACCCGAATCGACACTAAAGCCAAATATCCATGGATCTGGGCTCTAATCTTACCAGACCTTACTGTACCGAACGCAACTGATTCGTTTGAAGCGAGCATTGGCCGAAAAACGAACAGAATATGCGGCCAGACATAATAATCATAATATTACATCATGACATCGCTCGGCCATATGTTGGAATACCTGTTAAAAAGTATTTACAACGAAATGCTTTGTAGTCCAGACCGTGCCCCGTCTGTCTACTATTTGTTTCGACTACTATTTGTATCACTACCCTTCTCGCATTTTTAAGACATACACCCAATATAATTGTCATATTAGTTTTTATCATGAGAATTGACCTAAAAATATATTTTGTTTTGCTCTTAGCTACTCTTAATGATTTTATTTTTAAAATTGTTTTTTCGACAACAAATTAATAAAAACAAATTTAGTTTTAAATTTTTCATTTGATTTTGTTCATGTTGCAATGACCCGTCCCGGTATTCAAATCATTACTTGTTATCAGTACACAGCGATTGTACGAATCTGGTGGCTAAAAATATTAATTCAAATCAAAATTAAATGGATTCAAAGTGTGTCACGTTCGTCACGATGTCATCGTAAGAGTATATTTCTTAAAAACAAATGCTTTTTTTATTATATTAACATACATATTTAGATTAGAATGCGGTATTTAGAAAAAATAATAGATATCCAATAAAGGATAAAGAAAAAAAGGGGGAAATATTGAATAAGGTAAAAGTTGTATTATAGAAAGTAAAAAAGAATAAGAGAAGTTTGAGTCTTTTGCCTGCAAGCAAACATTGGGAATATCTGCAGTTAAAGATAAAGTTATTGAATTTCTATATAAAAAGTATATCGAGACAATAAAAAAAATGTATTAAATACGAGTGTTTGTTGCAATTATTTAAACTAAACAAACGTGACGGAAAATATGTCATGTTACAAATGTCGCGAGCTTAATCATAATAAAGGTTTTAAAATAAAACTAATGCAAATATTTAAACATGATTTAACGTAATTGTTATAAAAAATTATATTACAATTCATTGATTTTTTAATTTTTCTACAGGCAGTCGAAAACGAGTTCTATTTTTTGTTTCGTTCGGGATCCCATGTTTATTTCAAATATATTGGTAACAACTAATCGACAAAATCTATTTTTTACAACAAATACGGTACATACTCCAAATGCTTAACTTCAAAGACGTTCGGTATCGTGGAAATTACATTTGTGAACAATACTGTTCTAAAGAGGATACAGTGTCACTATCAAAACTGAAGGGTACATAAATAAATATTTGTGTGTCTGTATTACTTTTAAGTATTTTGAAGAAGACCAAAACATTAACAACAAACTAAAATGAAAATTGAATAACACTTTGTCTGATTTTCAAACAACAACGAGTGTTTACGAGTAGTAAGTAGCAAGTAGTGATTACTCACTTACTTACTCACCAATATACAGCTGCTGTCAGCTAATTAGAAACCTTGAGTAGATTGCTAAGATTCAGAAGTCAGTTGTGGCAAAATTACTTCCAGATCTCGATCTATATTCTTATATATAGCTCAGTCGATTTAACGATATACATGTGTTTCTTAAAATAGATTTTTCATAGTACAAAACCTATCAAAAGTTTGATATTGAAAATATGCAAAATGATTTCATATATAGCTGACTAAAAACCACGACTACCAAAAATTTATGCACAAAAAATAACTTCCCAAGTAACTTGTAGGCCTAATGCCCGTAATTTTGGAGTTATAATGATTTGAAATTTATATCAAGATAAATTTAAGGTAGACTTATCTACAGGTATATTACATCATAGGTATCTCGTAGATATGACAGATGAATAAGCGGTATTACAACAAAACCGATTCTTCGGTTCCAGTGAAATATTTCAGATCGCACTCATAATTTTACCTCTACAATGGATGACTACATTGGTGTGGGCTTGGCGTTTAATTTGAAAATATTTTTGTTTATATCTTGTATTTTAAGTTCTGAACATAGTCAATATGTAGATCATATGAAAGGTATTTAAAATTTCTTTGATAATGGACCAATTAGCAAAGACATTAAGCTTAAATATAACGCATAATACGCATAATGCACAAATTTTAAATATATTTGCATATTTTTGTACAATTATGTTTTTCTCTCCATTGCGTGCATATTACTCAAATATTTTTTTTAATAAGAAAAATATGTTATGTTATTTGCAGTTCAGTTATCAAGAAAACTGTAGGTTAAGCTTTTCAACGACGCTCTCCATAGGTACAAATATGAACAATATTAAAATGCCAGCGTTTCTAATTATTTAACATCAACTATATAAAAGTGTACTTATGCATTCATATATACATATGTTTATTTGTAAATATATTTGATGTCAGTAAATGAGTTATATTTACTAAACAAAATATTTGCAACACTTTGATGTAAATACATGTAGACGTATATTTGTGTACTGTTGGTCACTTCCAAGCCAAACATGTTCAAATTAAAGGTTTTTATACATATTTATTTTTGGTTTTAATATTTTTGTATTTCACACTTTTATTAAACATAATCATCACAATCACAATTAGTGTTGCCACTTTAGCATTTGAAATAATAAAGCATTTTCAAACCAATTGTCATTTACAGTCTAATAAAGTATATTTATTCTAGATTATAATAGATAACAGATTTCATATAGCAAAGTCCATCAGTCAGTCAAAATCAACTTATCGCAGTCATCAAATAACTTGCAAGCAAGATTGGTACATCAATACATCAGTGATGGCCATGGTTCCGTTGCTATTAAAAACCGGAAAATATAAAAGCAAAAATGCACGACTACTGAATTATTTGTGTACCTATTTGTACGTATATGCCGAATATTAAGTATTTTACATAGACGATATCAAATATCATATGAAAGGCATTTCCAGCTAAATTCCGACCGACAATCGGTCAATTTCGGGAAATAGATCTTTCAACTATCTATTAAAGAACTTTATAGTGTTATATTGGGTATATGACTTAGATGGCCTATCTGTTGAACGCGGTTTTTGTTTTTTATAACTTATATATCATTTTGAAGGGTACATATATGTCATTTATTCTCACTTAGTTTTCGAAAATGTCGAATTTTATGCCAACAAAGTGTCATAGGCGGGAAGTTTTGCTTTACTTCTTTAATTAAAAAAAATTGTGGCTGAAGTACACCGATTGCTCCCAAAGCAATGGTGAATGTGTTCCATCGGTGTCATCGTGAGAAGAGGTCATCGCTAACAATGACCAATACTTTGAATAAATTCATATTGTACAAATGTTTCAAAATAAAAACTAAAAAATTTAAAAAATCCCAAATTTTTAAGTCATCCACTCAATGAAAACATTTTATTAGCAAAAAATAGATTTTAATCTTTATTATAAACTACACTTAGGTGATCAGTACAGCCGAATATAGCTTTATTTTCTTCTGCTTTTACTGTTTTTTTACTAAGCATTAAGCACTGTTTTTCTTGTTTGTGCGTTTCTGAAGTGGTGATTTTGACAAGAAAGACAAAGATCGCCCAGGTCAGCCAAAAAATTTTGAAGACCAAGAATTGAAGGCACTACTCCATGAAGATTGTTGTTAAAGTCAACAAGAGCTTGCATAATCATTGGGTGCTACTGAATCAGTAATTTCAAAACGCTTGCGAGCAGCAGGATTCATTCAAAAGCATGGAATTTGTGTACCATACGAATTGAAGACGAGAGAGGACTTGAAAACATATGTATTTGAATGTCCGAAATGAAGCTTAAACGCTATAAAAGAAAATAATTTTTGAGCCGAATCATTACTTGCGATGAAAAAATGGATCCATTATAATAACCCGAAGTGTAAGAGATTGTATGTGAAGCCCGGCCAACCAGCTGAATCGACACCAAAGCCAAATATCCGATGCGCTAATCCACGGATATTTCAGTAATTGGTGGGAGCAAAAGGATCTGAAATCTGAACAGCCCATCCCAGGGAACAGTTACTGAATGCAACTGATTCGTTTAAGTGAAAACGCCCAGAATATGCGGCCAGACATGAAACCGTAATATTCCATCAAGACAACGTTCGCAATACCTGTTAAAAAGTATTTAGATTGAAGTGGTTGGAAAGTTTTGCCTCACCTGCTTTATAGTCCAGATCGTGCCCCTCTACTCTACTATTTGTTTCGATCGATGCAGAATGCTATCTCTGGGAAACGCTTCAATTTGGAACAGAGTATCCGATATTGGCTTAATTCGTTTTTGGCCTCAAAATCCAAATTTTGGCTCGAAATCCAAATATTTCCAGAAAGATGGGAAAAGGTCATAGATAACAATGACCAATACTTTGAATAAATTCATATTGTAAAAATGTTTCAAAATAAAATTTTAAAAAAATTCCGAATTTTTAAGTCAATATAAATAATTTTTTTTTTCATGAACAAATTGTTTACTTAAAAAAATTGTTTTCTACAAATAAATTTGTTTTAATTTTTATTATAAACTAGTTGACCGCCTCGGCTTCGCTCGTAAGCTATTTACTAATGTTAGTTCTTCAAGTTTCTCAAAAAAATGTATCTTCTTAAGCAAAATGAGAAGTGAAAAGAAGGCAATATATTAAAAAAATGCCTCTGTTTAACGAAAATGAGAAGTAAATAGAAGGCAATTAAAAAAAATTAAATTTCCGAATTTTTTAATTTTTTTCTTTACAAACCATCTCCTTAAAATTTGGAATCGAATAAAATAATCAGCCAAAACGCTCCAGCAGCTGATGCCATTACATACATGGACCATTTCATTTTCATATATATAGAAGACTATACTTAGGTGATGGGTGGTAGATTGGATTCGGCACAGCCGAATATAGTTTTCGTTTCATATGTTTTTTTAATGAGTCAGTATAGGCAAAGTTTTTTTTATGTAGATAATCACTATGGACAGACAATAATATGACAAATGCTACTGTTTGAAATTGAAATAAAGCTATCTTGGACATAACTAATCAATATCAATTTTAACAATAACTTCGTATTGACGGTTAAACTCTTTCAATACTTTAACAAAAGTGTTTTAAAACCCTTTTTAATAGCATATTTCCGGTTTCCCTGTTGATCACTCTTACTCCAAATTTTAGCCAACGGCAATTTTTTTGTACTCTTTTAATCAAAAGTTTTTATTATGTATTAATATTTCTCAATTTTCTTTCAAATTTAATTTTTTATAATCTGTCCTCGAGGTAAACAATAGTAACTTTTTTCATATTCATATGCGCGTCATATGTATATGAACTGTAATGTAAACAGGGGCGTAATTTGAAATTCTGCAGAGGAGTAAAATATTCAAAATATGAGGTATTTCAGTATTTTTGAGATAAGAACTGAGATCGTAAAATTCTTAAAACATGTTTTTTATTAAAACTTTTAACCCAAGTATTATTTGAATTTTTTTGATCAAGTTACCTTTATAAAGCATGTCAGTTATTATGTTTAATGTCAATTATGTTCATTTGTTGTTAATCTGATTAAAATGAGTGACCAGAAAAATGTGCGTTCTAAAATAATTAAATATTTTCAACAAAACCCAACTTGGTCGTACAAAAAGTTGGCCAAACAATCAAAGGTCTGCTATCAGACTTTTTCCAATGATATATCTGTTGATATAAAACCTGGTTCAGGTAGAAGGAATGGTCCACATGATGTTTCTAAAGCCAAAAAAATAGAAAGCATTTTCAAAAGAGCTCCCAACACCTCCGGTAGGAAAGCAGCCCGGTTAGGTCAGTACTCGGACTATTTGGTACGAAAAGTTAAAGCCAATGAAGGTTTAAAAGCATACAAGGCTCAAAAAGTTCCTGACAGGAACTCCCCTAAAAATTTAGAGGCCTAAGACAGAGCACGGAAATTAAAGTCAAATTTTATTCCAAAAATATACCTGCGCATAATGGGTGACGTATGGAAAATTTTTCGCAGCTCCTGGGTCAATTTTTTTATGTTGCAGATGCTCGAGGGAATGTTTACAAAAAAGGATGTTTCTATGCATAAGACTTCCTAATGTTTTGGCCTGATTTGGCATCTGTCACTATGGTAAGAAAGGTCTTGAGTGGTACAAGAACAATAATGTGGTATTTGTACCAAGAGAGGCGAATTCTACAAACTACCTGTTGCTAAGACCAGTGGAGAGATATTGGGCTCTTGTTAAAAGAGAATTGAAGAGCACAAAAAAGGTGTCCAAAAGTGTGGTAGATTTTAAACGGAGATGTACAACCTGTTCGAACAAAGTGAGATAAAGCTCTATAAAAACGATAATGGAAGGGTTTTCGAAAAAGGTTCAAAATTTCATCACTAGTGATTAGAACTATAAAAATATTTTTTTGTAAATTGTAACAATAATTTCAATCAAATAAAAAAAGATTCAAAACTGTCTTTATATGTATGTAGTCTCTATATCAAAAATATGCAAGCAAAAAAGGTTGTGAATATGCAAATCTGTTAATTAGTTGATTTCAAAAAAACTTCTCATATGTAAAGTAAAAGATAATCTGATTAATTATAAGAATTTTGCAAAAACTCCATTTACACTATCACATTTTACAACACACTTCTGGGACAGTAAGAAAAATAAAATCCTATCCGCTTGTAGAATGGTCTTTTGAAAAGTTTCAGAAAATCAAGAGAGCCATCCGTATCTCATATAAACATAACATATTGCTCTATTGCTATGTTGAAAATCAAATCTTATCAACTCTTGATATATTTAGCCTAGATTTGTTTCTTTCCTCAACAACTCTTAAAGACTGAATATTTATTCAGTTAATTATTCATCTAAGATGCTTTGCAACAGTAATATCATCGTCATCGGGTGCAATAAGTTGCACCACATCGGCTAATCGTCTAGCATTTATAAAAACCAAAAAGAAATTGTACAACTGCTATCCCTGACCTAGACTAATACGTACAAGGTGAAACATAAATTTTCTCGTTGTTGCAACGCCTCTGTTCCGAATGTTTAAAGTATTTATTTTATTATATTAATGTTTTTCTTTGCTGCCTTGCCCAGTCACACAATTGTATATAAAAATATTGTTTTTGTTGTTTTTTTTCTTTTTGTTGGATTGTGTGCTCATTATCTTATTAAAAATATGTCTTGATTTGGCCTACAGTGTGACACTTCATTTGTGTTTTGAATTATATTCGAATACATATGTATTTACAAAAACAAACAATACATACAAATATAAAAATATCTAATTATATTTATTTGCCAACATTTTTTTAATGAACAAAATGGCCAGATAGCTGTTAAATAAATCATATGAAGTGTTCTATATACATGTTTTGATTCGGGTGTTATTAATTCATTCCCAAGATAATAAACATTTAGTTCAATATTTTGTATGTGTTCAATTCTTTAAATGTATCGAGCAATAAAAAAAGTGTTTAAATATTGAGTACGAAAATAATTTCTGACGGGTGTTAATCAAGTTTAAGAATAGGAAATTAAATGTGGGTTTCTTTAGCATCATGTTGAACATTTAAGTACTATTACTATTTTAGACATAGTTTGGGGATTTATTCTAATGTTAAAAAAATTTCCTTTTGGGCTGGGCTATGAATAAAGTATTGGGTGTAGATGGCGTATCTTTTGAACGCGGTTTTTATTTTTAATAACTTACATATCTGTCATTTATTCTCATTTAGAGTAAATTATAGAGTAAATAACAAATTTTTTTTTTTTTTTGTTTCGAAAATGTCGAATTTTGTACCACTGAATTTTGCATTACTTTTTTAATTTGAAAAAAAGGGCCGCTGAAGCCACCGATTGCTCACCAAAGCTTATGGTGAATGGGTTTATTGCTTTCGACGTGCGAGAGATGGTTTGAGCGGTTTAGAAGTGGTGATTATGACATAGCCAACAAACAAATTTTGAAGATCAAGAATTGGAAGCATTACTCCCTGAACATTGTTGTAAAACTCAACAAGAGCTTGCAAAATCATTGGGAGCTACTCAAGCAGCATTTTCAAAACATTAGCGAGCAGCAGGATTCATCCAAAAGCAGGGAAATTGGGTACTTGAAGGACGATTTTGCATGTCCGCAATGATGCTTGAACGCTATTAAAGAAAATCATTTTTGCACCGATTCATTACTTGTGATGAAAAATTGATCCATTACAATAACCCGAAGCGTAAGAGATCATAGGCAAAGTCCGGCCAACCAACCGAATCAACACCAGTGCCAAATATCCATTTCACGACGATAATTATCTGTATTTGGTGAGACCAAAAGTGTTCTATCTATTATAAGCTTCAGAAATCTGACCAGACCATCACAGGGAACGAACACATCTGATTCGTATTTAGAAAAAGTAGGAAGTTTTACCTCACCCGACTTATAGTCCAGACCTTGCCCCGTCCGACTAATATATATAGCTAACAATGGCTAATACTTTTAATAACTTTATATTGTACAAATGTTTCAAAATAAAAGCTAAAAATTTGGAAAAATTACGCATTTTTAAGTCAGATAGACATGGCAATATCGATTCCGCTATCTATAACAATCCAGAATATACATATTTTATGGAGTCGCAAATAAAAAATGTAGAAATTAAAAACAGAACACAAAGTTATATATACACTTACCACTCATGGTGAAGGGTATACAAATAAACTACTTGTAGTGCTAAAGTGGATATTGAATTGTCTGTTTGTGGTTAATCGGTGCATTGTCAGACAATAATTTAACTACTAAGAACCGATTATTGTAGTTGGTATCGGGTTGTGTTGAATACTATGAACCCTACTGCTCACATAGCAAATAATACATGAGCTTCTTTGGCGCAGCTAACAGTCTCCCTAATTTAAATCTATGTAGTGCTAATTATCTTTCTCTAAGGACATGCATACGTTAGCTGATTCGAATTTGATCCGCAATCATATAAATCTAGCAATCATTTAACGTTTACATTAAAATACAATGAAAAAACGAAAATATTAAAAATAGTCAAAATAGTCGGTTCAACTATAGAACCCTACCCAGAAGCTGGTCTGATATCAACAATAAAAAAAATTATAATTCTATAAAAAAAAATTTTATCATGTTTATCTATGACACAGTGTGAGCTAAACAATTATAAACAAATATACACACTCACTTCAAATGAGTAATTATAGTAAATAAAACTAAATTTTAAAAATAAACAATAAACAAACAATTTTGAAACTTAATATGTAGATGGCAAAAATACAGGGGCTAATAATATGAAAGAAAAACTTAAAATATACTTGAGATACTTGAAGCTAGAATAAATGACGTTAAACGCATAAACAAACAAAAAAAATTTGAAAAAAGTCAGCTAAAACGATTCAATAAATGTATGAATGAATGAATCATCAGCCACAAATAAGAGTATAAACACAAAAACAAGAAAATAAAAAGCAAGTAAAAAATTAACAGACCTTAAGAAAAATATAAGAGTTATATATGTATGTATGTAGTTGATATCAAATTTAGTTGCGAAAAAAAACCCAAGATGTGTAGAAGGTCTTGGTAACTTGTTAATAGGAAAATCAACTGTAAACAGTGAGACGGTAGCAGACAGACAACAACCTGACTTGTACATTGAAAAAAAAAAAAAAAGTAAAAGGAGGGAATAATAAACTATAAGAAACACACACAAAAAATAACATTTCAGCTTAAGAAAACAAGATCTTTTGTTTTAAGATTGTTTTGTAGAGCAGCGTGCCACCAATTAAATAGTTTCGGCTGTACTACAAAAATAGAGATTTATTAAGCATTTCGAAAGTGTTTTTAGTTTAACCAACAGTGTTTAGTGAAGTTTATATTTTATAGTTAAAAAAGTTTATAAAATTTGAATCCAAATTAAGATTTTAATCTCTCTTTACTCTTCTAAATTTTTTTTCAATTTATATAAGACCATGACACAAGTATCGGACAACTAATTAAAAATATATATGATGTTTTGTATTATACTTCGAAATATTAAGAAATTTTTTCTAAATGTTTATTATCTCGAGATCCCCTTATGGTTACACTCTACATTTCTTAATATTTAGGAAATTTTATTGAAAGTAGGGTACATAAGCACTATTATGAGATAATTATTGTTTATATGTTTGTTTTTTTAAGTTAATTCTTGGCCTAAAATGATGCCATCACCAAGTACTGCCGAACTCAACTCCTGAGTTTTATAGTCTTCACCAAAATCCAACTTGAGTTTTGTTTGTTACTCCACCAGTGTTCCAAATTGAGTTTTGTTTAGTACTCAACCACGACAAATTAAAGGTTATAAATTATAACCAAAACGAATGCAACGATTAACCAATGCGAGTGAAACAAAAAAGGAAGGAGGCCTGATTGCACTTAAATGATAATGTCAATTACGCGCTAGTTCTTCCTACACCCAGAGCTGAATTACGAATCGAGATCAAAATTGTAAAAATTTAATAAGCGCTTCTTTTAAAAAATTTTAACTTTGAACCTCGATAAAAATAAACCAAAGCGAGTTTAAAATGTTTGAACAACTTCAAATTTTGTGTGACCATAAGAACCTGTGTGCCAAGTTGGAAAAAATCGTCTAATAGGTTTAAAGATTGTTAAAATTACACAAAGTTAAGCAAAAAAAAAAAATAATAAAAATTATTTTTATTCTTTGTACACAATACCTATTCTCATCTATGCGAAAGAATTCGGTTGGTCAGTTGAGTTTCTTTCGTTTTGATTTGTTTTTTAATTACCGGAAGTTGTTGTTATGTTTAGAGAGAAGGGGCATCTTTATTAAATGTTTTTGTTAGTGTAGTTGTTGTAAACATGTGCATGTATAGTTGTTATACTTGTTGTAGTAGTTAGTAATCTTACTCACCATTCAAATTCACAGGGAAATGCAAAGGCGGGTATATTGGCAATGGTTTTTTCATCACGAAAATTTTCTGGAAAACTTTCAGTGATTATACCTTCAGGTGTTGAAGAGCTGTTACCAACACCATCGTGACCATTTAAACGCGATGAAGTATGATCAATGCCATGAGTTCGGGATACTTCGCACCAATATTCAAATAATTTCTTAACATCGGTTCTGAAAACATATAAATAAACAAGACAAAATTAGATAATAACAAACTTTAAAGTTGACTTCACATTCAATCATATTAAGCATTCTATAAGGGAGTAGGGGGAAATCAAATTTAAAAAAAAAAAAACACACTCATAATTATAAAGTGGACAGAATAAAGAGTTATAACACAGAACAAAAAAGAAAAATAAGCATAAGCAGTAAAGCAGAACGAACGCCCACATCAATAGTTAGAAATTCCCACAGTAACATGACAATACGGATTAACAAATACTGTCTACGGGTTCCTTGGAAAAATTACTTAAATCTATTACTCACTTGTTACGGGAACTCATGGTAGTTTGAAGAAAATATATTCTTTACTTTACTATGACAATTTATTTCTGCGATTTTTTAAAACATTTTTATTATTTGCTCACTAAATTTCATTATATTTCACAAATTATCTGTGCAAATTTTATTAATTTTTCATTACTTTATCTTAATTTTCATATCACTTTACTTTTTTGTTTTATTATATTCTTTTCTTTATGTTGTTTCTTCGTTGTCAATACTTTGCAAAAAAAATTTTAATTCTCTTTCTTTCACTTATTCTCGTAATTTGTTGTTTTATATTCCTATAAAGGAAAACACTTTGAAACTTTTATATCAAAATATAATTGCGTTTTGCTGTAAAATTTGTTTGGAATTTTTATCAATTATATTTTTTCTGCTGAATTTCAACTATTTTCATATTTTCACAATTTTATTCGTACTACGTCTCATTAAACACAAAAAACGTCTGCTCCAAAATGTTCAACGATGATGCCACAAGCATAATTTTCTGCTAACAGTTGGGGTGGCAACGTAAGCACAGCTGTTTGACAACAATGATGCCACTTAACACAAGGCGTATTGAATGGAAGGTGGCTTTGCTAGAGCACAGCTGATTATTATTTACAACGATTGCGGAAAACATGCAACAAAACGGTAACCGTTATATTTTTCCTAACGTTATACCAAATAATTTAGAAAATACAACATTATATTAATGTAGTGTAAGTAAAAAATGGACAGTTTTGAAAGTATTTTTAAACAACAGTTTTCAATACCGTTACAGTTTATTAAGTACATGAGTTTGGTGGTTTTATAGTTCTTATTTACAAAGAATCTACAAACCCTCTTCTATTTAAAAAAATTGGAAAACTGTTTCCTATTAGAAATGTATGGTATTGAAAATCACCAAAATGGTGTGGGCGTAACAATTGGATGCTGGAACAGTTAAGAATTTTATTTTTTTTTTAAATAAACCTTGATGTTTATTTTCATGAAATTATTCACTTTGTGTAACTTCTAAACACATAGTCGCATATGAAAATTAAATTTTAAAAATTTGTACCTGTTTTTTGATAACAAATATTTCCGGATTTTCTCCATTTTTGTTATGTTGGACTAACAGCAAATAAAAGCACTTTTTTTTCTTTTTAAGTTATCTAAAAAATTTCTAAGAAGATGTTTTAGGAATTTATACTTTTTGAAAAGCTAACATTATATTAAATATTTTAAAATAAATCAAATTTGAAAATTGTTGATACCGAGGGGACCAGGTCCATCCAAAAAATGCCTATTTTTTATGTAAAATTAAACTTTAGAGCAAAAATTTTCAAATCGCATAGTCGATATCAAAATATAGTAACCTATTTTAGATTACCAAATATGTTCTTAATTATTTAGTAAAGGGTTCCGGTCACCCCGTCCAATAAGAATATTTTATATGGTGTCCTACAGTATGTGTACTTCTTTTATATACAACCACTGTAACTGTAATCTTTGACAGCTGTTCCATTTAGTGCAATTATTGACAGTTGGCATTTTGCACAAGTTTGTTTTGATTTTGAAATTCGTTAATTGTGGTTGTTTTTTTCGTCTGCCGTCTCTTGAAAGAAAAATTTTCTTTTTGTTTCTTGTGAGGCGGAGAAATTGAAGCAAATTTTAGTTTTGTTTAGATATTAAAACAGAATTTAAATATATAAATTGTTCTAATAAATAAATAATCAAATAAAAACATGAAAAGTCTTAAAAATAAACAAATAGATTGAAAATAAATTGTTTAAAAAAGGTGTTGCAAACATTATTGTTTTTTTATTTGAGCAATAAAACAGCTTGTTATTGGTGTTTTTACATTGTTTAATTAAAGATAATTAAGACGACAAATTGAAATAAAGTGGAAAATCAAAAAAGAAATATAAAACCAACAATATGGATCATATAAAATTAGCAAAGGTAAGTTGAGTCTAAAACAAATGTGTCTCATGGTTAACAAAAGGGCCGTTCGTTTATTTTCCACAGAAATGTACATAAATATATGTATGTAGAAGGTACAATTAAAATTAGTTTCTTTTCAATTTAATACACATATGTACCTTATATTAAATGAGTAATTGCATTTGTATATAATTTATAAACTATTTTACTTGTGTAATTAATTTAATGCAGATTTTATTTAGTACAAGGCCATATAAACCATCTGAACATAGTGGTGCTCTGTTTGTGGAATTTTTCCTATTTAGTGGCAAAAGGAGATGCTGCTTTACTTTTTGTTCTTGTGTGTTGCAGTAGTTTAAGGCCATCTTGGGGTATCTACAGGTGTTGTTATGGATTTTTATTGATTTTTGCCAATGTTTTAGCAAATGCATTTATCACCCTGAAAAAGTAACCAAATCTAAATGTACACCAAGATTTGGAATTTTTTTTTATTGTATACAAAAACTTAAACATTTTGTTTTTTTTATAAAATTATGTATTGTTTCTCTATAAAATCGTGCGAGAATACTTGACTTTGGACATTGCGCAAGTTAGCTATAATAAGGGAAATTTTTCGTATCAGAGTTTAAAGTTATTTTTTAAAATTGTAGGTAGTCTTTACCGAACTAAATTATATAAAATACAAAACAAATAAGAGCGACCCATACAAGTTCCACTTCCGAAACTCACAAACAATTTTTTTTAATTTAAAAAGAAACATGTTTTTGTTTATCTACTCAGTATATTCTGGGTTGTCCGAATATACTTTCTTTCTTGTTTTTGTTTAAGAAGAATAAAAACCATTGAACGATTTCAATTCTGTCTATCGTAAAGTTAATTTTTATTTTTAGACCGATACAATAGAAATCAAAATTACATATTTGATTATTAAACTTTTATCACAAAAATAAAAAATAGCGCAATGGCGATTGCACCTACTAGTGTTCCAAATTGGGAAAAATTTCCTGGAAATATCTTTTAGAAAACCCCGGGAAATGTTTGTCGAGAAATTTCTTTATAAGCTTTCTTACTAAAGTTACAGTATTTTTTCTACACAGAATAAACAGTTTTCTTGTGATAATTCATATATATCGAATAATTCATATATATTTATAGATTTCTTCGATAGTAGCAACAGAAAATCAGTTTACAACCCAACTAAAATTGTTCAGTCAGAAAAGAAATATTCGTTCATATAGAGTGAATTTTGATTGATTATCAATAAAGTAGTTTCTCTGTGTGACTTAGTAGGAGTTCTTAAGTTTTATAATAAAAATATATCGTCATCTAAAATGCAAAATAACGTAACATCATTTCATTAATTTTAAAAGTGATTTACAAAAAACCATTACAACAAGGAAAGTATCTAAGATATAAACTTAACTTCTCCGATTTTATCTTTAAACAAAATTACAAACACATTTCCGAATTAAGATTTCCTTTTTTTAAATTATTTTTGAGTAATTATTTATAATTGATAAACATTTGATTTTGGCATTTTTGTTGTTACGTTATTTTGCATTTTAGGTGGCGATATACATTACTGAATTTTGTCCGGGAAATTAGGAACTCTATTGTATACTCTTAGTCCTTATTATAAACCTAGAACCTATATTTATTTTTTATTATAAAATCAAAAAACTAATATTTTGAAACAGTAGATATAAATGGTCATACGTCAGGACATCGTAACTGACAATTTGTTTTCAGTACGAGAAAATGATGTCGCTTGACATGTTAACATGTTTTTTTCTAAATAAGGACTGAGATCGAAGAATTATTATTTGATTTTTTTTATCAAGTTACCTTTGTAAAGCATGTCAGTTATTATGTTTAATGACAATTATGTTCACTTGTTCTTAATCTGATTAAAACAGTTGACAAGAAGAAAGTGCGTAATAAAATTATAAAATATTTCAACAAAACCCAACTTGGTCCTACAAAAAGTTGGCCAAACAATCAAAGGTCTGCGGTCAAACAGATTCCAATGTCATTAAACAGTATAGGGTGATCTTGTCTGTTGATAGAAAACCCGGTTCATGTAGAAGGAATGGTCCACATGATGTTTAGAAAGCATTTCCAAAAGATCTCCAAACACATCCGGTAGAAAAGCAGTCCGGTTAGCTCAGTACTCGGAATATTTGGTTCAAAAAGTTAAAGCCAATGCCGGTTTAAAAATAAACAAGGCTCAAAAAGTTCCTGACAGGGACTATGCTAAAAATGTTGAGGCCAAAGACAGAGCATGAAAATTTAAGTCAAGTTTTATAAAAAAAATATACCTGCTACATAATGGATGACGAAACGTATGTTCTGGCAAATTTTTCGCAGCTTCCAGGTCAATATTGTAGAGGGAATGTTGTAGAGAAGCAAGAAAATTTTCGCAAAAAGTTCTTGGTATGTCAAGCAATATGCAGTTGCGGCAAAAGAAGCCAAACATTCGTTACAAAGGGCTCTATAAATACCGAAATTTACATCAAGTAATGTTTACAAACGAGAATACTTATATTCATAAGACATCTTAATGTGTCCACTTATTTTTGGCATGATATGGCATCCGTCACAATGGTAAGCAAGTTCTTGAGTGGTAAAATAACAATAATGTGGTATTTGTACCAGGAGAGGCCAATCCTTCAAACTGCCTGGAGCTAAGGCCAGTTAAGAGATATTGGGCTCTTGTTAATTGAAGAGCACAAAAAAGATGTCCAAAAGTGTGGTAGATTTTAAACGGAGATGGACTACCAAAGTGACAGAAAACACTATAAAAACCTTAATGGAAGTGTTTCCGGAAAAGGTTCGAAAATTCTCTAGTGATTAGAACTATAAAAATAATTTTTGTTTGTAAATTATAATAATAATTTCAATCAAATAAAAAAAAATTAAAACTTTTAGTTTAGTGGTTTAATTTTTATTAACATTTATGTATGTTAAGAATTTTTCGATCTCAGTCCTTAGATATTTGGTTGTTGTTACTTTTACCGTTTTTACTAGTTTTTTCAAATTTCCGTTTTCGTTGTGAAAGTGTTAGAATTGCAAATTTATTGCAAAAAGTAGTAAAGTGTGTTGAATTCACATACTAATTGTATGTGAGAAAAGAGTGAAGTTTGTTGTTGCAGAACAACAACTTTGTTTACTACTATTAACTTGAACAAAATTATAGTGTAAATTTTTTTTTTTTTTTTGGAAAAAATTAATAATATTGTTTTTTATTTTTCCAAAATTTTTCGTTCCCATTTTATTTTTTTGAGAATATTTTTTATTTTTCTCTTATTTTACTAGTTTTATTAGAAATGTATTCGAACAAAGCTATAATAAGCTTTTATGTATTTTCAAAAGTAACATTCTACTCCAAGAACTAATTTGAGACTCTCAAACTATTTTCAGTTTGAATTTCAGGAATGAATATGAATTGAACATGAAATTTTATTCTCAAAACCTATTACTATTGATTATGAATTAGTTCACACATACTCGTATTTTAAAATTGAACATGTATTTTTTATAAATACTTTTGTGCAATACAGTATTCTTTCTATATTGATATTTGTGTATAACAATTGCCCAATTCACAATCGGTGTCGTAGCGTTGTATGTCGTAATTTTTTATTGTTAATATTGTTTTTCGAAAAATGTTGTTTGAAAACTATTTATGACATACAACGCTACGACACCGATTGTGAATTAGGTAAATATTTTCTATAGCAAATTTTGTGTATAACAGTATTGTGTATAATTTTGTGGATAACTAAATTTTCTATAGAAAATATTGTAGATAATTGTATTATCCACACATTTTTGTATAGAAAATACAGTTAAATTTCCTTAATAAATTGTGTGTTTTCTAATAAAAATTATTAAGAGTTTAAATTTTAGTACACTGAGAGTGAAAAAAGTAGCATTTGTATATTATATTGACATCAAAAACAAATTTCCTTTTCCATCCCCAATAAAATATTTTACTCTTTCCTATAAAAAAAATACTACATTACAGGTATGGAAAATGGAGATTTTTAAATATTAAAAATATTAAATTATTTGTATGATTTTTTATAACTAGTTGAGATTATAGGTGCGTGTTTCATGGCAAACTAAGGAGTGAGATCAAAAAAACCTTAACACACGTTTTCCTTAAAATGTTTAACCCAAGTTTTATTTGATTTTTCTTTTGAGCAAGTTACCTTTGTATGTCAGTTACTATGTTTCATTTGTTTTTAATCTGATTAAAATGAGTTACTAGAAAAAAGTCCATACAAAAATTAATAAATATTTTTAACAAAATTCAACTGGTTTCTACAAAATGTTGGCCAAACAATCAAAGGTATGCAGTCAAATTGATTCCGATGTTATTAAACAGTATCGAGAGAACTTGTCCGTTGATAGAAAACCTGGTTCAGGTAGAAGGAATGGTCCACATGATGTTTCTAAAGCCAATAAATAGATAGCATTTTCAAAAGAGTTCCCAACACATGCGGTAGGATAGCAGTGAGGTTAGCTCAGTACTCGGACTATTCGGTACGAAAAGTTAAAGACAATGCAGGTTTAAAAACGTACAAGTCTCAAAACGTTGCTGACAGGAACTCTGCTAAAAATTTATAGGCCAAAGACAGAGCACGGAAATTGAAGTCAAGTTTTATAAAAAAGTGTACCTGCCGAAACGTATGTTCTGGACAATTTTTAAATATTTTTATGTTGCTGATGCTCGAGGGAATGCTGTAGAAAGGTTTAGTACCCAAAGCAGAAAATCTTCTCAAAAAGTTCTTGACATGGCAAGCAATATACAGTTGCGGCAAAAGAAGCCAAACATTTGTTACAAAGGGCTCTATAAATAATGAAATTTACATCAAGGCATGTTTACAAAAGTGGATGCTTCCATTCATAAGACTTCTTAATGTGTCCACTTATTTTTGGCCTGATTTGGCATCCTGTCATTATGGTAAGCAAGGTCTTCAGTGGTATAAGAACAATAATGTGGTATTTGTACCAAGAGATATAAATCCTCTAAACTGCCTGGAGCTAAGGCCAGTGTAGAGATATTGAATACCAAAAAAGGTGTCCAAAAGTGTGGTCGAGATAGGAGATAGGCGACCTGTTCAAACAAAGTGACAGAAAGCACTATAAAAACCTTAATGGAAGGGTTTCCGGAAAATGTTCATAAATTCATCACTATTGATTAAAACTATAAAAATAATATTTTTTGTAAGTTGTAATAATATTTCAGTCAAATAATAAAAATAATCAAAACTGTAGGTTTAGTGGTTTCTTTTTTTTAACATTTATGTTTTGATCTCACTTATTATTATATTTTGATATCACTGCTTATTAAAAGATGGTACAATTTTCAAAACTAAAGGCTAAACTCTAGTTTATGAATGTCACTCCGGATATACATATATCAAATTGTTTAGTTTGCTGTTGTCGTCAGTCCATAGTTCCTGAGATATGGGCCTCCAATTATATTGTTTTTTATCCTATGTGGTCAATATATACGTAATTGAATAGAATTTTTGTATCAGATATAAATCTTTAAAATTAAAAAAACATTGTTTTTTTTATCCCGATCATATTTTATCCGAATCCAATTTCGACTACCAATTAGTTATGGGTATATATGATATCTTAAATTAAATTAATGCTATAAATCTTGGCTCCAATTATTGCATAACAATATTTGCCACTATTACGATATTTTTGTTTTAAAAATACGTTTAAAAAACTTCGTATGAAGAATCGAAAATCGCGAATTAAGTCTTAATGTTTTTCCAAAATTGCCTTACTATGCCCTATTTCAATTTTTTAAATTTAATCTCGTATTTTTTTTGTATAAAAGCAATTTGTGGTACTGAATTTTCCATACCTGCTAAATACAAATTTTAATTCTATTTTTTCACTCTCTTAATTTGCAGAAAGAGAGAAATATATACATTTGGCGAAAATTTCCCTTTGTTATTGAAATAAATTTCCCTTTTAATTTAAATGGTGGGAAAACCTTAGACACTTAAATTAACAATGCGATACAAGTGAAAACAATAAGTTTCTAGTTGAACCTCGGACAAGACGGTTTTGTATTCAACGGCAAATAGTGCACGGAAAGTTTTGTATACTACAGTAATTATTTTTTTTTTACAACTTCTTTTGTATCCTTACAACAACAATAAATACGAAACGAAAAGGATAGCAATATATTGAACAACATACGTCATAACCTAGAGACATCCTTTTTGTTGCTGTCATTTCCTTGTTGTTGCTCCTGGTTCAATATCAATGTAAAGAAAACGTAGAGTTTTGTAGTAAGATTTGGGAGTGTTGTGCTTTCGTGTGTGAGGGAGTAGTGATTTTTTCTTGTTGTCGATGATATTAAGTGAAAGTGTTTTTGTATTTTTGTTGATGATAATGAAGATTTTCGAATGTGTTATCTTTGGAAATTAATGTTCTGTATTTCAGTAAATTAATACACAAGAAAGTGAAAGAGATACAAATAATATATAAAAAAAGAAAAAAATCACAAAGTTTTTCAATTCACGTGACTCTTTTTTCCCTGACCGTTACACATTTTAATTGATGGCTAGTCATACTTAAAATAAATAAATCACTAAATCAATATTTACACCTTTTATTAGTTGTGGTCTAAATAGAGAAAACGCAAAACAAAAAAAAAGAAAACAAATTTTTATTTGTTTTTCGGTAGTGCTTTTGATAAAATGGATTTTACCAAATTTATGAATAAATTTAATGAAATCGAGCGACAATTGTCGCCTACTTCTGCTTTACGCTTAAGTTTCGACAATATTTCACCGGAAACGGAAGAACCCGAAAATAAACGCCTTTGGGGTGTACCAGTACCACCGTTTGTCTCCGATAAAGTTGTTTCCTGGATTGAAGAGGAATTTACTGATCCACCTATATTTTTTAATGATGTTTTAGTATTGAAGAAAGTGAGTATGAAGAAGAATTCTAATGATTTTAACAAATAAATATGTTGAACAGTTGTATTTAATTACTAATGTATAACTAAATAAATAAATAAGTACAATACAACACTATAAGCCATTAGATAACCCCAAAGGGAGAAATAAAAGTAGAACACCAGAAGACCGAAACCACTAATGGGATTTAAAACCTGTTGTTTTATAACCATTAGAAAATATAAAAGATTAAAAACGAAAAGTTCATTAATATAAACCAGTTTATTTAATTGTATTAATTTCTACCAATAATAAAAATATAATATATTCCCTTCACCAATACTTTAAGATTAATATTAAAAATAATTTTTGGTGAAAAAAATTTTTTAGTTAAAAATAAAATTTTGGCAAAAAAAAATTTCGTTAAAGAAAAAATGTTGTTAAAAAAAAAAAAACAAATATATCCCAGCCATTTGTGGGATGATTATTTCGATTTTAAATATGGACTATAGCAGATATGTATATTATTGTAACAATCATGTTTGTAAGGACCCCTTGGACTACCAAACCTATATAGTGTGTTACGTGTACCATTCTAATGAATTTTTTAAAATCATATTTTTTAAAAGCCATTTTTACCAATGATCCTCTAAAAAATTTGTTTTCGAAACAGACATCCAAATGTGTTAATTCTATAAATTCTCCTGTATTAACCTCCAAATTATACTACCTCCATAGATAAATACACATAGATCGGAAACTCTCCTGTCAAAGACCTAACTTAGTTGTCAAAAATCTAAGTGGTAAGAATGTATTAGTAAAAAAACTATGTGAAAACAAAAACAACACTCGTATGTGTAACAATTTTGAGTAATTTTTTTGTTTGAGTTTTTTTCTAGTTTCCGCTCTATGTTTCTCTATGACTGACTACCTCTTTAACCCTTATGTGTGTGTACCACATACAGAACCTATGAAGTTACATATTATTGTGCAATATATACAAATGCTCCATATTATGAAGTGCTAAAAAAATGTTTAAGTTTAGCCTAACGTCAAATTAATTCAGCCAGTAGAAACACTATTCAGTATTGTGTTGTGAGCGTATACGTAATATTTTACATATAATTTGTATGTGGTACCCGGGTGCCACCACTCCCTCCCACGTCGAGACTCAAATATGTCCATTATAAATATTACAAAAATTTAGGAGTTCTCAGAAAGTTTCAAGCGCCTAGGAATTCTGCATATATAGAAAATTCCAATTAAATTACAAAAAGTTACCCGGGTACCCTGTCACACACATAAGGGTTAATACTATCTCTGTTAAATGCATAACAGTGCACTGTTAATTGCAAAAAAAAAAGCTCTGTTACAAAATGTGGTTTGTATCTTTACTAGTTAAATACGAATTTATCTTCACACACATCCTATTTCAACATACAGACGGACATGACTATATCGACTCCGCTATCTATAACGATCCATAATATAATGAAATAAATGGAAATTACAAATTACATGATGAAGGGTATACAAACGGTAAAAATATAAATAGTTTGTACACTAAGCTAACGAAATGATAAATTAAATTATTGAAAGAAGGTACAAGGTGGCGCAAAAGTAATCCACCTATCAGAAAATGCTATAAATTTTGCGATTGGCCCCTAATGTCAGTTCTGTTTTGACATTTGTGTAGTAAACACATGCGAAATACACGTTAATAAACAACGTTAAGCTACACTGCTCCAGAACGCGGAATATTGCTGACTATTTATTTGACCAATAATCGGCAAAATTTATAGCATTTTCTGATAGGAGGATTACTTTTGCGCCACCTTGTATGTATGTACATCGAAGATATGTACTTCAAATTCAATTTAACGTTTGCTTAAATCATCACTATGTTTTTAATGCATCATTAGTAAGATTGTCCTAAACTTCTAGAATTATGCGAAATTTAATTTTAACTGATGAAGTGTAATTGATTCTGAAAAAGTTTTTAAGTTAACTCATCGTTCTCTACTATTTAGAATCATTGTATATCAGCAGATTAGGTTTAAAATATATAAAAATTCATCAAAAAATGCGATTTATAGATTTTAGTTCCAAATTTTAAAAAACCGATTAGCCGAGTGATATAAATTGGTTCATCATTTTAAATTAACCGTTTCGCAAAAACCGAAATTTCGAAGAAAACCCGGTTTTCCGGTTAACCAGTTTATAAACACTAATTTAACAGTATTTTCAATAGAAAATTTTGTATTTAACAGCATTTTCTATATACAAATTTGTGTATAACAGTTTTTTTCTGCAGAAAATCTTGTGTATAACAGAAAATTTTGTGTATAACAGTATTTTATATAGAACATATTGTGTATAACAGTATTTTCTATAGAAAATCTTGTGTATAACAGTATTTTCTATAGAAAATCTTGTGTATAACAGTATTTTCTATAGAAAATCTTGTGTATAACAGTATTTTCTATAGAAAATCTTGTGTATAACAGTATTTTCTATAGAAAATCTTGTGTATAACAGTATTTTCTATAGAAAATCTTGTGTATAACAGTATTTTCTATAGAAAATCTTGTGTATAACACAGTATTTTCTATAAAAAATCTTGTGTATAACACAGTATTTTCTATAGAAAATCTTGTGTATAACACAGTATTTTCTATAAAAAAACTTGTGTATAACACAGTATTTTCTATAAAAAATCTTGTGTATAACAGTATTTTCTATAGAAAATTTTGTGTATAACAGTATTTTATATTCTGTGTATAACAAAATGTTTTTATAGAAAATCTTGTGTATAAGAGAATTTTCTATAGAAGTTTATAACAGAATTTTTTATAGAAAATCGTGTGTATAACAGTATTTTCTATAGAAAATCGTGTGTATAACAGTGTATTATATAGAACATCTTGTGTATAGCTGTATTTTCTATAGAAAATCTTGTGTATAACACTATTGTCTATAGAAAATCTTGTGTATAACAGTATTATATAGAACATCTTCTGTATAATTGTATTTTCTATAGAAAATCTTGTGCATATCTGTATTTTCTATATAAAATCTTGTGTATAACAGTATTTTCTATAGAACATTTTGTGTTAACAGTATTTCTTAGACAAAATTTTGTGTTTAACGGCATTTTCTACTTCTTGTGATACCTTAACTTGTTCACTATTATAACTTTTTTTTGCAAATGCTTTAGCTGTTCATTGTTTCTAGACCTATTATTGTAATTTATACCTATTTAACTTTTCAGCTACTTTTCTACCCGATTGTATCTAAAACAACTTAAATACGACAAAATTATACAAAACATTTAAGAGTGCTATATTCGAAATAAAATTTTAGGAAAATTTTTAGTATAAACATTTTTTTCGTAAAAAAAAAAATCGTATTAAAAAACATTTTTCCCGATTTTGATTCATTTTCGGTGCGAAATTCTATTGCACTATATAAGTCGTTGTAAAGGGGTTTGTTATGATTAAAATGAGTGACCAGAAAAAAGTGCGTACTAAAATTATTAAATATTTTCAACAAAACCCAACTTGGTCCTACAAAAAGTTGGCCAAACAATCAAAGGTCTGCCGTCAAACTGTTTCCAATTTTATTTAACTGTACCGGGAGAACTTGTCCGTTGATAGAAAACCTGGTTCAGGTAGAAGGTATGGTTCACATGATGTTTATTAAGCCAAACAAATAGAAGGCATTTTTAAAAGAGCTCCCAACACATCCGGTAGGAAGCAGCCCGGTTAGCTTAGTGCTCTCACTACTTGGTACGAAAAGTTGAAGCTAATGAAGGTTGAAAAGCATACAAGTCTCAAAAAGTTCTTTACAGGAACGCTGCTAAAAATTTAGAGGCCAAAAACAGAGCATGGAAGTTGAAGTCAAATTTTATAAAAAAAATATTCCTGATGCATAATGAATAACGAAACGTATGTTCTGGCAGATTTTTCGCAGCTTCCGGGTCAAAATTTTGATGCTGCTGATGCTCGTGGGAATGTTGAAGAAAAGTTTAGGACCCAAAAGCAGACAAAATTTCCCAAAAAGTTCTTGGTATGGCAAGCAATATGCAGTTGCGACAAAAAAGCCAAACATTTTTACAAAGGGCTCTATAAATACCGAAATTTACATGAAGGAGTGTTTACAAAAAAAGATTCTTCCATTCATAAGACTTCTTAGTGTGTCCACTTATTTTTGGCCTGATTTGGCACCTTGTCACTATGGTAAGAAAGGTCTTGAGTGGTAAAAGAACAATAATGTGGTATTTATACCAAGAGAGGCAAATTCTCCAAACAGCCTGGAGCTGAGTCCAGTGGAGAGATATTGGGCTCTTGTTAAAAGAGAATTGAAGAGCACAAAAAAGGTGTCCAAAAGTGTTGTAGATTTTAAACGGAGATGGACGACCTGTTCGAACAAAGTGACAGAAATCACTATAAAAACCATAATGGAAGGGTTTCCGAAAAAGGTTAAAAATTTCATCATTAGTGATTAGAACTATAATTTTTTTTTTTTTTTGTAAGTTATTATAATAATTTCAATCAAATAATAAAAAAAAAAAATCAAAACTGTAAGTTTAGTGGTTTAATTTTTATTAACATATATGTATGTTAAGAATTTTTCGATCTCAGTCCTTATGTATTTCATTGTGTTATGTACTCAATTGAAGATGTTGCGTTTTGTTTTGAACTAGGTTTGGAATTATATATTTTTGATTAAATTATATAGGTTTTGTAATTAAACTTATAAAGATTATGCATAGATATGAAAATCTTTCATTTGGGTCTGAACTATTATGATTGGCGTTGAATTGCTGTTAAAATATTGACCTTTGGTTTGATTTTTAATAGTGGTTACATTGATTTTAAGATGTAGAATTGGTTTCAGTGAAAAAAAAAAAAAAAACTTAAAATTTGTTATGGACCTCTTCACCTAGTAATAGGTTTTTCATATATCTCAGCCATTTATCGATTTTTCCCGATATTAAATAGCAGCCGAACCAGGACTATAAACGATATATTTATGTGTCAATCATGTTTGTTACTTATTTGAGGAAGACCGAAAATAACTAAGGGTTAGATATTACCAATTTTTATTATTTGCAAAAAATAACTTTAAAGGTGAAGGGAAACAAATTAATAGGCAAAACTGAAGACACATGAGTTAAATTATGCAAAATTAAATTTGGATTTATTTAATCCAAGAAATGAGTCGGATTTATATATTTTTCCTTATCTGCTCATCTTAGACTTTAAGAAAGAAGTATATAATTTAAAAAAAAAAAAACTTAAAAAAAATTCAATATTTATAGAAATTTCTTGATTTAAAAATACAATAAACAATTCTTTTACTTTCAGGTCGAAAATGTTCGCATGATTGATCGTTACAATACGAAAAATCCAATTGTTGGAACTTTATATTTGACAGCAACACATTTAATATTTGTCGAACCAGATAGTAATAAAGAGACATGGGTAAGTTAAGAATTATAACATATTTTCATATGTTTATTTAGCTCAACTCCGCTAGCTAATGAATGAATCAATACAGTTTTTGTCCTTAAACACAAAAGTGTCACATAAAGTGATTTAACAAATTTAATACAATCGAGTTCATTTGCCTCTATTAAAAATAAATTGTGTACAATTGTTTAAATCGTGTAGGTAAATGTATAAATTGTTTCCTTTGAACAGGTGCATACTATCTTGTTTCTTTGTTTAGTAGAAGATAGAGTGAGCAGGAAAAAAATATTAAAATTTTTATAGATTTTCTAAGTCTTATTACTTAAAATAGTTTTCAATGTTTTAATTGATTTTTTTGTTGTTCTCATTTGTACGCATAGACAAATTAAATATACATAATCTGTGTTTAATGTATTTGGAATATTTTAAAATTTCTGCGGCGCCTTCTTCAAAAGTTTGGCAAAGGCTAGACTAAATTTTTTTTGGATATTCAATTAATATAAACAAACCAGAATTTTTTGGCATTAGAGAACATATTTTTAGGCTTAAGTAAGTGTTTGTTTGGTGGGAGTCTATAAATTCTTATTTGCTTTTCTTTTTTAAACATTTAATATAATTTACAACTTTGTGAGAATATACATATATGACACATACAGTGGTTGACAATACAATGAAACCTTTTTAAAATATTTAATTAATATTTCAAAATTCTTACGAAATTTGTATTTTTTAGTATTTTATTAATACAAGGTGGCGCAAAAGTAAACTTCCGATGTTTTTTGGCTGTAATTAAAAAAAAAAATGAAAAACTTTGATTCTTCTTGTGGATTACTTTTATTTGGTCTTTTAATTTTTTTTACATCAAGTCGAGAATATGATGTCATGTAAATGGCCGCCGCCACAGTTGATTGTCATTTGAGCCCTTTTCATGGCATTTTCCATCACTTCCGACGATAGGTCCTCACATTCTTGACGGATATTGTCTTTAAGAGCTGCAAGAGTCTGAGGCTTGTTGACATAAACCCGCGACTTCAAAAAGCCCCACAAAAAGAAGTCTGTAGCGGTCAAATCAGGCGATCTTGTTGGCCAGTGCAAATCGCCAAAACGGGAGATTAGGCGCCCGGGAAATGCATCCTTCAGCATATCGGTTGTGGCACGTGCAGTGTGTGTCGTTGCACCGTCCTGTTGAAACCACATGTTTCCAATCCCAATTCATCAAGTTGCGGCAAAAAGAACTCGTTGATCATTGCTCTGTAGCGCTCACCATTCACAGTAACCGTTTGGCCCGCGACTTCTTCGAAGAAAAAAGGTCCGATGACTCCTTCAGCGAAAACAGCACACCATACAGTGACTTTGAGCGGGTGTAATGGCTCTTCGTGGGTTACACGCGGATTTTCAGTGGCCCAGAAGCGTAAACTTTGCTTATTTACGTACCCGCTAAGATGGAAATGGGCCTCATCACTCATGATTATTTTTGATGAAAAATCATCTTCCTCTTGGTGGTGATTAAGGATGCCTTGAGCGTATGTTAGACGCGATTGGCGGTCAGAAGCTAACAGCTGATGCACCGTCTGGACTTTGTACGGAAACATCTTCAAATCTTGTATCAAAATTCGCTGTAAAGACCGTCGACTGATACCCATTTACGTGGCACGTCGTCTGGTCGATATCGACGGCTGCCACGCCTGGCAGCATCTCTTGTTGCGCCAGTCTCTTCGTGGCGAGCGGCTAAACGTCGCAGTGTTTCACCAGTAGGCGTTGGACGGCCAGGAAATCTGCGACGAAATTCACGTTGTGCCAAAGTCACCGACCGATTATTGGTCAAATAAATAGTCAGCAATATTCCGCGTTCTGGGGCAGTGTAGCATACCATTGTTTATTAATGTGTATTTCGCATGTGTTTACTACACAAATGTCAAAACAGAACTGACATTAGGGGCCAATCGCAAAATTTATATCATTTTCTGATAGGAGGATTACTTTTGCGCCATACATACTTTTATTTACTTGTATTGTATGTATGACTTAAAAATGCGGGATATTATATCCTTTGAACACGTATCCTTTAAACGCGGTTTTTGTTTTTAATAACTTATATATAATTTTGAAGGGTAAATGTCATTTATTCTCCCACATTTATTGAACATTGTAGTGTAAACAACAAAGTGTTTTTTTGCTTCGAATGTCGAATTTTGTGCCAACAAAGCGTCATATGCGGGAAGTATTGTTTTACTTTTTTAATTTGAAATAAGTGCCTCTGAAGTACACTGATTGCTCAACAAAGATTATGGTGAATGTGTTCCATCGGTTTCTGAGAGTTTGAAGACCAAGAATTGGTCTTGAATATTGTCAAACTTAACAAGAGCTTGTAAAATAATTGGAAGCTACTCAATCAGTAATTTCAAAACGTTTGCAAGCAGCAGGATTCATCCAAAAGCACGAAAATTGAAGCTGATAGATCTTGAAAAAGGATTTTGCATGTCTGAAATGCTGCTTGAACGCTATAAAAAAATCATTTATGCACAAAATCATTATTTGAGATGAAAAATTGATCCATTATGATAACCTGAAGCGTGAGAGATGTGAATCCTGGCCAACCAGCCCAATCAATACTAAAGCCAAATATACATGGCGCTAAGGTAATTCTCTGTGTTTGGTGGGAGCAATAGGGTCGTCAAAGAGCTGATGAAACCTGGCCAGACCATCACATGGAACCTGTACCGAGAGTAACTGATTCGTTTGAAGCGAGCATTTGCCGAAAATGGCCAGAATATGCGGCCAGACATGAAACCGTAATATTACATCATGACAACGCTCAGCCACATTATGCAATACATGCTAAAGCATGTGAGAATGAAGTGGTTGGGAAGTTTTGCCTCAACCGCCTTATAGTCCAGACCTTGCCCCGTCCGACTACTATTTGTTTCGATCGATACATAACGCTTTCTCTGTGATACGCTTCACTTCAAAACAGAGTATCCGAAATTTGTTGATTCGTTCTTGGCCTCAAAAGATGAGCAGTTTACATACCTCATTGGATTGTAACCACTTGGATGCAACCATAGATGTGAGTTTGGGGTCATTTTCGTGCTGGAATCTTCAAACTAGAGTATAACTTTCTCAAGAAGCACACCACGGATTCCCTGGTCTATGCGAATGCGAAATGTCCATTTTTCCATGACTCTGACGCATAAATCAGGCTGAATTTGATTAATGCCAAGGGTTATGTAGGCTTTGAGTGCGACGTAAGAAAACCCCATAAGAAAAAGTCTACAGGGGTCAAACTGCACAATCTCAGTGGCCAGTTCACATCACCTCCACGTTTGATGACCATGCCCTCAAATTGCTTGTGCAATTTGGTATGAACTATGTGGCACGTAGCGCCATCCTGTTGAAACTACATATCGTTTGTGTCCATTTCATACAATTCAGGACAAAAGAAGTTGGAAATCATCGACCTATAGCTCTCGCCGTTGACAGTGATGGTCTGGCCATCGTGGTTCTCAAAGAAATATGTACCGTTGATGCCGCCAACCCAAAATAAACACACCAAATAGTGCTCTTGGATCTCATGTGGATTGGTATCGTCCCAAATTCGACAATTATGTTTGTTGACGTACCCATTCATGAAGAAATGGGCCTCATCGTGTAAAATGGGCGAAGCGCGCGGAACGTTGCCCTAACAGAACACCCATTTTGATAAAACAACTTTCTCAATTGCAAGTGTTGTTGAACGCTATATCCGTCCATGGTGATTTGGCAAAACAAACTGAACAAAGCTTTAACAATATGGCCGCTTTCAACTGTCAAAGTACGGAAGTCTCTATTAGAAGATCATTTTTATATGAGCATTTTTATAAATCTACATTAAGAAACATGTTGCAATTTTTCAAACAAAGTTTGGAACACCCTTACATGTACAAATATTTATCTATGGCTATAATCAGTAGTTGTTTTAAATACATACTAGCAGTAGCATTTATAGTATTGGTTTCGACGCCACATATAAAAACATTGTCTAAGGATAAATAAATGAGTCATAAAAACCCGTCATTATATAATTTTAACCTTCAGTTAGTACGTATTCCTTTCAACTCGTAAGAAGCAGCAGATTGTTTATGTTTTTATACTCGATGTCTAACGATTTTGCTTCCTTTCGTGTATCGTCATCATCAAATTGTCGCCACCAACACCACAATCGCGTAGTTTTATGGCGAGGACATGCAATATATGTTGATATATACGAGTGTGTATGTATATCTTTGTAACCAACACCTCTGTGAAAAGTAACTATAACAGGCATTAAATGTTATTTTTATGTAGTTTTGTGCTTTCGACTGGGGTTAATGGAATAAGAAATACTTTCAATAAGAAAATTAGTTACTTTATGTTATTGCAAGTTAAGACTGGGGGTTAATGGAACAAGAAATACATTCAATAAGAAATTTCAAATAGGAACTTTATGCAATAGCAAGTTTGTAAGACTTTATTAGTTTCAAAACTGGTAAAATCCTCAGGATCTGAGCAAACTTTGATGTTTGATATAAAATTGAAAATGACTTGAAATCAAACTTTCTGAAATAACGAACGTTTAAGAATGATTAAATAAACTCCCTTCTAAATACAAGTTAATATTAACTTTTTATGAAAAAAAAATCCCAATGGAAATCTTTGACCCCGGTGGAGAAAGGATAAACGGTCAAAGCTTATATTTTTAAACACTTAGTATTTTTTCATAAAAATCTAATGAATTGTTTCGTATTTATTAGCTTATTTTGATAAAATTTCAGAGAACTATTCAATAAGGTCTGAATATTCAATTTTATTGGAAAATTGACACTCTCCAGTTCCGTCATTATAGTAGGCATAGCAGGAACATTTTCGCCAAGCCAAATATGTTAAAATGGATACCTAAAGAAATGTTCCAACATCGTACCGCCCTCGTTGATATAAATATTTTATGCGTATGTAAATAAAGTAAAATATTTACATACAACTAAATCATAAAAATACACAACATTCACAAACATAACACATATACATAAGTAATAGGTGTATTTTATTTTCCCCACTCCGTCAATCAGGTAAGACATCAAAAGAATACTTAAAATATTTTAGCAGGTTGGCAAGTGTGCATGCACGACTTTGTTTACATGGGTAGTTGCCACTTCGAAGTAATATGGCTTATTTTCAAAACGATTTTCTCATACCACTTTTCAGGATTTTCTCTTCTCTGTCTCTTCCTTTTATTGTTATTTGTATATACATATTTCTGTGTGTATATTTTTATGATAAAAATATTATTGATAACATGTGTAAAAATGAAGTAATTTTATTTTTTCAAATATACATAAGTATGTAAACGAAATCTCAACAAGATATAAATTTAATACATTAAATTAATATTTAAACTTATTTATACTAAACAGACTTTCTTTTTCTAAATTTACATGCACTTACACTCCATTTGATTAGTTCGCTTTGATTTCAGCCCATTTTTTTACAGCATTTTGAAATAAAATAAAATCGTTAAAATTTTGTTGCAGTATTATGTCTATAATTAATATAAAGTCTTCAAGACTACAATAATACAATGGAGCTAATATCCTCTACACCATTTCAAATTATATTTCAGAATTTTCTATGGATGTATGACTTAAAAATGCGGGATTCACAAAAGATTGGGGTACCTTTTTAACGCGGTTTTTGTTTTTAATAACTGATATGCAATTTTGAAGGTACATTTATTCTGTGATTTATTCTCACTTAGTTATTGAACTTTATTGTGTAAAAAACAAAGTTTTTGTTTGCTTCGAAGTTTTGCTTTACTTCTTTAATTTGAAAAAAGTGCCGCTGAAGCACACCGATTGCTATCCAAAGCTAATGGTGAATGTGTTTTATCGGTTTCAAAATGCAAGAGATGGTTTGTGCGATTCAGAAATGGTGATTTTGACACGGAAGACAAAGATCGCCTAGGCCTGCCAACAAAGTTTGAAGACCAAGAATTAGAGGCATTACTACATTAAGACTGTAGTAAAACTCAACAAGAGCTTGCAAAATCATTGGGTGTTACTCAATCAGCATTTATAAAACGTTTGCGAGCACCAGGATTCATCAAAATGCTGTGAAATTGGGTACCATCTGAATTGAAGCAGTGAGACCTTTTGTATGTCTCAAAATGCTGCTTGAACGCTATAAAAGAAAGTAATTTTTGCACCGAATCATTATTTGCGATGAAAAATGCATCCATTACAATAATCCGATGCGTAAGAGATCGTATGTGAAGCCCGGTCAAATCGACACCAGAGCTAAATATCCATAGCGCTAAGGTAATTCTCTGTATTTGGTGGGAGCAAAAGGGTCCTACTAAGGACTGAGATCGTAAAATTCTTAACACACGTTTTTCATTAAAACTTTTAACCCAAGTATTATTTGATATTTTTTTTTGTTTATCAAGTTACCTTTGTAAAGCATGTCAGTTATTATGTTTAATGTCAATTATGTTCATTTGTTGTTAATCTGATTAAAATGAGTGACAAGAAAAAAGTGCGTACTAAAATTATTAAATATTTTCAACAAAACCCAACTTGGTCCTACAAAAATTTGGCCAAACAATCAAAGGTCTGCTATCAAACTTTTTCCAATGTTATTAAACAGTACCGGGAGAACTTTTCCGTTGATATAAAACCTGGTTCAAGTAGAAGGAATGGTCCACATGATGTTTCTAAACCAAAAAAATAGAACTCATTTTCAAAAGAGCTCCCAACACCTCCGGTAGGAAAGCAGCCCAGTTAGGTTAGTACTCGGACTATTTGGTACGAAAAGTTAAAGCCAATGAAGGTTTAAAAGCATACAAGGCTCAAAAAGTTCCTGACAGGAACTCTGATAAAATTTCCAAAGACAGAGCACGGAAATTGAAGTCAAATTTTATGCAAAAAATATACCTGCTGCATAATGGATGACGAAATGTACGTATGGAAAATTTTTCGCAATTTCCTGGTCAAAAATTTGATGTTGCTGATGCTCGAGGGAATGTTGAAGAAAAGTTTAGGACCCAAAAGCAGACAAAATTTCCCAAAAAGTTCTTGGTGTGGCAAGCAATATGCAGTTGCTGCAAAAGAAGCCAATCATTTGTTACAATAAATACCGAAATTTACATCAAGGAATGTTTACAAAAAAAGAATGCTTCCATTCATAAGACTTCTTAGTGTGTCCACTTATTTTTGGCCTGATTTGGCACCCTGTCACTATGGTGAGAAAGGTCTTGAGTGGTAAAAGACCAATAATGTGGTATTTGTACCAAGAGAGACAAATTCTCCAAACTGCCTGGAGCTAAGGCCAGTGGAGAGATATTGGGCTCTTGTTAAAAGAGAGATGGACAATCTGTTAGAACAAAGTGACAGAAAGCACTATAAAACCGTTAATGAAAGGGTTTCCGAAAAAGCTTCAAGATTTCATCATTAGTGATTAAAACTATAAAAATATTTTTGTTTTTTGTAAATTGTAATAATAATTTCAATCAAATAAAAAAAAATTAAAACTGTAAGTTTAGTCGGTTCGGTTTTATTATCATATATATATATTAAGAATTTTTCGATCTCACTCCTTACCGAATCATTACTTTGATGATACATTATAAAACCCGAAGCGTAAGAGATCGTATGTGAAGCCCGGCCAACCAAAGCCAAATATCCATGGCGCTAAGGTAATTCTCTGTATTTGGTGGGAGTAAAAGGGTCCTATTTATATGCGTCTAGACAATAAACCGTAATATTCCATCATGATAGCGCAATACCTGTTAAAATGTATTTAGAACAAAGTTTTGCCTCACTCGCTACTATTTGTTTCGATCGCTGCAGAACGCTCTTTCTGGGATATGCTTCACTTTGGAACAGAGTATCCGATATTGGCTTGATTCGTTCATGGCCGCAAAATATGAGCAGTTTTATTTCCAGAAAGGGGGCAAAATGCCATAGCTAACAATGGCAAATACTTTGAATAAATTTATATTGTACAAATGTTTAAAAATAAAAGCTAAAAATTTCAAAAAAAATCACCCATTTGTAAGTCATACACCCAAGAATTTCACTTTTTTTCTATATTCCCCCACTGTGCGTCGTTGCAGAAAACGTTTTAGGTTTACAAACTTTAAACATTTAAAGATTCTATGGTTGCTTTTTAGCTTTTGAAAAAAATATCCAAAAAGATTATGCCGAAATAAGTGGTTTCATGAAAAATCTAAAGCTATGTGTATGTAAAATAAAAAATGAGCTCATTATTTTCCATCTCCGGCAACAATTAACCCATAATTACGCACTCATGTGAAACAATTGAACAATTCTCACGTAGGCGTCATTAAAGTTTTGTAAAAATACTCACATATTTCAATGAGATTACAACAACTTTGACATTTACAAAGTACCTAACCGTTATTCAAAACAATAAAACCACACCAAGTCCTGCTTCCATTAGGATTCAGTATTAAAAGATTTTTTTTATTTGTTATATAAACTTCTATTGAAGTCGTTATATTGTTAACAAAATTTTAACATCACATGCATGCGATGACTGTCATTCCCTCAGACACTTCAATATGTACATATGTACATACGTATAACTTAAGATTTTGATTTGTTGCAATAGAAGATATTTCTATGAAATTCAATATGTTGCATGTCGTGTGTATGTTGCATACTTAATAAATTGCTTACAGCCAATAAATAACAAACAATAGCTTCTTATAAATATGTGTATCACACCCCCTCCCCTGTATAAGCATGATATAGCATGTTTGGAGATGTCTAAGGATGAACAATAGTATGTCAAGTAGAAAATCTTACATAGAAATACAATAAAATGTATGTTTAATAGCAGTAAAATGATGGAAATCCAAGATTTATTTCCTTATACAAATATAAAACATGTTCATAGAAGAAAAAAGCTTTTTTATACAAAACAAGAGATTCATTGTGACAACCAATGTTATTGATTGTATCATCAAAAATAATGCAATTTTTATAACTATTCATCAAAATCATTTATGTAGTTAAAGAGATATAAAATCGTTTAGTGCTGAATTTCAGTTGTAGTTTTTGTTTCAATGAAATATTGATATTTGCGTATACAATGTTTTGAAAAACAAATGCGAGTATTAGCCGCCAACATTTCAATTGCAAATAAATTTTTATTATATCGAATACATTGTTAATCAAATTGCATTCAACTTTTTAACGATGTAATTAGGTACACTGTTAAATTTAAATCTGTTACAAATTGAATTACAATGTTTTTCTCTCATACAATTTATTAGAAATGGATTTTTTTTTCTGTAGTTGGCAGAGTTTGGTTTTTGTTTTGCATTAAAGAACATTTTAATGATACAGCAAATAATTGAGCAAAAAACTTTTTATAAGAAAAAAATCCCTTGTGAATTTATCAGTAAAAGAAAATATTAATTCTCAACATCATATAAATTCGTTGAGAAGGGAATGTTAAAATGGCAAACAACGTAGGAATTACGCATGGAAATATGTATGTTTTTCAGAAATGGCTCTAATCTCAAACCAAAAATAGTACTTTTTTTAGATCAGAAACTGCAGAATTATTTATATAAGAGTATGTACATTCAAAGCAGAATGTAATTAATTTACTGAAAATTGAGACATTTTTGTGTTGAAAGTCGTGGTGAAATTTGAATCCACTTCTCTTAAAGTTCGGCTATCAAATACAGAGATGGGCAAATTTAAGGTTATAAATGAATTTGACTGTCAAATAATGAATTGTCTTGAATTGAGCTAGCATCCTTTCACAATTATTTAGTACAAATTTGGGAAATTTGGACGGATGGAAGGTTTATGAAATGGCCTTTTTTCAACAAAATTTTCTTTAAAGCCGCTTTACACGATCACATTTTATGACACACATTTGGGACAGTTAATGGCTGCTTTAGACAATACGACAAAAGGTGTCGTAAAATATGATCGTCTAAAGCCATTTTTAGTGAACAAGCCGTTTTTAGTGATACTACAGGTGGACATAGTTATACTTATTTTATTTCCGAAATCTGAAGAAGTTTCCAAAGTAGAGAAGAAAGAGAAGCAGATTGAGTAGTTCCCAATGATTTTGCAAGTTATTGTTGAGTTTTACAACAATCTTCATGAAGTAATGCCTCAAATTCTTGGTCTTCAAACTTTTTTGGCTGGCCTGGGCGGCCTTTGTCTCCGTGTCAAAATCACAACTTCTGAACCGAACAAACCATGTTTCGCACGTTGAAACCGATGGAACACATTCAACACAAGCTTTGCTGAGCAATCGGTAACACTTTTTTTCAAATTAAAGAAGTAAAGCAAATTTTAATTAATTTTTTTCATGGAGATTTCTTTCTCCATTCGTTCAATGTATTTATTCAATGGTCTTAAGGTAATTAACATAAACATAAAATACAAATAAAAACTTGTACTAGTAAGCAAGCAATACCAATCATGTTTGAATTTTAAATAAAGCTGTGTTATGAAATTTTTTAGTAGAAGAACCAAAGTCCTTCTGGAACATCTTCTGCGAGAAGGCAGATTGGAATGAGTATCGCATCTTTTAAAATGTGTAAATATGTCTTTAAGAAGGCCTACAAAGTGAAGCCGTATCATTTTTTCCCGCTGGTAAGCATACTTTTACCACCACAAACAATATTCACACATTGGTTTAGTTTAGCCTAACCGGAAATTGAGGTTGATACACAAGTGATAAGCGGAACTAGAAAATTAATTTCAAAAACTTCAAAGCAACGATTTTCCTGCGTAACAAGTGGACAATAGAAACTAAAACCATAAAGTGTTCTAGTTTTTTAAGTGTGGGGTTTTTTTTTTTTGTTCTATTTTCAATTTCCGTTTCCGCATGAGTCGAACGAAGTACATACATAAAATTTTTCAGAAAAACTGAGCTAAAGGCTGTTTTTTTTTTTTTTTTTTTTTGCTACGATTTATTATTTGCCACCACTACTTTTAACATTGTTTTTATTTTTTTTATTTTTGCATTTAAATTAGTTGAAATATATACACTGAACAAAATATTGATATATGTAAATTTCCATAAGGAAAAGAAAGCCACTGACTGGCAAAGGTTCAAAAGGTTTCAAAGTTTTAATTCCTTAGTACCGTAAACGTATTGATTTCATTCCTTTAAGAATTCATTCTTGATTCATTCAATTGAAATCCATTACAAAAAGGCTTTAGACAGTTTTTTTATTCATTTTGTAAATGAAAAACTAAACTGAATGACGAACAAATATTTTCATTCAATTTGGATTGCTTAGATATATATTAACAAAAATTTAATCATTCAATGCGTGCATGATTTAATGAATGAATACTATTTGAATAACAGTTTTTGAATGAAGCTAAAGAATTAGAATTTGGAAATGGATTTATGGAATGAATGGCTGAAATTTGTTAATTCGGAATTAAGATTTTAGTGAACAAAGCTAAAATTGAATTAAGTTTTTATACTCTTCACCATAAGTGGTATACATATATACTTAAGTTGGGTTTTAATTTCCTCATTTTATATTTGCGATCCCATAAAGTACAAGGTGGCGCAAAAGTAATCCTTCTATCAGAAAATGCTATAAATTTTGCGATTGGCCCCTAATGTCAGTTCTGTTTTGACATTTGTGTAGTAAACACATGCGAAATACACGTTAATAAACAATGTTACGCTACACTGCTCCAGAAAGCGGAATATTGCTGACTATTTATTTGACCAATAATCGGTCGGTGACTTTGGCACAACGTGAATTTCGTCACAGATTTCCTGGCCGTCCAACGCCTACTGGTGAAACACTGCGACGTTTAGCCGCTCTCCTCGAAGAGACTGGCACAACACGAGATGCTGCCAGGCGTGGCAGATCCCGGAGTAGCCGTTCTGCAGAGAATATTGCTGCTGTAGCCGAGGATGTCATGGAAGCGCCGTCGACATCGACCAGACGACGTGCCACGCAAATGGGTATCAGTCGACGGTCTTTACAGCGAATTTTGGTACAAGATTTGAAGATGTTTCCGTACAAAGTCCAGACGGTGCATCAGCTGTTAGCTGCTGACCGCCAATCGCGTCTAACATACGCTCAAGCCATCCTTAATCACCACCAAAAGGAAGATGATTTTTCATCAAAAATAATCATGAGTGATGAGGCCTATTTCCATCTTAGCGGGTACGTAAATAAGCAAAATTTACGCTTCTGGGCACTGAAAATCCGCGTGTAACCCACGAAGAGCCATTACACCCGCTCAAAGTCACTGTATGGTGTGCTGTTTTCGCTGGAGGAGTCATCGGACCTTTTTTCTTCGAAGACGTCGCGGGCCAAACGGTTACTGTGAATGGTGAGCGCTACAGAGCAATGATCAACGAGTTCTTTTTGCCGCAACTTGATGAATTGGGATTGGAAAACATGTGGTTCCAACAGGACGGTGCAACGGCACACACTGCACGTGCCACAACCGATATGCTGAAAGATGCATTTCCCGGGCGCCTAATCTCCCGTTTTGGCGATTTGCACTGGCCAGCAAGATCGCCTGATTTGACCGCTCCAGACTTCTTTTTGTGGGGCTTTTTGAAGTCGCAGGTTTATGTCAACAAGCCTCAGACTCTTGCAGCTCTTAAAGACAATATCCGTCAAGAATGTGAGGACCTATCGCCGGAAGTTTTGGCCAAAGTGATGGAAAATGCCATAAAAAGGGCTCAAATGACAATCAACTGTGGCGGCGGCCATTTACATGACATCATATTCTCGACTTGATGTAAAAAACATGAAAAGACCAGATAAAAATAATCCACAAGAAGAATCAAAGTTTTTCATTTTTTTTTTTTTAATTACAGCCAAAAAACATCGGAAGTTTACTTTTGCGCCACCTTGTATATTAATTAATATTTATAGATATTGGAGTTGATATTGCCATGTCCGTATGTCTGTTGAAAAGAACTTTCCTAAGCCCCCAAATAACTTACATCCATTATTGATACATCAATATATCCGCTATAGTCCCGGTTAGGTTGGTATTTAAATTCGGTAAAATCAGCCATTAATAGCTCAGATATAAGTAAAAAACCATAACCACATAGATGCTTGGCCTATTTTTGATCTATATATGAATTACTAAGTCATTAACATCCGCACAGCTCTCTTACTTATTCATTTTGAATACGATTGGATTAATGTTGAAACTCATTGCAGATACATATGTTATTATTTTTTCTGTGTAGTTGGGGTTTACAGAAATTATTACCAACATTAAAAACCAACATATTTATTCTTTCTCTTTCGTACCTCCCTATAATAACCATAAACCTACATTTATGGAATTTTATGTTTTCAGTATTTACTTTGAATGAGTAGAATGCTGAACATATACTGTGTAAAATATCTTATAAGTGTACAGGGTATTTAAATATGTATGTAAATATGTCTTAGATTATGGTCTTAAACATTATCAGCCTAACCACAAAAGCAATTTTAAAGTTAGTTTTCGTAAAAGTTGATTTTGTTTTAAACGAGAAGCTTATTTTAAAATTAAAAATCTAAATTTAAAATTCTGTTTTATTGTACGAAACATAAAACAAAAAAACGACTTAGATTTTTGCCTCTTATTTACCTATCTAGTTGTCATCTATGGTACGAAATTTAAATTAACAGTGGATGTTATGGACTTAAGTAAAATTGACTTTTCGTCTTTTGTGGTTATGCTGTATATTTTTCAAATATATGCATATAATGATAGCTCTTACGGAGATACCCTGTACTCTTAAATGTATGCAAATATTTTTTTTTATTCTAATTAGTAGCTGAGAAAAGACATTTCCACAAATGCGAATGAAAACTGTGGTACTTAAAATGTTCATAAAATCTTTTTCTTTATGGTTAATTACAAATGCATATTTATTGTTTGCTTTAAAATTTTCGTTGTGTTTAAATTAAAAACCTCGTTCTCTGAGATAGATATTATTTCGTTACCCTCATTCTAAAACATGGTAAATTGACTTAATCTTTTTAGTGTATAAATAAAGCATACAGAAATATTATCTACCGAAAATGCCCACTGGGGTCTTTAACCATATCTACATTAATTGAATTTATAGGCTTATTTAAATCAAAAAAACAGAAATAACTAAACTTATGTTTGGTTTGTTCTTAATATTTAGCAACAAAGAATTGTCAAGATTTTCAAATTTAATTGTAGTGAAAATATTTTGAATGTTTAACAATAACCATCATAAGCACGTTATTCGAACATTAGTTAGAGATTGAACAGTTGGTGAATGTTTCTAGAGAAAACATTTGATATCGATAGAACACAAAACTTTCTCGAAAATTCGCAAATTAGATTTAAAAACAAGCTTAATATGTTTTAAAATAATTGTTTCAGTATAACAAAAATGTATATGGGTATGTATGTAATACATCGAAATATCCCTGTCGGACTTTGAGTTAACTCATGATCAATCAGAAATGAGTGACAAGTGAATGAGTTAGTACTTACTCATTCTGCATAAGCTGCAGCTAACCACAAGTTTGCTCTTTATGTGTTGGTTTATTCTTTGCCTTTTACTCTCAATCATTATAAGTAGTTTGTATCGGCATCAGCTTTGAGTGAGCAAAAAAGAAATCATCTGTGAATAATTTTTGAATTACTTTGAAGTCAGTTGTAAATATGTTAACAACAAGTCAACTTTACCTTGAGTTAGCTCTGCATCCGCTTTGAGTGAGCAACAAGTTAGTTCAATACTTATCGTTAATAAGTCAGATGTTATAAAAAACAAATATCTCATCTCTGCATCGTTTTTGAGTTACTTCAGAAGTCAGAGTTAACAATAAGTCAACTTGATTTTGAGTTAGCTTATAAAAGTCCGACTGGGATTGGTTGTAAACCCACAAAAATATATAATATATATTCTGGGTCTCTTTTTGACGATCTAGTTATGTCCGTCCGTCTGTCTGTTGAAGGCATGATAGGGACTAGAGTAGAAAACCTAGAGCGAAGGATGTAGGGGAATAAAATGTTCACCATAAAATCTCTGTTAATCAGCAATGTTTGGAATTGGAAGCAGGCAAAATCGGTCCATTGGTAAAATGTTTTGGATCAAAATATATGAAAAATTGTGTTCGGACAAACAACTAAGGAGTGAGATCGTAAAATTCTTAACACACGTTTATCATTAAAACTTTTAACCCAAGTATTATATGATTTTTTTTTTTTGATCAAGTTACCTTTGTAAAACAAGTCAGTTATTATGTTTAATATCAATTATATTAATTTGTTGTTAATCTGATTAAAATGAGTGACTAGAAAAACGTGCGTAATTATTGAATATATTCAACAAAACCCAACTTGGTCCTACAAAAAGTTGGCCAAGCATTCAAAGGTCTGCCGTCAAACTGTTTCCAATGTTATTAAACAGTACCGAGAGAACTTGTCCGTTGATAGAAAACCTGGTTCAGGTAGAAGGAATGGTCCGCATGATGTTTCTAAAGCCAAAAAAATAAAAAGCATTTTCAAAGGAGCTCCCAACACATCCGGTAGGAAAGCAGACCGGTTAGCTTAGTGTTCGGACTATTTGGTACGAAAAGCTAAAGCTAATGCAGGTTTAAAAACATACAAGGCTCAAAAAGTTCCTGACAGGAACGCTGTTAAAAATTTAAAGGCCAAAAACAGAGCACGGAAATTAAAGTTAAGTTTTATAAAAAAATATTCTTGCTGTATAATGGATGACGAAACGTATGTTCTGGTTGCTGAAGCTCGAGGGAATGTTGAAGAAAAGTTTAGGACCCAAAAACAGACAAAATTTTCCCAAAAAGTTTGTTGGTATGGCAAACAGTTGCGGTTGCAGTTGCGGCAAAAAAAGCCAATCATTTGTTACAACGGGCTCTATAAATACCGAAATTTACATCAAGGAATGTTTACAAAAAAGGCTGCTTCCATTCATAAGACTTATAATGTGTCCACTTATTTTTGGCCTGACTTGGCATACTGTCACTATGGTAAACAAGCACAAGTGGTACAAGAACAATAATGTGGTATTTGTACCAAGAGAGGCAAATCCTCCAAACTGCCCGGAGCTAAGGCCAGTGGAGAGATATTAGGTTCTTGTTAAAAGAGAATTGAAGAGCACAAAAAAGGTGTCCAAAAGTTTGGTAGATTTTAAACGGAGATGGACTACCTGTTCGTGCAAAGTGACAGAAAGCACTATAAAAACGTTAATGGAAGGGTTTCCGAAAAAGATTCAAAATTTCATCACTAGTGATTAAAACTATAAAAATATTTTTTTTTTTATAGTTTAGTTTCGTTTTTATTAAGAAAAAAAATATTCCAACTTTTGTAATTGTTTGCAAAAATAAATTTATTTAAATTTCACATATAATACTTACTTTATATGGTGGTGGGTTCTTCCTTGTATGCCTTAAGAGCTGGAGCTTGATTATCCATTCGCCAAACCTGTCCGACTACATCTACGTCGTCGTATAGCTGGTAGAGCTCATGGTTCATACTAATTCGGAACTCATCATCAACGTGTATAGGGCCGTAAATCTTACGAAGAATTTTCCTCGAAAACACTGTCAACAATGACTCGTCTGATATTTCCATTGGCCATGTTTCAGCACAGTACAGTGTGATCTTCGTCCGCCGAAAGAGTGCTTTATTTCTCAATACTGAGCCCAAAGTAACTTCTATAGGCAAGAGTTATTCTCTGCTTAATTACTAGGTTGAGTTCGTTGTTCTTAGTAACACTGGCACCTAAATAAACGAAGGTTTTAACAACCTTAAAGTTGTAGAATCCGACAGTTATGCACTGTTCGATACGCTGCCACGTTTTACTACTCGAAATAAAGTAGTTCGCTTTGTCTTCGTTCACATATTATTTGGCTGCTTTTCAAGTTCTGCAAAGGCTCTGCATTATAAACCATTCCTTCTACAATGTACGAGGTTTTCTATCAACGGGCAAGTTCTCCCGACACTGTTTAATAACATTGGAATCAGTTTGATGGCAGACCTTTGATTGTTTGGCCAACTTTTTGTAGGACCATGTTGGGTTTTGTTGAAAATATTTAATAATTTTAGTATGCACTTTTTTCTGATCACACATTTTAATCAGATTAACAACAAATGAACATAATTGGCATTAAAAATAAAAAAAATAAAAATTATCAAATAATACTTGGGTTAAAAGTTTTAATGAAAAACGTGTGTTAAGGTTATGTTTTTTCGATCTCAGTCCTTACTAATTACTTTAAATTATATGTCAACATTTTTATTGTTGTCCTTTTCTTTCGAAATTTAAGTTTTTCATTGAGAGAAAAAATATTCTATGTCGTCAACATTTTTATTTTTGTCGTTTTCTTTCGAAATAGTTAGATAGTAAATATTTAAAAAACAAATTTAAGTTTTTCATTCAGAGAAAAACATGATTTAAAATATTTTCAATTTACATTTTTTATTTACACTTATTTGTTAAATGTCAAAGATTAAAATAGTCGTTCATACATATTTAATGTGTATAATATTTGGGATTACCAACAAAAAACATTTTATTATCCTCATTATAAATTCTGTTTTATTTTTTGCCGTTGGCTTAAATATTATTTTAATGGCATCAATTTGAAAGGATTTCTTTTAATTAAAAATCATAAAATAAAAACTATTAAAAAAGCAGCAACAGAAGGTTTTATTGTTTATATATATAATAAATGAACATACTACTGGCAATTAATTAAATAATTAAAAAAAAACAACTTAATGTCATGTTAAACTGAAAAGATAAAATAAATGCATACATTTCAATATATTTGGTTTGTTCGTTTGCTTGCTAGATTTAAAAAGTTTTGGAAATTTTCTATATCTTACATTTCATTTAATTTTCGCTATATAATTATTTCTATTGTTTTACAACATAATACATCATAATTATTTGTACATTCATACAACAATACTGTTTGTTTTTAATTTTTGTTTTAATTATCCGTTTGTGTTTAGTGGAACAACATGACGTATAAGCGATATTTAATTGATCAATACACTCATTAGAAATGCTACTCATACCACCAGGTGTATCGTGTGTATTCAATTGAAACGTGTAACGTTTATATAAACATTTTGGTTTAACTACTCACTCTGGATGTTTAACAACATTATTACGCAATTTAACGTTTTCGTTTCTTTAATTTTATCGTTATTTTGCTTTATTTCAATTTACTGCTATTTTATATTTTATTCTTAAATCGTCAGTTGAACTATACAATGTTGTTTGCATTACTTCCTTATTTCAACAGAGCAAAATGTATATATTAGTGTGACCAATGTAACCAACTGGTCGAAATTACACAAATTGCAATTAAAAGTTTGATTAATTACACTAATTCTGTTTGGGCAGTTTTTAAGTAGATATTTTTAGCTTGTACAAAGCATTAAAGATGTAGTAAAAATATAAGATTTCTTTTAATACCTTCAACTACAGCTTTACAAGATATAAATACATTACCTTTCATACTTTGTCGAATTTTTGTCACTTTTTAAAAATGGGAAATCGTGAATAAAATCGCGAGTTTTTCAAAATAAGAAAAATTAAAAATGGAAGTGTGGAAATGGTCCCATAGACTATATGAGTGCCAAATTTTAACAAGGTTTGAAGATCCACGTTCATAAAAATGTATTTATTTTAAATCTTTCATTTCATTGTTTGTATAACATAAAAATGCGGGACTCACAGCATATAGCGTATCTTTTGAACTCAGTTTTTGTCTTTCAGTCTCAGTTTTGCTTTACTTCTTTAAGCAGACCGATTGCTCACCGGAACTTATGGTTTCAACGAGCGAGAGATGGTTTGTGCGGTTCAGAAGTAGCGATTTTGACACGGAAGACAAGATCGGCCAGTCCAGCCAAAAAAAGTTTGAAGACCAAGAATTGGAGGCATTATTCCATGAAAATTGTTATCAAACTAAACAAAAGTTTGCAAAATTGACATTGACTTAAGCATCCATTTCAAAACGTTTTCGAGCAGCAGGATTTATCAAAAAGCAGGAAAATTGTGTACCATGCGAATTGAAGCCGACAGACCTTGAAAACCGATTTTGCATGTCCAAAATGCAGCTTGAACGCCATAAAAGAAAATAATTTTTAAACGGAATCATTACATGCAATGAAAAATGGATCCATTACGATAAACCGAAGCATAAGAGATCGTATCTTAACCACAGCCAACCAGCCGAATCGACACCGAAGCCAAATATCCATGGCGCTAAGGTAATGCTCTGAATAAAAGTGTCCTGCCTATTATGAGCTGCAGAAATCTGGCTAGATCATCACAGGGAATCGGTACCGAACGCAACATATTCGTTTAAAGCGAGCATTGGACGAAAAATGCCCATATGCGGCCAGACATGAAACCGTAATATGGTTGGGAAGTTTTGCCTTATCCGTCTTGTAGTTCAGACCATAGATAAATACACATAGATCGGAAACTCTCCTGTCAAAGACCTAACTCAGTTGTTAAAAACCTAAGTGATGAGAATGTATTTGTGAAAAAAACAATGTGAAAGCAAAAACAACACTCGTATGTGTAACTTTTTAGAGTAATTTTTTTGTTTGAGTTTTTTTTCTAGTTTCCGCTCTATGTATATTTACTCTTGTGGTGCGCGCCATATATATGTGTTTTTTCCTGTTGTTTTATATTCAATTCCATCTGTTTTTCCACGCGTTTGAACTCTTCATCGAACATTTTAACATCCTCCACACGAAATGAAGCAACAAATATAAAACGTATGCTAGTTTGTTGTTAAATTCCAGTTTAATATTGAATTCGCCGTACTTGTATTTTTTGACAGATTAGGTAAAAAAGCAAAAACAAAATGTATGTTGTTTTTGTATTGTTGTATTTGTTGTAGGGACGAGTACACCTTATATGAATTCGCCTTGAACAAAGTTTGACAAAGTGACCGCATAAAATCAGCGGTTTCTTAATTCGCCGTGGTTTAATGTAGGTCTTTTACATTAAACCACGGCGAATTAAGAAACAACTGATTTTATGCGGTCACCCTGTTAATACGCCTTGGATAAGGGCAAAAATTTAATTTTTTTAATATAGAGAAATTACAAAAATTCAAATAAACATGCAAACAATATTTCTGTTCTGAGCCGAATATTTTGACATTAAAAACTTTTTTTTTATGAAAACTTAAGATAGAGTATATTGAATATAGTCCCTCGATATGTCGCTTATAATAAAAAAACACTTTTCCGTTCAAAATAATGAATACACAAGCAGGAATTGATGAAAAGTCCGCCATGTTATCTTCCAAGCCTGAGAGCCGATGCTGTGTAGATACATATAAGCTTAGTTGGTCACAATTTTTATTGCAGCCCATGGCACAGTTTTTATCATTTGTTTTTTATTTTATTTTTTTGTTTGTATTTCTTTTTTAAGTTGTCAACAAATTGTTCTTTATTGCATACACATAAATGCTTATGAGTTTATCACAACATTTGGACAGTTTCCAAAGATTCGGGCAGCAGTATACTATAATGAATGTAATTGATGTCCTGTGAATAGATACAGAATGCAATCAATAAATCATAGAAAGAAACATTTAATTGCGAAGAAAAAAAATAAATTTATATGGCTTTTTTAATTTTCTTTTCAATTTAGACAATAAAAGTTCTGTGAATTATTATTATACAGTTAAATATAATTGTATTCTCATATCATATGCGTGTGTAATTACTGTCAATATTTTTTCTTGTTCAATTCTTTATTAGGTTTCTTTTAAATTTAATGTTATCTTATGTAATTCAAAATACTGTGTCTTATGTTTTAAAACGCTATTTGCTTGCTTTCAAAATATTGTTTCAGCGATTCTAAATTTCCGAAAGAATTCATAGTGTGTCATTGCAACTAGTGATGTTTGCAAGAACTATTAGTTCTACAAAAATTGCTATCGAACCAGTTCTATAATCAAAGGTTTTTGTTGCAAATTGCCAGTCACTCATAAATACTTGTAAATTGTTGAAATAAAAAATGTTTGTTTTATTTTAAAGTTTCCCAAGTAAATTTAAAAACAAAAATACTTGGTTCGATTGCATAGTAAAATAAATAAACACTTTGGTGGTGGGTAGGGAAACTTTTGAAAAATAAATCGATAGTTTTACTTTTTGAAAGTATGTAAAATTAATTTAACATACGATTCACATCTCATACATGCTAAGAATTATTTCGGATCGATGCACATAATTGTATTTAATACCTACCAAACATTTGTTTTCTACCTACAGCCATACACATTTATACATACATACATCTATTTTCATATTCTTTACTCCCAATACAAATATTCGATTATATATTGTAGTAATATACAACATGTACATTAAGCGAAACTGAAATTACTACCAGGAGCTTTAAATGAAATGCAAAGTATTATACATGTTTACCCAAAAGAAAAAATGTATTGAAATAAACCAGCAGTTTTACAACTAGTCAATGTATCCCTTTTAGACAGTATTTTTTAAAAAACACATGTCTAATAATTTTTTTGACTCCAAAATATATAAATATTTTTGTATCTCTGCTAATTTTGCATGAAGTCAATTGTCACTTTAGCGTCTCTAACTAATCTAGAATATATTTTATATTTTAAGGAAACTAAGCTCAATCATAGTCACTCGATTTTTAGTATAAAATATGTGTATTTAGGAAGTTATTAGCGATTTAAGATAATTTAATTTATTATACTAAAAAACGTTTTTTATATAAAATACAGTGATCACAGATTGAGCTTAGTTTCCTTTAAATTAAAGTATTTACGAAGTTATTAACGATTTAAGATATTTGAGTTTTTTATAAAAAAATCGATTTTTGGTATAAAATAAAGTGATCACAGATTGTGCTTAGTTTCCTTAAAATCGCAGTATTTACGAAGTAATTAACGATTTAAGATATTTGATTTTTTTATACTGAAAATCGATTTCTGGTATGAAATATGAGTGATCACAGATTGAGCTTAGTTTCCTTAAAATCGCAGTATTTACGAAGTTATTAGCGATTTAAGATATTTGAGTTTTTTATACTGAAAATCGATTTTTGGTATAAAATATGAGTGATCACAGATTGAGCTTAGTTTCCTTTAAATTGAAGTATTTACGAAGTTATTAATGGTTTAAGATATTTGAGTTTTTTATACTAAAAATCGATTTTTGGTATAAAATAAAGTGATCACAGATTTAGCTTAGTTTCTTTTAAATTGAAGTATTTACGAAGTTATTAACGATTTAAGATATTCGATTTTTAGTACGAAATATGAGTGATCACAGATTGAGCTTAGTTTCCTTTAAATTAAAGTATTTACGAAGTTATTAACGATTTAAGATATTTGAGTTTTTTATACTAAAAATAGATTTTTGGTATGAAATATGAGTGATCACAGATTGAGCCTAATTTCCTTAAAATCGCAGTATTTACGAAGTTATTAACGATTTAAGATATTTGAGTTTTTTATACTAAAAATCGATTTTTGGTATGAAATATGAGTGATCACAGATTGAGCTTAGTTTCCTTTAAGTTGAAGTATTTACGAAGTTATTAGCGATTTAAGATATTTGAGTTTTTTATACTGAAAATCGATTTTTGGTATAAAATAAAGTGATCACAGATTGAGCTTAGTTTCCTTTAAATTGAAGTATTTACGAAGTTATTAACGATTTGAGTTTTTTATACTAAAAATCGATTTTTGGTATAAAATAAAGTGATCACAGATTGAGCTTAGTTTCCTTTAAATTGAAGTATTACGAAGTTATTAACGATTTAAGATATTTGAGTTTTTTTATACTAAAAATCGATTTTTAGTATGAAATATGAGTGATCACAGATTTTGCTTAGTTTTCTTAAAATCGCAGTGTTTACGAAGTTATTAACGATTTAAGATATTTGAGTTTTGTATAAAATATGAGTGATCACAGATTGAGCTTAGTTTTCTTAAAATCGCAGTATTTACGAAGTTATTAACGATTTAAGATATTTGAGTTTTTTTGTACTAAAAATCGGTTTTTTTGTATAAAATAAAGTGATCACAGATTGAGCTTAGATATCTTAAAATCTCAGTATTTACGAAGTTATTAACGATTTAAGATATTTGAGTTTTGTATAAAATATGAGTGATCACAGATTGAATTTAGTTTTCTTAAAATCGCAGTATTTACGAAGTTATTAACGATTTAAGATATTTGAGTTTTTTATACCAAAAATCGATTTTTGGTATAAAATATGAGTGATCACAGATTTTTTTTATACCAAAAATCGATTTTTGGTATAAAATATGAGTGATCACAGATTGAGCTTAGTTTTCTTAAAATCGCAGTATTTACGAAGTAATTAACGATTTAAGATATCTGAGTTTTTTATACTAAAAATCGATTTTTTTTATAAAATAAAGTGATCACAGATTGAGCTTAGATATCTTAAAATCGCAGTATTTACGAAGTTATTGACGATTTAAGATATTTGAGTTTTTTTTTAATAAAAATCGATTTTTGGTATAAAATATGAGTGATCACAGATTGAGCTTAGTTTTCTTAAAATCGCAGTATTTACGAAGTAATTAACGATTTAAGATATTTGAGTTCTTTTGTACTAAAAATCGATTTTTGGTATGAAATATGAGTGATCACAGATTTTGCTTAGTTTTCTTAAAATCGCAGTATTTACGAAGTTATTAACGATTTAAGATATTTGAGTTTTTTATACTGAAAATCGATTTCTGGTATGAAATATGAGTGATCACAGATTGAGCTTAGTTTCCTTAAAATCGCAGTATTTACGAAGTTATTAGCGATTTAAGATATTTGAGTTTTTTATACTGAAAATCGATTTTTGGTATAAAATAAAGTGATCACAGATTGAGCTTAGTTTCCTTTAAATTGAAGTATTTACGAAGTTATTAACGATTTGAGTTTTTTATACTAAAAATCGATTTTTGGTATAAAATAAAGTGATCACAGATTGAGCTTAGTTTCCTTTAAATTGAAGTATTACGAAGTTATTAACGATTTGAGTTTTTTATACTAAAAATCGATTTTTGGTATAAAATATGAGTGATCACAGATTGAGCTTAGTTTTCTTAAAATCGCAGTATTAACGAAGTTATTAACGATTTAAGATATTTGAGTTTTGTATAAAATATGAGTGATCACAGATTGAGCTTAGTTTGCTTTAGTTTCGATTTTTGGTATAAAATAAAGTGATCACAGATTGAGCTTAGTTTCCTTTAAATCGCAGTATTTACGAAGTTATTAACGATTTAAGATATTTGAGTTTTTTATACTAAAAATCGATTTTTGGTATAAAATATGAGTGATCACAGATTGAGCTTAGTTTTCTTAAAATCGCAGTATTTACGAAGTTATTAACGATTTAAGATATTTGAGTTTTTTATACCAAAAATCGATTTTTGGTATAAAATATGAGTGATCACAGATTGAGCTTAGATATCTTAAAATCGCAGTATTTACGAAGTAATTAACGATTTAAGATATTTGAGTTTTTTATACCAAAAATCGATTTTTGGTATAAAATATGAGTGATCACAGATTGAGCTTAGATATCTTAAAATCGCAGTGTTTACGAAGTTATTAACGATTTAAGATATTTGAGTTTTTTATACTAAAAATTAATTTTTGGTATGTAATATGAGTGATCACAGATTGAGCTTAGTTTTCTTAAAATCGCAGTATTTACGAAGTAATTAACGATTTAAGATATTTGAGTTTTTTATACTAAAAATTAATATTTGGTATAAAATATGCTTAGTTTTGTTAAAATCGCAGTATTTACGAAGTAATTAACGATTTAAGATATCTGAGTTTTTTATACTAAAAATCGATTTTTTTTTTATAAAATAAAGTGAGCTTAGATATCTTAAAATCGCAGTATTTACGAAGTTATTAACGATTTAAGATATTTGAGTTTTTTTATACTAAAAATCGATTTTTGGTATAAAATAAAGTGATCACAGATTGAGCTTAGTTTCCTTTAAATCGCAGTATTTACGAAGTAATTAACGATTTAAGATATTTGAGTTTTTTATACTAAAAATCGATTTTTGGTATAAAATATGAGTGATCACAGATTGAGCTTAGATATCTTAAAATCGCAGTATTTACGAAGTAATTAACGATTTAAGATATTTGAGTTTTTTATACTAAAAATCGATTTTTGGTATAAAATATGAGTGATCACAGATTGAGCTTAGATATCTTAAAATCGCAGTATTTACGAAGTAATTAACGATTTAAGATATTTGAGTTTTTTATACTAAAAATCGATTTTTGGTATAAAATATGAGTGATCACAGATTGAGCTTAGATATCTTAAAATCGCAGTTTTTACGAAGTTATTAACGATTTAAGATATTTGAGTTTTTTTATACTAAAAATCGATTTTTGGTATAAAATAAAGTGATCACAGATTGAGCTTAGTTTCCTTTAAATTGCAGTATTTACGAAGTAATTAACGATTTAAGATATTTGAGTTTTTTATACTAAAAATCGATTTTTGGTATAAAATATGAGTGATCACAGATTGAGCTTAGTTTTCTTAAAATCGCAGTATTTACGAAGTTATTAACGATTTAAGATATTTGAGTTTTTTTGTACTAAAAATCGATTTTTGGTATAAAATATGAGTGATCACAGATTGAGCTTAGTTTTCTTAAAATCGCAGTATTTACGAAGTTATTAACGATTTAAGATATTTGAGTTTTTTATACTAAAAATCGATTTTTGGTATAAAATATGAGTGATCACAGATTGAGCTTAGTTTTCTTAAAATCGCAGTATTAACGAAGTTATTAACGATTTAAGATATTTGAGTTTTGTATAAAATATGAGTGATCACAGATTGAGCTTAGTTTGCTTTAGTTTCGATTTTTGGTATAAAATAAAGTGATCACAGATTGAGCTTAGATATCTTAAAATCGCAGTATTTACAAAGTTATTAACGATTTAAGATATTTGAGTTTTGTATAAAATATGAGTGATCACAGATTGAGCTTAGTTTTCTTAAAATCGCAGTATTTACGAAGTTATTAACGATTTAAGATATTTGAGTTTTTTATACCAAAAATCGATTTTTGGTATAAAATATGAGTGATCACAGATTGAGCTTAGATATCTTAAAATCGCAGTATTTACAAAGTTTTAACGATTTAAGATATTTGAGTTTTGTATAAAATATGAGTGATCACAGATTGAGCTTAGTTTTCTTAAAATCGCAGTATTTACGAAGTTATTAACGATTTAAGATATTTGAGTTTTTTTTGTACTAAAAATCGATTTTTTTTTATAAAATAAAGTGATCACAGATTGAGCTTAGTTTTCTTAAAATCGCAGTATTTACGAAGTTATTAACGATTTAAGATATTTGAGTTTTTTTATACTAAAAATCGATTTTTGGTATAAAATAAAGTGATCACAGATTGAGCTTAGTTTCCTTTAAATTGCAGTATTTACGAAGTAATTAACGATTTAAGATATTTGAGTTTTTTATACTAAAAATCGATTTTTGGTATAAAATATGAGTGATCACAGATTGAGCTTAGTTTTCTTAAAATCGCAGTATTTACGAAGTTATTAACGATTTAAGATATTTGAGTTTTTTTGTACTAAAAATCGATTTTTGGTATAAAATATGAGTGATCACAGATTGAGCTTAGTTTTCTTAAAATTGCAGTGTTTACGAAGTTATTAACGATTTAAGATATTTGAGTTTTTTATACTAAAAATCGATTTTTGGTATAAAATATGAGTGATCACAGATTGAGCTTAGATATCTTAAAATCGCAGTATTTACGAAGTAATTAACGATTTAAGATATTTGAGTTTTTTATACTAAAAATCGATTTTTGGTATAAAATATGAGTGATCACAGATTGAGCTTAGATATCTTAAAATCGCAGTATTTACGAAGTTATTAACGATTTAAGATATTTGAGTTTTTTTATACTAAAAATCGATTTTTGATATAAAATAAAGTGATCACAGATTGAGCTTAGTTTTCTTAAAATCGCAGTATTTACGAAGTAATTAACGATTTAAGATATTTGAGTTTTTTATACTAAAAATCGATTTTTGGTATAAAATATGAGTGATCACAGATTGAGCTTAGTTTCCTTTAAATCGCAGTATTTACGAAGTAATTAACGATTTATATATTTGAGTTTTTTATACTAAAAATCGATTTTTGGTATAAAATATGAGTGATCACAGATTGAGCTTAGATATCTTAAAATCGCAGTATTTACGAAGTAATTAACGATTTAAGATATTTGAGTTTTTTATACTAAAAATCGATTTTTGGTATAAAATATGAGTGATCACAGATTGAGCTTAGATATCTTAAAATCGCAGTATTTACGAAGTAATTAACGATTTAAGATATTTGAGTTTTTTATACTAAAAATCGATTTTTGGTATAAAATATGAGTGATCACATATTGAGCTTAGATATCTTAAAATCTCAGTACTTACGAAGTTATTAACGATTTAAGATATTTGAGTTTTGTATAAAATATGATTGATAACAGATTGAGCTTAGTTTCCTTTAAATTGCAGTATTTACGAAGTAATTAACGATTTAAGATATTTGAGTTTTTTATACTAAAAATCGATTTTTGGTATAAAATATGAGTGATCACAGATTGAGCTTAGATATCTTAAAATCGCAGTATTTACGAAGTAATTAACGATTTAAGATATTTGAGTTTTGTATAAAATATGAGTGATAACAGATTGAGCTTAGATATCTTAAAATCGCAGTATTTACGAAGTAATTAACGATTTAAGATATTTGAGTTTTTTATACTAAAAATCGATTTTTGGTATAAAATATGAGTGATCACAGATTGAGCTTAGATATCTTAAAATCGCAGTATTTACGAAGTAATTAACGATTTAAGATATTTGAGTTTTTTATACTAAAAATCGATTTTTGGTATAAAATATGAGTGATCACAGATTGAGCTTAGATATCTTAAAATCGCAGTATTTACGAAGTTATTAACGATTTAAGATATTTGAGGTTTTTATACTAAAAATCGATTTTTGGTATAAAATATGAGTGATCACAGATTGAGCTTAGATATCTTAAAATCGCAGTATTTACGAAGTAATTAACGATTTAAGATATTTGAGTTTTTTATACTAAAAATCGATTTTTGGTATAAAATATGAGTGATCACAGATTGAGCTTAGTTTCCTTTAAATCGCAGTATTTACGAAGTAATTAACGATTTAAGATATTTGAGTTTTTTATACTAAAAATCGATTTTTGGTATAAAATATGAGTGATCACAGATTGAGCTTAGTTTTCTTAAAATCGCAGTATTTGCGAAGTAATTAACGATTTAAGATATTTGAGTTTTTTATACTAAAAATCGATTTTTGGTATAAAATATGAGTGATCACAGATTGAGCTTAGATATCTTAAAATCGCAGTATTTACGAAGTTATTAACGATTTAAAATATTTGAGTATTGTATAAAATATGAGTGATAACAGATTGAGCTTAGTTTTCTTTAAATCGCAGTATTTACGAAGTTATTAACGATTTAAGATATTTGAGTTTTCGATTTTTGGTATAAAATATGAGTGATCACAGATTGAGCTTAGTTTTCTTAAAATCGCAGTATTTACGAAGTAATTAACGATTTAAGATATTTGAGTTTTTTATACTAAAAATCGATTTTTGGTATAAAATATGAGTGACAGATTGAGCTTAGTTTTCTTAAAATCGCAGTATTTACGAAGTAATTAACGATTTAAGATATTTGAGTTTTTTTGTACTAAAAATCGATTTTTGGTATGAAATATGAGTGATCACAGATTTTGCTTAGTTTTCTTAAAATCGCAGTATTTACGAAGTTATTAACGATTTAAGATATTTGAGTTTTTATACTAAAAATCGATTTTTGGTATAAAATATGAGTGATCACAGATTGAGCTTAGTTTTCTTAAAATCGCAGTATTTACGAAGTTATTAACGATTTAAGATATTTGAGTTTTTTATAATAGAAATCGGTTTTTTTGTATAAAATAAAGTGATCACAGATTGAGCTTAGATATCTTAAAATCGCAGTATTTACGAAGTTATTAACGATTTAAGATATTTGAGTTTTCGATTTTTGGTATAAAATATGAGTGATCACAGATTGAGCTTAGTTTTCTTAAAATCGCAGTATTTACGAAGTAATTAACGATTTAAGATATTTGAGTTTTTTATACTAAAAATCGATTTTTGGTATAAAATATGAGTGACAGATTGAGCTTAGTTTTCTTAAAATCGCAGTATTTACGAAGTAATTAACGATTTAAGATATTTGAGTTTTTTTGTACTAAAAATCGATTTTTGGTATGAAATATGAGTGATCACAGATTTTGCTTAGTTTTCTTAAAATCGCAGTATTTACGAAGTTATTAACGATTTAAGATATTTGAGTTTTCGATTTTTTGTATAAAATATGAGTGATCACAGATTAAGCTTAGTTTTCTTAAAATCGCAGTATTTACGAAGTTATTAACGATTTAAGATATTTGAGTTTTTTATACTAAAAATAGATTTTTGGTATAAAATATGAGTGATCACAGATTGAGCTTAGATATCTTAAAATCGCAGTATTTACGAAGTAATTAACGATTTAAGATATTTGAGTTTTTTATACTAAAAATCGATTTTTGGTATAAAATATGAGTGATCACAGATTGAGCTTAGTTTTCTTAAAATCGCAGTATTTACGAAGTTATTAACGATTTAAGATATTTGAGTTTTTTTGTACTAAAAATCGATTTTTGGTATGAAATATGAGTGATCACAGATTGAGCTTAGTTTTCTTAAAATCGCAGTATTTACGAAGTTATTAACGATTTAAGATATTTGAGTTTTTTTATACTAAAAATCGATTTTTGGTATAAAATATGAGTGATCACAGATTGAGCTTAGTTTCCTTTAAATCGCAGTATTTACGAAGTAATTAACGATTTATATATTTGAGTTTTTTATACTAAAAATCGATTTTTGGTATAAAATATGAGTGATCACAGATTGAGCTTAGATATCTTAAAATCGCAGTATTTACGAAGTAATTAACGATTTAAGATATTTGAGTTTTTTTATACTAAAAATCGATTTTTAGTATGAAATATGAGTGATCACAGATTTTGCTTAGTTTTCTTAAAATCGCAGTGTTTACGAAGTTATTAACGATTTAAGATATTTGAGTTTTGTATAAAATATGAGTGATCACAGATTGAGCTTAGTTTTCTTAAAATCGCAGTATTTACGAAGTTATTAACGATTTAAGATATTTGAGTTTTTTTGTACTAAAAATCGGTTTTTTTGTATAAAATAAAGTGATCACAGATTGAGCTTAGATATCTTAAAATCTCAGTATTTACGAAGTTATTAACGATTTAAGATATTTGAGTTTTGTATAAAATATGAGTGATCACAGATTGAATTTAGTTTTCTTAAAATCGCAGTATTTACGAAGTTATTAACGATTTAAGATATTTGAGTTTTTTATACCAAAAATCGATTTTTGGTATAAAATATGAGTGATCACAGATTTTTTTTATACCAAAAATCGATTTTTGGTATAAAATATGAGTGATCACAGATTGAGCTTAGTTTTCTTAAAATCGCAGTATTTACGAAGTAATTAACGATTTAAGATATCTGAGTTTTTTATACTAAAAATCGATTTTTTTTATAAAATAAAGTGATCACAGATTGAGCTTAGATATCTTAAAATCGCAGTATTTACGAAGTTATTGACGATTTAAGATATTTGAGTTTTTTTTTAATAAAAATCGATTTTTGGTATAAAATATGAGTGATCACAGATTGAGCTTAGTTTTCTTAAAATCGCAGTATTTACGAAGTAATTAACGATTTAAGATATTTGAGTTCTTTTGTACTAAAAATCGATTTTTGGTATGAAATATGAGTGATCACAGATTTTGCTTAGTTTTCTTAAAATCGCAGTATTTACGAAGTTATTAACGATTTAAGATATTTGAGTTTTTTATACTGAAAATCGATTTCTGGTATGAAATATGAGTGATCACAGATTGAGCTTAGTTTCCTTAAAATCGCAGTATTTACGAAGTTATTAGCGATTTAAGATATTTGAGTTTTTTATACTGAAAATCGATTTTTGGTATAAAATAAAGTGATCACAGATTGAGCTTAGTTTCCTTTAAATTGAAGTATTTACGAAGTTATTAACGATTTGAGTTTTTTATACTAAAAATCGATTTTTGGTATAAAATAAAGTGATCACAGATTGAGCTTAGTTTCCTTTAAATTGAAGTATTACGAAGTTATTAACGATTTGAGTTTTTTATACTAAAAATCGATTTTTGGTATAAAATATGAGTGATCACAGATTGAGCTTAGTTTTCTTAAAATCGCAGTATTAACGAAGTTATTAACGATTTAAGATATTTGAGTTTTGTATAAAATATGAGTGATCACAGATTGAGCTTAGTTTGCTTTAGTTTCGATTTTTGGTATAAAATAAAGTGATCACAGATTGAGCTTAGTTTCCTTTAAATCGCAGTATTTACGAAGTTATTAACGATTTAAGATATTTGAGTTTTTTATACTAAAAATCGATTTTTGGTATAAAATATGAGTGATCACAGATTGAGCTTAGTTTTCTTAAAATCGCAGTATTTACGAAGTTATTAACGATTTAAGATATTTGAGTTTTTTATACCAAAAATCGATTTTTGGTATAAAATATGAGTGATCACAGATTGAGCTTAGATATCTTAAAATCGCAGTATTTACGAAGTAATTAACGATTTAAGATATTTGAGTTTTTTATACCAAAAATCGATTTTTGGTATAAAATATGAGTGATCACAGATTGAGCTTAGATATCTTAAAATCGCAGTGTTTACGAAGTTATTAACGATTTAAGATATTTGAGTTTTTTATACTAAAAATTAATTTTTGGTATGTAATATGAGTGATCACAGATTGAGCTTAGTTTTCTTAAAATCGCAGTATTTACGAAGTAATTAACGATTTAAGATATTTGAGTTTTTTATACTAAAAATTAATATTTGGTATAAAATATGCTTAGTTTTGTTAAAATCGCAGTATTTACGAAGTAATTAACGATTTAAGATATCTGAGTTTTTTATACTAAAAATCGATTTTTTTTTTATAAAATAAAGTGAGCTTAGATATCTTAAAATCGCAGTATTTACGAAGTTATTAACGATTTAAGATATTTGAGTTTTTTTATACTAAAAATCGATTTTTGGTATAAAATAAAGTGATCACAGATTGAGCTTAGTTTCCTTTAAATCGCAGTATTTACGAAGTAATTAACGATTTAAGATATTTGAGTTTTTTATACTAAAAATCGATTTTTGGTATAAAATATGAGTGATCACAGATTGAGCTTAGATATCTTAAAATCGCAGTATTTACGAAGTAATTAACGATTTAAGATATTTGAGTTTTTTATACTAAAAATCGATTTTTGGTATAAAATATGAGTGATCACAGATTGAGCTTAGATATCTTAAAATCGCAGTATTTACGAAGTAATTAACGATTTAAGATATTTGAGTTTTTTATACTAAAAATCGATTTTTGGTATAAAATATGAGTGATCACAGATTGAGCTTAGATATCTTAAAATCGCAGTTTTTACGAAGTTATTAACGATTTAAGATATTTGAGTTTTTTTATACTAAAAATCGATTTTTGGTATAAAATAAAGTGATCACAGATTGAGCTTAGTTTCCTTTAAATTGCAGTATTTACGAAGTAATTAACGATTTAAGATATTTGAGTTTTTTATACTAAAAATCGATTTTTGGTATAAAATATGAGTGATCACAGATTGAGCTTAGTTTTCTTAAAATCGCAGTATTTACGAAGTTATTAACGATTTAAGATATTTGAGTTTTTTTGTACTAAAAATCGATTTTTGGTATAAAATATGAGTGATCACAGATTGAGCTTAGTTTTCTTAAAATCGCAGTATTTACGAAGTTATTAACGATTTAAGATATTTGAGTTTTTTATACTAAAAATCGATTTTTGGTATAAAATATGAGTGATCACAGATTGAGCTTAGTTTTCTTAAAATCGCAGTATTAACGAAGTTATTAACGATTTAAGATATTTGAGTTTTGTATAAAATATGAGTGATCACAGATTGAGCTTAGTTTGCTTTAGTTTCGATTTTTGGTATAAAATAAAGTGATCACAGATTGAGCTTAGATATCTTAAAATCGCAGTATTTACAAAGTTATTAACGATTTAAGATATTTGAGTTTTGTATAAAATATGAGTGATCACAGATTGAGCTTAGTTTTCTTAAAATCGCAGTATTTACGAAGTTATTAACGATTTAAGATATTTGAGTTTTTTATACCAAAAATCGATTTTTGGTATAAAATATGAGTGATCACAGATTGAGCTTAGATATCTTAAAATCGCAGTATTTACAAAGTTTTAACGATTTAAGATATTTGAGTTTTGTATAAAATATGAGTGATCACAGATTGAGCTTAGTTTTCTTAAAATCGCAGTATTTACGAAGTTATTAACGATTTAAGATATTTGAGTTTTTTTTGTACTAAAAATCGATTTTTTTTTATAAAATAAAGTGATCACAGATTGAGCTTAGTTTTCTTAAAATCGCAGTATTTACGAAGTTATTAACGATTTAAGATATTTGAGTTTTTTTATACTAAAAATCGATTTTTGGTATAAAATAAAGTGATCACAGATTGAGCTTAGTTTCCTTTAAATTGCAGTATTTACGAAGTAATTAACGATTTAAGATATTTGAGTTTTTTATACTAAAAATCGATTTTTGGTATAAAATATGAGTGATCACAGATTGAGCTTAGTTTTCTTAAAATCGCAGTATTTACGAAGTTATTAACGATTTAAGATATTTGAGTTTTTTTGTACTAAAAATCGATTTTTGGTATAAAATATGAGTGATCACAGATTGAGCTTAGTTTTCTTAAAATTGCAGTGTTTACGAAGTTATTAACGATTTAAGATATTTGAGTTTTTTATACTAAAAATCGATTTTTGGTATAAAATATGAGTGATCACAGATTGAGCTTAGATATCTTAAAATCGCAGTATTTACGAAGTAATTAACGATTTAAGATATTTGAGTTTTTTATACTAAAAATCGATTTTTGGTATAAAATATGAGTGATCACAGATTGAGCTTAGATATCTTAAAATCGCAGTATTTACGAAGTTATTAACGATTTAAGATATTTGAGTTTTTTTATACTAAAAATCGATTTTTGATATAAAATAAAGTGATCACAGATTGAGCTTAGTTTTCTTAAAATCGCAGTATTTACGAAGTAATTAACGATTTAAGATATTTGAGTTTTTTATACTAAAAATCGATTTTTGGTATAAAATATGAGTGATCACAGATTGAGCTTAGTTTCCTTTAAATCGCAGTATTTACGAAGTAATTAACGATTTATATATTTGAGTTTTTTATACTAAAAATCGATTTTTGGTATAAAATATGAGTGATCACAGATTGAGCTTAGATATCTTAAAATCGCAGTATTTACGAAGTAATTAACGATTTAAGATATTTGAGTTTTTTATACTAAAAATCGATTTTTGGTATAAAATATGAGTGATCACAGATTGAGCTTAGATATCTTAAAATCGCAGTATTTACGAAGTAATTAACGATTTAAGATATTTGAGTTTTTTATACTAAAAATCGATTTTTGGTATAAAATATGAGTGATCACATATTGAGCTTAGATATCTTAAAATCTCAGTACTTACGAAGTTATTAACGATTTAAGATATTTGAGTTTTGTATAAAATATGATTGATAACAGATTGAGCTTAGTTTCCTTTAAATTGCAGTATTTACGAAGTAATTAACGATTTAAGATATTTGAGTTTTTTATACTAAAAATCGATTTTTGGTATAAAATATGAGTGATCACAGATTGAGCTTAGATATCTTAAAATCGCAGTATTTACGAAGTAATTAACGATTTAAGATATTTGAGTTTTGTATAAAATATGAGTGATAACAGATTGAGCTTAGATATCTTAAAATCGCAGTATTTACGAAGTAATTAACGATTTAAGATATTTGAGTTTTTTATACTAAAAATCGATATTTGGTATAAAATATGAGTGATCACAGATTGAGCTTAGATATCTTAAAATCGCAGTATTTACGAAGTAATTAACGATTTAAGATATTTGAGTTTTTTATACTAAAAATCGATTTTTGGTATAAAATATGAGTGATCACAGATTGAGCTTAGATATCTTAAAATCGCAGTATTTACGAAGTTATTAACGATTTAAGATATTTGAGTTTTTTTATACTAAAAATCGATTTTTGGTATAAAATAAAGTGATCACAGATTGAGCTTAGTTTTCTTAAAATCGCAGTATTTACGAAGTAATTAACGATTTAAGATATTTGAGTTTTTTATACTAAAAATCGATTTTTGGTATAAAATATGAGTGATCACAGATTGAGCTTAGTTTCCTTTAAATCGCAGTATTTACGAAGTAATTAACGATTTATATATTTGAGTTTTTTATACTAAAAATCGATTTTTGGTATAAAATATGAGTGATCACAGATTGAGCTTAGATATCTTAAAATCGCAGTATTTACGAAGTAATTAACGATTTAAGATATTTGAGTTTTTTATACTAAAAATCGATTTTTGGTATAAAATATGAGTGATCACAGATTGAGCTTAGTTTTCTTAAAATCGCAGTATTTACGAAGTTATTAACGATTTAAGATATTTGAGTTTTTTTGTACTAAAAATCGATTTTTGGTATAAAATATGAGTGATCACAGATTGAGCTTAGTTTTCTTAAAATCGCAGTATTTACGAAGTTATTAACGATTTAAGATATTTGAGTTTTTTATACTAAAAATCGATTTTTGGTATAAAATATGAGTGATCACAGATTGAGCTTAGATATCTTAAAATCGCAGTATTTACGAAGTAATTAACGATTTAAGATATTTGAGTTTTTTATACTAAAAATCGATTTTTGGTATAAAATATGAGTGATCACAGATTGAGCTTAGATATCTTAAAATCGCAGTATTTACGAAGTTATTAACGATTTAAGATATTTGAGTTTTTTTATACTAAAAATCGATTTTTGGTATAAAATAAAGTGATCACAGATTGAGCTTAGTTTTCTTAAAATCGCAGTATTTACGAAGTAATTAACGATTTAAGATATTTGAGTTTTTTATACTAAAAATCGATTTTTGGTATAAAATATGAGTGATCACAGATTGAGCTTAGTTTCCTTTAAATCGCAGTATTTACGAAGTAATTAACGATTTATATATTTGAGTTTTTTATACTAAAAATCGATTTTTGGTATAAAATATGAGTGATCACAGATTGAGCTTAGATATCTTAAAATCGCAATATTTACGAAGTAATTAACGATTTAAGATATTTGAGGTTTTTATACTAAAAATCGATTTTTGGTATAAAATATGAGTGATCACAGATTGAGCTTAGATATCTTAAAATCGCAGTATTTACGAAGTAATTAACGATTTAAGATATTTGAGTTTTTTATACTAAAAATCGATTTTTGGTATAAAATATGAGTGATCACAGATTGAGCTTAGTTTCCTTTAAATCGCAGTATTTACGAAGTAATTAACGATTTAAGATATTTGAGTTTTTTATACTAAAAATCGATTTTTGGTATAAAATATGAGTGATCACAGATTGAGCTTAGTTTTCTTAAAATCGCAGTATTTGCGAAGTAATTAACGATTTAAGATATTTGAGTTTTTTATACTAAAAATCGATTTTTGGTATAAAATATGAGTGATCACAGATTGAGCTTAGATATCTTAAAATCGCAGTATTTACGAAGTTATTAACGATTTAAAATATTTGAGTATTGTATAAAATATGAGTGATAACAGATTGAGCTTAGTTTTCTTTAAATCGCAGTATTTACGAAGTTATTAACGATTTAAGATATTTGAGTTTTCGATTTTTGGTATAAAATATGAGTGATCACAGATTGAGCTTAGTTTTCTTAAAATCGCAGTATTTACGAAGTAATTAACGATTTAAGATATTTGAGTTTTTTATACTAAAAATCGATTTTTGGTATAAAATATGAGTGACAGATTGAGCTTAGTTTTCTTAAAATCGCAGTATTTACGAAGTAATTAACGATTTAAGATATTTGAGTTTTTTTGTACTAAAAATCGATTTTTGGTATGAAATATGAGTGATCACAGATTTTGCTTAGTTTTCTTAAAATCGCAGTATTTACGAAGTTATTAACGATTTAAGATATTTGAGTTTTCGATTTTTTGTATAAAATATGAGTGATCACAGATTAAGCTTAGTTTTCTTAAAATCGCAGTATTTACGAAGTTATTAACGATTTAAGATATTTGAGTTTTTTATACTAAAAATAGATTTTTGGTATAAAATATGAGTGATCACAGATTGAGCTTAGATATCTTAAAATCGCAGTATTTACGAAGTAATTAACGATTTAAGATATTTGAGTTTTTTATACTAAAAATCGATTTTTGGTATAAAATATGAGTGATCACAGATTGAGCTTAGTTTTCTTAAAATCGCAGTATTTACGAAGTTATTAACGATTTAAGATATTTGAGTTTTTTTGTACTAAAAATCGATTTTTGGTATGAAATATGAGTGATCACAGATTGAGCTTAGTTTTCTTAAAATCGCAGTATTTACGAAGTTATTAACGATTTAAGATATTTGAGTTTTTTTATACTAAAAATCGATTTTTGGTATAAAATAAAGTGATCACAGATTGAGCTTAGTTTCCTTTAAATTGCAGTATTTACGAAGTAATTAACGATTTAAGATATTTGAGTTTTTTATACTAAAAATCGATTTTTGTTATAAAATATGAGTGATCACAGATTGAGCTTAGATATCTTAAAATCGCAGTGTTTACGAAGTTATTAACGATTTAAGATATTTGAGTTTTTTATACTAAAAATTAATTTTTGGTATGTAATATGAGTGATCACAGATTGAGCTTAGTTTTCTTAAAATCGCAGTATTTACGAAGTAATTAACGATTTAAGATATTTGAGTTTTTTATACTAAAAATTAATATTTGGTATAAAATATGCTTAGTTTTGTTAAAATCGCAGTATTTACGAAGTAATTAACGATTTAAGATATCTGAGTTTTTTATACTAAAAATCGATTTTTTTTTTATAAAATAAAGTGAGCTTAGATATCTTAAAATCGCAGTATTTACGAAGTTATTAACGATTTAAGATATTTGAGTTTTTTTATACTAAAAATCGATTTTTGGTATAAAATAAAGTGATCACAGATTGAGCTTAGTTTCCTTTAAATCGCAGTATTTACGAAGTAATTAACGATTTAAGATATTTGAGTTTTTTATACTAAAAATCGATTTTTGGTATAAAATATGAGTGATCACAGATTGAGCTTAGATATCTTAAAATCGCAGTATTTACGAAGTAATTAACGATTTAAGATATTTGAGTTTTTTATACTAAAAATCGATTTTTGGTATAAAATATGAGTGATCACAGATTGAGCTTAGATATCTTAAAATCGCAGTATTTACGAAGTAATTAACGATTTAAGATATTTGAGTTTTTTATACTAAAAATCGATTTTTGGTATAAAATATGAGTGATCACAGATTGAGCTTAGATATCTTAAAATCGCAGTTTTTACGAAGTTATTAACGATTTAAGATATTTGAGTTTTTTTATACTAAAAATCGATTTTTGGTATAAAATAAAGTGATCACAGATTGAGCTTAGTTTCCTTTAAATTGCAGTATTTACGAAGTAATTAACGATTTAAGATATTTGAGTTTTTTATACTAAAAATCGATTTTTGGTATAAAATATGAGTGATCACAGATTGAGCTTAGTTTCCTTTAAATCGCAGTATTTACGAAGTAATTAACGATTTAAGATATTTGAGTTTTTTTGTACTAAAAATCGATTTTTGGTATAAAATATGAGTGATCACAGATTGAGCTTAGATATCTTAAAATCGCAGTATTTACGAAGTTATTAACGATTTAAGATATTTGAGTTTTTTATACTAAAAATCGATTTTTGGTATAAAATATGAGTGATCACAGATTGAGCTTAGTTTTCTTAAAATCGCAGTATTAACGAAGTTATTAACGATTTAAGATATTTGAGTTTTGTATAAAATATGAGTGATCACAGATTGAGCTTAGTTTGCTTTAGTTTCGATTTTTGGTATAAAATAAAGTGATCACAGATTGAGCTTAGATATCTTAAAATCGCAGTATTTACAAAGTTTTAACGATTTAAGATATTTGAGTTTTGTATAAAATATGAGTGATCACAGATTGAGCTTAGTTTTCTTAAAATCGCAGTATTTACGAAGTTATTAACGATTTAAGATATTTGAGTTTTTTTTGTACTAAAAATCGATTTTTTTTTATAAAATAAAGTGATCACAGATTGAGCTTAGTTTTCTTAAAATCGCAGTATTTACAAAGTTATTAACGATTTAAGATATTTGAGTTTTTTTATACTAAAAATCGATTTTTGGTATAAAATAAAGTGATCACAGATTGAGCTTAGTTTCCTTTAAATTGCAGTATTTACGAAGTAATTAACGATTTAAGATATTTGAGTTTTTTATACTAAAAATCGATTTTTGGTATAAAATATGAGTGATCACAGATTGAGCTTAGTTTTCTTAAAATCGCAGTATTTACGAAGTTATTAACGATTTAAGATATTTGAGTTTTTTTGTACTAAAAATCGATTTTTGGTATAAAATATGAGTGATCACAGATTGAGCTTAGTTTTCTTAAAATTGCAGTGTTTACGAAGTTATTAACGATTTAAGATATTTGAGTTTTTTATACTAAAAATCGATTTTTGGTATAAAATATGAGTGATCACAGATTGAGCTTAGATATCTTAAAATCGCAGTATTTACGAAGTAATTAACGATTTAAGATATTTGAGTTTTTTATACTAAAAATCGATTTTTGGTATAAAATATGAGTGATCACAGATTGAGCTTAGATATCTTAAAATCGCAGTATTTACGAAGTTATTAACGATTTAAGATATTTGAGTTTTTTTATACTAAAAATCGATTTTTGATATAAAATAAAGTGATCACAGATTGAGCTTAGTTTTCTTAAAATCGCAGTATTTACGAAGTAATTAACGATTTAAGATATTTGAGTTTTTTATACTAAAAATCGATTTTTGGTATAAAATATGAGTGATCACAGATTGAGCTTAGTTTCCTTTAAATCGCAGTATTTACGAAGTAATTAACGATTTATATATTTGAGTTTTTTATACTAAAAATCGATTTTTGGTATAAAATATGAGTGATCACAGATTGAGCTTAGATATCTTAAAATCGCAGTATTTACGAAGTAATTAACGATTTAAGATATTTGAGTTTTTTATACTAAAAATCGATTTTTGGTATAAAATATGAGTGATCACAGATTGAGCTTAGTTTCCTTTAAATCGCAGTATTTACGAAGTAATTAACGATTTAAGATATTTGAGTTTTTTATACTAAAAATCGATTTTTGGTATAAAATATGAGTGATCACAGATTGAGCTTAGATATCTTAAAATCTCAGTACTTACGAAGTTATTAACGATTTAAGATATTTGAGTTTTGTATAAAATATGATTGATAACAGATTGAGCTTAGTTTCCTTTAAATTGCAGTATTTACGAAGTAATTAACGATTTAAGATATTTGAGTTTTTTATACTAAAAATCGATTTTTGGTATAAAATATGAGTGATCACAGATTGAGCTTAGATATCTTAAAATCGCAGTATTTACGAAGTAATTAACGATTTAAGATATTTGAGTTTTGTATAAAATATGAGTGATAACAGATTGAGCTTAGATATCTTAAAATCGCAGTATTTACGAAGTAATTAACGATTTAAGATATTTGAGTTTTTTATACTAAAAATCGATTTTTGGTATAAAATATGAGTGATCACAGATTGAGCTTAGATATCTTAAAATCGCAGTATTTACGAAGTAATTAACGATTTAAGATATTTGAGTTTTTTATACTAAAAATCGATTTTTGGTATAAAATATGAGTGATCACAGATTGAGCTTAGATATCTTAAAATCGCAGTATTTACGAAGTAATTAACGATTTAAGATATTTGAGTTTTTTATACTAAAAATCGATTTTTGGTATAAAATATGAGTGATCACAGATTGAGCTTAGTTTCCTTTAAATCGCAGTATTTACGAAGTAATTAACGATTTAAGATATTTGAGTTTTTTTGTACTAAAAATCGATTTTTGGTATAAAATATGAGTGATCACAGATTGAGCTTAGATATCTTAAAATCGCAGTATTTACGAAGTTATTAACGATTTAAGATATTTGAGTTTTTTATACTAAAAATCGATTTTTGGTATAAAATATGAGTGATCACAGATTGAGCTTAGTTTTCTTAAAATCGCAGTATTAACGAAGTTATTAACGATTTAAGATATTTGAGTTTTGTATAAAATATGAGTGATCACAGATTGAGCTTAGTTTGCTTTAGTTTCGATTTTTGGTATAAAATAAAGTGATCACAGATTGAGCTTAGATATCTTAAAATCGCAGTATTTACAAAGTTTTAACGATTTAAGATATTTGAGTTTTGTATAAAATATGAGTGATCACAGATTGAGCTTAGTTTTCTTAAAATCGCAGTATTTACGAAGTTATTAACGATTTAAGATATTTGAGTTTTTTTGTACTAAAAATCGATTTTTGGTATAAAATATGAGTGATCACAGATTGAGCTTAGTTTTCTTAAAATTGCAGTGTTTACGAAGTTATTAACGATTTAAGATATTTGAGTTTTTTATACTAAAAATCGATTTTTGGTATAAAATATGAGTGATCACAGATTGAGCTTAGATATCTTAAAATCGCAGTATTTACGAAGTAATTAACGATTTAAGATATTTGAGTTTTTTATACTAAAAATCGATTTTTGGTATAAAATATGAGTGATCACAGATTGAGCTTAGATATCTTAAAATCGCAGTATTTACGAAGTTATTAACGATTTAAGATATTTGAGTTTTTTTATACTAAAAATCGATTTTTGATATAAAATAAAGTGATCACAGATTGAGCTTAGTTTTCTTAAAATCGCAGTATTTACGAAGTAATTAACGATTTAAGATATTTGAGTTTTTTATACTAAAAATCGATTTTTGGTATAAAATATGAGTGATCACAGATTGAGCTTAGTTTCCTTTAAATCGCAGTATTTACGAAGTAATTAACGATTTATATATTTGAGTTTTTTATACTAAAAATCGATTTTTGGTATAAAATATGAGTGATCACAGATTGAGCTTAGATATCTTAAAATCGCAGTATTTACGAAGTAATTAACGATTTAAGATATTTGAGTTTTTTATACTAAAAATCGATTTTTGGTATAAAATATGAGTGATCACAGATTGAGCTTAGTTTCCTTTAAATCGCAGTATTTACGAAGTAATTAACGATTTAAGATATTTGAGTTTTTTATACTAAAAATCGATTTTTGGTATAAAATATGAGTGATCACAGATTGAGCTTAGATATCTTAAAATCTCAGTACTTACGAAGTTATTAACGATTTAAGATATTTGAGTTTTGTATAAAATATGATTGATAACAGATTGAGCTTAGTTTCCTTTAAATTGCAGTATTTACGAAGTAATTAACGATTTAAGATATTTGAGTTTTTTATACTAAAAATCGATTTTTGGTATAAAATATGAGTGATCACAGATTGAGCTTAGATATCTTAAAATCGCAGTATTTACGAAGTAATTAACGATTTAAGATATTTGAGTTTTGTATAAAATATGAGTGATAACAGATTGAGCTTAGATATCTTAAAATCGCAGTATTTACGAAGTAATTAACGATTTAAGATATTTGAGTTTTTTATACTAAAAATCGATTTTTGGTATAAAATATGAGTGATCACAGATTGAGCTTAGATATCTTAAAATCGCAGTATTTACGAAGTAATTAACGATTTAAGATATTTGAGTTTTTTATACTAAAAATCGATTTTTGGTATAAAATATGAGTGATCACAGATTGAGCTTAGATATCTTAAAATCGCAGTATTTACGAAGTTATTAACGATTTAAGATATTTGAGTTTTTTTATACTAAAAATCGATTTTTGGTATAAAATAAAGTGATCACAGATTGAGCTTAGTTTTCTTAAAATCGCAGTATTTACGAAGTAATTAACGATTTAAGATATTTGAGTTTTTTATACTAAAAATCGATTTTTGGTATAAAATATGAGTGATCACAGATTGAGCTTAGTTTCCTTTAAATCGCAGTATTTACGAAGTAATTAACGATTTATATATTTGAGTTTTTTATACTAAAAATCGATTTTTGGTATAAAATATGAGTGATCACAGATTGAGCTTAGATATCTTAAAATCGCAGTATTTACGAAGTAATTAACGATTTAAGATATTTGAGTTTTTTATACTAAAAATCGATTTTTGGTATAAAATATGAGTGATCACAGATTGAGCTTAGATATCTTAAAATCTCAGTACTTACGAAGTTATTAACGATTTAAGATATTTGAGTTTTGTATAAAATATGAGTGATAACAGATTGAGCTTAGTTTCCTTTAAATTGCAGTATTTACGAAGTAATTAACGATTTAAGATATTTGAGTTTTTTATACTAAAAATCGATTTTTGGTATAAAATATGAGTGATCACAGATTGAGCTTAGTTTTCTTAAAATCGCAGTATTTACGAAGTTATTAACGATTTAAGATATTTGAGTTTTTTTGTACTAAAAATCGATTTTTGGTATAAAATATGAGTGATCACAGATTGAGCTTAGTTTTCTTAAAATCGCAGTATTTACGAAGTAATTAACGATTTAAGATATTTGAGTTTTTTATACTAAAAATCGATTTTTGTTATAAAATATGAGTGATCACAGATTGAGCTTAGATATCTTAAAATCGCAGTGTTTACGAAGTTATTAACGATTTAAGATATTTGAGTTTTTTATACTAAAAATTAATTTTTGGTATGTAATATGAGTGATCACAGATTGAGCTTAGTTTTCTTAAAATCGCAGTATTTACGAAGTTATTAACGATTTAAGATATTTGAGTTTTTTTATACTAAAAATCGATTTTTGGTATAAAATAAAGTGATCACAGATTGAGCTTAGTTTCCTTTAAATTGCAGTATTTACGAAGTAATTAACGATTTAAGATATTTGAGTTTTTTATACTAAAAATCGATTTTTGTTATAAAATATGAGTGATCACAGATTGAGCTTAGATATCTTAAAATCGCAGTATTTACGAAGTTATTAACGATTTAAGATATTTGAGTTTTTTTGTACTAAAAATCGATTTTTGGTATAAAATATGAGTGATCACAGATTGAGCTTAGTTTTCTTAAAATCGCAGTATTTACGAAGTAATTAACGATTTAAGATATTTGAGTTTTTTATACTAAAAATCGATTTTTGGTATAAAATATGAGTGATCACAGATTGAGCTTAGTTTTCTTAAAATCGCAGTATTTACGAAGTTATTAACGATTTAAGATATTTGAGTTTTTTTGTACTAAAAATCGATTTTTGGTATAAAATATGAGTGATCACAGATTGAGCTTAGTTTTCTTAAAATCGCAGTATTTACGAAGTTATTAACGATTTAAGATATTTGAGTTTTTTTGTACTAAAAATCGATTTTTGGTATAAAATATGAGTGATCACAGATTGAGCTTAGTTTTCTTAAAATCGCAGTATTTACGAAGTTATTAACGATTTAAGATATTTGAGTTTTTTTATACTAAAAATCGATTTTTGGTATAAAATAAAGTGATCACAGATTGAGCTTAGTTTCCTTTAAATTGCAGTATTTACGAAGTAATTAACGATTTAAGATATTTGAGTTTTTTATACTAAAAATCGATTTTTGTTATAAAATATGAGTGATCACAGATTGAGCTTAGATATCTTAAAATCGCAGTGTTTACGAAGTTATTAACGATTTAAGATATTTGAGTTTTTTATACTAAAAATTAATTTTTGGTATGTAATATGAGTGATCACAGATTGAGCTTAGTTTTCTTAAAATCGCAGTATTTACGAAGTAATTAACGATTTAAGATATTTGAGTTTTTTATACTAAAAATTAATATTTGGTATAAAATATGCTTAGTTTTGTTAAAATCGCAGTATTTACGAAGTAATTAACGATTTAAGATATCTGAGTTTTTTATACTAAAAATCGATTTTTTTTTTATAAAATAAAGTGAGCTTAGATATCTTAAAATCGCAGTATTTACGAAGTTATTAACGATTTAAGATATTTGAGTTTTTTTATACTAAAAATCGATTTTTGGTATAAAATAAAGTGATCACAGATTGAGCTTAGTTTCCTTTAAATCGCAGTATTTACGAAGTAATTAACGATTTAAGATATTTGAGTTTTTTATACTAAAAATCGATTTTTGGTATAAAATATGAGTGATCACAGATTGAGCTTAGATATCTTAAAATCGCAGTATTTACGAAGTAATTAACGATTTAAGATATTTGAGTTTTTTATACTAAAAATCGATTTTTGGTATAAAATATGAGTGATCACAGATTGAGCTTAGATATCTTAAAATCGCAGTATTTACGAAGTAATTAACGATTTAAGATATTTGAGTTTTTTATACTAAAAATCGATTTTTGGTATAAAATATGAGTGATCACAGATTGAGCTTAGATATCTTAAAATCGCAGTTTTTACGAAGTTATTAACGATTTAAGATATTTGAGTTTTTTTATACTAAAAATCGATTTTTGGTATAAAATAAAGTGATCACAGATTGAGCTTAGTTTCCTTTAAATTGCAGTATTTACGAAGTAATTAACGATTTAAGATATTTGAGTTTTTTATACTAAAAATCGATTTTTGGTATAAAATATGAGTGATCACAGATTGAGCTTAGTTTCCTTTAAATCGCAGTATTTACGAAGTAATTAACGATTTAAGATATTTGAGTTTTTTTGTACTAAAAATCGATTTTTGGTATAAAATATGAGTGATCACAGATTGAGCTTAGATATCTTAAAATCGCAGTATTTACGAAGTTATTAACGATTTAAGATATTTGAGTTTTTTATACTAAAAATCGATTTTTGGTATAAAATATGAGTGATCACAGATTGAGCTTAGTTTTCTTAAAATCGCAGTATTAACGAAGTTATTAACGATTTAAGATATTTGAGTTTTGTATAAAATATGAGTGATCACAGATTGAGCTTAGTTTGCTTTAGTTTCGATTTTTGGTATAAAATAAAGTGATCACAGATTGAGCTTAGATATCTTAAAATCGCAGTATTTACAAAGTTTTAACGATTTAAGATATTTGAGTTTTGTATAAAATATGAGTGATCACAGATTGAGCTTAGTTTTCTTAAAATCGCAGTATTTACGAAGTTATTAACGATTTAAGATATTTGAGTTTTTTTTGTACTAAAAATCGATTTTTTTTTATAAAATAAAGTGATCACAGATTGAGCTTAGTTTTCTTAAAATCGCAGTATTTACAAAGTTATTAACGATTTAAGATATTTGAGTTTTTTTATACTAAAAATCGATTTTTGGTATAAAATAAAGTGATCACAGATTGAGCTTAGTTTCCTTTAAATTGCAGTATTTACGAAGTAATTAACGATTTAAGATATTTGAGTTTTTTATACTAAAAATCGATTTTTGGTATAAAATATGAGTGATCACAGATTGAGCTTAGTTTTCTTAAAATCGCAGTATTTACGAAGTTATTAACGATTTAAGATATTTGAGTTTTTTTGTACTAAAAATCGATTTTTGGTATAAAATATGAGTGATCACAGATTGAGCTTAGTTTTCTTAAAATTGCAGTGTTTACGAAGTTATTAACGATTTAAGATATTTGAGTTTTTTATACTAAAAATCGATTTTTGGTATAAAATATGAGTGATCACAGATTGAGCTTAGATATCTTAAAATCGCAGTATTTACGAAGTAATTAACGATTTAAGATATTTGAGTTTTTTATACTAAAAATCGATTTTTGGTATAAAATATGAGTGATCACAGATTGAGCTTAGATATCTTAAAATCGCAGTATTTACGAAGTTATTAACGATTTAAGATATTTGAGTTTTTTTATACTAAAAATCGATTTTTGATATAAAATAAAGTGATCACAGATTGAGCTTAGTTTTCTTAAAATCGCAGTATTTACGAAGTAATTAACGATTTAAGATATTTGAGTTTTTTATACTAAAAATCGATTTTTGGTATAAAATATGAGTGATCACAGATTGAGCTTAGTTTCCTTTAAATCGCAGTATTTACGAAGTAATTAACGATTTATATATTTGAGTTTTTTATACTAAAAATCGATTTTTGGTATAAAATATGAGTGATCACAGATTGAGCTTAGATATCTTAAAATCGCAGTATTTACGAAGTAATTAACGATTTAAGATATTTGAGTTTTTTATACTAAAAATCGATTTTTGGTATAAAATATGAGTGATCACAGATTGAGCTTAGTTTCCTTTAAATCGCAGTATTTACGAAGTAATTAACGATTTAAGATATTTGAGTTTTTTATACTAAAAATCGATTTTTGGTATAAAATATGAGTGATCACAGATTGAGCTTAGATATCTTAAAATCTCAGTACTTACGAAGTTATTAACGATTTAAGATATTTGAGTTTTGTATAAAATATGATTGATAACAGATTGAGCTTAGTTTCCTTTAAATTGCAGTATTTACGAAGTAATTAACGATTTAAGATATTTGAGTTTTTTATACTAAAAATCGATTTTTGGTATAAAATATGAGTGATCACAGATTGAGCTTAGATATCTTAAAATCGCAGTATTTACGAAGTAATTAACGATTTAAGATATTTGAGTTTTGTATAAAATATGAGTGATAACAGATTGAGCTTAGATATCTTAAAATCGCAGTATTTACGAAGTAATTAACGATTTAAGATATTTGAGTTTTTTATACTAAAAATCGATTTTTGGTATAAAATATGAGTGATCACAGATTGAGCTTAGATATCTTAAAATCGCAGTATTTACGAAGTAATTAACGATTTAAGATATTTGAGTTTTTTATACTAAAAATCGATTTTTGGTATAAAATATGAGTGATCACAGATTGAGCTTAGATATCTTAAAATCGCAGTATTTACGAAGTAATTAACGATTTAAGATATTTGAGTTTTTTATACTAAAAATCGATTTTTGGTATAAAATATGAGTGATCACAGATTGAGCTTAGTTTCCTTTAAATCGCAGTATTTACGAAGTAATTAACGATTTAAGATATTTGAGTTTTTTTGTACTAAAAATCGATTTTTGGTATAAAATATGAGTGATCACAGATTGAGCTTAGATATCTTAAAATCGCAGTATTTACGAAGTTATTAACGATTTAAGATATTTGAGTTTTTTATACTAAAAATCGATTTTTGGTATAAAATATGAGTGATCACAGATTGAGCTTAGTTTTCTTAAAATCGCAGTATTAACGAAGTTATTAACGATTTAAGATATTTGAGTTTTGTATAAAATATGAGTGATCACAGATTGAGCTTAGTTTGCTTTAGTTTCGATTTTTGGTATAAAATAAAGTGATCACAGATTGAGCTTAGATATCTTAAAATCGCAGTATTTACAAAGTTTTAACGATTTAAGATATTTGAGTTTTGTATAAAATATGAGTGATCACAGATTGAGCTTAGTTTTCTTAAAATCGCAGTATTTACGAAGTTATTAACGATTTAAGATATTTGAGTTTTTTTGTACTAAAAATCGATTTTTGGTATAAAATATGAGTGATCACAGATTGAGCTTAGTTTTCTTAAAATTGCAGTGTTTACGAAGTTATTAACGATTTAAGATATTTGAGTTTTTTATACTAAAAATCGATTTTTGGTATAAAATATGAGTGATCACAGATTGAGCTTAGATATCTTAAAATCGCAGTATTTACGAAGTAATTAACGATTTAAGATATTTGAGTTTTTTATACTAAAAATCGATTTTTGGTATAAAATATGAGTGATCACAGATTGAGCTTAGATATCTTAAAATCGCAGTATTTACGAAGTTATTAACGATTTAAGATATTTGAGTTTTTTTATACTAAAAATCGATTTTTGATATAAAATAAAGTGATCACAGATTGAGCTTAGTTTTCTTAAAATCGCAGTATTTACGAAGTAATTAACGATTTAAGATATTTGAGTTTTTTATACTAAAAATCGATTTTTGGTATAAAATATGAGTGATCACAGATTGAGCTTAGTTTCCTTTAAATCGCAGTATTTACGAAGTAATTAACGATTTATATATTTGAGTTTTTTATACTAAAAATCGATTTTTGGTATAAAATATGAGTGATCACAGATTGAGCTTAGATATCTTAAAATCGCAGTATTTACGAAGTAATTAACGATTTAAGATATTTGAGTTTTTTATACTAAAAATCGATTTTTGGTATAAAATATGAGTGATCACAGATTGAGCTTAGTTTCCTTTAAATCGCAGTATTTACGAAGTAATTAACGATTTAAGATATTTGAGTTTTTTATACTAAAAATCGATTTTTGGTATAAAATATGAGTGATCACAGATTGAGCTTAGATATCTTAAAATCTCAGTACTTACGAAGTTATTAACGATTTAAGATATTTGAGTTTTGTATAAAATATGATTGATAACAGATTGAGCTTAGTTTCCTTTAAATTGCAGTATTTACGAAGTAATTAACGATTTAAGATATTTGAGTTTTTTATACTAAAAATCGATTTTTGGTATAAAATATGAGTGATCACAGATTGAGCTTAGATATCTTAAAATCGCAGTATTTACGAAGTAATTAACGATTTAAGATATTTGAGTTTTGTATAAAATATGAGTGATAACAGATTGAGCTTAGATATCTTAAAATCGCAGTATTTACGAAGTAATTAACGATTTAAGATATTTGAGTTTTTTATACTAAAAATCGATTTTTGGTATAAAATATGAGTGATCACAGATTGAGCTTAGATATCTTAAAATCGCAGTATTTACGAAGTAATTAACGATTTAAGATATTTGAGTTTTTTATACTAAAAATCGATTTTTGGTATAAAATATGAGTGATCACAGATTGAGCTTAGATATCTTAAAATCGCAGTATTTACGAAGTTATTAACGATTTAAGATATTTGAGTTTTTTTATACTAAAAATCGATTTTTGGTATAAAATAAAGTGATCACAGATTGAGCTTAGTTTTCTTAAAATCGCAGTATTTACGAAGTAATTAACGATTTAAGATATTTGAGTTTTTTATACTAAAAATCGATTTTTGGTATAAAATATGAGTGATCACAGATTGAGCTTAGTTTCCTTTAAATCGCAGTATTTACGAAGTAATTAACGATTTATATATTTGAGTTTTTTATACTAAAAATCGATTTTTGGTATAAAATATGAGTGATCACAGATTGAGCTTAGATATCTTAAAATCGCAGTATTTACGAAGTAATTAACGATTTAAGATATTTGAGTTTTTTATACTAAAAATCGATTTTTGGTATAAAATATGAGTGATCACAGATTGAGCTTAGATATCTTAAAATCTCAGTACTTACGAAGTTATTAACGATTTAAGATATTTGAGTTTTGTATAAAATATGAGTGATAACAGATTGAGCTTAGTTTCCTTTAAATTGCAGTATTTACGAAGTAATTAACGATTTAAGATATTTGAGTTTTTTATACTAAAAATCGATTTTTGGTATAAAATATGAGTGATCACAGATTGAGCTTAGTTTTCTTAAAATCGCAGTATTTACGAAGTTATTAACGATTTAAGATATTTGAGTTTTTTTGTACTAAAAATCGATTTTTGGTATAAAATATGAGTGATCACAGATTGAGCTTAGTTTTCTTAAAATCGCAGTATTTACGAAGTTATTAACGATTTAAGATATTTGAGTTTTTTATACTAAAAATCGATTTTTGGTATAAAATATGAGTGATCACAGATTGAGCTTAGATATCTTAAAATCGCAGTATTTACGAAGTAATTAACGATTTAAGATATTTGAGTTTTTTATACTAAAAATCGATTTTTGGTATAAAATATGAGTGATCACAGATTGAGCTTAGATATCTTAAAATCGCAGTATTTACGAAGTAATTAACGATTTAAGATATTTGAGTTTTTTATACTAAAAATCGATTTTTGGTATAAAATAAAGTGATCACAGATTGAGCTTAGTTTCCTTTAAATCGCAGTATTTACGAAGTAATTAAAGATTTATATATTTGAGTTTTTTATACTAAAAATCGATTTTTGGTATAAAATATGAGTGATCACAGATTGAGCTTAGATATCTTAAAATCGCAGTATTTACGAAGTAATTAACGATTTAAGATATTTGAGGTTTTTATACTAAAAATCGATTTTTGGTATAAAATATGAGTGATCACAGATTGAGCTTAGATATCTTAAAATCGCAGTATTTACGAAGTAATTAACGATTTAAGATATTTGAGTTTTTTATACTAAAAATCGATTTTTGGTATAAAATATGAGTGATCACAGATTGAGCTTAGTTTCCTTTAAATCGCAGTATTTACGAAGTAATTAACGATTTAAGATATTTGAGTTTTTTATACTAAAAATCGATTTTTGGTATAAAATATGAGTGATCACAGATTGAGCTTAGTTTTCTTAAAATCGCAGTATTTGCGAAGTAATTAACGATTTAAGATATTTGAGTTTTTTATACTAAAAATCGATTTTTGGTATAAAATATGAGTGATCACAGACTGAGCTTAGATATCTTAAAATCGCAGTATTTACGAAGTTATTAACGATTTAAAATATTTGAGTATTGTATAAAATATGAGTGATCACTGATTGAGCTTAGTTTTCTTAAAATCGCAGTATTTACGAAGTTATTAACGATTTAAGATATTTGAGTATTTTATACAAAAATCGGTTTTTTTTGTATAAAATAAAGTGATCACAGATTGAGCTTAGATATCTTAAAATCGCAGTATTTACGAAGTAATTAACGATTTAAGATATTTGAGTTTTTTATACTAAAAATCGATTTTTGGTATAAAATATGAGTGATCACAGATTGAGCTTAGTTTTCTTAAAATCGCAGTATTAACGAAGTTATTAACGATTTAAGATATTTAAGTTTTTTATACTAAAAATCGATTTTTGGTATAAAATATGAGTGATCACAGATTGAGCTTAGATATCTTAAAATCGCAGTATTTACGAAGTAATTAACGGTTTAAGATATTTGAGTTTTTTATACTAAAAATCGATTTTTGGTATAACATATGAGTGATCACAGATTGAGCTTAGTTTTCTTAAAATCGCAGTATTTACGAAGTTATTAACGATTTAAGATATTTGAGTTTTTTATACCAAAAATCGATTTTTGGTATAAAATATGAGTGATCACAGATTGAGCTTAGATATCTTAAAATCGCAGTATTTACGAAGTTATTAACGATTTAAGATATTTGAGTTTTGTAAAAAATTTGAGTGATCACAGATTGAGCTTAGTTTTCTTAAAATCGCAGTATTTACGAAGTAATTAACGAATTAAGATATTTGAGTTTTTTTATACTAAAAATCGATTTTTTTGGTATAAAATAAAGTGATCACAGATTGAGCTTAGTTTTCTTAAAATCGCAGTATTTACGAAGTTATTAACGAATTAAGATATTTGAGTTTTTTATACTAAAAATCGATTTTTGGTATAAAATAAAGTGATCACAGATTGAGCTTAGATATCTTAAAATCGCAGTATTTACGAAGTTATTAACGATTTAAGATATTTGAGTTTTTTATACTAAAAATCGATTTTTGGTATAAAATAAAGTGATCACAAATTGAGCTTAGTTTTCTTAAAATCGCAGTATTTACGAAGTAATTAACGATTTAAGATATTTGAGTTTTTTATACCAAAAATCGATTTTTGGTATAAAATATGAGTGATCACAGATTGAGCTTACTTTTCTTAAAATCTCAGTACTTACGAAGTTATTAACGATTTAAGATATTTGAGTTTTGTATAAAATATGAGTGATCACAGATTGAGCTTAGTTTTCTTAAAATCGCAGTATTTACGAAGTTATTAACGATTTAAGATATTTGAGTTTTTTATACAAAAATCGGTTTTTTTGTATAAAATAAAGTGATCACAGATTGAGCTTAGATATCTTAAAATCGCAGTATTTACAAAGTTATTAACGATTTAAGATATTTGAGTTTTTTATACAAAAATCGGTTTTTGGTATAAAATATGAGTGATCACTGATTGAGCTTAGTTTTCTTAAAATCGCAGTATTAACGAAGTTATTAACGATTTAAGATATTTGAGTTTTTTATACTAAAAATCGATTTTTGGTATAAAATATGAGTGATCACAGATTGAGCTTAGTTTTCTTAAAATCGCAGTATTAACGAAGTTATTAACGATTTAAGATATTTGAGTTTTTTATACTAAAAATCGATTTTTGGTATAAAATATGAGTGATCACAGATTGAGCTTAGATATCTTAAAATCGCAGTATTTACGAAGTAATTAACGGTTTAAGATATTTGAGTTTTTTATACTAAAAATCGATTTTTGGTATAACATATGAGTGATCACAGATTGAGCTTAGTTTTCTTAAAATCGCAGTATTTACGAAGTTATTAACGATTTAAGATATTTGAGTTTTGTATAAAATTTGAGTGATCACAGATTGAGCTTATTTTTCTTAAAATCGCAGTATTTACGAAGTTATTAACGATTTAAGATATTTGAGTTTTTTTGTACTAAAAATCGATTTTTGGTATAAAATATGAGTGATCACAGATTGAGCTTAGTTTTCTTAAAATCGCAGTATTTACGAAGTTATTAACGATTTAAGATATTTGAGTTTTTTATACTAAAAATCGATTTTTGGTATAAAATATGAGTGATCACAGATTGAGCTTAGATATCTTAAAATCGCAGTATTTACGAAGTTATTAACGATTTAAGATATTTGAGTTTTTTATACTAAAAATCGATTTTTGGTATAAAATATGAGTGATCACAGATTGAGCTTAGCTTTCTTAAAATCGCAGTATTTACGAAGTAATTAACGATTTAAGATATTTGAGTTTTTTATACTAAAAATCGATTTTTGGTATAAAATATGAGTGATCACAGATTGAGCTTAGTTTTCTTAAAATCGCAGTATTTACGAAGTAATTAACGATTTAAGATATTTGAGTTTTTTATACTAAAATCGATTTTTGGTATAAAATATGAGTGATCACAGATTGAGCTTAGTTTCCTTTAAATCGCAGTATTTACGAAGTAATTAACGATTTAAGATATTTGAGTTTTTTATACTAAAAATCGATTTTTGATTTTTGAAGTAATTAACGATTTAAGATATTTGAGTTTTTTATACTAAAAATTGATTTTTGGTATAAAATAAAGTGATCACAGATTGAGCTTAGTTTCCTTTAAATCGCAGTATTTACGAAGTTATTAACGATTTAAGATATTTGAGTTTTTTATACCAAAAATCGATTTTTGGTATAAAATATGAGTGATCACAGATTTTTTTTATACCAAAAATCGATTTTTGGTATAAAATATGAGTGATCACAGATTGAGCTTAGTTTTCTTAAAATCGCAGTATTTACGAAGTTATTAACGATTTAAGATATTTGAGTTTTTTTGTACTAAAAATCGATTTTTGGTATGAAATATGAGTGATCACAGATTGAGCTTAGTTTTCTTAAAATCGCAGTATTTACGAAGTTATTAACGATTTAAGATATTTGAGTTTTTTTATACTAAAAATCGATTTTTGGTATAAAATAAAGTGATCACAGATTGAGCTTAGTTTCCTTTAAATTGCAGTATTTACGAAGTAATTAACGATTTAAGATATTTGAGTTTTTTTATACTAAAAATCGATTTTTGGTATAAAATATGAGTGATCACAGATTGAGCTTAGTTTTCTTAAAATCGCAGTATTTACGCAGTAATTAACGATTTAAGATATTTGAGTTTTTTTGTACTAAAAATCGATTTTTGGTATAAAATATGAGTGATCACAGATTGAGCTTATTTTTCTTAAAATCGCAGTATTTACGAAGTTATTAACGATTTAAGATATTTGAGTTTTTTTGTACTAAAAATCGATTTTTGGTATAAAATATGAGTGATCACAGATTGAGTTTAGTTTTCTTAAAATCGCAGTATTTACGAAGTTATTAACGATTTAAGATATTTGAGTTTTTTATACTAAAAATCGATTTTTGGTATAAAATATGAGTGATCACAGATTGAGCTTAGATATCTTAAAATCGCAGTATTTACGAAGTTATTAACGATTTAAGATATTTGAGTTTTTTATACAAAAAATCGATTTTTGGTATAAAATATGAGTGATCACAGATTGAGCTTAGCTTTCTTAAAATCGCAGTATTTACGAAGTAATTAACGATTTAAGATATTTGAGTTTTTTATACTAAAAATCGATTTTTGGTATAAAATATGAGTGATCACAGATTGAGCTTAGTTTTCTTAAAATCGCAGTATTTACGAAGTAATTAACAATTTAAGATATTTGAGTTTTTTATACTAAAAATCGATTTTTGGTATAAAATAAAGTGATCACAGATTGAGCTTAGTTTCCTTTAAATCGCAGTATTTACGAAGTAATTAACGATTTAAGATATTTGAGTTTTTTATACTAAAAATCGATTTTTGATTTTTGAAGTAATTAACGATTTAAGATATTTGAGTTTTTTATACTAAAAATCGATTTTTGGTATAAAATAAAGTGATCACAGATTGAGCTTAGTTTTCTTAAAATCGCAGTATTTACGAAGTTATTAACGATTTAAGATATTTGAGTTTTTTTGTACTAAAAATCGATTTTTGGTATGAAATATGAGTGATCACAGATTTTGCTTAGTTTTCTTAAAATCGCAGTATTTACGAAGTTATTAACGATTTAAGATATTTGAGTTATTTATACCAAAAATCGATTTTTGGTATAAAATATGAGTGATCACAGATTGAGCTTAGTTTTCTTAAAATCTCAGTACTTACGAAGTTATTAACGATTTAAGATATTTGAGTTTTTTTGTACTAAAAATCGATTTTTGGTATAAAATATGAGTGATCACAGATTGAGTTTAGTTTTCTTAAAATCGCAGTATTTACGAAGTTATTAACGATTTAAGATATTTGAGTTTTTTATACTAAAAATCGATTTTTGGTATAAAATATGAGTGATCACAGATTGAGCTTAGATATCTTAAAATCGCAGTATTTACGAAGTTATTAACGATTTAAGATATTTGAGTTTTTTATACAAAAAATCGATTTTTGGTATAAAATATGAGTGATCACAGATTGAGCTTAGCTTTCTTAAAATCGCAGTATTTACGAAGTAATTAACGATTTAAGATATTTGAGTTTTTTATACTAAAAATCGATTTTTGGTATAAATAATGAGTGATCACAGATTGAGCTTAGTTTTCTTAAAATCGCAGTATTTACGAAGTAATTAACAATTTAAGATATTTGAGTTTTTTATACTAAAAATCGATTTTTGGTATAAAATAAAGTGATCACAGATTGAGCTTAGTTTCCTTTAAATCGCAGTATTTACGAAGTAATTAACGATTTAAGATATTTGAGTTTTTTATACTAAAAATCGATTTTTGATTTTTGAAGTAATTAACGATTTAAGATATTTGAGTTTTTTATACTAAAAATCGATTTTTGGTATAAAATAAAGTGATCACAGATTGAGCTTAGTTTTCTTAAAATCGCAGTATTTACGAAGTTATTAACGATTTAAGATATTTGAGTTTTTTATACTAAAAATCGATTTTTGGTATAAAATATGAGTGATCACAGATTGAGCTTAGATATCTTAAAATCGCAGTATTTACGAAGTTATTAACGATGTAAGATATTTGAGTTTTTTTGTACTAAAAATCGATTTTTGGTATGAAATATGAGTGATCACAGATTTTGCTTAGTTTTCTTAAAATCGCAGTATTTACGAAGTTATTAACGATTTAAGATATTTGAGTTTTTTTATACTAAAAATCGATTTTTGGTATAAAATAAAGTGATCACAGATTGAGCTTAGATATCTTAAAATCGCATTATTTACAAAGTTATTAACGATTTAAGATATTCGAGTTTTGTATAAAATATGAGTGATCACAGATTGAGCTTAGTATTCTTAAAATCGCAGTATTTACGAAGTTATTAACGATTTAAGATATTTGAGTTATTTATACCAAAAATCGATTTTTGGTATAAAATATGAGTGATCACAGATTGAGCTTAGTTTTCTTAAAATCTCAGTACTTACGAAGTTATTAACGATTTAAGATATTTGAGTTGTGTATAAAATATGAGTGATAACAGATTGAGCTTAGTTTTCTTAAAATCGCAGTATTTACAAAGTAATTAACGATTTAAGATATTTGAGTTTTTTATAAAATATGAGTGATCACAGATTGAGCTTATTTTTGTTAAAATCGCAGTATTTACGAAGTAATTAACGATTTAAGATATTTGAGTTTTTTATACTAAAAATCGATTTTTTTGTATAAAATAAAGTGATCACAGATTGAGCTTAGATATCTTAAAATCGCAGTATTTATGAAGTTATTAACGATTTAAGATATTTTAGTTTTTTATACTAAAAATCGATTTTTGGTATAAAATAAAGTGATCACAGATTAGGCTTAGTTTCCTTTAAATTGAAGTATTTACGAAGTTATTAACGATTTAAGATATTTGAGTTTTTTTATACTAAAAATCGATTTTTGGTATAAAATATGAGTGATCACAGATTGAGCTTAGTTTTCTTAAAATCGCAGTATTTACGAAGTTATTAACGATTTAAGATATTTGAGTTTTTTATACTAAAAATCGATTTTTGGTATAAAATATGAGTGATCACAGATTGAGCTTAGTTTTCTTAAAATCGCAGTATTTACGATGTTATTAACGAATTAAGATATTTGAGTTTTTTTATACTAAAAATCGATTTTTTTGTATAAAATAAAGTGATCACAGATTGAGCTTAGATATCTTAAAATCGCAGTATTTACGAAGTTATTAACGATTTAAGATATTTGAGTTTTTTTATACTAAAATCGATTTTTGGTATGAAATGGTATGAGTGATCACAGATTGAGTTTAGTTTCCTTTAAATTGAAGTATTTAAACAAGTTATTAGCAATTTAAGATATTTAAATTGTTTCTTAGTGGATCTACATAGGAATAAGGGAGCGTATAGTCAAAATTTCATGTCTCTACCTTTTGGCATTTGGGCTGGTCGATGTTGAGTTAGTCAGTCACTCAGTTACTTTACTCTTTTATATGTATAGATAGATAAAGGGTCATTCATTTAGCCCTTCCAATCTTTAAATTTAAAAAAAAACAAATTAGTAAGATATATCATATATCATCGTGCCATTATGTTTAGAATTTAACATCGTGCAAACAACGCGCATCTGAAATATTCAATTGTTCATAAATCAGGCTGAATTTGACCGATGGCATGGGTTATGTTGCCTTTGAGGGCCGCTATCAACTCTCCTTATTGGAAGAACCTTTAGATAATGTGTTTGTTTAGAATATTAACTTTGGCCGAAAGTTATTGCTAACTGCTAAGTTACTGCTAATAAATCTCCATAAAATTTCATGTTGAAAGAAATGGAAAATAAATTAACATTTTAAATTGCCTAAAGCAAATAGTGTTTTTTCAAATGATTTTTTTATGTTGCTAAATAATGTGTTTTTATATAGGTGGTTTTATTTAAATAGCATTGGAACTCCCGGGAGTATACTAAGTCAGAGTATAGGCACTTGTGTGTTCTATTTAAATAATATACATATAATATTAGAATTTTTCAATTTATACTAAATGAAAACATAGTAATAAGTAAGAAATGCAATCGCAATAAAGCAGATTTATAAAAAACAGCAACAAAATATTCACTCAGTATTGTATATCCGGCTTTAATTAAAATAAATATGAAATAAAATTTCATACAAATTGTATTTGAAGTAGATTCACTTATTTTACAGAAGTTGTGTTAAATTTTTTTTTTTTTTTTAATAAAAAATCTATGATGAAATTTAGGAGGAAAAACAAAACAAAGTAGAATTTTCAATTTAGAAATAATGAAAAATAGCATCATTATTAATTAACAGAGTTAAGTGTATTTTTCGAATACTGTTTACAGGAATTTTTATATTGACCTTTGAAAAGGTAATGTGTTTTCGTAGTAAACCTCGTATAAAATGTATTAAATAAAACAAATTATTATTTTAAACATACTTTTTAATTATTAATATTTTCTTCTTTTTTTTGCAGATACCTCACATGCATATTGCGAACATTGAAAAGTTACCATTAACCACCACTGGATCACCATTACTGATACGCTGCAAAACTTTTCTCTCGGTTACTTTTGTCATACCTAAAGATTCGGAATGTCATGATGTTTACACATCCCTTTTAAAACTCTATCAACCAGGTACTTTTTTGTATTTGAGCTATATGTTAAAATAAGCAGTGTGACTAATAATTTTATTATATTGTTGCTTTCAGTTTCCATTAATAAGTTGTATTGTTTTAATTATCAACCCGCCAAAGATGATTTTCCCAAAAATGCTGGCTGGGAATATTTCAAGTTGGAAAATGAATTTAAACGTATGCGTGTTCCCAATGATACCTGGACTTTGTGTAATCTGAATACGAATTATGAATTATGTGATACCTATCCCAGACAAATCTATGTACCACAGGAGGCGAACACGGCCATGCTAATTGGTAGTTCACGTTTTCGTTCCAAAGGAAGATTGCCAGCCTTAACATATTTACATTCCAATAAGGTGAGAGTTTAAGGTGACATACATATTTTGTTATAAAGGTATTTTTACACACACTGAGTTGAGCCAGTGAGACGGGTTCAGGGTTAATATTTGTTCATCACATGATGATAACAGTGTGATAACAAAGGACTAAGCCTATTGAAGTTATGTTTTAACCTAATCCCAATATAAATATCCACCTGGATTAGTGCTTTAGCGCTTCCTAAATATATAGGTATCCACATAAAATGAAGTAGGAAGTATTTCTATGTATACATTCAATTATCATACAAGATCAATCCATAATTAGCGATGGATCCCATATAAGACCAACTTCCGAAAATCACTTCAAAGGGCTTAAATTATGTATGTTATGTATTATTGTGATTGCATTCAAAACATTGTATTTTATGATTAGTGTCGTCATAAAATACAGCATACAAAGTTTTCTAAAACATAAATCAAATTACCAAATTTTGTAAGGACAAGGTCCACTCACTTTCGTTTCGTGAAATTAAATCCCTAGCGGATGTCTGTATCGGTATACATTTTAGCATAAGTATGTTTTGAATGCAATCACAATAATACGTAACATACATAATTTAAGCCCTTTGAAGTGATTTTCGGAAGTTGGAGAAAGGCCACTCACTTTTCTTTCGTGAAATTAAATCCCTAGCGGATGTCTGTATCGATATACATTTTAGCATAAGTATGTTTTGAATGGAATCACAATTTTATTACGATCTACCTAAGGACTGAGATCGAAAAATTCTTAACATATATATGTATATGTTAATAAAAATGAAACCACTAAACTTACAGTTTTGATTTCTTTGAAATTATTATTACAATTTTCAAAAAAAAATATATATTTTTATAGTTTTTTTATAGTAAATTTTTTGCAGCGTTCCTGTCAGGAACTTTTTGAGCCTTGTATATTTTTGAACCTGCATTGGCTTTAACTTTTCGTACCAAATAGTCCGAGCACTGAGCTAACCGGGCTACTCTCCTACCGGATGTGTTAGGAGCTATTTTGAAAATGCTTTCTATTTTTTTGGCTTAAGGTTTTCTATCAACGAACAAGTTCTCCCGGTACTGTTGAATAACATTGGAAACAGTTTGACGGCAGACCTTTGATTGTGTGGCCAACTTTTTGTAGGACCTAGTTGGATTTTGTTGAAAATATTTAATAATTTTACTATGCACTTTTTTCTGGTCACTCGTTTTAATCAGATTAACAACAAATGAACATAATTGAAATTAAACATCAAAAAAATTAATGAAAAACGTGTGTTAAGAATTTTTCGATCTCGGTCCTTTTAGTTGACCAAAACACCCATATAATGTCCACTGTCAATACTATTAGCATTGGATCTTTTTGAATTTCCCGGCGCCTAACTGAAAGAGCAATACTGCTCTTGTCAACAGGCTGCGTCATTTAGTTTGGGTTTGACAGCCATTGATAGCAGACTACCTCATGAATTGAGCAGAAATTGGAAAAAAGTGAATTACGCATTATGTTTTGGAGAAAAAAAAACATCATTCAAATAATGGCTAATCTTGATAAATACTATGAGAACTATGCACCATCATTTTCAATGGTAAAAAAGTGATTTACTGAATTTCGTTATGGTCGTACATGCACGGAAGATTACTAACGTTCTGGACGCCCAGTCTCTACAACCGAAACAATTGAAAAAAATTTACGATATGGTCTTGGCCGATCGGAAATTGAAAGTGTGAGAGATTGTGTAAGCAATAGGCATCTCACATGGCTCAGTGGTTTCAATTTTGAATGATAACTTGGGTATGAGAATGCTTTTCGCAAGATGGCTGCCTCGTTTGCCCACAATCGGGTGCACAAAAGGGTATACACATGTGCAGTTTCCTTGGCAAATATCCATGAATTAGGCTACGAAATGCTCCAGAATAATGATAAATGATAATGTTAAGAAAATTAGTAATGTGGGTTTCGGAGATTTAGATATAACGAATAATACGGCGCACAGTGGTATAGAAAAAAAGAGGGAAATAAATCTGTAACTTCTAAACCCTAAGTCCGATTTGAAAACGATCCTATTTCTTCGTTTGTTTTCCGATTTCAAAAAATTACACATATAGAATCTCCTCGCTTAGAAGTTACAGATTTGTTTTCCGCTTTTTTTTCTGTACCATTTTGCCGCATTTTTAAATGCTAAATTGTTGGTCCCTGCAAGAAAAGTTTGCATTGCAACGTTAAACCGAGCAAAATGCGTTTATATTTTCAAAACTCCAATTTAAATTTGTTCATAATATGTAATCGCCTTTTTAATCGAATCCTCGTCATGTGGGTGTTTGTCAACTCAGTGACAGCTGTGTCTACTCCACGTTTTTTTCCTTAAGTAAGAACTCTGGCACAGTGGAACTGTTACAGCAACATTTAATACATACCTATGTAGTCTATTACTAGTATATTAATTCAGATTTATGAACTTGTGATCTGATAAATAAACAAGTTTAAGAACACCGATCTTAAACTTATTTAATGTGCAAACTAAAACATACTCTTATCATTTGTTATTCAAAAAATTTATTCAACTTTTAAAGAACTCCTTTTATAGAGCCATAAATCTTAAATATAAATATTCAAATTTTATTACAAACTGTACTCTTTATGACTTTTTTTGTTTTATTTAAGTTCTTTCATACAATAAATTTTCTATTTTTATTTCCTTTTCTCCACAGGCTTCCATTTGTCGTTGCAGTCAGCCGTTGTCGGGTTTTAGTGCACGTTGCTTAGAGGATGAACAGATGCTTGAAGCTATACGCAAAACAAATCCAAATACTGACTACATGTATGTGGTGGATACAAGACCCAGAGTAAGTTAAATCTTATAGAACAAAACGCAACAGAACAGAACAGTATATGAAATCAATGCACTAAAATAAGAAAAACTATAAAATATTACAGTCCGACCGAAACAGTTTTTTTCAGGCAGAAACCGTAACTAATATTCGGCCTAATCCGAAACAAACGTACTATTAATTACGTAAAAAAATAATTATTTTAATTTTAGAGCCTATTTCAGCTCATTTTTATATATACCCACTTATATTATGGACTCCATTAATCTTGTTGTTTCATCATGAACTGAAATGTTTTATTATATTAACTATTTAAATATCCTTTAAAATTTGGAGTGCCCCGGTAGGCTACTTGGTAGTGTGCTAGTCTATAAGTCTGGGGGTTGCGGGTTCAATTCCCTCCAGTGACTCTGGTCTGTTTACCAACTCCGTAAATTCCTTAATCTATGTTTTTCCTTTATAAAAGTTTCGGCTATTAAGCCGATTTTTAACCTAATCTAAAACTTAATATTCGTTTGGACTCTATGAAATATGCAAATCATGCATACAAGAGAATACATACATACATTAAAGAAATGTGTACTACAAACCTACAACATACAAACATAGCAAATAATATAACCACCTCACTTGGGTTGTGGATTTGGGAGCATCCTTTTTATTTTAGTTGCTTTAGATTCTTGAACTTGTTTCTGTGTGGGTTCTTTGTAAAACATTTTTAGGTTGTTATTTTGTTTATACTAAAAGTTTTTTTCTTTGAAATTTATAATATTTCCTTTTTTATGTTATTGTTTACATTTTAATTTTAGATAAATGCTTTAGCTAATCGTGCTGCTGGCAAAGGTTATGAAAATGAGGCATTTTATGAGAATATTAAATTCCATTTTCTTGGCATTGAAAATATTCACACACAAAGAGCCAGCTTGCAAAAGTTAATCGAAGCTTGCGAACAGAAGACACCAACTATGAGTGCTTTCTTGAATGCTTTGGAATCATCTGGTTGGCTTAAGCATATACGTTCTATTTTGGATACATCAAGGTAATTAATTTATCCATATTAGTAGAAGAGAAGTGTTTGTTCGTTATTGATAAACTCTTGAACTACTGCAGATACTTTCCAATTAATCATAAGTTATTAAGACGATTGGTTATAGCTCCCATATAAAAATCATAAACAAAATTTATTAAAATTGTAAAGTTGTGGAAATAAAGCATGTTTTATGTTTGCTTATTCTTGATATCTCAAAAAGCATACGAAAAACGGATTTCGGATTTTGGATTTTTTTTCTGATCATGTTACCTTTGTAAAGCATGTCAGTTATTATGTTTAATGTCAATTATGTTCATTTATTGTTAATCTAATTAAAATGAGTAACGAGAAAAAAATTGTCAAATATTTTCAACAAAATCTAACTTGGTCCTACCAAAAGTTGGCCACACAATCAAAAGTCTGCCGTCAAACTGTTTCCAATGTTATTAAACAGTACCGGGAGAACTTGTCCGTTGATAGAAAACCTGGTTCAGGTAGAAGGAATGGTCCGCAAGATGTTCTAAAGCCAAAAGAATAGAAAGCATTTTCAAAAGATCTCCCAACACATCCAGTAGGTAAGAAGTCCGGTTAGCTCAGTGCCCGGACTATTTGGTACTAAAAGTTAAATCCAATGCAGGTTTGAAAACATACACGACTCAAAAAGTTGTATGTTAAGAATTTTTCGATCTCAGTCCTTAAGTGTTCAACTCTAATAATTTGAGGCATATCGGATAATAAATTAACCCGTGCCGTATCAATGATGAAGTTTGGAAAAGCGTTAACAAGATTAAACATTTATTTTTACAGTTTTTGCAAACAAATTTTAATTAATTATTAAACGTCGAACTTAGGTTAAGCTACGTGGACCAGGTCCATCTGATTTTGAATAAAATTTAAACTAATAAAATCTTAAATTTATTGCAGTTTCATTTCAAATGTTGTTGATAAAGGCGTATCAGTGGTTGTACACTGTTCGGACGGTTGGGATCGTACAGCACAAGTATGCTCATTGGCTTCCTTAATGTTGGATCCTTACTATCGCACCATTAAAGGTTTTCAGGTAAGTTTTTTACTTATATGTAGATTAAACATATTTACTAACTGTTCTATTAAAAATTCTTTAAAATTTCAGGCTCTTATTGAGAAAGACTGGTTGGCTTTTGGTCACAAATTCAGCGATCGTTGCGGTCATGTACAAAATGATGCACGCGAAGTATCACCCATATTCACACAATTTCTCGATTGCACTTGGCAACTGATGTCACAACGTACAGATGCTTTTGAATTCAATGAACGTTTTCTGTTAATACTGCACGATCATGTGCACTCGTGTCAGTATGGTACGTTTGTGGGTAATTGTGAAAAGGATCGTTTGGACTTGAAATTGGCCGAAAGAACATTTTCTTTATGGGGCCATATGGCCAATCATATGAATGAGTATATCAATCCATTGTACAAGCCCAATATTGATGAAACGATTAAGGCTAATTTGGCACCGCAGTGTATTAAGTGAGTTCTAGTTGATCTACTTCAAATTATTGGTTTATAATTTGCAATTTAATGTTATGTTTCTTTTTTTTAAGATTCTGGCGTGGCATGTATAGTCGCTTTGAAAGCGGTGTACATCCACGAGAACCTTTAGGCGACTTGCTATTAGCCAGTAAAGATCATACAACTTCTTTAGAAGATCATGTTCAGCATTTAACGAAGGTTTGTTTTATTTATTGAAATTATTTATACAATATTTTATAAACATGTGTGTTTTGCTGTTGTTTATTTGTTTTATTAGCGCATTGCTAGTTTTAAAAATTATATCTCGAAATCTGCTAAAAAATTACAAGATGCTACTTCTACTAAGTCAACAACCAAAGAAACTACTAATGCCACAGATACTAATGATAACAAGTGGGTTTGCTTTATCCGTTTTTATAATTTCATTAGTTTTATAACTTTTGTTCTTTCATTTAGATATAATTACGATAAAAAGATGAGTGAATTATCATCAGCCGATGATGATCATCCTTTAAAACTTTCCGGTGGAGGTGGAGAAAGTGTTAGTGGCAGCGGTGGTGGGGGAGGTGGTAGCGGCATGTCATTTGCTAGTTTGTCGGTATGTAATTTAAATTTGACTATAGGGAAGAAACAAAAATGTTGGACAAGGCATCGGGCGTTAACCATTCCTAATACAAAATTTAAAGATGTTCAAACATTTTAAAACTATAAGTATTTCCGTACTCTATGGAAACCAACAAAACAGACGTGCTATTTGAAAACCCCTGCATATTACTTCTCTATCACTGTGTAATGGACCATAAAATGTTCCTTAAAAATTTCCAATTATTTACTAAAGCGAATTTAGAAATTCTGGAGAACTTTAAATGTCGATGGAAAATAATAGCGAATTCAGAAGAGTAAAGGTTCAAAAATGAATTTCTTTGATCGACATTTTTCGTTTCGTCCCTATAAAATTGTTTTAGTTATTCAATTCAGTTTATTGTATCGGTAATTTGGAGTCCTTATTGGCCAATTAATAAATTTGTTTCTACTTCAAAATCACTTTTCAAATCAATAATTTGTTTTTGCTTACAGCTCTCCGATGAAGTTGATCCCAGTACCTTAAATGAGGAAATCAATTCAGTGGCCGTCGATTGGAAGTCAATGCGTAACGTAACCGCTTGTTCCTGCTCAACACCATTCGATCAGTTTAGCAAGAAAACACATTGTTGGAAATGTGGCGATATATTCTGTGAACGTTGTATTGATAAGAACATAGCCTTGCCCGGACAGGATAGCGGTAAACCGGTGCCAGTGTGTCGCACATGTTTTCGTTTGGTACAGAAGATTAGCCCATAAATTCATGATGAAACAAAAATTATTCGGTCAAACGGAATTCCTTTATCGCTTGTTTACTAAGCGTAAATCTGCTGTGTTAAATGTATGGGATATGTGACAATGGAGTTTTGTTGTTTTGATGGCGAGGATAACGGCGATGCTAATGCTTACAAAGAACCCTTACTTACCATATATATTAATTAATAGCGCGTATCTTTATGTGTGTTTGTGTGTGTGTATGTATGTGCCTGTATGAATGTCTCAAGCGAATGAATACTAAAGAAGATTAACAACAAATCAATTATTCAAATCAAATCTGAAAAATAAGTGTGTATGGAAGATGGAAGAAGCATGGATGTTTATTTTACTTTTATTGTATAAAATCAATACAAGCTAAAACGATGCGTCATAATTATTATAATATACATATGTATTAAACAGTTAAATTAAATAAATATAAGCAAATGCATTTTAATCTGAATTATTATGAAAATTTAATTATGTAGAACATGATCTTAGAAAAAATTATTTAATATATCTTAACCATACCTATAATTTTTTTATGTTCATATTTAAATACACATCTTTTAAATACAGTTCTGTTGTTATTCCAACCATATATTATGTAAAATATTAAGAAAGTTTGATGTATTTTAATCTCATTAGTTTAACAATATTGAAAACAAATTATGTTATTTTGTAGCACAAATTATAATCTGAAAATGAAACAATTATATTCCCAAAACAGTCTCGTATCAATAAAGTGTTATTATTAAAAACAGGATCAAAGACATGAAATACTTATGAATGTACGTACGTACGTATGTATATCACTTTATGAAAAAAATATTGCTGCCTTAACTCTGCCAATTATTCTTGCACCATCACACAAGAAAGTAAAGACATCAAAGAAACGAATGGGGTCAGATACTTTTAATTGAACACTTTGATGATGATTTTAATTAAGTTTTGCTACATAACTTACGAAAGAAAAAAAATGATGACAAACTGATTTTCGAGGGTCTCACTCAAAGAAAACCAAAAAAAATAAGGAAGTCAAGCCCGACCATATGATACCCTAAACTCGGTATAGTATATTATGATTATAAACAGTTTTCTTTTATAATTTATATCGGAGCTATGACTAATTGTGGACCGATCGTTACAAAATTTGGTGACAGACTTTTGTATATGGGGCATTTTATTTTATTTTTCATTTTATTCATTGTAATATATAAAGCCATTTAGGCCAATTTAAATATACATATATTACAAAGCTGTATTCCTGAATTAATAATACATTATAATACATTATAGATATACTATACAATAATATAATAAAATCCATACTAAATTTATCAACATACTTTCTATATTATCAAATCGAAGTCAAGTGAACCAACTTTTGAAATCGATGTCTTCCGATTGGGATGAAATTTGCACCATAGTTAGTTCTATTGGATAGTAATTCAGACACAATTTTTGTACAAGATCGATCGAGAACTTTGTGAGTTAGAGAAGGTCAAAATTTTGGCCAATCAGGTGTTTTTTCTCATCCATGTAACTTATTACCTATTGTTCTTAGCAAAATGTGTCCGAAATAGTTCAGATAGCCATTTCTTCAATCTTTTTTAAAAAAAATTAAAAATAAAAAAATGTTTGCAATTTTTTTTTCCTTAAAAGAAAGCTCAAAAGTTGGTTCACTTGACATGAAATGCCCCATATATATAACTTACTAGCTTGACCCGGTGCGCTTCGCTACCCCTGTCGTAGTAAACAAAATATGTAAGGATTTTATTTAAAAAAATCGGTTTTCCCCCTGTTTATCCCTTTCTGGTCCTAGTATTGAAAAAAGTTATAGCCTATTGACGCTTCCAAGTAAGGATATATCTACGTTCCAAATTTCAATAAAATCGGTTTAGCCGTTTAGGCGTGATGCTCAAACAAACAAACTTACAAAGACATTTCAAAATTGTTTAGAGATTTATGCTATTTAAAGTGATTTTCGGCAGTGGGCCTTAATGGTCGTTATGACTAATTATGGATTGATGGTCACAAAATTCGGTAGTGCGAGTTCGGCTTATATAAATCTTATTTGTGCTGAATTTGGTTTGGATATCTATGTAACTAAGATCCGAACAAAAACTTCGCTTACAAAGCTACAACTAATGCCTTTTTTAATAACTTACATTCTAAGTAGTAAGGTAAAAAAATAAAATAAACAAACAAAACAAAAAACTGTTACTTTTTCTCAATTTATCAATATTTTTATCAATCGTTTATTGGAACCGATTATGGCCAATTGGCTAGGATTCTGTAACTGAATGAATAAATAAAATAAAAAAAAATTGCCAAATTTTTTTATTGCATGTTTATTATTAGAAAAAACGAAAGAATATTGTATTACTGTGTGAAAACCATTATTTGACACACAATAAAATAACTAAGCAGTGGTGTAGTGAGTACGGCGATTGATAGTTTTTTTTTTTTTTTTTATTCATTAATTCAAAAAATTACAATTTTCATTAATATGGTCTCAGCGCCTCTAGGGCTTTGTCTCAACAAACGTTGGCTACAATGTACAAATTATTAATGCTTCAAAAACTGATTTTAAAAAATTAAAAAGATACCATTACATAAGAAAAATTAAAAATGTATACTATATTAAAAGCATTTCAATATTATTTAAATAAAAATCTTTAAGTTTTTTCTTGAACAACGATATTGACGAACAATTTTTTAGAAACTGAGGCAAATTATTGTATTCTAAACTACCAATATACTCAATTCTTTGTTTTGTGATTTCTAGACGACATCTAGAAATCCATAAATTCAAGTTGTTTCTTGTATTAAAAACAGTTTGGTTGATAGAAAATCTGATTGTGTGATGTCCAATTCCATGTATTATTTTATAAATATAAGTCAATAGCTGCAGTTTGTAAATACCATATATTGGTAATACTTTTTTTGCAATATCCCTATACAGCAACAATGTCGGATATATTTGCGGCAGATTAAACACAACCTTAGCGATTTATTTTGTATAATTTGTAAACTCTTTAAATCTGCATTTTTTTTTAAACCATAAACAAATGTAAGATAGTTAAGATGACTTTGAACAAGAGCTTGAAAAATTTTATATTTGGTTTTTTCATTAAGTTTATGTCTTAGTTTAAAAAGAATACCAAGTGCTGGTGATATTTTCGAGCGAACATATCTAATATGATGATTCCATGTTAAATTATTTTGCAGGATAACTCCCAAAAACTTTATTGACTCGACTTCAATAATTTCTTGTCCATCTATAAATAAAGGATCTTCTCCAGAAATTCGATGTGGTTGGGGTCTGAATCGTACAAGTTTTGTCTTGCTATGATTTAACACTTATTTATTTATTCTGGCATATTCTTTAATTAATGATGCATCTCTTTCTGCAGATATTTTAAAAATTAAATTTTCCTTATACGGGTAGACATAAATCATCAGCATACATTATAATTTTTCCATATAGTTGTTGGTTCGACTCGTGGCAGCGACTTGTTTTTTATAAGAACTGGTTGGAAAAAATTACTAATAAGGAATTTTTAAATCGATATAGAATTTTTTATATAACTATAAGTTTTTCATTAAATTAAAAAAAAAATGTTTTTTTAGATGAAGAGATAGTTAACTTATTTTTAAACCATTAACGAAATGACCCAACAAGGTAAATCGGTAAAGGTTATATATGCATAGTGCTTTTTCATGCAATTTACATATTCCCACTAATACCACATATATGTACATTAGGGAGGACCCAAAATAAAACTAAATTTTAGTTTACTTCATGTCTCAATATTTTTCATTTCGATAAATTTTATTTAAATTATCACTAGAACAGTGGTTTTCAGTTTGAATATAAGCTAATAAAAATCTCCTTTTGTAAAGGCCTGAAAAGATATATTTGTCTGGAAAGATCAAACATTTTAAGAAACTGTATTTAAAAATGAAGTAAACTTTTATTATATAAAAAGAAACCAACCTAATGTACATTTAAAATTAATCAAATATAATTATTTTTAGTGGCAAATAATTAAAATTCAAGCACACATACATAATACCATAGATAAATACACATAGATCGGAAACTCTGCTGTCAAGGACCTAACTTCCCAGCAGTTCTAGCGGACAGTCCCGAACTAGTGATTTTACCCATCATTTAGGGTATGAACTAGTTACTTCAATAGCTGCGTGACTAGTTATTTTAACACGTGCATTTCCTAAGCAGGAGGTCAATTGACCCTGTCCGATAGCTGGTCCAAAGTAGTCAACGCATTGGATTCACATACTGGTTACATATTTTACTAGCTACCTAATTGGTTACATGATCAGCTACATAAGTAGTTATTTTAACATGTACGAGTGCTAATTGACCACAAATAGTCATCTAAAAAGACATATCATAGACAGTCCAATAAACGATTACTCCCTTAGACAACTCTCCAATAGATTACTTCTGGTGGGTAAAATAACTACTTTTAAAAGTGCAGTACAAAATAAACGTTTAAAGTCACTATAGGTTACTAAGATACGCTAAAGTGACTGCTGACTTCACGCTATGTTACATGGGATATCAGTACACTTAAGCAAAAATAAAAATGAACTGTATGAGAATAATATCAACACAATTTGTATAAAACCAGTTTGAACGAATTGCTCACAAAACATTTAAAGTGACTACACTCCAGATTACTTAGAGACACTTAAGTGACAATTGTCTTCACGCTAGATTATCTGGGATGTATAAAGTAACCAATTGTCTTCTCTCTGCACTACAAAGAGCACATACGTGTCAAATGACCAAAATATATAAATTGGAGTCAGCCACGTGATAAGACGTTTGTGACGATTACTGTCTATAAGGGATACATTGACTACTTGCTTAACTGCTGGGTTAGTTGTCAAAAACCTAAGTGGCGAGAAAGTATTATTAAACAACACTTGTATGTGTGATGATTTTGAGTAATTTTCCAGTTTCCTCTCTATGTGTATTTATCTATGCATACCTTAACATCCTAGCAGTTCTAGGAGATTGTACCGAACTAGTGATTTTACTTATCATTTAGTGTGACAACTATGTACACAACTAGCTACGTTACTAGTTATTTTAACACGTACATGTCCTAAGAAGGGGGTCAAATGACACTTTTGGATTACAATGATACTGTATGATAGCTGGTCCAAAGTAGTAAACGCATTGGATTCACATACCGGTTACATAGAGTCAGTTACCTTACTAGCTATCTTAGATCAGCTATATAACAAGTTATTTTAACATATACGAGTGCTAATTGACCTCAATTAGGCAGTTAAAAATACATCTCATAGATAGTCCAATAACTGATTGCTTGTAAGCAAACCTCCCTCCGACAACTCTCCAATAGATTACTTCTGGTGGATAAAATAACTACTTTTAAAAGTGAAGTACAAAATAAACGTTTAAGTGACTACACTCTAGGTTACTTAGAGATACTAAAGTAACAATTGACTTCACTCTAGATTACGTGGAATATCAGTACTTAAGCAAAAAATAAACTGTAGTGAAATAATACAAGGTGGCGCAAAAGTAATCCTCCTATCAGAAAATGCTATAAATTTTGCGATTGGCCCCTAATGTCAGTTCTGTTTTGACATTTGTGTAGTAAACACATGCGAAATACACGTTAATAAACAATGTTACGCTACACTGCTCCAGAACGCGGAATATTGCTGACTATTTATTTGACTAATAATCGGCAAAATTTATAGCACTTTCTGATAGGAGGATTACTTTTGCGCCACCTGTTATATACACAATTTGTATAAATCCAGTTTGTTCCAAAAAAGTTCATTCAGTATAAAATAAAAGTTTAAAGTGACTACACTATAGATTATTTAGAGACACTGAAGTTACAATTGTTTTCAAGACAGATTACATGGGATGTATAAAGTAACCAATTGACCTCTCTATGTACTTGTCAAATGTCCCAAATATATATAAATTAAAGTCAGCCAAGTGATCAGACATTAGTGACAATTACTGTCTATAAGGGATACATTGACTACTTGCTTAACTGTTGGAATAATACCTTAACATATACATACGTACATACATTCATACATATTTATTAGATTTCCATATAAAATACTAAAAAATTACATATTCAAGCTTCAGAAACAATTGTGGTTTTCATTTGCGTGCAATGCATCAAAACTTCTAAAATGGTATTTTCTTTTATTCACAAACGAAAAGTCCAAGTGATTTTAAGATTTATTGTGGATTTTCTTAAGCATAATCCTATACATTGTACATCGTATTTGGCAAATATAAATATTCATTGGTCTGAATTGTAAGTATGTAAATTATATTTGTGTACCCCTCAGATATGTTTGTCATTATTTCGTGAGAACTTCTATTCAACGGGTATTTTAAATACGTAGACATTCAGTGTTGTCCTGAAAATAACACAGGCGCTTCTACAGACTTATTTTGATGTGTCAACTTCAAATGTCTATCTTCAGTTAAAACTTATTTTAGAATTTTATCGGTTTTATATCTAGTATTGGTCTTGAACATTAATCCGAGCTTCTGTAATATTAAATTCTTAGCCCAGAAGTTGCGAATTATAACTTTCTTTGTACCTACTGATGGCCACTATCTCTTTTAAATTAGCTTTGAATGGACATACAAACAACAATATTTATGGATTGCAAGTATTAAATTTGTATTTAATTTATATTTACAGAATGTATTGGCTTTTATCACTTATAATATTTCTTGTTATTGGATTCATAAGTGGCATAAATTTAATTGACGACTTTATATCCAGAAATGCAGCTATTACAAGTAATATTGACAATGTGGATATGACAACTTTATTTCCCTCATTAACCTTATGTCCACATGATATATTGGATCAATCGAAGGTTGAGGAGTTTAAAAGGTATCGTTAAGTATAATTTTGGTAGAAATTTAATAAGGAATATGTGAATTAGTCTTATTTACTATTCTCGCACAAGTGTTGTTATTAAATATTACTTTTTGTTCGTTTTTTTTTATAACGGAATCTATACCGAACTATTTTTTCTAACAAGATACAATAAGCGAAAATCGGTTGGAATTATTGGCCTGTTCCTTGATCTCGAACGAAAAGTAAAACAAGTGATAGTTAGTAAGCGATCTATGGTTTGGCTAGTTCTATAACTACAACTCATTTACAGCTACACTTTCGAGAAATAGAGTAATCTGATATTGTATGAAAACGTTTCCGTTTTTTTCGATTCATCGTTCACAGAAAATTGGAGTTAATAGAAACTAATCGTTCGGTATCGAGAAACAGGCCGTATGTGTCTGCACAAATATTGATTTCTTTTCTGAATAAAAGCCTCTCTTTTATTACCTCTTCTGAATTTATTAATGTTTTTGATATAAGGTGTTTTATTATTAATCAATATTAACAATTCTTTCAGAAGTTAATATTCGCTATGTTTAGTCGTTTATCACGGTTCCATAAATGTAGAAAAATTTTCTACGAAAGAGAAACAATTAAACTTTTTTTACATCAAATAAATCAATATAAAAGTGTTATTATTGAACATTTGTTTAATAAATTACGATTTACCTTTTGGTTATTATTTATTTTAGAACAAATATGCGATATCTACTAAATAATCTAACGCTCTTCAAGGAAAATAACAATGTGAATGGATTTCTACAAAACCTATCGAAAACAACTGTCAAAACGTCATACCAATATCCAACACCAATTAATATAATTCCACATGAGCAGTATATGCAGCTGATCTTTAAGTATATAACAAATATTATTTAAAGCTTTTAATTATTATAAATTGCAATGGAACAATATAGGTGCACCAATTTTACTTTATTCAACCCCCTCTACCATAGATGACAACTAGATACATTTTTTGTTATTGTATCACCCGTATGTGTGAAAAGAGAGTAATTTTTCCATTGATATTACGCTCTCCTTCCGTTCTATGCGTTTATTCTATGCCCCCTACCACAAATGGTTGACTTGAATCCATGCCTGTACTTAATAGATACCAAAAACCAGGCGGGAGGTGTATTGATTTTGTCATTCCGTATATAACACATCAAAATATTGATCGTAGAGTCACACAACTATATATACGAGGGAGGGTCAATAAGTCCGTGACTTGTGACAATGAAACACAAGTTTTTAGATAAAAATTCATTTTATTTTACAACATAGTCTCCTTTGAGTTCTATACACTTTGCCTAATGTTTCTCCAATATTTTAATCCCTTCCAAAAAATAAAATTTGTCGATGTCATACAAATAGGTATTTGCGTGTGAGATGAATTCATAGTTAGAGTCAAATCTCTTTTCGCCGTGCCATTTCTTCATGTTTGAAAACAAGAAATAGTCACTAGGGTCTAAAACCGGAGAATATGGTGGATGAGTGAACAATTCGTAGCCTAATTAATGGGTTTTTGCCTGGAAACTGCACATGTGGGTCTTGGTGAAAAATAACTCATTTCTTATACCCCGTGTATCCCAAAAAACGGTCGCCTTGATTTTATTGGCTGACAAACCCACCTTGGCCTTCTTTGACTCCGTTTCACCACGAGAAACCCACTGTTTTGACTGCAGTTTAGTCTCTGGTGTGTTGTGGCAGATCCACATTTCGTCCACTGTTACGAAACCGATCAAAAACTCGTCCACATTGCGGTTGAACAACGCCAAACAGTCCTGAGAAGTTGTCACACGCGGCACCCATCTTTCTCATACCCAAGTGATCATTCAAAATTGAAACCACTGAGCCATGTGAGATGAATATGACTTCTAGAATCTCTCGCACTTTCAATATCCGATCGGCCAACACCATATCGTGATTTTTTCAATTGTTTCCGGTGTAGAGACCCCAACTGGGCGTCCAGAAAGTTCGGCATCTTCCGTGATTGGACGGCCATAACGAAATTCAGTAAACCACTTTTTTACCATTGAAATTGATGGTGCAGAGTTTTCAGAGTATCTATAGCTGTCAAACACAAACTAAATGACGCATCTTGTTTAAATTTTGACAGGAGTCAACTGACAGATGTCTGTTGAGCCAGGAGCAGTGTTGCCCTTTCACTTATTGACCCACCCTCGTAGCTAACTTATGTGTCTAAAAATGAATAAAATAGTTGGAAGCGGTAAACATTTTTGGATCAAAATATTTGAACAATTTTGTTCGGATTTACCACTATACACATTTTGTTCCCGATAACATTTAAATATATAAATCAGCAATAAAAAATTCCGCAGATTTGAAGGATTATTTTCACATTCCCAAGATTTTTAAAAAGTGTATTTTGTATATATAATTATAATATAATCGAAGTTTTTTAAATGTATCGAACAACTCTAATTGGAATCAATGGGAAAAAATTCCGGAAATAATTCGCATACAAAAATTTAAACTAAAATATTGTTTTAACGTTATTTTGAGCATTTTAGGTTTAACCAAATTTTATTAAAATGTATTTTTTATTTCAGTAACAATAACCTAAGTAGACCAAAATCAGTAACAAATTTTTAATACATTATTTTTATATATCTTATAGCTTATCGCGCAACTATGATATCAGGGTAGAAAATACAAATGTTGTGAAAATAATGACGGAAGTTGGGATTTGTTATACAATTAACAATATTCTCAGTAAAACACTGTATACTAAGTAAATAAAATAGATTATCAAAAACAAAAAAAAAATAATAATTAATTAAATATAAATTTATTTTCTTATTTGTAGATATTGGCAGGACTTAAATCCATATCCGACAAATTTAACTGATATTTTTGAACTTAAAATTAAAACTTTTAATTTTAAAACACGATTTCCCTTTTCCCTTGATCTAAAACATAATATTACGGGTAATATAACAGTTTACGTTCACTCTCCCTACGAAATACCTACAGTTTGGACACGGCCAGCTTTAATAATAGATGACCATAATACTGAATACACATTAAAGGCAATTGTTCAAGAAATAACATACAATAATATAAGATTTTTTAAGTAAGTATTGGTAGTAGATTAAAAGCTTCAAGAGAGGTAATTTACAAAATTGTTTAATGTTCAAATTTTCACACCAATATCGAACACGATTACACTACTTGACAACCCAAGGGGTTGGTTACACATGTAAAACTTGATGTATATATAATTTTGACATGCTGAACACAAATACATATGGCAAACATTTTTAAATTGTACGGTTAGTTTTCGAAATATTTGCACTTTTATGTTTTCAGACAAAGCCGTGCTTTTTAACAGTTTTATCTCGGGAACGTGGAGTTTAATTAATTGATAAAGTTAAAAACTGTTTGTGGTTTTAAAATCTACGGAAGATGAGCTCCAAATTGAGTACCATCATTTAGTTTAATATTTAAGGATGTTTGCAGGATTATGCAATTAATTGCAAAATTAAATGTTTTCAGTTAATTGTCAATAGTTTTTAACTCATATAATATATTTGAGTTTTTTGAATACTGCAGAAACAAGACAATTTTCTGATTATATTTTGCATTAAAATATTTTTATAAAAAAGTTTAATGTTTGACAAAAATTAACCTTTTCGTGAGGCGAATTAATTTTTTAAAAACCTTAAATGTTTCTGAGTTGAAAGTAATAATGAAATTATTTATTAATAAATATTTACTTTAACTTCTAAGTATAGACCAATATTAATAATTTCGTTTCGTTAAAAATTAAATGGGAAAATATCGCGAAAACTGACAGTACTTTGGAAAAATCCGAAAGGAAATCCTTTCGAATTGCAATGTATTTAACACACATTTTCCACCGTTTTCGGAATGAGTTACACAGTAACCGCCCAGAAATTTACGAAAGAGTATATTTCTAACGCTGCCTTATAGTGACATAGTTATTTCGGGGAATTTTTACTCAAATATTCAACTGAAATATGCAATCGGAACTATTGGATTTACACCAGTCCACGTTACCACAAGGTATCACTTCTCGAGCCACTTTTCTTCTCATTATACGCTAATGATTTACATCAGCAACTATCATACTGCAAAATCCACATGTACGTTGATGATGTACAGATGTATCTCAATAGTACGGTCAGCTCAATCTATGAAAATGTTGATAAAATCAACCAGGATCTGGATAAGATTCCTTCCTAAGCTATGGAAAATGGACTTTGTTTAAATCATAAAAAAACATTGAAGCCAAACATTGAAAATGATATTAAAATCAACAACGAAAAAATTGCGATTGTTCAATCAGCTAAAAACCTTGGACTAGTATTTAATAATAATCTCGTGGTCTAACACATCCAATTACTGGTTGCCCAAAACGCATTTAAAACTAAGAACACTTTGGATAACTCAATTCTATACACCATTATGAATAAGAATTCTACTTGCGAAGACATACCTGATTCCAGGACTTATAAACCGATATGTACCAATATTTTGTAAACTATATGATAACGTAAAAAAATAAACCTTTTTATTTACTCTAGCAGGGAAACTAAAGTGGAAAATAGACGTTGCCGGAATAGCAAAGAATCAAGTTTAAAACTATTCCCATCCACATATTCGCGTAATCTGTGTCTTATGGAATGCCGTGCTCTTTACATTAGAGAATTATGTGATTGCGTACCACACATTTATGCGCATACAAATTGGAAAGATATAAATATTTGCACCATTGACGGATTAATTTGTTTTAACAAATTTATTGATATATTTCGTACAATAAATAGCAACACTAGGTCATCAATATTTAAGTGTGACCACTGTCGACCAAATTGTATTGAACAAATTGTTGTGGTAAGTTTTATGGGTTATTGGAAACATAAAAGTATGGTCGGTCAAGACCGACCATATAATATGTCTACATCAGTTATGAGCATACAGCAATAATTTATTTTTATTAAAAATTAAAGTTATTTTTAAACTGACATCGTTATACGTTAGTGTTGTTAATACCGAACATATTCTGTGTTGAACTTTATCTCGACAATGTTAGCTATGAGCACTTTTGGACTATTCCTTCAGAATTAAGTTGTAAAAGACTTATGGGCGTTACAGTGATTTTAGGAACCCCCATAACTTATCTATACATACATATGTATAAGAGATTTATGAGTGTTAACTGGTAATCAGTAGAAGGCCTGTTTTTCTAAAGCGAATCGATCCTCGCAGAATTTGATTGAGTGATTTAGGTATTAAGAAATTCATAATAGATTTATGAATGTTAAACTGATTATCTGAAGGAATATCATATGGGGCTATGGTTCATAATCAAAAAAATTATACCGTGAAAAAATTTTTTTATGAATTCCCGGAAAATTTTATAGGAAATTTCGAAAAGTTTTCATCTTAAAATTACAGTATTATATCTGCACAGATAAAACAGATTCGTTGTAATTTGTTGCCAATCCATTTTTTAAAGTTCAAATTAGTTTTTTTCCATTTGTTCGATGGCAGTACCAGAAAATCATTTAATACAGAAAAATTCGGTCATTTAGAGTGAATCATTTGACTTTTTTGTTATTAAATAGACCAATTACCTGTAGATCTGACTGGAATCTTAACAGAAATAACATACATATTTAATCATTTTTTTTAGAGTTCTATCAACAGAGAAACATCAAACAATACATCAACCATACATTTTGAAATTGAATATCCTCCATTCCAGTCTTACATAAGAAGTGTCATGTACACCAGGTTAGATTATATCGGTAGGTAGACAAAACATTCATTAACAAAACGTTGCTATTTAAAAATGCATAATAATAATTTCAGTTTCATTATCGGGAGCTTTGTCGTCGTTCTTTGGATTTACTTTATATGGTTTTTTTGATTTCATATATTTCTTTACCGTACGAATATACTGGTTTCGAAAAGGTTTTCGAGGTACCGTCGATTTTAATTAATTTATTATAAATAAAAAATTAATCGATATCCGCCTCTATGATAACTCATACATTGTAAGATAGAGACGAGGCTAATTGTAAAAAACAAAGATCTAAGTGACCCGCTAATTTCTCTATCAAATTACTAATAGAAATAAAAATTTTAATAAAGACGATGTTGTTTCTTTATTATTCAACAATACTTATCTTCTTAAGAAGTTACATAAAAATGTTGGCAAAATATTAAATATTTTGTTTTATAGAGCGGAATCACGTCAAATTTAATCAATTAAGTAATATTAAATTCTTACTACACAAGCCAGTCTGGTTTCATACGCAATATAACAGGAACACTGGTGCATGGTAACACGGAGACTTCCGTAACTACAGCGGTTACTAGTTCGGGTGGTGTTATATCGTAATTTAAATTTAATGGAGACATTTTATGTTTGGCCTGCCAATTCGAGAGACAACACTTATCGTCAACCACAATATCGTCGGGATTGCCTAATTCATTGTAAACTATGGCATCCGTCTGGAAACGTTCACTGAACTTGTGCGTCTCACAGCATACTAAGACGGGAACATTAAACGAGCGTGCCACTAAAGCTACCTGAGCTGTGCCAGTACGTGCCATAACATAACCATTGGCCAAGAGAGCATGGGCTCCCAACAGAACTTTTGTTACTTCTGGCATCACGAAACTGACGGCATTGATTAAAACATACGAGCATGGTATTTCTTTGGCAGTGAGACGTCTTAACAACTCTTGACCTTCGCAGAAGGGACGTGAGTCAACCACAATGACACGAAAATCGACCTTACGTGCTTGGGCTTCTTCGCAGATGTAATTGATAAGAGAAGAACTAAAATGATAAACAGAAATCCAGTTACTTTTATACATTCAAGTAATTTCTTTGTGAAAATCTTACCAGCCAAAAGTCAATATAACATCACCATTATTGATTTTCTTTTGCATCATGGAGTTAATAGCCTGGGCAGCTTTGCCAATTTGATTTTCAATATAAGTGTCAATAAATGTAAAAAGTCGATCTTTTAACTGAAATGAAAATAAATGCATACAAAATAAAGTTGTAATTAAATTTCTTTAGTTTCATTAGTATAAAAATAATTTACCTCTGATTCTGGTTCATCTTTTGGTAACTGCATTAGAACTTGTTTAAGACTTTTATGGGCATTTATAACTGATACGGCTAATGTACGACATTTATGTAAATATTCAACACAGTTGGCTATAAAAGATTCTAAACTACGATTGAACTCTTTTTTAGGTGGTGTCTCGTAATCTTGTATGACCTTCCGGTGTAAAAATAAATATATTAAATAGATGCAATAAATATGTACAAAATCGAAAAAAAACTTACCATTTTAATGGCATTCAAAAATGCCATACATCTGGCATTCGAACCCACAATAGTACGCTTGGCATATTGTTCACCTAAACGTGCTATGCTGGGATGTATGTGAGTGTTATTGACAAATAAATTAGCATTTGTATTGGGTTTTTCCAAGTGACTGAAAAGTTTGACATTGCCATCGTTAAAGCGTACAGTTTTAACGGGAGAACTACTTGTGGCCCTTTTAGCAGATCTTGTTTCCGATGGCGGTGATGGCGATGATGATTTTACGGGAATTTTAAGAGATGTGTTTACCGAGCCTTTTTTTGCTGCTGCCGCCGCCTCTGTTGTTTTAACAACGGCTGATTTACCCTTAGATAGTGTGGCAGTTTGCGCTTGAGCCTTAGCAGCTCTTTGAGCTTCTTGTATTGCTCTTCTTTCGGCTTTTGTTAGTGCTGGTTTTTTCTTAAAAAAAAGAATACAAATTTATTCAAAGGATTCTTATTATTCGTTTAAATTATTTGAATCAAATCATGATCCCTAGCACACGATGTTTCGTTCTCATATAAATATTGAACAAAAATAGGCGTTATTGTTGTCAATGAAATGTAGTACATTGTTAAAAATCGAAGCAGCCAAAAATTAGCTCAAGTACTCATAGACCTCTCATATCCTGAAACGTTAAAGTGCCACATTTTGCAATAAAATTCTAAAGTTTGGTAGTGTGTATTAGGCATGCAATTTGTATCATTAATTGCAGCAAGTACTATTTTAACTTAACACCTTTATTCATTATATTTCTTCACTTATTTAGAGGTTCGATCTTTCAAATTCACTAGTGTTTGTTGTTCCGAATACTACAACAAATGCCATAAAAACAACAGGCGGACTTTGACAGTTCCACGCAACAAAAACAAATTGCATGTGGTTTTTGTAAATGTTGTTCTTATTGTCGAATCGACACGTCCATATAATTTTATAAAACTAAATTACAACTTACCGTATCTTCTGAAGGAGCATCGGTACTATTCACTGCATTACTTTGATTTTTGGCATTTGTTTCATTGATTTTGACTTGATTCAACTGTTCAGTTACAGCAGCAATGCCTCCACCACCGGCCTTTGTAATCTTTGCTGCCTGCTTAGCCAATTTCTTAGCTTCACGCTCTGCCTTAATTTGTTCACGAGTTTTATCACTTCCATCCGCTAAATTCGAAGATGAAGTATTATTAACATTCTCGGCCTTGGCATTTGTGGGTATTTGAGGAGAAGTATCAGCAGAACTAACACCAACAGATTTTGATTTTTTAGCTTGTTTGGCTAATTTTTTAGCCTCACGTTCAGCCTTGATTTCATCTCGAGTCTTTTCCTTTTCACACTCTTGTTTGGTTGGCATTTCTATTGCTAAATGTGGTGAAGGGTCAGAATTTTCAATGCTGCTTTTGGCCTTTGTTTCCACTTTGATAATAGATGCTGTTTCCAATTGTACTTCTACTTTAATTTCAGTATTAATTTCTGTTGTAATTATTTCGCCAGGATTCATTGTTTGCCGATTTCTAGATTTTCGCTTCCTCTTCGATTTTACAACACAGGGCTAAACAGAAAATAAAAATACATATTAATTTGGGCAAGATTACTTTAATGTGTCTATTTGATTTTATTAAATTTAGTTTATGTACCTTCATCTTAATATCCTTGTATTAGCATATATTAAAGTTAAGCAAATTTATTACAAAATGAACACATAAATTAACAAAGTTTTAGTTTGATGTACCTATTAGACCCTCAAGTCTAGGTAAATTCCCAGCTTGTGGGATTTGTAATATTTTCCGACAATACATTTTTATTTCATGAATGACAATAATATAATCATTGATTTGGTTTACTTACCTTTAATTTAAAAGCTTATTTTAATAAATTTATTGTAAATTCTTTAATGTTTGCACACGAAGACAAATTTATTCCACAATAATATGATGAAATCGGTGATGAGATATATGGGACAATTGTACCATTTTTAATACTTTTGCACTGTGGGTCAGTCAACATATTTTGAATCTTAATTTGTTTTGTAATTACTATATACAAATAAAGTTTTTTACATTCTCAAATCAATATAATCCCAATCAAGATAATTTCGTTAAATAAAAACTACATAAAAATATGTTTATGAAAATAGTACCATTATGGTACATTTTTCGGCCGGACTATACACTACACAGGATGAAATGTGTTTAAAAAGAGAAAAATGTAAACAACAGTGTTGTTTTTTTTTTTACTAAAATCAATTAACCCATACAGAACCGAATTCCTAGAAGGTGGAGGGAGTCAAACAGCTGATTACTTTTTGTTGTGTTGACTATTTCCCAAATTACCTGATTTTTATTGTCATTGCATGAGAATCGCAGCCCTGATGATGAATAATTTAAAAAAATAATAAAAAAAATTGTTTGTTTTTGGTTCATCACTTTAAAAATTGTTGAAATGATGACACGTTATTTTGCATTTTAGGTGACGATACAAATTACAAAAATAAAAGTCGTTTTTTTTTCATGTGTCGGAGTTGACAATTGGAAATTCAAGTTCTTTTAAATTATATTCAGATGAGAAACATTATTTTAGGAAATACATTTACGATTTTTGCAGTTAAAGGCTGTAAACGAGTTCCTTAATGTATGAATACCGATCGTACTTCATAAAGATCATTCGTTTTTAAACTCTAATACAATTTTTATTTTGACGATGAGATTGTAAGATTAATACTCAGTACCAAATATCTTATATATGGGTTAAGAAAAAAAACAGATGAATCATATAAACAATTTTCATAAAAACGTTGAGTGGAGAAAAAGAATAATTAACAGACGAAACAGAAAAATTTAACAATTGTCTTTTTTACAATAATAATATAAGAAATTAAATATAACTGAATCTCCCACCACTAATACACTTTATACTCTCCATCATTCACAATAGTTTAATGTTATGTACAGTAAGTTGGTAACTCATGTTGCATGACAGTTCTGTGAGTTGTCAAAATCGATTTCGTTGTGCATAGGCCTTGGAAGGAAATTATTTAATTTAATCGAAACGTAAAACCATTGGTGTCCTAAAAATGTCTGCTATCCTGTCTCAGATTCTTCGCCGCAAGATTGCTACCTCGGCCCCAAGGTTCGCCACAGCAGCCACTGCTGGTGATCACTCAGGTAATATGAAAAAGAAGAGAAATCTATAAAAAAAAAAGTATATGAGGTTGGGTTAAGAGATGGAGGTTATGTAATGTAAAAAAAGAATAAAAAAAACATTCCTCCAAAACCTTGCTAAATATTACACAATAAAATCTTAACGAACTCCTTAGGCTAATGTTTTGTTTTATTATTTTCTAGGTGGCTATAAGATGTGGAAGCGTTTGACCTTCTTCGTTGCCTTCCCATCTGTTGGTTTGTGCATGTTGAACGCTTATTTGGCTCACCAAGAACACGCACATCATGCCCGCCCTGAATTTGTTAAATACGAATACTTGGCCAAGCGCGACAAACGTTTCCCCTGGGGTGAAGGTAACAAATCTTTGTTCCACAACCCCCATGCCAACGCTTTGCCTGATGGTTACGAAGCCTAAGGTGTTTTAAAACATTCTATAAATTGATGTATAGATTAAATTGAAATCATCTGTAATGATTACAAACAATTAGAATTATGAACAGTTGAATGAAGTATTTCAAATTAATAAAAAAAAATTAAAAATACCAAAATAATTGTAAAAATCTTGTGATAATTGTTTGTGTCTTAATGTTAAGTCCAAGAGTCAGCATGTCTCCATATTATTTTTTTAAAGCATCTTCAAACTTGTAATAATAATAGTGAATGCAAATCCAAGAGATTGAAAGTTTCAAAAGAATTTATCCATTCAATAATAATATGTACATATAATTATAAAATTTATACGAATATGAATTACAATGTTGGGTACCGATCCGAAACAGTTATTTGCAGTTTTTTTATAACCGTATTTTGGCTTATTCCAATATATTCAATTATTGAAATAACAAATTTGTATGTAAATGTACGATTATATAGGTAACAGTATTTTAGTAATTGGTGTTGTTTCAGTAACGGTAGCTTAGCGGTGACGGTAGTAGTGTTGAAATTGTATTTTAGGGTAACGGTAACCAACCTGGATTACAACAAAACATGTGTAAATCCAGCCTTAAGTCCAGTGTCTGGACGTTTTTAATCATATTTAATTTCTACTCTGGAAGACCGGTTTAGCTAAAAATACTTTTTCTTTATATAAACATTTCTGAAGTACAATTGTATAAATTCAAAATGTATTGTTTGGCTTACAATGGTAATAAATTGTATCATAATATATATAAGATGAAAGGTATTTTAAAGCGCTATACAATGATACCCATATTATTCAGATAAATTAATAATAAAAATAGATTTTTATATAAAAATATATATATAAAAGGCCTTAATCATAATCAATGTTTAAATTTATTACTGGTTTATAAAATAAATTCTGTGTGGAAATTTTGTTTTATAAATCTTTTTATAAAATTAAAAATTGATTATGAATAAGGGCAAAAATCATACATTTTTAAAATTATAATTAAGGCACCAAAAACTTAGTAGTCTGCGGATCCAAATTTCAATTCGATTTTCAATACATTTTCGTAGCATATATAGGCAGTTTTGTTGAAACTTGAGTACATTTTTAAATTCACATTTATGGATGTAATTTCAATATTATTATACGTATTTAATTTTGGTTGATTGATACAGAAAATAAAATTACGAAAATACATTTTTAAAAATCGCTGAAATTCCCGTTAAAACGCTATACTAACAACATTGTAAATAATAATAATAATCTGGCATTAATATGCTATCTGTGTCGATACGAAATTTTCCCGGTTAAAAAAGAAAAATTTATCATCATTCCAGTTAAAAAAAAACATAATGGTTGGATCAGGTCTACTAACTTTTTTTAAGTTTTCATTATTAATTTTATAATTTGTCTTGAAAATACACTTATTAACATATAATTTCATTAGATTTTATTCTATGACATTATGACACCATAATTTGCTCTAGTAACATGTTGTTGGGGAGTTTTGGGGATCCAAAAAATTAGCAGGGGTTGAGGACTGACAAAATACTGACATCACTGGTTGTATCTTTTAGATAGATTTTATTTTTCACAGACTCCAATTCGGGTTACTTTGTGTAGCGTTAATTGTTCTTGCAAAAAGTATATTTTCAGTTTTTTCCTTAATATTTTACACGTTTTCAATTTAATAAAATAACCAGAAAATGGTAGACTTAACTGGCAGCTCTTCACCCTTTCAACAAAGTATTTCCAATTTGGTGTTCTATGTCCCTGCCGCAGTCGTTTTTGGTTTGGCTGGTAAGTGTTCGTTTCATTTCCTTATCATTTTACATTCTTTTTTGTAGCAAATTTTCTTTGGTGATGTGGAACGAATTAGAAAGCATTTCATTGTAGTACTGATAAATCTTCCAACAATTAATTACATACATAAATACTTACATACACTTATGTACTATAAGTAATAAATTATGTCGAACACGCAATATTGATAATGCAGAGCATCCCACAAAAATGAGCATGTTTGTTTTCCAATAAATTATTTGTAGTTTTTATATCCACCACCAAAAAGATGGGGGATATATTGATTTTGTCATTCCGTTTGTAAAAATCTAAGGCAATCTAGTCCTGTAAAATTCTAAGGCAATCTAGCTATGTCCTCCCGTCTGGGGACCTCGGGGGATAAAATTTGTCTCAAATATTCTTTGTCGATCAGAAATCTTTGATATTGAAAATGTGCAAAATCTTTCAAGTATAACCAGAGTAAGGTATCAAAATGTGAGACAACTTCCAAAATAGTTGATATTTTTCGAAAATGTTTTGCTATTTTCTTTACATATTATTAATTTTTACCTTTTAAAAATATATTTATTTTGGCCTTTTTAGGCTTTGTATTACAAATAAATGAAATAAAATTAAATTAAATTAAAAAAACGGTGGTCAAAATAAATCGTATTCTTTTAATTGCAAATAAAAGTGGCCAGTAATTCAAAAATTGTAACAACTCTATTAATTTAAATTAGCACAACAATTTAAATAGTCACGCTCCTTTATTACACACTGGTAATACAGTTGATGTTAAGTTAAACAGCGTCTACGATATACTGCCTCCTCTACAACTCGCTGTTACTATTTGTATTCACAGTGCCATCTTCTAGAAGTTTCGTGAATTATCTAACTAGAATGTTAGCAGTAGTTTATGTTGTCATACTTATAAACAATCTTATTAACGCGTGTTGTCAACATTGTTGATAAGCAGAAGCTTCTACTGATGTAAATGTCTATAAACATGATGAATGTTACAAGCAGTCGTTACAGACCATTAAATTTAAATTGATAATGCAGTTTCGTAACAATATATACATATATTGCAAATATTATCAATAAATTTTGCACACATTTTTCTTTTGATTAAAATACAAGCACTGTTGAAAATGTTAAGAATAGGTCCGTGATTTCTCCCAGCCCATATAAAAAATTTCCTCGCGGAATATGGCTCTATGGTATTTAAATGCCTATAGACTAGCAGTATCCATACAAAATCACTTAATTACGCATAAATATCTTACAAATACCGATATCGGGTTAAAAATCGACAAAAATAATTATAATATATAAGTATATAGAAATCGCCGTACCAATTTTATGAAAATCGGTGCATATTTTGTCATAGCTCACATATAAGGACCACTTCCGAAAAACTCTTAAATACACATGTGAATATGAATCCATAATTATATGTAGCTCCCATATAAGCTCCACATCTGGAAAATACATTATCCTCTAGCTATGTGAAATTTACCAAAGATATTTTCTAGTTATAGAAATTTTAAAACTAACCAAATCGGTTAACCAGATAAATGTTTTTATACAAAACGCACTACAATAGGTGGCCGTATTATATTGGTGGTGGGTATATAAGAATCGGCATAGCCGAATATAACACTCTTAATTGTTTTTTTTTTCTTTTCTTTATGTATGTATTATAAATTAGACTGTATTTAAAACTTTGTTATGTGTTACAAAACTTTAACATAGTTTTTGAAACCTACAAAATATTAAACATTTATATGTAAATATAGGTTTTTAAATAATTTAAAGTTTCATAAAACTCATTTAAAGTGAAAGGTATCTATAGTAATGAAAATTTAGCAGTAGTTATTTAATCAGAGTTACATTCCCTTTTTAATTTCACCTTATTCTAATATTTTAGAATTTGTAATCAAAAGAAATTACAATAAATATTATGCTTGAAAAAACTAATAAGAAATCAGATTTGTTGAGTTATGGTTTAAGTTAGGCGACAGGGGATGAGAATAACAAAATTTATAAATATGTAATACGAATTCTAATTTAAATGTAGTTAGTCAGTCCACTTATTATAAACTAAACTCTTTGTTGGTGTCTTAAATCCAACATACAACTTAAATTTTTCTGCATTTCCCACCCTATTGATACACCTGCTAATATTTCGAAGTATTAGTAAGTGTAGATAATTCCAATTCATGTGTACAAATGTCAGATTGTTTTGAATAATCTTATCAAACTTCAATATTGCTCTATACATATGTACTATATATTAGTATTTAATTGATAAACCACCTTGGGCATATCATCACTTCCCTCCCCCTGCTATTTACCTAGAAATATTCGTAAAACAAGACAAATATTTATATGACGACGAAGTGACTGAAATTTTTGCTGACGTTGTCACATAACGAAGGTGTATTTTTTAATTTTTTTTTTTAGTTGGAATGCAATCATTTTAAAGAATTTTTATTTGACCACACTTTGATTTAAAATCATATCAAATATACAGTAGTAGTTAAGGTTGTCTGAGACCAAAATATTAAACAATAGTTTAGTCCAAAAAGTAAACTATCGCCGGCTACATTCAAAAATAAATTGATTGATTGATTGGTATGTTAAATAGATTCAAAAAAAAAAAAAATGAAGAAAATTCTATTGGCTTTGGAAAATGAATATTCAAAATTAATTTATATTTAAAAATTTTAAGTAAAAAACTGTGTTTTGTTTTTTTTTTTGTTTATATAAAAAAAGATATTTCCCCATATTGATAACAATGTGATAAGAAATTGTGTATTAACAAAATTATTTTTTTGTTTTCTTTTTGGAAAGAAAACATAATTAAATATTTATAGCCACGTATGCTTGATTTTTGCATGTTTGTTGAAAATAGTTAGAGAATTTTATTTCAAATTACAGTGTGACAAAAAATAGTACTTCGTATTTAAGTATGCTTTTTTTATAGGGTCATGAACATATTTATAAATTTGCTTTATTAACTTGGTCATAACGGAATGTACAATGTTAACGTTACTAAATAATTCACAGTCCATACGAAAAACTACTAGTTCTTGTCAATAATTTATTTATAAATAAAGCGTAGTTATCACATAAAATCATTAAATAAAAAACAGAAATGAGAAGCTATAATTTTAAAATCTTTGCCAGTGGCTATCGACAAATATACATACATAACATTGTGCTACAAATAAGACAATTTGTAGCTTTTAATTTCACTTTTCACTTAACCTACAGTTACGAACAAGAAAATAGCAGTGCCACTAGGAAATTTGTTTGAAATGGCGTACCACGTCTTTAAAAATTTTAAACTTAAAATTTTGTTTATATCAATAATCGTTCAAGCCTGTAAATTTTTTGTGACGTAATCTTTTTGTAAAACTAATGATAACTTCGAAAAAAAAGGCACTTATATTTGACAAAATGTATTTTTTTTAACAACATTGAAATAGGAGTGCTGCATTATTGAATTCATTTGTTTTAAAAGAAGTCAAATATTTTTTTAGAGCAAAGTACAATTCAGTTAAATGTGGAATTTATTGTATATTTAATGTTAAATATCGTTCCTATTTCCATAATAACTGTTTTATTGGGTCGCGCAATAAATTGCACCATTGCTTAGCAAAAATTTATTTTAAAATTAAGAAGATAAGGAAAATCTTTTCCATAAACAGAAAAAATAGAAAATAGGGACTGCAAACGAAAAACTGCACCTCAGGACGATCGAAATATCATCAGAATCATCAAATGCAATCCATTAAATAAAAAAACAGAATTCAATTTAGAAATAATTAATATGACTGTAAGGAGATGATATCTGGATGCAAACTTCACAGATCGAAGTCCTTGGAAAAAGCCACTATTAAAAAAAAATACACAGTGGTACTTGTTTGGAGTACGCTGAATGCCCACTGGTTTGCAAGCAAATATCGCAATATTTTGTGAACTGACGGGTCTAAACTAGTTTTATTTGGAAGTTCAGACTGTAGGCCACTCTCTTCTGCATCTCAAACACAGTACACTGTGAAAAAAGTTAAAATATTTCAAAATTTAGTCGTACTGCTATTATCTTGTTCGCAACTGTATGTATATCCAAAGATGTTAATATAGCACTCCGTGTTGCAACCGGATTTGTCAAGGTAACGAACATAGATTTTCTAATAGCATGTAAATTACCTTGTCATTACAAACATCAAATTTTTATGCTGAATATCTTACTAGGTATATGAAACGACTCTTAGGACGTCATCTCATTCAAAGTCTAGCGATAGCCTGAAAAAGATAAATACATTTAGGCACATTGTCAGATTGGTGCAGTATTCTCAACATATTTCCACATTATTCATTTGCGACTCCATAAACTACATATATTATCTGGATTATTGATATAGCCGTGTCCGTCTGTTGTAATGAACTTACCGAAGCACCCAAATTACTTACAAACATGATATCGGGTATAGCCCTGGTTCGGTTGGTTTTTTTTTTTGTGAAAATTTTAAAAATCGATTACTCGATTACTAAGTCATGTACATTTTGCAATTTTCAATGTTCCCAAGGTCTAAAATTATTATTCGTTAAGTAATTATATGCTGAAAATTTTAGCAAAACCTTTAGAGGTTGCACATTTTAGTTGAAGTTTCTCAAAACACAAATTTTATTCGAACAATTTTTTTAAACGAAATTTTCAAAACTTAAAAAATAAATGCAAATTCTATTATGGGTTAGCGTGTGGGCCGTTTTTAAAATGCCGGATTTCGAGGAAATTTTGTTTTAGGTCACTATTTTTTTAAAAATGTCCGAAACGAATGGTATTTCAAATAGATTTCCAAAGACAACCCGAAATTCGGACCGAAGATGTATGAAAATCGGGATAACTATTTTTAACCCGATTTTTTTTTATCAATATTTTTTTTCCAAAAATTTTTTTTTTTTTGAAAATTTTGTAAAAAAATATTTTCCAAAAAATTTCTTCAACTAAATTTTTTTGGTTTTCTGTCTTTAAGATTCGACAAAACCGAATATAACATATTTAACTGTTCTTTATTTTAATTAAAAAAAAAGAAAAACATTTGAAAACGACTTGAAAACACTATTTTATGTCACACAAAGTTTGAAAATAAAAACACCCCATACTCATAAATAGATGAAATCATTACAACCAACTCCCGTTTACATGAATTATATATTTTAATATAATACATATGTATACAAATATCAATATATTTTATTTAATTTTTTATTCTATTTGTGCTGCTCAATTTTTAAATGTTGTAAACAAACAAAATATTTGCCTTACAAATTTTCTTACTAAGGAAATGCAGTTTATTGAACTACTTAAAAAAATTAACAACATCATAAACAAGCAAGTTTGTATAGAGTTCACTTTACTAAACAAAAATAATAATAATAATACCAATAATACAATAATTTATTTAAATAAAGTCAAAAACAACAGCATAAATTAACACAACACATAAATACATACATACAATATGTACACAAAAGTTACATGCATACGTTAAAATACCAATAAAATCATAAAATAAACACCAATTCTACTTAAATCTCCAAAGAAAAAGTCAATAAAATCGTTTCTTTTGAATCACTTTTTTCCGATCAACAATTAGTTAAAACTTCATCTATTTCAAAATCATAAAGTTCTTATAACCGACAATGGCTGATGATCCAATAAATCAACAACAATTTGAGGAGGATGTCCTTGCTGCTGCCGGTCCAGATGGAGCCATGAATTTAGGTGACCCCGATGGCAATTTCAAATTACCCAGTGTAGAGGAGGTATGGAAACTCATCGAACAAATGGATGGTATTAGCGATGAGGAACGTGCTAGTATTAGAGAAAATTTATATAATCCACAAGATGGTAGTGCACAGGATTTCTTAAAACGTTATACCCAACCAACAGCTGTGGCCCATTCATCGTGGGACTATATGATATTCATTGCAATGATGGTTATAATTTTGCTGATATTTGGTAAGAATTTATAAAATTAATGACTAAAAATAGTGAGTGATTTTTTTTAAATTGTGCTAAATAAGCAAGACACTCTGTTACCTAGTACATATGGTACGTACACAAAGATGGTATTTTTAGGTTTAACAAATTTTGATAAGCAAAAAACAGCAACAAAATATTGCAAAATTTTTTCATCATTATAGATAATAAATTTTTTATGAACTAGGGTTAATTGCAAGAAAATTATTCCATTATTTTGCCATACATACGGGATCAGGGATAGAAGTTTTAGTAATATGGTATATTTCTGTATAATTATAATAATTTGAGGCAGCCGTAACTTTTTTCAATTGATGTTGTTAAGCATAAAATAGAACAAAATATCACAATTAACAGTTACAAACCGTCTTCTAATGTGTGTTTTTTATTTTACAAGTAAACAGAATTACATTGATAAAGTATAGTACTTCTGGAATTAAAAAATACAATTTGGAAATAAAAACAAAATACCATCTCTGGTTAGATTAATTTTTTGTGTATTTTTAAGACGAAACTTAACAACAAATAAATACATTATTTATGTATGTATTTATAATTCATATTATTAAACGGACATTAATTATTGGGGCAAATTCTTAAAAAAGTATTCAATTATTCTACAGTTTATAACGTTGTTGAAAAGTTTAGTATAATTTGTTTAATTAAAAAAAATATTTTGTGAAATATCGTTACGTGCAATTGCTAATCAATCATTACCCCGAAACTACTAGCTGAAATCAACAGTATTACTTTAAACTGCGATAAATAATAATCAAACATAAATTTTTTACTATAGACTTTTTCCATGATAAAACAATAACCAGGTAGAATCAGTAGGGAGAGTTTAAAATTGTATGCCTTGTTATGTCAAATATGAGAAAATGAGGAAAAAATATATAAATAAAAATAAAGAAAATTTAAAACTCAACGCCGCAAGCTGTACAAAATCTTATTGCCTATTGTTCAAATGAACATTTACACACTGCACATTTCTCACGCATATTCTTGTTATATGGTTTAATGTTAAATTCATTTCTTCACAAAAATACAATAAACTTTTTTTAATTTTTGATATTTTATTTTTTATTTTGTCTGACAATTCAAGGCATGAAAAATTGAGAACTTACTTTTCTACTGATTCTACCTTGTAATAGTTATATTATTATCGTTTCGAATTGCAATGTATTTAGCACACATTTTCGAACATTTCCGTTTTCGGATTGAGTTACGCGGTAACCCCCCAGTTTTCCCCCTGTTTATCCCTTTCTGGTAAAAGTATTGAAAAAAGTTATAGCCTATTGACACTTGCCAGTAAGGATCTATATACGTTTCAAATTTCAATAAAATCGATTTAGCCGTTTAGGCGTGATGCTCAAACAAACCAACAAATAAACTTACAAAGTCATTTATATATTTATAAGGATTGTACAAGCTCATTAAACATTTATATATTGGCATATTACTCGGTATTTAGTTGTTTCCGTTACGTTTTTGGGCGAGACATGTCCTGGTATACCTTTCCTTTTCCAACAGCCAAATACAGGCATAGGAGGGGAAATTAAAATTTGTCTAAATTTTTTATTTTTTTTATTTTTTATATGGAAATTTACCTTTCCACAGTTGAGTGGATTTTCCTCCCGTGGTACAAAATTTACATTATTGTTTGTATATCACTAAAGGGCCTTTTTTCCATAATGGTATGATGGCTACAACTGCAACTGCTTGCCACAGAAAAAACGTTTTAGGCAATTCTGTTTGTTTTTTTTGTCCGGTATTGTTCTTGAACATTAACTCCTTCATCAGCCATATAACACAACAGGTATATTTTTTTATAACATTTGTTCGCTCTTCAATGTTCAAGTGTTTAATGGTTTTTGAAAAAGTTTGACGATGAACCTTCAGATCTTTTGCTATTTTGTTTTGAAAGCCCATATTGGATTTTTTTAAAAAACGTTTTAATTATTTTTTCACGTACTTTTTTTCGCTGTCCATTTTGGCCGAAATATCCCTTGAAAATGAATGATTTAAAAAAATAATAATTTGTTCGACCAAGTATAAAGCTGTCCACACACGCGTGATTTGTGAGAGTGATTTGTTCGTGTTCGACGTCTTGTTACTTGTTAATGGGACTGTGAGCGCACCAATTCACAAGTAATTGAAAACTTTGGCCTGCTTAAGTCATTAATAGTGTTTTCACACACACTCTTTACTTCTAATTGAAAGACTTTAGATTTCAATGTATTTTTAAATTCGTATAAGGCATTCAATAAATTTTTAAATCGTTTGACTAAAATAGATTAGAAGTCTGGTTATGTTTTAACTAACAGTTATACTGACAGTATTCATACAAAAATACTTTTAACCGACAGTACAACTATTAGTTAACAATTAAGCAGGCTTCGTGTTAATTGGGGTAATAAAAAATGTTAAATGTAACCAACTTGGAATAAAATTATAAGCAATTGGTCTTGATATATGTATATATTTTTTTAATTTTATTTATTCAATTAATCGAGTATTAACTACTTGTCGAATAATTTTCTAATCTAAATTGAAAAATGTTATTCGAATACAAAATATTGTATATTTATTCCTCGAATATTGGAACCGTTATGGCCAATTGGCTAGGATTCTGTAACTGAATGAATAAATAAATAAAAATATTCCAACGACACCTTATTCACAAACTAAAAAAATGCTTAAACTAATTTTATTTTAATTTATTTTTTTATTTTTTTTAGTATACTTTTATATACTTACTTATGTATGTTAACAACAAAAAACAAGAACATAACGAGGGCCTATATTCAAAACCCTCTATCTTTAAAAACACAACTTTTCAGGACTGTTTTTTTCGCGTATTACTTGAGTTATTTAAATTCGGTATTCTACAATATTTTTTTAAAGCAACTACTGAATCTCACATATAATTTGTTTTTAAAATTTTGCATTATTGGATACTTTATGAAAGATAGTGGGTTTTTCTTCTCTAAATATTCAATGTGTATGTATGATTTCAATAAAATTAAATTATTTCGATTTCATTTATGACATCTGTCAGTTTTTATCTTGATTTATTTAAGATAACGGCTAATAATACGACATTAGATAAAAAAATTAACAATAAACCATATTAATCAAAAAGTTATAGAAAAAATGTTTTTTTTTTGCTTAATTATCGTAAAATAATAATAATACATGACACTTTTAAAAGAAAACTCCAACTTTAACCATTTATTTTTATGCCATGGACATTATATTTTACAAAAACAAAAATGTAAAATATTTTCATGGTAATTCAATTCAGATTGGCATTCGCTATTTTGATAAATTATTGAAAAATGTAAAATTCATGTTCAGCCTGCAAAAATTAGTAAAGAAATTATTCCAAAAAAAATATTTGAAAATTAATTATTTGAAAAGATAGAGGGTTTTACATTCGGAAAAATTAATTGTATAAGATAGAGAAATAACAAAAAATGCAAATAAAACTGCAAAAAAAATATGTTTGTTATGAAATTCACACCATAGATGAGGGCTGTTTTACTGAACATTTTACCATCAAAAAGTCATTTTCATGAAAATCAAAGATAGGGGATTTTGAATATAGGCACTCGATAATTAAATTCTGAAAATAGAAAAACCAACTAAAAAGTATTCTTTATTGATAAAATAATGGAAACTTAGGTTTTATTTTTACAAAAATTGTATTTTTTGTAACTCAGTACATATTTTGTTATTACTTCTTCACAGCGACTATGCATTGAACCAATTAAAGATTCTATAAACGCATCTGATAAATCTTCATTCGTAGTATACGTATTTCGTATTTTGCGATCAACAATTTCCAATTATGTATATCTGGCGATTGGACGTCCACTTCAAAATACGAACCTCATTGGATTGAATCCTCTCGGTTACAACGTTAGAAGTGTGTTTGAGGTTATTGCCGTGCTGCAATCTCCAATCTCCAATCTAAGTTCACATTCTGCTCAGCATATGGATATATAATTTTGATAAAAATTCAAATTAATTGGTTAATCAGAAATGTTGCTTAATCGATTAATCACACATCCCTAGTTGTCACTGTACCTGTGTCACGAAAGTTTGTTACAATTTTTGAAACTGCTGATTTATAAATTAAATAATTATCACAGATAGTTTTTAGCTTCAATTTAGCACTAAAATCGTTAATTGTTTTGGTTTTAAATTTTCTCAATCTTGACTGTAACTATCTATTTAAAAAACGAACAAAAATTCAAAAATAAGTTAGTAGCTTTTTTTTAAGAAGTTAACCTTTATTGGGTGGGATGTTATTGTAAAATATTTAATATTTTTTGGGGATTTAAAGACATTTTCTTAGAAATTTATATCACTAGGGTCCTCAAATCTCATTTTCATGGATATTGAGCGTAGTTCCGGTATATTTTAAATTTTTTATAAAAAACTCGTATTTTATTTCAATCTCTTATGTTAATTTTACTGTTGATGAAATATTTGTAATAAATTTTTCCATTGATATATAAGCCAGTGAAGAATTTTTGAATATAATTTTTCGCTAACAAATAATGCGTACATTTTAAAAATAACAGTTCTTATTGAAAGACCTAATGTACATGTTAATTACTTTAAACTCGAATTTTGAACACAGCATTAAACTACTGAATATTATATCAAAGTAAACAAATTATGAAAATAAATTAACGGCTTTAACAAATATGTGTGTAAAAACAAACAAACAAACAAACAACAATTTTCCCTCCACGAGAGGGAACACTAGAAGTATTTTATATATTTTTCTAAGTTCTCATCGGCTTCTTCAATATTAAACAAACAAAACGTTTTAAACCCGTTTTGCTTCTTTTATAATTATTTTTTGGAAACATATGTTAACACACATTACTTTCATTTGTCGTTGGTTCTAGAAATTAAAACTGTATAAGGGATACAAAGAATACAAGACAGATAGCAGTACATTTATTTATTATTTGTTTTATCGTCATCATTGATAAGAATTTGATAGTTATTGTAGACATGTTTCACTACACACAGCTTTACATAAACTAACATAAAGATAAGATTAAACCTAGTAAAATTGCGCGAAAAGAAAGCTTTTTTTCTTATTCGTAAACCAGAATCATGAGAGTAATAACTCACTTAAAGCTTTTAATAGTTAGTAGTACACATTCAAAGTTTGTAACCAAACGTTAGCGGATGATAAATGTTTGCTCGCTCATATATTGTTTCAAAGTAGAGAGTTTTACTACGAAAATCAAATACATATATTAAGTTTATTAAACCAAAAATTCAATAGATACAATAACACCAATACAAACAGCAAGAACAAAAAACACACAAACATGACAGATACTAATAATGATGGCGAACATGTAATAGAACAATTAAAAAACTCAGTGAAATCAATCATTGAAAAAACCGGTTCACACAAATTTGCCCACGAACTAATCGACAAGATTCATAACTTACAAATGCAATTGGAAGAATTATCGAATTCGGATAAAGCACAATTTATACATGAAATGAAAGATTCTTTTCGTGCTACCATCGATAAGATCGAAACTAAACTAATGCAACATGCTCAATTCGAAAGGGTTTATAATTATTCAATATTTGCTGCCATCATATTTTTAATATTATTTATATTTGGTGGGTTGAACAAAGTTTATATTGTTTTTTTTCTTTATTTATTAAATTGATTAATTCGATGAACTGTTTTAATGAAATGTTTATTTTAATCTTTTTTATTTCTAGCTCTCTTTGGTTATAAATTATATAAATCTTTAATGGAGAAGGAATTGAAGAAGCAAGAGAAACTTAAACAAAAACAATCCAAGAAAAGTAAAAAAGCCAATTAAATGAATCTGTTCCATTTATAATGCTAAAAGAGAAGACGACAATGATGAGGCTTTGTTTTGTTTTAAGCCAGAGTTTAAAGTTTAAGTTAATAATAACAATAATATGTAATAAAAACTAACAAATGAAATTGTGTAATTTAATTATTTAAATTAAATTAAATGAGATTTTTTAATTATTTGTTTAATGTTTATTTATTGTATTGTGTCTTTCACTTTTGTAATTTATTGTTTAATGCACATTACAAGGGGTGTAATAACTATTTACAATGTTAGTTTCATAGTAATCAAGTACAGCTACTGCATACGGTAGACTTAGCCAGCACTTTATCAAACATTTCTAAGTGAGCATCGATTCTAAAAAAAATAAGTATCAACAGTAGCATAAGTTATATATTGATTTGCAAGTTAAAGCAAAACTTTATAAATAACTTTGCTTTTGAAGTTTATTAGTTTGGAGCCAGCCACAAATACATTAAAGAAATCATTGAGTGGTATTAAAACTTTTAACTGATTTGACCTATTATTTATTAAACATGTTGTGGACTATTAAAACAATTTTAAACAACTATAAGTATGTCATTCCGTTTGTAATTTCCACAATTTTCATTTGCGACAGCACCAAAGTATATATATTCTGGATCGCTATAGAAAGCCATGTTGATATTGCAATGTCCGTCTTTCAGTTGAGATAAACTTTCCGAAGACTACAACCAACCCACTTACATGATAGATACATAAATATATCCGCTATAGTCCCGGTTCGGTTGCTATTTAAATTCGGGAAAATCGGCCCACCACCACCACCTCGATTTTTTACCTATTACTAAGTCATTATTTATTTTTTTGTATTTCTTTTATTCAGAATCAAGTCCTAAGTGCCAAATTACAGAGACAATGAATTTTAAATGAAAATTCTCATTTTATCAATTTTTCTTTTCCGAATTTGAAATGAAAATTCTCGATTTCAATTGTTCTTTTCCGAATTTTAAATGAAAATTCTGATTTTCAATTTTTCTTTTCCGAATTTTAAATGAAAATTCTCATTATAAATTGTTCATTTCCAAATTTGAAATTAAAATTCTCAATTTCAATTGTTCTTTTCCGAATTTTAAATAAAATTCTCATCTTCAATTTATTTTTTTCCGAATTGTAAATGAAAAATCTCATTATTAATTGTTCTGAATATCATATGAAAAATCTCAATTCCAATTGATCATTTCTGAATTGAATTGAAAAGTTAGCATTTTGAATTAAAAAATGTGTAGATTTCATATATAAAATACTGTTATACACAAGATTTTCTATTGAAAATACTCTTACACTCTAGATTTTCATTGAAAACACATTTATAAAAAAGATTTTATATAGAAAATACTGTTATACACAAGAGTTACTATAGAAAATGTTGTTATACACAAGATTTTCCATAGAAAATACTGTTATTCACAAGATTTGTGTAATACAGTGTTTTTTTTTTAAGAAAATACAGTAGCTTTTTTGCAAAACAAACACAAAATAAACGGAATTGCAATTCATTATATTTATTTATTACAAAAATTGTCCGTAGTGCACTTCATAAATAGAGTAAAAAAGGGGAGTTTCCTTTAAATGAATATATCACTTTAATTAATTTACATCGATATTATTAGGGTTAATTTAAAGAAATACTCACTGGCAACAGTGACATCAATCACACATTGTTTCATATTCATTTTCACTTTTTAACTCTTGTGATTCTAGCTCCTTTTCCAATGCCAGCTCTAAAGCATCTTGTTCAAAATCATCATTGTTTATGCGCATTACCGAAGTGGCTCTAGGGCGTTTTACTTGTGTACTACTGTCTTCGTCAATATCAAATATTTCATAAGATTTATCTTCAATTTCTACAACATATTTTTTGGATAACAATATTTGTCGCTTGTTGTTGCTGTCTTTTTTATGTTTAGTTTGAATATGGATTTTCAATAGATTGTAAGTAAAGAATGCAGCGTCACAGCCGTTTTCAGTTAAATATTTGTTGCAAACGTAACTAATGGGTATACAAAATATACAATAGTAAAATAGTAATTAAAAAGGACAATATGCTCAATGTATCACACTGAAAGTTGAATGTATAACTTACTCTTTTTTGTTTTGATGCCTTTTCATATGTACTTTTAATAGTTGTTTCCGTCCGAATGCCTTATTACAAATTGTACATTTGAATTTCTGCTTATTATTATGTTTGTCCATATGAATCTCTAAAGATTGTGCATAATTAGTTATAAAATCGCAAATTTCACATTTATATGCAAATTCAGGATGAACCTAAATGATAAAACAAAAGCACATTAAACAATTAAATATTTTGCCAGCGTCACATGATGTTTTTGTGTGTTTAAAACTTACTTTCTTTTCGTGTATTTCCATTTCACTTTTGTGGAAATAGCCCTTATTGCAATATCGACAAAAATACCGCTTTACATTTAGGTGTACCAAATTACTGTGTGAATTAAGGTTTCGTCGATTTTTAAAGGATTTAAAACAAATGTTACATTTTATGGATACATGGTATTTATCAATGTGGTCTTGTAACAACTTTTGAGATTTGTATGTTTGTTTGCAGTGAGAACAACTAATATTGGCTGAAATGAAGAAAATTTACTGCTTTATTCGGATGTATCGAATCTGTATATCAAAAGAAATTTCTTAGTTTGTTTACCCTTCACCATGAGTGGTTTTATTGTTTGTAATTTCTACAATATTCATTTGTTACCCTATAATGTATCGATTTTGGGTCCTACAGTTAGGAAAGTCGATATAGCGATGTCCATCTGTGAGTTGAAATAAGCTTTCTGAAGATAACTTTTAGACCAATATACTCGTATCAGATATGTAATGAGAATTTCGTTTTTGAAAATACATTCTTCATACAAATTTATTACGTTTCAAAACGTTTCGTTTTATAAAATGTAGACCTTACACAAAAATTAACTTTTGGAAACTCCCAGATTACGATAACTGAAACAAGATCCATAATGAATTTGTCAGTTGAAATCAACTTTCCAAATAACTTACAAACAAGAATGATACATTAATATAACGGGTATAGTTCTGCTTCGGTTGCTATTAAAATCGGACCAGATTTGTTTTATGTTTTTTTAGCTACATCTTGATTATTAATGGGTCGATTATGGATGGTAACCGAACTTCAGTTCAGTTGTCAGTTGCCTAAATGGTATTACAGATAGGAACTGGCAGCTATCATTTTCTGTTGCTTAATTGGCAACCAGAAATTTTTGGTTGCTCTCTGGCAACGGAACTAAAGTTCGGTTGCTATCCATAATCGACCCATAAATCGTGAACATAGACAATATGGATACAAATTTAAAGGCCTTTCAAGGCCAACGACGTATAAAACGCCATAGAAATTCGGACCGACAATGGATCAAAATAGGGAAAAATTATATAAATTTGGATCGCTATTGATAGCGGAGTCGATATAACAATGTTCATCTTTCCGAAGTCTCCAAATAACTTAATGATTGATACGTCAATATATGCGCTATAGTCCAAAAACAAATTTGGCTTTTTTGTTAAATAATCGGTGGTTTGATGGTTATTTGCTTATATCTCAGTAATTTACGGTCCGAAAAGGTTTTAAAGCAAAACAAATGTTTGGTCAATTTATGAACAGTTTTTGCAAATTTTCAATAAAGATAGCTCAGATGTCTGTGTTATTTGAGGATTTCAACATCGTAGGGTCAAAAATGAATATTGCATGTAAAAATATTATTTAACTTGTTTTTCATATAAAATCAACACATAACTTACAATTATTATGACTCCTAGCTACGTGGACGGCCAATGACATTTTCGAAGAGCATAGTTGTTGGCAAAATTGGCATTTAAACTCGGTAGGAGCCGTATCCGGATTGTCCTTAGTTTTATGCGGACGTTTTTTGTGGTAATATAATGAAGTCCAAATTGGATAGAACTCTTGACAATCCTATTAAAATACATTTACATTTAGTTGTTTTGTTACACTTATTGAAATTTATTTTATTACTTACGCCTACATTGCACACAAAATAACGTGTTATTGGAAATGATTGCTGCCATTTTTCGAAATCTTTATGACTTATAGAATGGTTACGCATATGTCGTAGTGTCTTGAAGGCACGACGACACACACCGCAATGAAATAAATCATCACTATGTTTATCACTTAAACGATGTTGTTTAAGATGTTTAATTGTATGAAAATCTAGTGAACAGTTTTCGCATGTATAACCCAAACCCAATATTTTCTCTTCTATTTGGGAAGAATAACAAGGCGATTCTTCATTTGATTCAGTATGCTCCTAAATACAAAAGAAAAATAGACTTAAGTATTATGGACAATGTTCATTTACACAACATTTCGCGAATAACTCTTGAAAACTTTTTAGTTGACATTTTTTGAATATAGGCTCTTGCTTTGTAACATTTAATGCTTTACCTTAATCAATTCCAAATTACTTGTTATTAAACCACATGTAGCACAAATAAAGGTTTCTACTTGGACATCAGCGGCATGAGATTTCAAGTGATTACGATATGAGGAGTTATTAACAAATTCTTTTTCACAATGATCGCATTTTAAGGCCTTGGATTTATTATGATAAACATCCTGCAAATATAGATGTGGAGTTTAATATAATGTTTGATTAAATTTAATAACATTTACCATATGTTGATTTAAACCGTATTTACTAGTATACTTTTTTGGACAATATTTACAGGCAAATTGATATTTTAAATCTTCGTGTAATTCCATATGACTGTCAAAGACATCTTTTTCCTTAAAGAAGCGATCACATCTAACAGAAACAATAAAAATAATAAAAACTATATATTCAATACTATTTTATTAGATAAAAAAAACTTACTTTATGCAAGCCATATCAGCATTTGGATTATGTTCATATTGAGTATGTTCAAAGAAATCATTGGAATTATTAAATAATTTGCCACATAATAAACAAACCTTTGGCCGATGGTTTGTTAAATGAAATTGCATATGAAATACAAATCTATAAATTGTATCATAAAAAATACATTTTATTAATTTCTTTATTACAATATTGTGAAAAATACCTCTTTAAAGACTGAAAGTCCAAATCACAGGATTGACAATAATTCGGTGATCCGGTTTTTCTCTTTATAGTACGACAACAAGAGTGTTTATTAAAATCTATAAAATTCGAAAATGTTTTCTGACAATCTGGACATTTGCCATAAATGGGGATGCTAAAAATTAAGTAAGTAAATATTAATTTTCAAACCATTTGTAATTAAACTCAACATTATATTAACCTCTCCAATTTATCATAATGTTGTAGTATTAAATGTCTTGATAAAATCTGCAAATTGTTTATAGTTTCGTTACAATCTTTAATAATGCAGCTGAATTGTTGTTCCTCTTCGAATTGTGTTATACAGTCATGATTTAATACTTCTTGAAATGTATTGTATTTGTCATGGCACAACTAATTCGAATTGAAATGTATTTTATTAATTAAGAATAATTACCATTAGTTATTTATTTACTTACTTTACATTGCACTTCCCAATCCAATTGTAAATCTTGAAATTTAGTTACTAAAACCTTTTCCAAATACCCATTAATATCAACACAATCAAATTCCTGAGAGCAAGATATTTCTTAAAGAAAAACAAAAATGTCAGTGAATAATATAAACTGGGAATTTAGCAAGTCAAAAATAAAAACTTACTAACACAAAATCTTCTATTTTACATAATTTATATACCTATCAGTTAATGCAGTATATTTATTTACATATTTCTTTTATATACTTTTTATTTTTACAAACATAAATAAATATAATTTATTTGAAATATAGAAAATTAAAAAAATACCTTCCATTAAATATTCCTCTTCTATTGAATATGTATCGTCCTGGGGATCATCCACATCATCCTCATCATTTTCAATAATGTTAGCAACATCAATATCGTCTCTATAAATTATTTTGTTTCCAGTATCATTAGAATTTAATGATTCAGTTTCTATGTCTACCGAATTTTCTGTTTCTACATGTAATGAATTCAATTCTATATTATCATTATCTAACTCATCCAATATTTCATTTAGGGATTCTTTTTCATTGTCACATGACATATCTTCCTCATAATATACAAGTTCATGTTCTTCAAGTTGTATGTCTTCGTTTTGAGAGTTATTTGTACTAAAATCCGATAAAGCTTCATTTTCTACTTCATCTTCATAGACATGTTCTTCGATAATATTATTTTGTTCAATATATATACAATTATTCTCAAATGTTTCATTTTTTACCTCAGATACTTGTTCATCTTCTATAATTGCATGCATTTGACTCTCATTTATTACTTCAAGTTCTTCTGGGAACATTTGAATGTCAGTTTTATTAGAGTTATCATCATTTTCTATGTCTGAATTATGGTCTCCTTGATCTTCTACAAATACAATATCTTCAATGGAATCCTGTTCGCTTGCGTTTGTTACACTTACAGGACTGTTACATATAACATTATTATAGCATTGGTCCAAACCGATTTCAAAATTTTCTGCGGTAAAATGTTCAGCATTAGTATTGTTAGTTTGAATATCTTGGTCAGTAAATATAGCAGATTTATCTTTACTAATAAGAGCTTCCATATCTGTAAATTTATTTTCTTCAACATTAGCTGCATCAATAGGCTGAGCAACAATTTCAAGACCTGCATGTTGAATACCAATTCTATTTTGTAAAAATATTTCTGGTTCATCTTGCTGCTGTTTATTTGTACATTTTAAATTATTTTGGTCATCTACAACCTCCTTAGTAAATTTCTCATAAACTTGTTTTGAGACTTTTTTACTTTTTTCTTTATTTACACTTTCCGGCTCAATAATTGTGGCTACGGGACTTTGCAATTCCGTAAAATCATCTACCTTGTCTTTTTCTTCTTTGGCGTGTTCTTCCAAATCATATAATTCTATTAAACGGTTAACACAATCATCACATAGAGTATGCTTGTTTTTATTTTCTACTTTAATGTGGAAAAACTTTTCAACCAATGTGGGCAATTGTAATTCCACTCCCACTTCATCGTAGATTTCATGAAATTCCTTTTCAGCCTCTCTCTCCGACGTTGTTTTGCAATATAAACAGACACTGGCAGATGTGGAAACATTAACCGCCATTATGAAAACTTTTTGAACAAAGATTAATTATTTAGTGCTCACTTTTTTAGAATTTGTGTAATATTTGCTAAATAAAACAATTCTTTTATATTTATTTAAAAATATTTTTATTTTTTTTGTTGTCCACAACAAAACTAAATTTTTGCGTTTGCTTGTCAACAATCCATGTGTCAATTGTTGCCAGATAATTTTAGTTAAAAAACGTCAAATTTGGAGTAAAAAATCGTCAAAATCTGCAAACAATTTTTGATATATAAAAATAAATTTTTGAGTGCAATTTTTGTTTTATTACGAAAAAACTTATAATACAACATAAATATACATATTTATAGCAGTAATCACACAGTGAGGTCAATCACAAAAAAGTGGAAATAAATTTGATTCTTCTAAACTACAATGTTTTTGTCGGTGTAAATCAATATGGCATCACTATTAGAAAATGGTAAATAATGATGCCACCGACATCCGAAATGTATTTAATATTAAAAATCGTTACTTTAATTTGTATTTAATTATGTTTAATTATAATATATTTTTGATATTTGTTATGTCAATGTTTTCAGTCTAGCGATTTTCATATGCCCACGACTTTTTTATTAACTACACTGTGGCAACATCTTTTCTGTACATAAAAATTATTGGTATGGTAACTCTTTTAGTTTGACATTTCGAAAGAAAGGTTTTAAAAGAAGAGGGAAAAGAAACGAATTCGAAGAAGTTCGAAAAAGAAAAAAGACATCTTGAGGGAGTTTCAAAAAAGGAAGAACTACTTGAGAGGAGACGAGTTGAACACGTGCGTAAGACAACTGTTTCGGGTGTAAAAATTAAGAAAGACGAGAAGTAGTAAAGTCGTAAAACAAACAACACGTGCTGAAGACAACGGTTTCTGGCAGAAATTGGCCTCCACAAACAGCACCTACTCAGCGTGAAGAGACTTGTCACGGTCAGGAACCAGCATAACGAGAGACGACGTCCTGATAGTTTCGTTCTGTCAACGGCAAGGAAAAACCTACCACACAAGCGATCCGGATATGTCGACCACGTGGACAGATAAGTTATAATGCTTGAACATTTCCAAAATCAGTTCTATTTTTTTTATAAACTCATATTTTAATTTATTATTACACACACCCGTTTTATTTTAAGTGATTTTTGTATATTACTATATATTAATTATTTTGTATTATTTTCGCCACATTATTTGCAAATGTGGTTAATGCCTGAAAATAGGTCCCATTACGGCGAAATTGGTTTTTAGCTCACCCGCCCCATAATTAAACAAACACCCCTTTGGGAATACTAGATATAGTATACCTTCTTTATCGAGCTCGATCATTTAGGTCCCCTGTTGTTTTTTTTAAAGCCCTAAATACCTCGTTGGTACTAGACATCGTGATTTAGACACCAATTAGCCTTAGTAATATTTTTCGCCTCGTTTCCGGCATAAATCACCAGCATACATACACCTCTCATTCTGGAGGTTATTTTGTAAATTTTTTGTAAATTTATTCGTACATCTCAATTAATAATAGTTTAATTATTTAAGAGATCCATTTACTAATACTAATGTACATTACCATTAGGAAATATGTTTATACTCAACATAAATAACTAGGTTAGTTTAGTTTACCTCTCTCAAGAAATAAATATGTATTTTGAATTTGAATATTATTATGAAAGTATGATGTGGTAAATTCTACATGTAAGGTAACGTATTAGCCTAGTAAAAGTAAACCAAGAGGACACATTTATGGGGCACTCACACAAGCCAGTGAGCTGCCAATGGGGATTGCTGAAGAGCAGACAATCCATTTGGGTGGGCCAATGGCAGTGTCAATAACACCTTGATACTGGACCATCGAATTCTTTCCTTTTCCAGACTAATTGAACATCTTCGGTGGTACTTGTTTTTTTATCTTGTTGTGTTGTTGTTGCGCATGGTACATGTCCATAAAGAGCCTACGCACCGTAAAGCTAAGCCGGACGAACAACTAAAAGTACCACATGGTAATGTACCAAATATTTAACACCCTAAAAGCGACTATTCTAATAAAAACAACAGATTGGCGCCCAACGTGGGGCCCGACACACACACACACACACACACACAACAGATTGGCGCCCAACGTGCGAGCCGAGTGTTTTGTAGACTTGAAATTAGTTGTTTTTATGTCAACTATCAATTGCTACGAAATATTTTATTTGCTCGTTCATTTAATTGTTTTGAAATTAATTATCGTAAGACTTGCATAGGGGTTCATATGACCAAATGCAAACGCGACGGTAATATATCAGTTTTCATACTTTGGTATTGTGTAGACTTGAGCTTGTTTTTTATGTGCAACTTAATCGCTACGTAATATTCAGATGTATATAATTTATTTTATTAAAAGGCTTGTAAGTTTGGAATTTGGGAAAATTTTGATGTGTCATAACTTGGTTTACTTTTGATGGCAAAACGTTTACCTTTTTGAATATTTTCGTTATTTGAGTATATGGAAGTTTAAATAGTTTTGAGGATATCAGGAATATAATTAATTTTAAGGAAAATTAATAATTTTTCGTATCAGTTAGTGTGTCATATTTTATGATAATTTTTGAATATTTTGTTTAAAATGGCTGAAGGCCAGAGATCGGATTTATCGGGACACATTCAGGGCCATGATAATTTAGACGAGGGTAATCTACGTGCACAAGGCAACGCGCAACGCGGAGATGATAGTACAATTACACGACCATCTTTCAGTCCATTGACAGCACTAGGTAATGACAACAGTAGATTAAATAATTCAGGAGTTTTCGAGGTAATGGAAGCGGCTGTTGGCGCTGCTCAGTCACAGATGTTACAGATTGTACGTAATGAGATGCAAATCGTAGTTTCGGAAGCGGTTAGAGTAGCATTATCAGGTTCTAGCAATCCCTCGGGTAATAGAAACGGAGTGGAATGGCCTCATGAAATGCCACCGAATGAGAATACCGATTCAAACGGTAATCCAAATAATAACAATGTTAATGAGGATGCAAATCGTAATGTAGACAGAGGTTTTAATCAGGCCAGGAATAATGGATTTAGTCGACCTTTAATTAATTCTCTCGTGAGAAATAAACCTAACTATCCGGAATTATTTAAGTGGGGAATTAAGTACGATGGTACAAGTAAGACTATGTTGGTCGAAGATTTTATATTCAGGGTTGAGAAATTACAGAAAAGTTATGACTGTCCTTGGGAAGTCATTATGGATGGATTCCATCATTTATTGGAGGGTCAGGCAGCTAGATGGTATTGGGATCATATTAGAGATCGCCCAGGTATTAATTGGAAGAATATGAAATTAGATATAGTGCTTAAATTCCAGCAGTTTCAAACTAATATGGATGTGCTTAGACGTATGATGGATAGGTTTCAAATGCGTGATGAGAAATCCAGTAATTACATTGACGCAATTATTAGTTTAAGGAATCAGTTACGTGAACCTCTACCAGATTATCAGGTTGTTGATATAATTAAAAGGAACTTGAAACCCAGAATAGCTTCTCTTATCTTTGCCACTCAGATTTACTCAATAGAACACCTAAGAGTTGAATGTAGGAAGGCCGAGGACCTAATTGAACATGAGTACCAACAGAGGTCACGCCAAAATGTTTCGAACCGTGCGGTGAATGAACTTTCTTGGGATGATTTTAGTTTAAATGAGGCTGTGGAAGAGATTCGTCATAGACAGTTTTCAAAGCCATGCCCTAAGCCCAGGACAAACAATGACTCCGTGAAGTGTTGGAATTGTAACATTGGTGGTCACACTTTTAAAGAGTGCACTTCGGCCCAGAGGTCTTTGTTTTGTTTTCGTTGTGGAACCCCTGGGGTAATTACACCTCAATGTACTAAATGTAAACAGGGAAACCGACACCCGAGCGCGATGAGTGGGGAGTCGCGTTCGACCCAAACCATAGATTAGACTCAAAATTTGGCAGAGGTGTTGCAACTTCTGAAAAGAGTACCAACACCGTACCCAATTATGACCCCACTACAAAACCCAATCAGGACAAACGTAGTACTTTCAGTGAAGCTTCTGAAATGTGTAACAACACAGAGACAATCATTGCACCCAATTATGACACTTTAAAAACCAATCAAGACCAATATAATATTTTACATAAACCATTTCATATACGTTTGAGGAACTATTTAGCCGTAAGGAAGAGAATTTTTGATAGTGGTATCTCCCAGAAACCGATAGTATCTAATAGAATTTTAAAGACTCGAGAGAGGTACAGGAAACGACGTTCGCATAGATTAACCATATCCAGTGCAAGTTTTTCAGGTAATTTCGATTCTGATCCCAGACCTTTTCGTAAAGTTTTAGTAAATGGAGAGGAAATACTCGCGTTATTTGACAGCGGCGCGACTATCACCTGCTTAGGGAAAAATTGTGAGGATTTGGTAAGGAAGTTGAACTTGAGAGTATATCCAGTTTATAATTGCACTGTCAGAACGGCAAATGGGAATCGCGTATCATGCATAGGTAGAGTTAAGGTAGAAATTTCTTATGACAATCGGAATCACACCATTGATGTATATTTAGTTCCAAATTTGGATAACGAGATGTATTGCGGAGTAGATTTCTGGAAGATTTTTGGAGTAGCACCAGAGCTAATTAGTAGTATAGATATTAATTTAGAGTCATCTGATCAAAGCACCCATAATTTGACACCAGACCAAACGCGGACATTGGAGGAAGTGAAAAGCCATTTTTTAGATTTTGAGAAGCACGGTCTCGGTAAAACGTGGATCGAGGAACATAGTATAGATACAGCCGATGCGACACCGCTTAAACAACGTCATTATCCTGTATCCCCGGCAAAAGAGGCATTAATATATGACGAGTTGGATCGGATGGTCAGTCTAGGAGTTGTGGAACCTAGCAATAGTCCTTGGAACTCACCGGTTACGTTAGTTCGTCGCGGTGAGAAGTCGAGACTTTGCTTGGACGCGCGTAGACTAAATGATCGTACAGTGAAAGACGCATATCCACTCCCATATATTGATGCACTCCTTGGACGTCTCCAGGACACATACTTCATTTCTAGTATAGATTTGAAGGATGCGTTCTGGCAGATTCCACTTGCCGAGGATAGTAGGCCAAAGACGGCGTTTACGGTGCCGGGTCGGCCACATTATCACTTCACCGTCATGCCGTTTGGGCTGTGCAATGCAGCCCAACGGTTATGTCGGTTGATGGATAAGGTGATACCGGCGGATCTGAGGCAGAAGGTTTTTGTGTACCTCGATAACCTGTTAGTCGTCTCACCGGATTTCGATTCCCATATGTCTCTGTTAAGAAAAGTTGGAGATCTATTGTCATATGCAAATTTAACTATTAATTTAAAGAAGTCTAAGTTCTGTAGAAAAGAATTGCGGTACCTCGGATACATCGTCGGAGAGGGGAAATTAAAAGTAGACCCCGATAAAATTGATGGAATAACCAAAATACCCATTCCAAAATGCTCCCGAGATGTACGCCGATTTCTTGGTCTTACTTCATGGTTTAGACGATTCATTAAAGACTATGCCACGCTTACAGCTCCAATCACACGAACTCTTCGGAAATCTAAGAAATTTTGTTTCGATGAAGAGGCAGTTGATGCTTTTAATAAGTTAAAAATTTCGTTAACCACTAGTCCCGTCCTCACACACCCTGTATTTGACAAAAGATTTTATGTGCAATGTGACGCGTCGAATCTAGGTATTGGTGCGGTACTGTATCAACTAGACGCCGAAGGATTAGAACGTCCGATTGCCTTCCATTCCGCTCAGTTAACTAGCGCACAACGCAATTATAGCGTTACTGAGCGCGAATGCCTGGCAGTTATTAGTGCAATTCAGAAATTCCGTCCTTTTATAGAGCTCATGCCTTTTACGGTTTTGACTGATCACAGTGCGTTAAAATGGTTAATGAATCAGAAAGAGTTAAGCGGCAGACTAGCTCGCTGGAGCCTAAAACTCCAAAGCTACCATTTTGACATACAGCATAGAAAAGGGAGTCAAAATGTGGTAGCGGACACATTATCGCGTTTGCACGTGGATGAGGTAAATATGTTTGTAAATGAGCAACCAATAATTGACATGAACTCTCCAGAATTTCAAAGTCCAGAATATATGGAACTAATTGAGCATATTAGGGAAAACGCTGACCGTTTGCCTGATTTAAAGGTACAAGATTTTCATATTTACAAAAGAACACTGCCTTCTGATGGCGATATAGTCCATGAAAACTTCATTTGGAAACTTTGGGTTCCTTATAATCTCACAAAAACTATGATTGCAAATGCTCACGAACCAACCATCAAGTCACATTGTGGCATTGGGAAAACCATAGCAATGTTAAGACAGTATTTCTATTTTCCTAAGATGGCGACTCAAGTTAGGGACTACATTAATAACTGCGTTTTGTGTAAAGAGATAAAGGCCCCCAATAAGGTTCTACGACCGGAGATGGGATCGGAAACCGTAACTCACCGACCATGGCAGAAAATCTTTATAGACTTTATAGGACCTTTTCCTAGATCTAGGCTCGGGAACGTATATATATTTATCGCTTTGGATCATTTGTCCAAGTTTGTGGTTACTAAGGCAATGAGGAAGGCAACCTCTTCGAATGTTGTGAAATTTTTGGAATCTGAAATATTCCACAAATTTGGCGTCCCTCAGTTGGTCCATTCGGACAATGGGAAACAATTCGTTTCTTCTGAATTTTCTAACTTTTTGTCCAAGTATGGATGCAAACACATTCGTAATGCGGTTTACTCCCCCCAGGCGAATGCGTCGGAGAGAGTAAACCGTTCGATCATTTCGGCCATCCGTGCTTATGTTTCCGATGATCAGCGTGACTGGGACCGCCATTTATCATCTATTGAGTGTTCATTGCGTTCAACGGTACACAGTTCCACCGGATATTCGCCTTACTTCTCGCTTTTTGGAGTGAATATGATCACTCATGCGAGCGCGTATGAGGTGGCCCAGAAGTTAGGTACTTTGGAGGATGGTGACGTCGATATTTTGTCTAGGAATAACTTGTTAGGATTGGTCAGGGAAAAGATTAAGGAAAATTTGCATTCGGCTTATGAGAAGAGCGCGGGGCGTTACAACCTCCGATCTAGAGTCGTCAGATTTTTACCAGGTGAAGAAATTCTTCGTCGAAACTTTGTTTTGAGTGATGCTTCCAAGAATTTAAATTCGAAATTGTGTAAGAAATTCGTCAAGTGTCGGGTAGTGAAACGTGCGGGGAAAAGTCTTTATGAGATAGAGAATTTAGCAGGTAGAAAGATAGGTGTGTACCACGCAAAAGATTTGCAACATGTGTCTCCGTAAGTGATTTTGATCTCAGTAACATATCTGATCATCATCGACTTCCCGATCCAGTAACTCTTTGTCAGGACTCCGGATCCTGATCGGGTTTGTTATGTCAATGTTTTCAGTCTAGCGATTTTCATATGCCCACGACTTTTTTATTAACTACACTGTGGCAACATCTTTTCTGTACATAAAAATTATTGGTATGGTAACTCTTTTAGTTTGACATTTCGAAAGAAAGGTTTTAAAAGAAGAGGGAAAAGAAACGAATTCGAAGAAGTTCGAAAAAGAAAAAAGACATCTTGAGGGAGTTTCAAAAAAGGAAGAACTACTTGAGAGGAGACGAGTTGAACACGTGCGTAAGACAACTGTTTCGGGTGTAAAAATTAAGAAAGACGAGAAGTAGTAAAGTCGTAAAACAAACAACACGTGCTGAAGACAACGGTTTCTGGCAGAAATAAAGCCGGTGAAAAAGATGCTAACTGCGCACACCTTATCGCAGCGTTGTGTTAAAGATTTAGCCCGGAGCTTAACTTTTTTTAATAGAAAACATTTTTTATAAATTTTGACACCGGAGTTCATTGGCGTTCCCTCCAAAACTAAAGACACTAGATACATATATAAATCGCCTTGCTGCTTCTACAAATTGCGACAGGCGTAAGACAACTGCATTTGCGTGCGCTCCAGACTGCTGTTGGAGTTCCACTTTATCTATTGGCCTCCACAAACAGCACCTACTCAGCGTGAAGAGACTTGTCACGGTCAGGAACCAGCATAACGAGAGACGACGTCCTGATAGTTTCGTTCTGTCAACGGCAAGGAAAAACCTACCACACAAGCGATCCGGATATGTCGACCACGTGGACAGATAAGTTATAATGCTTGAACATTTCCAAAATCAGTTCTATTTTTTTTATAAACTCATATTTTAATTTATTATTACACACACCCGTTTTATTTTAAGTGATTTTTGTATATTACTATATATTAATTATTTTGTATTATTTTCGCCACATTATTTGCAAATGTGGTTAATGCCTGAAAATAGGTCCCATTACGGCGAAATTGGTTTTTAGCTCACCCGCCCCATAATTAAACAAACACCCCTTTGGGAATACTAGATATAGTATACCTTCTTTATCGAGCTCGATCATTTAGGTCCCCTGTTGTTTTTTTTAAAGCCCTAAATACCTCGTTGGTACTAGACATCGTGATTTAGACACCAATTAGCCTTAGTAATATTTTTCGCCTCGTTTCCGGCATAAATCACCAGCATACATACACCTCTCATTCTGGAGGTTATTTTGTAAATTTTTTGTAAATTTATTCGTACATCTCAATTAATAATAGTTTAATTATTTAAGAGATCCATTTACTAATACTAATGTACATTACCATTAGGAAATATGTTTATACTCAACATAAATAACTAGGTTAGTTTAGTTTACCTCTCTCAAGAAATAAATATGTATTTTGAATTTGAATATTATTATGAAAGTATGATGTGGTAAATTCTACATGTAAGGTAACGTATTAGCCTAGTAAAAGTAAACCAAGAGGACACATTTATGGGGCACTCACACAAGCCAGTGAGCTGCCAATGGGGATTGCTGAAGAGCAGACAATCCATTTGGGTGGGCCAATGGCAGTGTCAATAACACCTTGATACTGGACCATCGAATTCTTTCCTTTTCCAGACTAATTGAACATCTTCGGTGGTACTTGTTTTTTTATCTTGTTGTGTTGTTGTTGCGCATGGTACATGTCCATAAAGAGCCTACGCACCGTAAAGCTAAGCCGGACGAACAACTAAAAGTACCACATGGTAATGTACCAAATATTTAACACCCTAAAAGCGACTATTCTAATAAAAACAACAGATTGGCGCCCAACGTGGGGCCCGACACACACACACACACACACACACAACATATTCAAAAAATCAAATATACACTATAGGTTTATAATCCGTTTAAAAAACCAAAATAATTCAAATTAAGTTTAATACTAGTTATATATGAAAGTATTTATACTCTTAATATGGGTAAAGATGTACATCTACATTTTTTATTATGTATACAATAAACATTTGCGAACATAATGTTCTGCATGTTGATGTTCTGTCATTAGAAATTAAATTTCCAAGGGGCACAGGTAATTCACAGTCCTCTATTTGGGTATCAAATTTACAAATACCACAAAAATACTTTCTAGACTGCTTGTACTGAAAACGGACATATTTTCATATTACTTAAGGTATTTCCAGACGACAAAAGTGTATATTAATACTTTTCAAATTTAACATATTTATATCATGTTTGTGAAGAAATCATTTTGAAAAATACATTTCTTGATGTTTTTCTGTAAATTTTCTGTATTTTTTATATTTTTTCACATTTATAGTTTGCTTTATTTGTATTTATAAATAAATATGTATATATAAAACTAAAATATTTTTGAATTGTTTTAAAACATTTATGTATGAATACCCACCGTAAATTAAAGGAATCATTTGTATTATTTAAAAATATAAAATAATTTTTATTTAGACGATAAAATTGTATTATGATACATAAGTTTTTGCCAAATACTAATAATACTCAGTATTGTCGTCTGTAAATAACTTACTAAAGGGCATAGAGACGAGACACTTCGAAAAATACAACAAATCATATGTCCGAAACAACAACAAAATACATTGAATAACATGTATTTTGTTAGGTTTTTGACAACGGACTTTGGTTTTTGACAATTACGTCACGACTCTATGTTACCTTATGGTAAAGGGTATATAAGATTCGGAATAGAGCATTCTAACTTGTTTTTTGTGTCATCATAAGCTTCGTGGGCAGGCGCTCTTAAGCTAATAATCTAACTATTTATACGTTTTAATAAGGCAAAATAGCTGTATGAAGAATTAACAATCTGAAAATTAATAAAAAATAAATGAATTGAAATACTAAAGTCTTATGCTACATTCAGACGTACTTGTTTAATTCTTTGATTAAAAAAACAACAAATTTGGGTGGAAAAAAATTTTCGGTAGGTGAATCCAGGACTATAGCGGATATATTGATGTACATATGTATGTATTAATCAGCTATGTAAGTTATTTGGTGGCTTCGGAATGTTGATTTCAGCATACGGACGGACAAGGCTATATCGATTACGCTATATATAACGATCCAAAATATATATAATTTTTCAGGTCGCAAATGAAAATGTGGAAATTACAAACGGAATGACAAACTTATATATACCATAACCACTAATGGTGAAGTCTATAAAAACATGTATGACTGAACGTAGCATTATAAGAAATAATGCTTGTGTATAAATATTAATCTTACCGATGTAAATGCTGCCAAATCGAAAGTAAATGTAGGATTAAGTGATCTAATACGCATGGGTAGATCGAAACGAGTCATCATTAATAACGTTAATTTTCGGTTGAGTTTATTCCATTCGAACCATTTCGAACAGTATAAGTAATAAGCAATTTCTTGACTTTTAAAAGTGACCTCACTGGAAAAGTAACAGAGTATATAGATTTGCGATAACATGCACAACTGATAAATTAAAAACTTTATGAAGTTGGCATAATCACCCGGATCAGAGAGCTAAAATTTGTTTATATAAATGAAAGTTTCATGAAAATTTACAAACATATATTTCAACTTACAAAAGACATGGCATAGAAATTTGCCACCAATACCAAAACCGAACAAGCAATTTGTATTGTTATTGGAAAACTGACAAGATTTTCAACAATACCTGTAATTCTTACAATTTCCTTATAAAACTTAATACAGTTTTTTAATTTAAATGTAATATTATTATCATCCACAAAATTATTTTCATCTGAGCCCAAGTGCTCCAAACGATCACACAAAATATCTAACTGACCCTTAATATGTATAAGGAACGATGCTGATATCGAATCAAATGCTATATTCATATAACAGCATACAGACACTGCTAAATATTGATATAAATACATCAATAAATAACGCCACTTCTGATTCATCTTTATGGGATTATAAATGGACAAAGGCAACTCCGTATTATCCACAAAATATTGAGTCATCAATACCACATGTAAGGCACATAATGAAATGCTGCAATAACTGTTCCTTACAGTGCGACTTAAATTTTGTGACTGTTTGAACAATTTCATTTCTCTCTTGTTAATTGGCCGAAACATTGGTCTATGTATAGTTTCCACAAGTTCGTAGTATAAATGATTTTTTAATTTAATGGTAGAATATTTTGAGAGCACTGCCAGAGATGTGGCAAATATAAAAAATACTTTAATCACTTCATTCAAATCGGTAATATTTGTTATAAATTGTATAAAACAACTGGTATCGAATGAGAGCACCCAAAAAAATAATATATAGTAGAAATATATATTATGAACTCTACGATATTGTGGAGTTACTGTATCCGGCAATTTCCAAAGAGCTAATAAGCGAAATATCCATGACTGATATTTGTAAAAGGTTTCCAAAGCTTTATGATGATCTCTAGTATTCATCGTGTAAAACGTTCCGAATTCCAAATACTTTTAAAATAAATTACTTACGTTTGCGGTTTTTATATGAAAAGTTTGACATATTTGTTAGGATGACCAGTTCATTATATATAAACAAACATGTTCGGCAAGGCATCAGACCTTATTTATGGTCATACAAAATTTGAAGTTACTCAAAAATTTCAAATTCGATTTTATCGATTTTCAAAGTTGATATGAAAACCCGCTAAAATTCAATTATATACAACTTTTAAACAACTTATCCAATTTTTATATATTTTCCTAAAAATCCTTTTCTTTTCAATACAGTCTATTGAACCAAAAAATTGTCCATGAACAAAGGTTATCTCAAAACAGGTAACTTCCAATTTATGGGTAACAACACATACAAAATACAGAGTGAGACCATAAGGGGATCTCGAGATAGTAAAGGCCATAGAGAAACATAGAGCGGAAACTAGAAAAAAACTTAAACAAAAAAATTACTCAAAATAATCACACATACGAGTGTTGTTTTTGTTTTCACATAGTTTTTATTACTAATACATTCTCACCACTTAGGTTTTTGACAACTAAGATAGGTCTTTGACAGGAGAGTTTCCGATCTATGTGTATTTATCTATGGTAAAGGCCTTATTCATAAACAATTTTTAAATTTAAACAAATTTTGTATGGGAACTTAGCTTTAAAAGAGAATTATACATAGAGACGAGACACTCCGATTTGTCAAACAATAATACAACAAATCATATCTCTGATACAAAAACAAAATACATTGACTAAGATGTATTTTGTTAATTAACCATAAGAAATTTTTTAAATAATATGGTCACCTAAATTTAAATTGTTTTACCCTTTAAATTATAATAAATAGACCAATTACCAAATAGCAACCAATCACAATGAAAATGTTTGAAAATCAATTTTATTAATAAGCCTCTATTTGAGCAAAATCTTCACAATATTATGACCTCTAAATCTACTTTACTACAAATTATATTAAGCGTTTTCCATCCATCTCTTGTTTTAACCATTAATACGATTAAGAGAGCAAAATAGCTATACGATGAATTTACTATCTGCAAAATTAAAAAAAAAGAAACGTTTAACAATTCTATTATCATAAAACTTTTTCTGAAAACTTACCGAAACAAATAAAGCCAAATTAAAAGAATAACAACGATTTATGGTATTAATGCGTATCGGTTCTTCGAAACGTATCATCATAAGCAAGACCAGTTTTCTATTTATCTTATTCCAATTATACCAATCCGACATATATAGATTTAAAGATAATTCAGAACTTTTTAGAGAAATCTCATTCGCAGAATAGCACAACATAAATATTTGTGTCAACATACAACTCTGATAAACAGCGAATTTTATAAAATTTGCCAGTTCTTCAGGATCAGAAAGCTGAAATTTAAAAAAAATCTACTGTAGTTAATTAAAAAATGCACAATCCATAGATAAATACACATAGATCGGAAACTAGCCTGCCAAAGACCTAACCCAGTTGTCAAAAACTTAATTGGTGAGAATGTATTAGTAAATAATAACTATGTTAAAACAAAAACAACACTCGTATGTGTGATTATTTTGAAAATGTATTTTTTTTAGTTTTTTCCTAGTTTCCCCTCTATGTGTATTTCTCTATGATTCAAACCGTAGATAAATAAACTCTCCTGTCAGGTCTTTGACAGGAGAGTTTCCGCTCTATGTATACTTTCTCTATGGTTCAAACAAATAAAATATTAGAAAATTTTGTTTTTAAGTTTCCCGAATTCCACTTACCAATGACATGGCATAAAAATTTGCAATCAATACAAATACAGAACAGGCGATTTGCAATGAAATCGGTACACTGACCAAGTTCTCAATATCATGCGACAACATTAAAATACGATTATAATAACGTACACAATCTTTTAATTGTTGGCTTACAAAATCCTGTGAACAATTTGAGTTTTTCCCAATATTCTCCAAACGATGTCCCAACATACCCAATTGGCATTTGATATGTATAAACAATGATGTCGATAATGAGTCGAATGCTACATTAACCAAACACAAGACTGCCAAGGATAAACATTCATAGATGTACATTATATTATATTTCCAATGTCTATTCAATTCGATGGGATTGTAAATATTAACCGGTAAATCTTCAGTTGCACTTAAATATTGGGTCATAAAGAGGCCACTTACAGCCGTCAATGAAAGGCATGTATAAGAGATGCGCACTTTTGTACTTAGCTCAACAGATTTTAGAAATATTTCTTTCTCATCAGAATTTGCCGGTAGAAATTTTATATTGAGCATTAATTTGAATAAATTTTCAAATGATTGATTTTTTATTTTGATTCTAAAATATTTTCCCAGTACGGCAATGGCGGTGGCCAATATGAAAAACACTTTAATAACTTCATCCATATTGTCGAGGTTGGTAATAACTTGCATTACCATGGACCAATCGAAAAGTAGCATCCAAAAGGTTAAAACATACCAATATATTTTATAAAACGTTTTCACATTTTTTGCCGAGTCTGGCGACAACTCCCAGAGACCGAAACATTTCAATAGTGCGTATTGTTTGTTATAAATCTTCTCAACTATATCCCGATATTCGTTCATGGTTTTAGGTTTAGTAGAGTAGTTAGTAGAGCAGTTTATAGAGCAAATACTATTTTAGATTATGTTTTTATCTATTTATATAGCAACACAATTTTTAAACAAATCTATTAATTTTATCTTAATTAGAAAATAATTATTAAAAATTGTTAATTAAATTATAATTCATAGTAAAGCTCTTACCCTACATAATTTGAATTGTATATAATGTTTGTCTTTTTGGGATTAGAATTGAGAATGTGATAATTCGATTCCAACAAGATTTTTTATGACGAGGTTTTTTATACGCCATTTATGGATCGAGTTTGCAGATTTTCGATAGAAAAATCATTTCTAAGGATTTTTCACTTTTCGGAATTTAATTTCTATAAAATTACGTAAGGTGATCTTTATATCGACTCTCCTATAGGGTAGCTAATGAATGTGTCAAAAAAGGGTATAAAAGGTCAAACTCCATTCTTACTTATTTTAAAGAAACGATAACATCTGACTGTAATTTTTCTTTAAGCAACACGTTTGCTATAACTTTAATTATTTGATTAATATTTATCAGATATTGCCCTGGAACAATTTGTTTTAGTCATAGATAAGTACACATACATCAGAAGTTCCCCTGTAAAGCACCTAACTCAGTTGTCAAAAACCTATGTATTGAGAATGTATTAGTTTAATTACTATGTGAAAACAAAATTATGTACATGTGATTATTTTAATTAATTTTTTTCTTTGAGTTTATTTTAGTTTACGGTTTGGTCATAGAGAAAATATACATAGAGCGGAAACTAGAAAAAAATCCAAACAAAAAAACTACCCAAAAAAGAAACACATACGTGTGTTGTTTTTGATTTCATATAGTTTTTTTTACTAATACATTCTCACCACTTAGGTTTTTGACAACTGAGTTAGGTGTTTTACAGGGGAACTTCTGACAGGAGAGTTTCCGAACTATAGGTATTTATCTATGATTTGGTTCTTTAATAAAATTGTTGTTCAAACCATTGATAAATACACATAGATCGGAAACTCCCATGTCAAAGACCTAACTCAGTTGTCAAAAACCTAAGTGGTGAGAATGTATTTGTAAAAAAAACTATGTGAAAACAAAAACAACACTGGTATGTGTGATTATTTTGAGTAATTTTTTTGTTTGAGTTTTTTTCTAGTTTCCGCTCTATGTTTCTCTATGGTTCAAACATTTTAAATTCGCCCATGCCATTTCACCGATGGCATGGATTATGTTGGGTTTGATAACCTTGAGAAAACCCCAGAAGAAAGAGTCTAGGGTCAAATCACACGATCTATGTAGCCAGTTCACTCACCTTCACGTGAAATGACCATACCCTCAAATCGCTTGTCTAATGTGTTATGAGCTGTATGGCACGTAGCGACCACATGTCGTTGGTGTCTATATTATCCAATTCAAGCTAAAAGAGTTGGCCTGGACCGATGAGCCGCCAGCTCAGAATCCATTGGACGATGTTGGATCTCGTGTGTATCTCAAATTTGTTGCAATGGGCCTCACCATAAAATGGAAATTTCGGAAATCCTTTTTGGAAGACCCTTTATATAAAAACCAACCTAAAGAAAATTTTGAAATTCTGGAGAACTTTAAATTTTAAATATGGCCATATAAAGCGTATATACCAAATATTATCGAATTCAGAAGAGTAAAGGTTCAAAATTCGAAATATTTATATATATTGCCCTTATAATAATATAAATTTTGGGGCGTACTATGATGATACTCTAAAAATGAATAGGGTTATTATTAATTCGTCTAAGCTTAGATGTTAGATAATAATTTGTTACATTTAAAAACATTTATTTGATCCTGCTAACTTTATGCACCTTGAAAATGTTTTTCAAAAACACATTAAAAACCTACAACAATAACATGGAAAAACATTGAGTAAGTGTATCCCTCCCAAAAATAATTATTATACAATAAATACCCAACAACTTAGATGCCATTAAAAATTGACATAATGCAAAAAATCCACCGGTTATTAGGTAAAATGTTTCGTTAGTTAATTAATTATGAGAAATTACGTACTAAGTAATATGTACATTAGGGTGGGTCAATTTTTTTTCATGAAAAATCGTATAGCAGAAAGGCATTCTAAGGAAATTTTCCCCAATTAATCATACTTCTAAAATCAAATCCTATTTTGCGTATTTCGTATTTCTTCCAATGATATTTCAGTATTCAGAAATACGCAAGATAGTATTTGATTTTAGACCTATGGTTTCTTGAGGAAAATTTCTTGGAATTTTCCGTAGATTGTGTTTCTGTTATACGATATTATACTTTTTGATCGTCCATACAAATCGACCCAGCCTAATGTACATACATAATGTACATATGTATGTATGTACTACCTACCTCGTTATAAGAATGGAAAACGTCAAAAGAAACATCTGACAAAAACATTTAGCAGACCATTCGTTCTCTTTATTATTTTAAAAACGTTTAACGTCTACACTTTGGGGAAAGTTTTTGTAACCCATTGGTCCTGGTAAACCGTGTATGTATAATATAATAAATTGATGGTTTTTAAAAGAATATTTCTATTTCTTTGTTTTTGGGTCTGTTTTTTTTTTTTTTTTGGATTTTTTGTTTCTAATACTTAAAATATTTTACAAAAATTACATTATTAACTACTACATATGTATAAGAAATAAGTATAATAAAAACAAAATCATTTAAATCTTAAATTAATTCAATATTCCAGCAAGAGAGAATCTCAAAATTAAAAATTTTCGGGCACATGCTTCATATTATGAGAGGTAAGAGAAATGTTAGAATTTCTTTAAACTTCTTAATTACACATTATTTTCCATACGTATTTCAATAAAGACAGACTACTTATAATGAGTTTATATAAATTTATATTTTTAATTAAAAAATATTTTTAAATTTTAAAATTATAGACGTTTAAATCTAAAAAACCAATAACTAAAAAACCGTTTTATTTACACTGTACATAATTTTAGAAAATTATATATACATACATCTAAAGAACTATTTTATAAAAGAAAAATGCAAAATGTTAAATTAATTTGCATTCAAAAAAAATATAATAAAAATTATTGAGTGAAATTCTTGTAGAACAACAGAAAATTTGTTTGATTTCCTAAACTATGAAATACAATTTTAAGATTAATTTCATCATTACATAATATCGAAATTCTGAGTAAAAATGTTTTTTTTTTTTTAACAGTTAAACAAATTAAATAAAAAATTAAATGCTTTATGGCAAATGTACATACATATATTACATAACTATCTAACTAATTTTCATTTTTATTGATTAATTTCATAATAACTTTGCCACTTTGTACTTCTAGACCATATAAACTGCCGTCTCGAATTTCATTATTTAAAACCTCATCGGTGATGGCGACATGTATACCAGCTGGACCGGTAACATAAATTAAACTTTTATTATTGACATCATTAAAAATATTCGAACCACTGCCCGAATATTTCGAATGCATGCCCCAGCTATGAAATGGTGCTGAATTTTCCATCATGGAGTTGTTACCACCGCCTGCAGCAGAAGCGCCGCCATTGTGTGTTGAACTTTTGGCAACAATTTCATAAAAACCAGGAAGTTTAAACAGTTTTTGTACTAGTTCCTTAGATGTATTAGATATAAGATATACAGCATTATAATTATTACCATCTAAACTAATGTAGATAGTTAAACGTGGTGTTATGGCTCTGAAAGTGAGAGTGAAATAAATTATTATTATTATTATTTATTAGATTTAAAATTAATTATAAAATCTAATACAAAATATTATTAGGTACTGGCTGCATAGGCTATTAGATCTAATAATATTTATAATCTTAACTTATAGTCAAAAGGAACTTACTTGGCTCTTAAAATATTAAACATGCGTATACCATCGGCAAGACCACAGATTTGTATTAAATCTTCTTTAGACATTCTAAAAGAAAATAAATATTTAGATTAGATAACAATACAACATTTTATATTTATGTACAAATATTAGTAATAACTCTGGAACATTTTCAGAACTTGTTCTAAAGTAACTACATAGTTCATGAACGAGTGTAATGACAGTGATGATGCAATTACTTCTGGAACTCGTTCTGTAGAACGCTATTGTGATTCTTAAGTACATTTATAGAGTTTTTATGTAACTAATTATTTGGCAATAGTTATACAGGTATTGTAGACTAGTTCTATTAATCACGTATTAGTTCCGAAACAACTTTTTGGAAGCGTTTTAAAAACATTACCTTTTCACCTTCGTGAGAAGGGTATATATAAATTTGTCATTCCGTTTGTAATTTCTACAATATTATTTTCCGTCCCTATAAAATATATATATATTTTGGATCCTTATAGATAGCGGAGTTGATTAAGCCATGTCCGTCTGTCTGTCCGTCTGTCTGTTGAAATCAATTTTCTGAAGACCCCAGATATCTTCGGAATCCAAATCTTCAATAATTCTGTTAGACATGCTTTGGAGAAGTTTCCTATTTAAAATCAGCAAAATCCGTCCATAAATAACGGAGATATGAGAAAAAATCCTAGGCAACCTCTATTTTTGGCCTATTTTTGATCTATATCTCGATTATATATACAATATGGATATCTAACGATAGATGTTTCAAAGTGCATTGCAACGATGTATATAAGGCTATAGTAAGTTGGACCTACAATGGGTCAAAATCGAGAAAAATATTTTTTAACCCGAATTTTTTTTCACAAAAAACATTTTTTTGATAAAAAATTTTTTCACTAATAAATTAAAAATAAAAAAATTTAAATTAAAATGCTTTAAAAAAACAATCTCGAAAAAAAAAATTTAAAAAAAATTAAAACAAAATTTTTTTTTAAATTTTATTTGGTGAAGGGTAAATAAGATTCGGCACAGCCGAATATAGCTCTCTTACTTGTTTTTTTTAAAATAGAAAAAATTTAAATCATTGAAAAATTACTTAGATATTTTTTTGTATAAATACACAAATACTTTTAGAAATTGCCTCAATATAACTAGTTCTAGAATGACTATAACCAGAACCACATCAGATGCTTTGATAACATCCATAGAACTAGAAATATCGCAACTGTTTCTAGAACTCTTTCTGAAGAACAATGTTTTTATTCTTAAGAAATTCTGTAGAGTTGGTTCTAGGCTAGCTCTATAGAGCACAGACTAGTTCCGAAAGAACTTCATGGAAGAAATATAGAAATATATATACAATGCAATATAAAATGTTCTTCTTTAATAACGATGAACAAATATGAAACATATAATGGATTTGGATTTTGGAATCTAAACTAATAGGTACGTTAAAAAAAAATCCGAAATATTGTGTTCATTGAATAAAATTGGCATCGATTCTTTTTCAAATTATTTTTTAAGAGTATTCATCTTGGTCATTTAAAAAACGAATGCAACAAAGGTTAATAGATTATAGAATCGATAAGTCAGCATTTTAAAATACTGTTACGAATGTGCAATAGCGATTTGAATTTAACGGTCTGTAACGACTGCCTGCTATATTCATCATGTTTATAAACACGTCCATCAGTAGAAGCTTCTACTTATCAACAATGCTGATAGCATGCGGTTATTAGCATTGTTTATAAGTATGGCAACACTAGATGTTTAAGCTGCTAACATTGACATCGAAAGCTCTAAAAATCGAATGTACTAGCTTGTCCGTTAAGAGCATTGTAGAAGATTCCCGATAGATGGCGTGTGTATAAATAGTGGCAGAGTTTGCAGTCGTGAGCTGATCATAGGCGCTGTTAGAGTTAACATCAACTGTTTTGTACATTCAAGGTTGTACGTTATAGAGTGTGTGTGCATTTCTGCGAATTGATAAACGTGTATAAAGACACTGAGTGAATATTTGAGCTGTTGTTGTTGTACATTTTAAATAAATAAAGAGTTGTTACAATTTTAAACTACTGAAACTGCTTTTTATTTGCAATCAAAAGTATCCGGTTTATTTAAAGGAAATAACCCCCGTTTTTAAAAGGTAAAAACGTAACAATACTTTATTTGTAATAAAAGAAACAAAAATGTCCTCATCTGGTTCCCAGAACTAGTTCGAAGTATGACAACTTTGATTAAAAAACAATGATGGAAGACCTAGTTCTAGAACCGTTAAGAAGGTATTATAAGTTATAAAACAAAGAAAAATCATTGATTAAAGCATCCTCGGGATTTTCTAGCAGTTGTTCCGAAAGTGACAATTTTAAACAAATATTAATTAGTCGCAACGCCAAACTAAAATGAGTGCTGGCTATATGCATTCGTTCTAGAACTAGTTGTGGAACTATTAGAGTTTTTCCTGGGATGTATAAATGATATATTTAATTTCATATATTTATATACATAATTGGTCAATTCACGAGGTCTCCTATCATGTCATATTGTTAAAATGTCCTAATATTTCACAATGGTTTAAAATTGTTGTTATTGCCTTTCAAGAAAAAAATGTCCTAAAATAATACTACTCTGTATGCTATGTTTATTGTGTTATCGTAACCATTCAGCAGAGACCTGCGCCGAGTCTTGAAATATAAGGACATTATGACCTTGAAATGAATCATTAAGGAACACTGCGTTCTGCGGCAATATCTTTTTCCAAAATGTTTTAAGTAGGATTATTACGTATATTAAGCATCTAATGTAACGGCCGCTCAGTAAGCATATTTTTCATAAATATTAGTCTTTTAAGGCTAATTCTATAAATGTACCAAACAAACCCTAAACATTTCTCATCTGCTGTTTGAAACTAGTGCTATGCGTGACAAAAATCACTGATGAAATAAGTAGTTTTAGAACTGTTCCTAGGAATGTGTTTTTGCTTCGTAAAGCTTAAATAGAACTAGTTCTTAGAGTAAAAATTTCAAACCAGTTCTGGCAATTTCAAATAAAAATCATCGGTCGTAACTCTAAACTAGAAGAATACTGATTCTAGAACTAGTTGTAGAACTAATACAGTTTTTCCTGGGAATAATAATAATAATACAGTCTGTTTGTTTGTCTGCTAGTTTTCATAGTTTCCAATGTTTTTTTACTTTTTATATTGAAAATTTCCAAAGGTAGTAAAAAAATTAAAACTTGCAAGCAAACGAACGATCCCTAAAAAATTGGAAATACAATTTTCATTTAAAGAGAAAAATGTTAAAGTGCAATTACTCGGCTGAATCGAATCTTACATAATAGGGTGGGTCAATTCTAAGAAAATTACCAAAAGAAATTATGGGTCTAAAATCAAAACCTAGCTCCCGCTGAGAGACTTCAAAATACATGTCTTTGACGGAAGCTAGGTTTTAATTTTAGACCCATACTTTCTTTTGGTAATTTTCTTAGAGTTTTGTGTAGATTACGATTTTGCTATACGCCTGTCACGTTTTTTCTCACCCGAACAAATTGATCCAACCTATTTTATAACCTTCACCTTACTTTATCTTTTTTTTAATTTTTAAAATTAGATTTGTTTTAAAAAAAATTTTAGGCCAAAAAAAATATTTTTCTCGATTAAAGTCCTTGAAAAGCCTTTCATTTCATATCCATATTGTTTATGTACATGAATTATTAATCGAGAATTGGAGGTTTTTTGCTTCTATCTCAATCATTTGTAGGCCGATTTTAAATAGCAACCGAATCAGAACTATAGCGGATATATTGATGTCTCAATCAATGACTGATTCAATCATGTTTGCAAGTTATTTGGGTGCTTTGGAAAGTTGATTTCAATAAACAGACGAACATGGCTATATCGACTCCGCTATCTATAACGATCTGGAATATAAATGGAATGATAAAATTATATGGTAAACCATTTCCACTCATGTATAAAAAGGCCGGGTTTCGATTCTAGTTTAATTTTCCATATCGCATTTAGCTATAATTAAGACTAAGACTGTAATTGTGCTACTCGAATTATATTTGGTTTCAATTTAAATTCCACATAAATTGTTTATTGTGAAGTATATTTACCTCAAAATATCGGCTCCGGAAAAATGGGCAAACGTTGATAAGTATGATGTTAAACGATGAAACGTTAACCAGTGTGTAACTTGTGCCGGTGTAGATTCGGGCATGATGGTAATTGAATTCTAAAAAAAATGAAAATTTTTACAAAACATTCCAACAATAATATATAAATACATAAATCTATGAAATACTTACATATTCATCTATATCAGTAAGCATGTTGGGTGTATTAACCATATTATTTGGATCCATTATTTTAATATTAGTTGAATTTGTTGAGGAAACACTATTAATAGCTATAGGACTAGCGTTGGAATTTGGTGAGGCACTAGTAAATGGTATTATACCATCATATTTGGGCATATGTACAGGAGAATTAGGCCAAACTTTCATGCTACATTAAAACAAATTAAAATGTAAAAAATAACAATTTAAATATACATATAAAAATACAAATAGCTTTAATTTTTGTCTGTTAAATATACTTCTTAATATTTAGAAAAACCGCAATTCTCTACTAAAATATGTCTATTTATGGCAAAGCATGATGTACTTCATAGTGAAGATGTCTGTTTTAAACTAATATAAGATTTAGTATTGTAGCTAAAAATATGTACATATTAATATCAAACAGATATAAATCTTCTCACTAGGAGAACTGCAGCAAATATTTAATATGTATCTGAATAAAAAATATAAGTAAATAAAACATACAACTTGTAAGTTTTTAAAAAACCGGTTCAGCATGTACATGCAGATGGAAATAAACTCTAGGGCGATTGGTAAAGAAACCAATACAAGTTTTTAATGTAAATCAGTAAAAAAAAATGATACACTGAAGAAAGTATGAAATTTTATTGACAGAAAATGTGTTAAGTCCCAGAACAGGAATTATGCTTATTTACGACTCCAATGTACTTCTTTTAAATTGTGTATATTTTGTTTTTAGAAAACAATTTAATTAACAGATTTAAAAATATTTATAATAAAATATTTTAAACAGTTTTTTCTATCGATGTCTAATCTCGTTGTTAATTTTAAGTTGTTCTTATTAAGCAGAAGTGTAGAGTTTTTTTTAAAGTGTACTTCAACTACAATTTATATTAATTTGTACACGTTTTTAACTTGAGAGAATTTATTTATCTTAACCCGTTTTATAATATGTGTAATGTATAGGAGTCATACCAAAGTTATTTTGTTTATTTTTAAATATTATATAATTTTTATTGAACAGGACTGAAACATGCAAATTAGGGTTTATAATTTCTCGGACTTTTTCGCATCCCGGTAAGATAAAGTACATTTTTTCAATTTTCTCAATCTCTGGTTATTTTTTATCGTGACGACTGACAGTTTTCATATAAAAATTAAATTAATTGGATGTATATCGTAACGAAAAACGATAACCACAGATTGAGAATTTTAAAAGAAGTACAAAATAACTATATTTGGTTGTACAATGTTGATCCAACTTTTTTAAGGGTTTATAAGTTAACTAATAGTGGCATTTGACCGGTATTAGCGCAGTTTAAATCGGTATAGGATCAATAAGTTATGTTGTTTTACTGAAAAACTTAATATATCCGATATTTTCTCTAAATATGAATATCCTTAGAAATTGTAATGTTAATTCATAATTCCTTGAAGAACTTAAAATTTAAATTTGATTCGTTCTTAATGACCTAGTTCTTCTGCTGTGGGTGAAAAATTGTAGTTGAGTGAAAAAAATTCGGTTATTTCAACCATAAAGCTTCTTTATCAATTGACTATCTGTTGCTAGAACCGAAAAAATCTATGCATATAATGGAATCATTCAATTAGCAACAAACAACAAATCTGAATATTGTAACTTTAAAAAGAAAACATATAAAGAAATTCCCCGCAAAAATTTTCCGAAAATGTTACAAAAAATATTCCCGGGAAATTTTTCTAGCGTAGGAACCCTAATACAAATGCATGTTTGTTATTGGTAAATATTTGGTCAATTCACAAGGTATCTTATCATGTCATATTGTCATAATGTCCTAATGGTTTTTATTGCTTTTCAAGCAAAAAATGTCCTAAAATAATACTACTTTCTATGCTATGTTTATTGTGTTATCGTAACGAACCAGCATAGACCAACGCCGAATGCCTAAGAGTCGGTTAAGTCGAGCCGCCGAGTCGTGATATATTAGGATATTATGACAATATGACTGATAAGAGACCTTGTGAATTGACCAATTAAATTTCTCCGATATAACGCCCATATAATAATACAGTGATACAAAATCAAACAAAATCAAAAGCCAAGAGATTCTATGTTCTTTATCTTACTAAATTGAAAAATATTTAGATTTATTGAAGACAACCCAATAATTATAATTAAAAAAAAAAAAAAAAACGGGAAATCAAACTCCCTTTTTTTGCTAATTAGAAACATATGGCGTAAAGTTATTATCTTATTTTTTATCAAAATAATATATGTACATATTTTATAATTACAAGTTCCGAAATGTTCTTCAACTCGAAAGCTGGTCAACTTTGGACCACTGTTATGCTCTTTCTAAGATCATTTTTAATGTTTTAAAAGTGAGAAAGATCGGTGTAGCTGTTAAGAATTTTTATTATTTTGTTAAAGTTTATGAAGTAACAATTTAATAAACAAAAGCAATGATATTTCCAACAACTGTTACTTAACAGGTTAAACAAATATCTATTAATTATTCTTTTCATTTCAAGTATTTTGTTACAAGCAAGTTTAGTTTGTAGGTTTATATTGTGCTGTTTTTAAATATAATCGATATAAGTAGTATCTATTATATTTACAGCCTGGCCCACGATGTCGAAAGAAAACTTAAGCGAACGAAAGTCAGTCACTCACTTTCATTCGAAACAATGGCCCACTATCTTACGACTTATCGTTCGCTTTGCTTTACGTTTCAAACGTAATCCAAATATAATTGAGAAATAATCGACAATATATTGAAAACCATTATTTGACACAAAATAAAATAATTGAGCAGTGGTGTAGTGGGACAGCCCTTGACTAGCAACCGGAAGGTTGTGGGATCAACTCGTGGCTGCGACTTATTTTTTTCTTTATTACATAATTCTATAAATAACTCTCCTAAGGAATATAAAAGATTACTTTTGGGTCATCTCCAACAAAAATAAGTAGACTTTTCGTCAAATTCTACTTATTTTTCTACCACAAACCAGTAAGTTTGAGTGAAAATATATGTAATTATGTTATATTATGCACAAATGTATAATAATAAATAAGTATGCATCCGTTTTGTACTAGATTCTTACACAGACGACAATAAATAAAATGTGAATGAATTTGACATTTTAGTTCGTACAAATATTAGAAAATGTGAATAGTGAGCCTCAAATTTTGTATTGAGTTGCTTACGTTATCGTTCGTATTTGTTTTCTTTCGAATAAGAATATTAGTGAGCCGTAAAACAGCTGTTTGTCGTTTGAAACGACAACGTTCGACATAGTGGGCCAGGCTGTTAATAAATATTTATAAAAAATAAAAAGCAACAGTCTCGATAAATACATTTTTGAATTTCGTAAAGGTTGTGTAATGTTCTTGATGCTCAGATATTAACAAGATATACCTTAATCTGTTGCACATTATAGCATCTTTGAAATTCTATTGTCAAAATTTTATTTGACTAATGCGCGCACATGAGATACATATTATAAAAACTAGAAAATTTTAAAAATCGGTAAATTTTAGTTTAATTTTTATACCACTATATAGACGATCAGGGCAAAAGTGGTGTAACCCACAATTTTTGTTGGTTGCTGTTCTGCTGTTACATATGGGCAATTCCATGTCATCGTACGTGACATTTGTACGCCTATAGAGTGGAATAGATTTTCCAAAAGTAAGAGTATCTGAAAAATAATTTGGTATGTATGTTTCATTCAGAGAGTGCTATATTTTAAAAAAATAATAAGTTCTTTCGAAACATTGTTATCCAAAATATCGAGCGAAACAAGGGTATATCGTACGTGACATAAAACGGAAGTAATTTTGAGGTACATGTAGAAATATGCGAAAATTTGCGAATCGTGAGAGGCGTTATGTTTTCTTTTAATTTCTTACTCTAAACGACATATTTTTACTTTACAATCCGTCATGTTTAAGTAAAAACAATCATTGGATGATTTTATAATAAATAAAATTTAATATCGTACGTGACATACCGTACGTGACAGATTTTTCTCTTATAATAAAACAATATATATTCTGTAAATATATGTATACAAAAACTAAAAAAAATTAATAGAAAATATACATTTGGTTTCAATAAACAATTTTATAATAGCAAATAAACAATCAGAGTCAAATTCATTACACACTATATGCTAATTGGGAGCTTAGTTTTGACCGCAATTTTAGCCTAAAACACGCCAATTAAATTAAAAAATTAAATATAGTCAGTTCAAACTATTATTTTTGCCAATAAAATGTTGTAATAAGCTCTAAATACTGACGCATAGTAATATTTTAGTGTTTTCTCCTATTCAAATCATCTTGAAAAAAGTTTCAAGGGTTTTTGGGTTTTCAGTCGTGGTAGTCATTCTCGTGGAATTGCCCATATGTATATCCTTACATTACCAAGCAATCAATATAAAGTGGAGTATTCAAAAGCAGTTGGAGCTGCAAAAATTGTTTTTGCACAGAAAGTAATATAACAAAAGTGGTGTAAGTAACCCCTACCCCTAAGTAAATAGTTTGGGGTTCATCACTTTTGCGCTGGTAGGTTTATATAATTTTCCAAAATTTCCAAATGGACCAAAATCTAGTGACTCTAAATTATGTCGGATTTAATCTATAATTTAGAAACTGATAGTACAGATATCAAATTAATAAAAAAAAATTCTTCTATGTTTCAAAGCATATTTTTAAAATTTAAATTTTTAAATTATCATTTCTTTAAGAGATGAAAGATTAGTAACCTAAGATTTCTAACTCACAAGTTTTTTTTTTCTGTATGTTCTTCTGATATCTGTTACTGATTTTTTTTCATTTCGAAGCAATAAAAATGTCCAAAATCTAGTGACTCTAATTTAAGTCGGATTTAATCTATAAGTTAGAAATTGTTGGTAAATATATCAAGTTAATGGAAAAAAGAAATGAAACATTTTTTTTCTCTGATTTTTTTCATCTAGAAACAATCAAAAATTTCAATGTCTGAAACTGAATCAGTTTCAACGATTCTTAAAAATTTTTGATTTTCCTCATATGTGTTAAGATTATAGCAAACTCACTCCCTAATTATAATAATTATTAACGTTTTAAAAAACAATACAAATATAGCTGTGGCAATATGTTAAAACCGCATTTGTTGAAAAACTTAGTTTTAAGATATTAATTATTTTGTGTCATTGGTAAACATATCAAGTCGACTTTTTAAATGATTAAAATTGTATTTTCAAATATATCACTGTGGCCTTAATTAAGTTGTTTTGCTACATAGCCATAGATATAACTTTATAATAGTAGAAAGTAAATAACCTTAAACTAAAAAGGGCTATTCATTAAGAAATCAATTATTATTACGGCGCTATTAGTTTTCTTTAATTAAGCTCGTTTATACATTATTTCTGGTCCGCATGACAGCTAACTTATGTGCGCATTAAATGCAAAAAATTATTTTAAATAAAAAAAAAAAAAATAAGAAATTCATTAATTAATCAAATATTTTTCTATATGTAAACTATGTTATAAGTTAATTTAATAATAATTATCAAATACGAGTACCTTGTATATAAATTGTTAAACAACAACTTTACTACGCGGTATTATTTAAATTTATAATAGTAAAATGCTGCAACACGTGCAAATCTTAATTGATTTTACAATATTCAAATTGGAAAACATTAGTTTATTGTAAATTAATACAAAACTCAACTGGCGTTGTACCCGCACATGTTAAATTTAACATATAAAACTTGTCAAACTTGAAATCAAAGATAAATTTTCTCTAGATTTATATAGGGAACGCAACTATTGTTGCATAATTTCAAAAAAAAAAATATTTAAATTAAATGTGTAAATTATGGCGACAAGTTAGAAATAAACATGTACTTACTATTCTGGACTAAAGCAACCATTTGTGTTGGCATTAGTAGTAGTTGGCGTTATTAAATCCAATGGTATGTCTGTCATAATTGTACACTCGTAACTGGGTTGAAATTTATCTTGTTCCGATTGTGGACGTTTTTGGATTTTTTCTCTGTCTTGTTTGTGTTTACGATCAGCACCTTTTAATTTGAATACCTAAAAGGGAAAGCATTTTTTTTATATAAATATCAAATAATTAATAGTTCACAAGCACCAAAAATAAAAAAACTAATGGATAATAAATTTAATGTGGAGAATTTCTTTTGATTTAATATATCGTTACCTAAAATGCAAAACGCCCTAACTAACAAAAATTTCAAAACAAAATTTTTTCAAATTCCTATGTTTCTTATCAAAGTACATCGGAATTTGTAAAAAAGCTGGTTTTTTATTTTTGTTAGGGCATTTTGCGTTTTTGGTAACGATATGTAGGAACGAAACAAAAAATTTCGATAAAAAAAATTAATTTTTGAATCTTTACTTTTCTAAATTCGATAATATTTGGTATATATGTTTTACATGGTCATACAAAATTTAAAGTTCTTCAGAATTTTGAAATTCGCTTTAGTTTGGTTTTGATATAAAGGGCCTTCCATTACGGATTTCTGCATTTTGACAGTAGATAGCGGCCATATTGTTAAAGCTACATCTGTCGAATTGGCTGTCATTTATGAACGCACGCTTCGCCCATTTAGCGGTCGCCATTATCGCCCTAGGCCATTTCTGGTGAATGGTCACCAAAATTTTCGAATTTTGGGCAATACCGATTTACATGAGATCCAAGATTGTCCAACGGTTACCGAAAAAGTCAATGTTTGCTGTGAATTTTGGGCTGGCAGCGTCATCGATCAACATTTCTTTGAGAACGACCTTGGCCGACCATTAACGGCGAGCGGTATATATCGATGATTACCAACTTATTTAGACCTGAATTGGATGATATGGACACCAACGACATGTGGTTTCAACAGTTTATGCCTCATTGGAAATTCTGCACAAGCGAACTGGTGAACTGGTCACCGTGATCGTGCCCTGTTATATTTTTTATTATGGGTTTTTTAAGCCATAGGTCTATGCGAATAAGCCACAAACCACAGCGGCCCTCAAAGCAAACAAACCCATGCCATTGGACATGATTTATACGCCATAGTCATGGAAAATTTTACATTTCGGATGCGCTTCACCCAGCGAAGCCTCTGCGAACATTTGCACTATATTATACTCCATACATAATGGCATAGATAGACCTTTCAAATGAATAATGATGATATCTTAAACACACTTTCTTTCATTTAAATTTAAAGATAGGAATGAAAGACCCTTTATGTTCAAAGTTCATAGTAAAACTCTTAATTACTTTAGAACTGGTAGTCATATAATAATTAATCTTAAGAGAATAGAAGATATTTTTTTAATTATCCTTTGTTTATGGACACTTTTTTCGTTGAGCGCAAAATATAAAGATTATTAGGAAAATATATTGGAACTAGTTTACTTTACATAAACATTACTATGAGATCAATATTGTAAAAATTGGATAAGCAGTGAAAAAGTTTTATGCAATTGAAATTAAACGATTTCACACCATTCTTATATAAAATTTGAACTTTTAACCTCGATAAAAGACAAACCAAAGCGAATTTAAAATTTGTGAACAACTTCAAATGTTGTACAAAGTTTTAACAAATTTGGAACGGCAAAGAAAGGTCTGATGCCTTGACGAACATTTTTATTTTCTCCCTATATTTAAAAATTACACAATTACCTTTATTTGACAAGCAGCTGCATGTATTGGTTGTTTAGCTACACCAAGACTCAGCATAGAACTATTAGGTGTCAAATTACCAGCATGTGTAGGTGAAGATGCCGACTGTATGCTTAAAGGTGATTTAGTTCCCGTTGTCGTTGTATTGTTATTTATATTGTTGGTATTATTTGAACTTTCGACATACGTTTCGATTTGTAGTCTAAAAGGTACACCTTTTTCACCGCCGTGTTTCTTCGGTGTAAACTCGGTCGATATGCAATTGACTTTAATGTAAACTCCCACCTCTTTCATGGGATCCCATAATATTTCCACGGTATTTAAGTAGTTGGGATTTAAAGGCTGCGACACGTGACACAGGCCATAAGATAATGGTAAATCAACTTCTATAATACGTTCACCGGGACGTGATGCTTGCCATTGTTGCATCTGCTCACGTTCCATATATTGTAGACGACGCTCGTGGAAACATATTTTAATTACGCTCTACGAACGAAACAAAGAAAAAATAAAAGCAAGACAAACAAAACAATTGAAATTAACGACCTCTTTAATCAATAAAATATATATTTATGTATATTATATTATAGTATAGTAACATCATGAGTTCATAAATGCTTTTTGGTCTCATATACAAAAATGTGTTAAAAATGTGTAACAACATAGTAGATGATATGATACTCATCAGATGAGTAACATCTTATTCAACGTATGACGGCAAACTTTTATTATTTTTTTTTTATTTTCTTTATTTTCATATACACTTTAAGTTGAGCAATTGTTTCTAATTAAAATCAATTTAAAACAATTGTATAACTGTTAATGGACCAATACACTTTTGTAGTAAAAAAAAAAAAAAAAAAACATTTTCTGTTTCAGTTCAATTTGGAAAATTTTCCTTAAGTTCAAATAAGTAGGCAGAGTCATACATACCTTCAAAATTTTATCTCTGTACAGGGATAAGTCACCGATTTTCTTTAATTTTATTTCATAGCTTTGACCCTGATTCAAATAGGTAAGTGTGTCTTCATTATTTTTAGTTGCAATTGAAGTGGCAGCTCCTAATATATATTGAAATCTAAAAATGACAACAACAAACTTATGTTACACCACTAAAGTATCTAAAGGATATTAAACACTTACTTGTAATCATCGCAGTTGGAAGTTGTCGATGTTGCTGTTGTATCACGTCCTGTAGGTATTTGCTCAATTTTACTGGCATCAACTACTGTCAAAAGCTGATGGGGCATAGAAGTGTTGTGTGCTAAAACCAAATGATAATACGTTTCTAACTTTATTTGGATAATTATAAAAGAGAAATAAATAAATTAGTCTTAAATCTAGGTTTAGTACTAAATAGAAGATATTTAAAAAAAAAAATATTTTTGAAAACAAATAGACCTTCAAATAGGATAACAGCTGTGATTATGAAACAATTGTGGCATAAGTTTATTGTGATAAAATTGAAATTAATGACTTGTGTTATGTCATTACGTGTCAAGTATAGACTTGGTATGAATATGACATTAATATTATGTCTAAAGAAGAACACCCTTTGCTCGTCATTAAATTTGTTTATTTAAAGTTTAAACCTTCCAATCCAAGCACGTATTTATTATCAACAATAAACTCCACCTTAATGCAATATTGGGAAATACAACTTTTTTTTTAATATTAAACATAATTAAATTTCAATTATTTCATTGTTTGTTTACGCGCAGCAACAAGCACGTGTAGACAAAGCTACATAACGTTTTGACAAAAAGTTATAACATTTTTGTAATATATTATTAGACATACAAACAAATATACATACATACGTTTAATATTTAAATGAGGTATGTACATATGTATGATAATAAAAAATGTATTACAATTCTCTTTCGACCGGAGCGGTGCTAAATATCATTAAGACATCTTTAAAGTTCACTTACCCTGTTCGCTATTTTGATTATTTGCCTTGTTTTCGTTTGCAGTTTGATCCAAAATGCAGTGATTGTCAATTAAATCATTTTTGCTGAGTTTCTCTGTTGTTGATGTCTCTAGAAGGTTGACGGACGTTGCTGCTGTAATCGGAGGCTTATCATTTTTTGTTGATATACTTAAGTTACCCGGATCTTGATGAATGTTCAATGAACTTTTATTGTTTTTCAATTGATCTGTTTGGGGTTCTTGCTTAAGGGCGGTGGGTAAGCCAGATGCAAAACTCATAAAGGATTCACTTTAAAATAGTAAAGATGAAAAGAATATTTTTTTAATATAATTTGAATAATTAAAGAAAACATACAACATACTATACAATGGAAACATTTCTTGGAAACTATACTTGGCTATTTCAGTTTTTAAAAACATGATATTTTACAAAATATTTACATTTAAATTTTGTAGCATCAGCGTGAAAAAAAATACTTTTTAACTCTACTACTATTATCTATACGTTATAGAGTGTCCGGCAAATTCAAAAAACCGGTTTCCGGTTTAACCAAAAACAGTGTTTTATAAAAAAACCGGTTTCGGTTTTCTCATTCTAGAAAAACCGGTTTCGGTTTTGTCATTCTAAAAACCGGTTAACCGGTTTTTTATTAATTATGAAAAATACCAATTTAAATTTATAGACAATTTTGGTACTAAATTCTAAAATTTGTCGAATGCAGACATTTTCTAAAAAATAAATGAATATTTTTAAAAATGTTATCAAAATATTTTTAAGTAATATGTTCAAATAAGCTTTACAAAGTATTTCGTTAAAACCGGTTAAACGTCTTAAAAAACCGGTTTGTCAAAAAACCGAAAAGTTAAAGAAAACCGAAACCGGTCGGTTTTAAAAAGATGAAAAAACCGGTTGACCTGTTTTCGGTTTCGGTTTTGGATACTCTAATACGTTACTTTACTTTTATGAATTAAAATCCAAAATTTAGTCTTCTATATTATGTACTTGCATTCTACAAATGTTAATCGCGATTTACAAGAATTTTAGAGAAGAGTAACGGATTTTAAACGTATTTTTGAATATAGATAATCACCCTTATCGCGGTTGGCGTAGTCGTTTTACGACAGTTTCATACTACATTAAAGAAAGAATGTAACATGGTTCTTTAATCTAGTACGAAACTGTCGTAGGCGTAAAACACATACGCCAACAGCGATAAGGGTGATTGACTCACAAATCAATTTCAGTTTGTCATTCCATCATAATTTTCCGGCCCTATAAAGTATATATATTCTGGATCCGTATAGATAGCGGAGTCGATTTAGCCATGTCCGTCAGTCTGTCTGTTGAAATCAATTTTCTGAAGACCCCAGATATCTTCGGGATCCAAATCTTCAATAATTCTGTCAGACATGCTTTCGAGAAGTTTCCTATTTAAAATCAGCAAAATCCGACCATAAATAACGGAGATATGAGCAAAAATCCGAGACAACCTCTATTTTTGGCCTATTTTTAATCTATATCTCGATTACTAAGTCATAAATATAGACCACATGGAAAATCGATAAAAATATTTTTTAACCCGAATTTTTTTCACAAAAAACATTTTTTTGTCATACATTTTTTCACTAATAAGGAATGAGATCGTAAAATTCTTAACACACGTTTTTTATTAAAACTTTTAACCCAAGTATTATTTGATATTTTTTTGGATGAAGTTACCTTTGTAAAGCATGTCAGTCATTATGTTTAATATCAATTATGTTCATTTGTTGTTAATCTGATTAAAATGAGTGACCAGAAAAAAGTGCGTACTAAAATTATTAAATATTTTCAACAAAACCCAACTTGGTCCTACAAAAAGTTGGCCAAACAATCAGACGTCTGCTATCAAACTGTTTCCAATGTTATTAAACAGTACCGGGAGAACTTGTCCGTTGATATAAAACCTGGTTCAGGTAGATGGAATGATCCACATGATGTTTCTAAATCCAAAAAATAGAAAGCATTTTCAAAAGAGCTTACAACACCTCCGGTAGGAAAGCAGCCCGGTTAGGTCCGTACTCGGACTATTTGGCACAAAAAGTTAAATCCAATGAAAGTTTGAAGCATACAAGGCTCAAAAAGTTCCTGACAGGAACTCTGGTAAAAATTTAGAGGCCAAAGACAGAGCACGGACATTGAAGTAAAATTTTGTACAAAAAATATACCTGCTGCATAATGGATGGCGAAATGTACGTATGGAAAATTTTTCGCAGCTTCTGGGTCAATTTTTTTTTGTTGCAGATGCTCGAGGGAATGTTGAAGAAATGTTTAGGACCCAAAAGTAGACAAAATTTCCCAAAAAGTTCTTGGTATGGCAAGCAATATGCAGTTGCGGCAAAAAAGCCAAACATTTATTACAAAGGGCTCTATAAATACTGAACAAGATCAAGGAATGTTTACAAAAAAGAATGTTTCCATTCATAAGACTTCATAATGTGTCCACTTATTTTTGGGATGATTTGGCACCCTGACACTATGGTATGAAAGGTCTTGAGTGGTACAAGAACAATAATGTGGTATTTATACCAAGAGACACAATTCCTTCAAACTGCATGGAGTTGAGTCCAGTGGAGAGATATTAGGCTCTTGTTAAAAGAGAATTGAAGAGCACAAAAAAGGTGTCCAAAAGTGTGGTAGATTTTAAACGGAGATGGACAACCTGTTCGAAAAACCATATTGGAAGGGTTTTCGAAAAAGGTTCAAAATTTCATCACTAGTGATTAAAACTATAAAAATATTTTTTTTTTATAAATTGTAATAATAATTTCAATCAAATAAAAAAAATTGAAACTGTAAGTTTAGTGGCTTCGTTTTTATTAATATATATGTTAAGAATTTTTCGATCTTACTCCTTAAATTAAAAAACAAAACTTTTAAATTAAAAAAATTTTTTTTTAATAAATTGGAAAAAACGTTAAAAAACAATTTCGAAAAAAAAAATTTAAAAAAAATTAAAAAAAAATTTTTTTTAAATTTTATTTTAAAGTATAATTTGGTGAAGGGTATATAAGATTCGGGACAGCCGAATATAGCTCTCTTACTTGTTCTTTTTAAGAGATGTTTTTTTGCAATGATTTTTATTTTTGTCTATTAAAGCAGCCAATTTCGAATTATTTTAAATATAACGTTTGTCATAAGCTACTATATTGCATTGCGATTTGAAAACTTCCACGGAGGATCTCGAATGTGCCTCATCAAAATGTGTTGGGATAAAAGTTTTCAGCTTAAAAACATTTATTTCAATAATTTTTAAACTCTATTACTTTACTAAGTTGCCATCTATTTATCTCAGACCATTTTAGCAAATAAAAATTTTGTGAAATTTTAAACTATTCGTTAAATATTTGGAACAGATTCCATTGTATTATCAATCAGTGTATATAGTTATTAAAAAATTGTATTACAATATTTTTCAAGACATACAAAATGCATAATACATAATACTTACTTATTCAAATAGGAGTTACTATTGAACTCAGCATTTAAATCAAATCCAATATCATCGCCCCATGTGCCACGACCTGAAAATAAAATATATATATTTTTTTAATTGGGTTACAAAAGCACATGATGAAATTAAGATTAAAATTATTTACTCTTTTTAATTATTCATTTATGTGCGATACAATATGCATATGACAGTTAATTAATATTTAATATGAATTGTTATTTATTTTATTTGTATTATTATTTTTCAACAGAAATTGATTATAATTATTATCAATATGAAAAAAAATGCCAGTTGTTGACGCTATTTAGTAAACATTTATGACGTCAAAGTTATTAATATCATAGAGAAATATACATAGAGCGGAAACTAGAAAAAAATTAACTCAAAATAATCACACATACGAGTGTTGGTTTTGTTTTCACATAGTTTTTTTTTACTAATGCATTATCACCACTTGGGTTTTTGACAACTGAGTTAGGCCTTTGACAGGAGAGTTTCCGATCTATGTGTTTATACATATCTATGATCAATATAACTTTTTCCACTTCAAATAAAAATTTCTCAGTTTTCTATAGGTATTAGGGTTGTCATACAAATAAAAACAATTCGAATAATCAAGGAACAAATATATTTTTTATTCGAATGAATAACATTTTTCAATTTAGATCAAGAAATTATTCGATTAATAATTGTCGATTAATTTAAAAATAATCTATATAAATACATAAATGTCTTTGTAAGTTTGTTTGTTTATTTGTTTGTTTGTTTGTTTGTTTGTTTGAGCATCACGCCTAAACGGCTGAACCGATTTTATTGAAATTTGGAACGAAGATAGATTCTTACTTGGAAGCGTCAATAGGCTATAACTTTTTTTAATACTTGGACCAGAAAGGGATAAACTGGGGGAAAACCGAATTTTTTTTATAAAATCCTTACATATTTCTTTTACTACGACAGGGGTAGCTAGCTAGTAGTTTATATTTATAAACAAAAAATTTGAAAAAACTATTTTAATAAAACAACACCAATTAGTTTGTAACTTTATTCCAAGTTGGTTACATTGAAAATTTCATTAGAAATGACTTTCTACAGTAATTTTCCAATCGATTTTGGATTAACACACCAATATCAGAACATTTTGAAACCTAATTTAAAAATTTTCTGGTTTTAAATACATATATTTTAATAATATTTGTTAACCGTTCAAATAATCGAGGAAATTTTAAAAATGAATCTATCACTCGTATAATAAGCAAACTATGAACTTTTATTGGGTGTATAACTTAAAAATGCTGGATTTTTTAAAATGTTTAGCTTTTATTTTGAAACATTTGTACAATATAAATTTATTCAAAGTATTGGGTATGACCTTCTCCCATCTTTTGAGGCGACGAATGAATCAAGCCAATTTCGGATACTCTGTTCTAAGGTGTTCTAAGGCGTATCCCATAGAGAGCGTTCTGCATCGATCATATCAAAAAGTATTCGGACGGGTGAGGCAAAACTTCCCAACAACTTCATTCTAAATAGTTTTTAACAGGTATTGCAACATGTGGTCGAGCGTTGTCATGATGTTATATTACGGTTTCATGTCTGGCCGCTTCAAACGAATAAGTTGCGTTAGGTACAAGTTCCATGTGATGGTCTAGTCAAATTTCAGCAGCTCATAGGACCCTTTTGCTCCCACCAAATACAGAGCATTACCTTATCTTCATGGATATTTGGCTTTGCTGTCGATTCGGCTGGTTGGCCGGAACTTCACGTACGATCTTTAAAGCTTCAAGATCTCTCGTCTTCAATTCGTATGGTACCCAATCAAGATGCTCGCAAACGATTTGAAATTCCTGCTCGAATAGCTCCCAATGATTTTGCAAGCTTTTGTTGAGTTTGACAACAATCTTCATGGAGTAATGCCTTCAATTCATGGTATTAAATCTTATTTGGATGGCTTGGGCGATCTTTGTCTTCCGTGTCAAAATCACCGCTTCTGAACTGAACAAACCATCTCTCGCATATTGAAACCAATGGAACACATGAGAATAAATGGCTGATATGTGCCCTTCCAAATGACATATAAGTTATTAAAAACAAAAGCCGCGTTCAACAGATACGCCATCTATTGTAAATCACGCATTTTTAAGTCATACATCCAATATTCGATTAAAATAAAACTCTGATAATTATCAATCCTATTAGGCAATTTTTAAAGTATTGTAGAAAAAGGTATTTTATTAAAAAAAAAAATGTATGTATATAAGATATTCTATAAATTTTTCTGAAATACAAATGAAAAATTCTGAATTCTTATTTGAACATTTAAAATATAATCGACAAAATATTTAAATACAATTGGAAATTATGATAAAAATAACTGGAACTAATTATACCATAAATTCTCTATAGAAAACAAATTAATCTTTTTAAATATTCTTATAATTTGTAAGGTAACAATTTCATTTCCACAATTTTGCCAACCCTCGTATCAGTTCTAATTTGTTATTTAGACAAATAATATCGTATTTTTTGTTTTGTTATTTGTATGTTATCATTTACGCTGTTGTATTTTTTGTTCTCCTTCATTCTTTCAATTTCCAAGACTTCATCAAATCCTATATAGTAGAAGTTGGAGAAACAAATTCATACTCATACCCACCCATCACTTGATTATTTTGATAGCGGCAATATTTTCGGATGGTATTATCACAGTTTAGAAAATTATTCATTCTTTTAGTTTTTTTTATTTTAGGTTTGTTGTTGTTAAGCTTTTGGCTAATCAAATGCGTCAGTAGACATGTTGATTATAAATAAACATGGAAACACTTTAGATTTAAATATTTGTATTTTATTTGTATATTTATTTAGTTTCTAGTTATACTATGACAAACATTTTAAACACTTAAAACAACAAGAGATCTATCTATAAAACAAAATACATAAATATTGAAAACTGTGCTGTGTTGTATTTTTTTGTTGAAAATTAATCCAAAATTACGATATTTTGTTACTTAAAATTTCACTGTGTTTATTAAGAAAGACGCTCACAAAACGACTAAAAGTCATGAGAAATTGATAATAAACGGAAAAAGAAAATGTTTACAAATAAAATTATATATATATGTATGTATATATATGAACTGATTACGAAATATATACATACAGATGTATGTACATATATTCTAAATTAACAGCGAGAGATCAACCGATCATCCAATTATTATTAGGTGTTGAGTGAATTGAGGTGGTTTATATTAGTAAAATTAATTTCGTTGCTTTTGTTTATTAGTTTACAAGTGATAATAACTTATAATCTCAATAAAAAAAAAAAAAAAATACTTTCTAATGAACTGATTGTAGACAATAGAACTACATTAGTTTAGTTGAATAAATATTTGGAAAAACATGCACACAAACATATGTTGTATATTTATGAACATATATATGTACATCAGTTAAATATTTCATTACAAAACTGGTTCTTGAGAGGTATACAAAGTTCAATGAACTTTAGATATTTGAAGTGCGATAACTTTTACTAATTGTTTTGAGATTAATACTATATATATATAGATTCTTCAAGTCATGCCTACTACTTTTGTTAAAAAACTGTAATAAAAAATACTTCAAAGTGTGGTGAAATTTAATAATCAGGACAACCAAAAATTTGCTTTAATAAATAAAGTGTTTTAAGCGCATAAAAAATTATAGACATTTTCATTGAAAAACATAATAATATATTTAATTCAATTCATGTTATTATTGGAATTAATTAATACTTAAGTGTTTACTTATATTTTCAAATAAATAATTATGTTTAAACATTTAAAAAAATATGTTTATATAAAGAAAAACCTCTCTCTACATCAAAGGAATTTAGTGATGCACTTTTAAAAACTGAAATTTAATTAAATTTAACCAATATTTTGTATTGTTTTCAATCCATTTTTTACAAATTTTTAATATTATTTGAAATAAATCCATAATTTCTTTGAAAATCTTAAACTATTCATTTTTTTTTTTACTAATTTGAGATATAATATTTTGCAGTCACAATCCATGTTCCCCAATTTGTATAGGATCAGAAAGGAAGTTCTGGATAACTTTCTCTAAATGTTTTTACTCTACATAGAGCCTTAAAATATGTACTTTTTTACATTTGATATTAAGGACTGATATTGACACATGTTTTTCATTATTTGATTTTTTCTTGATCAAGTTACCTTTGTAAAGCATGTCATTTAGTATGTTTAATGTCAATTATGTCCTTAATCTGATTAATATGAGTGTCGGAAAAAAGTGTTTACTAGAATTATTAAAGACTAGTTGACCGCCCGGCTTCGCTCGGTGGCTATTTATTAATGTTAGTTCTTCAAGTTTCTCCAAAAAAAAATATGAAAAATGAGAAGTGAAAAGGAGCCAATATATTAACAATTTAAAATTCCGAATTTTTGTTTTACAAACCGAATTTTTGAATTTTTTTCTTTACAAACCATCTCCTGAAAATTTCGAATCGAATAAAAAAATATCAGCCAAATCGCTCAAGCCATTCTCACGTGATGGTATTACATATATGGACCATTTCATTTTTATATATATAGATTTTGCAACTACAAAAAAAAAGTTGGCCAAACAATCAAATGTCTGACGTGCATTATCAAAACACCTCCAAACACATCCGGTTGGAAAGCAGTCCGATTAGCACAGTACTCGGACTATTTGGTACGAAAAGTTAAAGCCAAAGCAGGTTTAAAAACATACAAGGCTCAAAAAGTTCCTGACAGGAACACTGCTAAAAATTTAGAGTCCAAAGACAGAGCACGGAAATTGAAGTCAAATTTTATAAAAAAAAAATACTGCATAATGGATGACGAAACGTAGTAAATTTTTTGCAGCTTCCCTATCAATATTATAAAGTTTGCTGATGCTCGAGGGAATGTTGAAAAGTTTAGGACCCAAACACAGAAAAAGTTCCCAAAAAGTTCGCAATATTCAGTTGCGGCAAAAGCCAAACATTTGATACAAAGGGCTCTATAAACACCGAAATTTACATCAAGGAATGTTTACAAAAGAGGATGCCTCCATTCATAAGACTTTTTAATATGTCCACTTATTTTTGGCCTGATTTTGGCATCCATCACTATGGCAAGCAAGGTCTTGAGTGGTAAAAGCAGAATAATGTGGTATTTGTACCAGGAGAGGCCAATCCTCCAAATTGCCTGAAGCTTAGGCCAGTGGAGAGATATTGGCTTCTTGTTAAAAAAATAATTATTAATTGATCTGAACAATATGATTATCAATAAAAAAATATAGTTTTGAGGGATAATTAAGTTTTCTTAACTTACCACAAGTAAGAGTGCCATATTCGGCTGTGCCGAATCTTATATACCCTTCACTTATATATACTTTAAGATAAATATTAAAAACTATTTTTGGTAAAAAAAATGACTGGTGAAAAATAGTATGACAAAAAATTGCTGAAAATAATTTTTTTGGTGAAAAAAACTGAAAAAAATATAAATATATTCTTCACCAAAGTATACTTTAAGATAAATATATTTGATGAAAAATCTTGTTTGGTAAAAAAAAAATGTTGGTATTTGGACAATTTTTAAGTTTAAAAAAATCCAAAATCGCTTAATTGAAAAAAGAGCTTTATGTGACATACAGCAAAAATATACAAAAAGGGCAGCTCTGAAAGACCGAGAGAAATATAAATTTGTATCTAAGTTCACCGCAATATTTATGTATCCAAACTAGGGTTTGCTACGCGGGAAAATTTGCCCGGGAATTCCAGGGAACATTTTTTTTTGGAAATTTTCGGGAAATGTTTGTCGGGAATTTCTCTATAAGTTTTCTTCTTAAAGTTACAATCATGGATGACTACTAGATAGGTAAGAGCAAAAAACCTAAGTATCTAAGTCTTGTATCACACATATGTGTGTAAAGAGAGAAATTTGTATAATTTTGTTCATTAACATTTCTCTATCCTTCCGTTCTATATATTTATTCTGTCGTTACAATATTCAGATTTGTTGCTAATTGAATGATTCCGTTATATCCATAGATCGGATTTAAATTTTATATTCTTAAGGGAATTATTAAGGGCCCATCATTACAATTTCTATGGTTATTCATATTTAGAGAATATAATAACAATAATAGTGGTTTAAATTTGTTTATATACAATCTGATTTGAAAAATGTCTACAAACTAACTACAGATTTAAGATAACTAATCGAAATTCTTAATTTATTTTTTATTAAAACAATAGAATTTATTGATTTTATACTGATTAGTCCCGGTCCACACTGTGAAACATTTGCTGCAAAACATTTTTAAATTCTCTTTTAAACCTGCATTAGTGTCCACACAGTGAAGTTTTTGCTTTTCAGTTTTTGACATTTCTGTACAGAACGAATATGAACGAATAAATGTGAATGACATACTCAACAAAAGTTTCATGTACATGAAACAGAGTACCCTTTTCCATTCCTCTTTCCCCTTTCATCGACAAACTCAAATGTTTTGCAGCAAATGTTTCACAGTATGGATGGGGACTTAATACTATTAGTGTGACAATACCGATCATATGCCGCTATTAAATTAAAAACCCTTAAAAATGCTGGACCAACATTGTATAGCCAAATATAGTTATTTTGTACATCTTTTAACACATTGGTAAAAGTCAAAGATTATTTATTTATTCGAAAGAAAATCTACTAGTTTTTGTTTAATTTAATATTAAAAAAATCCGGGAATTCCAGGGAATGAAACAATATTTTAATTTCTTCCAGGGAATGGAAAAAGTCCGTGAAGATAGGTACAATAATCCAAAAAAATTAAAAATAGTCCTGGCTTAAAAATTGTTTCATATTCAAGTCGTCCCACATTCGAGGGTAATACAAATACTTAAATCAAATCAAAATTAATGAAATAACAACTGAAAAGTATTCAAAATCAGTGTATTAAATATCTCAAAAAGTTGAGTAAATAACAATATATATTTACAAATCTAATTTAAAAAAAAACTTTATAAATGATCATAAAAATGCATCGTATTTAATTATATAGAGCAAACATTTTTATGGCCTAAAACTATAAGTATATATTCGAAAAATCTCATATGAAATTTCTGCTGATTTAAATAATTAACATATATTTGTGAATAAGCACTTTTGCGCCTGTTTTCTATCAGTAAAAACTTTTTTTCAATTATTTAAAAGTCATATTCGAATAAGTAATATTAACCTAATCTTTCGATTAAATAATTGATTATTTACATAAGACAATCAATCCTTGAACTAAACTTATGGATGGAAATTTGCTTTGTTATGCTATGCTTTTTTTGCAAAAAAAAAAATAAACATTTCAGATATTTCCATAGAGCAAATACTTTCAGTTTTTTCCATGTATGATGCCCTCTAGATAATCTAGAACTGAGTGTGTGCGGTTATCGCTAAAACGCTTTAATAAAGTAAACATCTTGCGATAAGAGACCCGCCAGTCTTATAAAAGTTATAATAACAACACAAATTGTTATTAAGTATGTACTTATTTAGAATATGTAGCATTCGAAGACAGTTGTTTAAATATTTCGTAGAAACAAAACAGGTTAATAAATTAGCTTTTAATTTGTTTATTATTTTTATTGATAAAAAAAACATATAAGTTTTTTCAATTTCTCTCTTTTATAGCAAAAATTATTATGCGCGATTATAAAAAAAAATAAAAATAAACAAATTAGTCATAACCGTACGATTTTTAATAACAATTGAATAACTTATTTAAATAATTAGTTTATGAGAACATTTTTATTTAAAGGAATAACTACTATTAATAACTACTAATTTCAGAGGGAATTTTCCGTAACAATTTTGAAATTAAGAAATTTTTAATTACGCATAGCGGTGATCATTACTAACAATTTGCATCCATTATATCTACATCGATTACCTTAATATGTATATTATCTTGGAAAAATTTTAGTTACGAGTTGTCAAACTATGGGATACTATTGTTGTTCAATTGTTGTTAGTTTAGTGACTCCACGTGGCCCCACAGGAAATAATAGAGTTATGTCAAATCTCACGACCTTGGAGGCCAATTGACAGGTCCATTTTAATAAATCGTTACTTGCATTCGCCGCACAGTGTGGCAAATTTAAAAATAGCGGTCAAAAGTCTTTAATGCTTCTTTTTTATTTGATAGGTGACTTTTTTACCATTATTTTAGTATATTAGGTTGTGGTGGAATGTAGTTATGATGTTTAGAAAATTGATAGTTATTTTCTTAAGAATAATTAGCCATAATTTAAGTAAGAACTATTTTTTTGCAAATCTGTATTCGTTTAGGCCCAAAAAATATATTGTAAACCTCTCAAAACCGTAAAAAGTCAATAAAAACGCATGCAATTTATTCAACTTTCCTGACTTTAACAGTGTCCCAAAATGACAAATCTCAAGTGAACGACTTTAAAATTTACTATACAATCCAGAATTTTGTTATCTGTTGAGCTGCGTACTTAAATTTTTACATTCCTTAAATTTAATTTTTTTCCTAATGTCCGGATAGATTGGCAAAATACCCTTATGTGCGCTGTATCTGTATGGCATTAAAGTGCCTTTCGGGAGTGGGAGTAATATGAAAGGTTATGGTATGGTATATTTTATGTTCATACAAGAGTTCTTCTGGCTTAATATGATTGTTATATCTGTTTTTGCTGGACATTTATTAGCGTTTAACTGGTTTCCGGAAGGTCATGGGCGGTACCTGTAAAAGTGGACCGATTTACGTCCAAATCAGTATGCATTTATATTATACAAGATTTATGGTGGTATAGAGTATTAACATCAGACTGAGTCAGACAAATTGATCAAGCTCAAAGCGAGCGAAAATGGTTAAGTAAATAAAGGAGAGAGTACGTGCTTTAAAATGGTACTAGGTTATTTACGAAATATTAGAAACTCCCTAAGGTTCTATTCCATCAAACCTTAAATTTATGTAAAATTTAACACATTTTTAAACATAATATGAAAGCGATTTCAAAAGTGTTGCCCACATAGGGGCAATTCCACGAGAGTGACTACCACGACTGAAAAAACAAAAACCGTTTTCAAGATGATTTTAATAGGAGAAAACACTAAAATGTTGCTATGTGAAAGTATTTAGAGTTTATTACAACATTTTAAGTGCAAAAATAATAGTTTAAACTGATTATATTTAATTTTTTAACTTAATTGGTATGTTTTATGTTAAGATTGCGAAAACTAATCTATCAAGTATGATATGAATTTGACTCTGATTGTTTTTTGCTATTATCAAATTGTTTATTGAAATCGAATATATATTTTCTATTATTTTTTTTAGTTTTTGTATACATACATATATGTATTTACAGAGTATATATTCTTTTACGTACAATATTAAATTTCATTTATTATAAAATCATCCACAGATTATTTTTATTTAAATATGTCGCATTGTAAAGAAAAAATATTTGGTTCAGTGTAAGAAATTAAAAAAAAACATAACTCCTCTCACGATTCGCAAATTTTCGCATATTTCTACATGTACCTCAAAATTACTTCGCTCTATATTTTGGAGAACAAAATTTATAACAAAATCGAAAAAGTACATATTGAATCACCCTGTTTATAGGGAAAATGTTTACAAAAAGACCTGATTTTTTAGCTTCTGAGGTTCTCAGGAGTTAACTTTAATATGAGTATTTGGCGCCATCCTGTTGAAAACACATCTAGTCCGGTTCAATGTCATTAATATTTTCAATCAAAAAATCATTGATCATGGTCCGGTACCGATCCCTATTAACCGTAACGCGAGAACCGGCACTATTTTTGAAGAAATAAACGGTCCATTTTTTATGTAATGAAGTCTGTAGGGCCTGTTCTGAATTATTCTCACTCCATATACGAAAATTTTGTTTATTAACAAATCTGTTAAGCAAAAATGAGCCTCATCGCTGAGCACAATTTTGTGATAAAACAGTGTCTATAAGATGCGTGAATCGATGACTGATTTTCAAAGCGTCATGATGATTTGCCAGGTTGCACTGATCATAAATGTCAAAAACTGAGCCCTGTTTCTTTGTTATATCGGGCTTAAAAAACACCCTTTATTTTAAATTTGATAAAAATTAAAATTAAATATTAACATCAAAATCTGAAATTGTTTATAGAATATCGATAAGGGCATTTCCGATTATATCGGTAACCGTAGCCTAACAGCCAAAAACATATTTTAAAATTTGGTTTTTCAATAACTTTTTATCTATATTTTTTATAACCTTCAACATGAGTGGCAAAATATACGTTTCTGATTCCCTTTATAATTTCTACATTATTCTTTTGTGAACCTATCATCTCATATTCATGAGAATTTTGGTATTAAAAATCAGCAAAATCGGTCGATATATTTGAGATATAAAAACTCGACTACCAAGACATTAACCTTTAATTGAACGCATAATACGTAGTCAAATTCCGGAGATATTACTTGATTTTACACAATAAACCGGACTGCCTGATTTTATGAGTTGCACAAAAAAACGGTTTCACTCAAAACAAATATATTTTTATCTACTAATGTGAAAGTTTTACCTCTGTTTTTTTAATTTGAAGCTAAATTCGTTAGAATTATCTGGAATTTCTTTAAAAAAAATTTTCTTAGAACTACTTACTTCTGAACAGATAAAACAGATACGTTTTGATTTGTTACCAATCGAATGATTCAATTAAATCCATAGCATTTTTCAATATTAGCAGAAAAGAAGGAAAACAATATAAATACCAATTTTTTTTTCATTTTAACTAAAATTTTTCAGCCATAACAGAAAAATGTTTTCATTTAGACTGAATCATTTTATTAACCATAAATTTGGTTATCACAACCAAAACTATTTTATCGGTGTAAGAAAACCAGAAGAATGTTTATTTAAAACAGGAAAATTAACCATTCAGTAAGTCGACATAATACAAATTGAAAAAGTGATTTGAAAAAATTTTGAAACGAATTACGCACTTTTTCCGAAAATTAAACTTAGTCGGACTTCTTAAATCATTTAATAAAAATATATACATTATTAAACCATAATTTTAACAATTTTATTGGAGTGAACTGATTTTTTAAATATTTTCAGGGAATAAATTAGGAAACCTAGCCTATAAATTGGACGCTAGACTATAAAGAACTATATGTATACTATTTTATTTGTTAAAATATATTTTTCGAATCCAAATCATCTACTTATGTTTTAAAACTATTTATGTATATAGAAATTTTACTTTCACATTTACTTACCACTACTTAATCTCTCCTTTTTATATTTATCCTTTTCTAATATTTGATGTGTTGGAATTTTTGCTGGTAATTCGCCAGTTTGTGTAGAAGCAGTGCTTTCACTCTGACCAATATCCAATGGATCCCAATCCATTCGTCTTTTACGTGCACCACTATTTGAGTATATTGTCTGGACGTCAATTATTTGTGGACCTGGAGAATCTTTCGATTGATCGTCTATAAAGAAATTTTTACTAGATTAGTCTCTTGTTTTATATAAACTCTCTTTGCGTATTTGTAACTTACCCGGCCAAGACTCTTCGGAATTCGGGGGAGAGTCAACGAAGGTTATAACTGGTTCATATTCGGCACCAAAATGTTGATGATGAAAACCACTCATTAAATTCCGATTGGTTGAATTAGAATGCTGTCGAAAAAAAAAAATAATGACAATCATTCATGAACTAAATATCCTTTAAAACGTAAATTAATTTTAAAATATTAAAACTATAATAAAGTTTTTTTAACAAATACGCCATAATTATCACTATAATTTACAACAGTTTACTAAATAAAATTGAATTTATTAATTAGTATAGAAGATTTTTAAAATAAATATTTAAACTGTGACTATACAACATATCCGACAATTTTGTCATTATTTCTATTAATTCAACGAACACTAATTAGAGCAAATTAAAAACGTATAGAAATTTTCGGTTATTTTTAATTTTTAAAAAACTCGTATTTTAAAAGCATTAAAAGTTGTTGTCTGACTGAAAAAAACATTTGTAAATCTCATAATTTCATTGTGTGAAATTAAGCTCAAATAAATATGTATATATGTATGTATAGTACAGTATTATTATCAATAAGGTCGGACGAGCATTGTGTATTGAATTAAAAAAAAAAAGAAAATAAACTCACTGATAATTTTTAATAAATATGAGATGCTCATACATATATTTTTAATCGTCTGCTTTAAATAACAACAAAATGCCACAGACAATTCAAATGATTGGTAACTTCAGCTTTAGTTGTATTTATTCTTATCAAAAATAAAAAATTATAATAACAATATTAAAACAAAAATATATACATACATAGAAAAAATAAAACAAAATGTTTAAATACATCACAAATTCCTCGTATAATATGAACATTGGATGATCTCGTGAGCGGTTCTTAGTTCTAGGAGTAAAATAGACAATGCAATTCAAAAACAAACAAAAATCCTTTAAAGGTACTCACTCGTATTTGGTATATTTCATGGGAAATAGGGAAATGTAATTTAAGACAGACATTTAAATATTTATTAGGTATGTATGTGTAATAAATCAAACATCCTGATTAATCAAATTTATTATTAATATATTTTACATACATACTACATATTCATTTTCATGATTAAGTGAATGATTATTGAATAAAATTAATAATTTTTATATTAATTGAATAATTAGAATTATTTTCTTTTTAATTTTTTTAAACTCAAGTTACAGAGATTCGAATTAATTAATTCAAAAACCATTCCCAAGCAAATAAAGCTGAATTCACCCATTTTTTTACATGTAGTTTGAAGTCACTCTCAGAGCTTCGAATTAATTAATTCAATTTGAGCTTAACAATTCATTCCAAAACCATTCCCAAGCAAATAAAGCTGAATTCACCCATTTTTTTTTTTACATGTAGTTTGAAGTCACTCTCAGAGCTTCGAATTAATTAATTCAAAAACCATTCCCAAGCAAATAAAGCAGTGCTGAATCTATATATATATTAATATACGTCGTTGGAAAAGCCTTTCATTTGATAACCATACTGTCTATTAGAGTTTCCAAAGAAAAATACAAAATTAAAAACCTCGATAGCGGTTTTAAAATATTGAAAACCGATCGATTTGATTTTTTTCTAGTTTATTAAATATTATGATATTATTGAAATAAGAAACATATAATGATATATGTGGCAATAGTTCAAGTTAAGTCAAAATCGAGTTAAGATCATAATATTCTGGTTCGTCTTCTTATTATCCACATTAGGATCCAATACGTTTTCAAAAATTCAGGTTCTCGAAAAATATATTTTACACTAAATCGTTATTATCTCCAACTACAATTTATTACACTTAAGATGTTATGACAAACCGGCATAGATTTATAAAAATGTTGATCATATGTTAATAACTCAAGTTTTATTGTCACGAGATATGATCAATATATTTTTAAAGGTTTCAAAATATGGACTAAAATGTTCCCCATACGAAAGGCAGTATGTTACTTAACCTTAATCCAACTTAAAAACAAGAACATGTCATAATAATTCAATAATGTTCATTATAATAGAAAAACCTTATTGAAATATGATAAATCAATAATTTTCAACTTTTAGTTAATATTTTTCCATATTGGAATAAAATTTTACTAGACTTTCGTTAATGTTTCTTATTGATTCAATATGCTTTTTATTGATTTTAAGTGGTTTTATGCTCTGGGTGTACAAAGGAATTCAATTCACATCGATATGACTTTAGAGAAATTAAGCTTACTGAATTGTGAATATTTTTTCTTGAATCCCTTTAATTTGGTCGATTTAAACATTACGATTTTAAAATCTGTTATCCACTGTTAGTTAAGCTTTTAGCAAATTTATTATTTTGCAAATTGCTTTAAATATATGATTTTCAGTTCTAAATTTTGAATTTTTCTGCCGAAAAATAAGAAACTGAAAACCGATGAATAATTGTCGGTTTTCAGTTTCGGGTCTAATTCAGGAAAAACCACGGTTCCGGTTAAAACCGATATATTGATGTATAAGTCGTGTTTGTAAGTAATTTGGGGGCTTTGGAAAGTAGATTTCAACAGACAGCCGAACCTGGCTAAATATATATTCCGCTATTTATAACGATCCAGAATATATATACTTTATGGGGTCCCAAATGAAAAAAAATTTGAAATTACAAACGGAAAGACAAAATTATATGTTCCAATTAAGAATTATTAAATTATAAAAAATAAAATAACATTAACCAGAATACCTCTATTCAAAACTTTTGCGGCTTCTTCAGTAAATTTTTAAGTTTCAGTAATTTAAAATATTGGATTCTTTGATACGATCACAGCCCTATATCTGACACCACTTAATTTTTTTTAATAGAATGGGATGCGATATCGGCCAAGAAAAATAATTCTAGAAATCTCCGCTCTAGTACCCCTAATAAGGCAGTGATGCAAAAGTGAACGAAAAAAATATGCAGGAGTTAACATGTAGCCATTCAGTCCTTAGAGCAGCGAAAGGCATTGAGCTCTCAAATGAGCTCTCTTGTTTTTGTTTTCACATGTACGCCAGCACACACATTGTATAAAAATAATCAAAACCAGTCAGTCTCGCATGAGCATTGATGGAAGCAGGTTGTGTTACGCTTTTCGCTTTTTATGCTTGTTTATTTCAGTTATTGTTTTTGTTTTTTTCTCAACTTTTTACTCAACTCATACAACTACAATATTTAAAAACTGTAGTGGTGTGAGTTTGCCTTTCGCTGCCTTAGAGTATGGAAATAGTTATAGTTTTTCTCGATTACTTCGTTTTAGAGAAATAACATTTGTAAGCGATTTATGCGTACTTTATTGATTTTAAGAATTGGATTACATACTATGGTCAAATATAAACTGACCCACAAAAATCGTATTGTAATTTCTTTTTGCATAGAATTTATTTTTGCTGAATTTTTTATAGATAATGCCATATTTCGGGATGAAATTTGTATGGAAATTTGAAAAGAACAATGTGTGCAAAATTTCATGATATCATCTGCAATATATTTCTAGAAAATAGCAAAAGATTTTTGAATAATATCAACTTTTTGGTTTGTCTCACATTTTGATACATCACTCTGGTTCTACTTGAACGATTTTTCCCATTATCAATAATTTCTGAACAAAAAAAAGTTTTTGGGGAAAATGTCATCCGCGTATGTACGTTTATAAGGACCCATCTTTAGTTCTAGATATGTTACAAACAAGTAAAACATATTCAACATGAGTGACAAGGGTATATAAGTTTGTCATTCCGTTTGTAATTTCTACATTTTTCATTTGCGACCCCATAAATATATTCTGGATCGTTATAGATAGCGGAGTTGATATAGCCATGTCCATTTGTCTGTCTGTCGGTTGAAATCATCTTTCCAAATCCCCTAAATAACTTACGAACATGATGACAAAATCGGCCCACAATGGGCTGAGATAAGGAAAAAACTGGGACAACTTCGATTTGTTTGCCTATTTTTGATCTACATCTGGATTACTAGGACATTAATATAGAAAATATGGATGATAGATATTTCAAAGTCCATTGCAACGATGTATATAGTAATTTGGACCTACAATCAAGAAAAATATTTTTTAACCCGATTTTTTTTTTTTTTCACCAAACAAATTTTTTTCACTAGTAAATTAAAAAAAAAAAAAAAAATTGGATAAAAATTAAAAAAATTGAAAAAAAAGTTTAAAAAAAAAGTTTTTAAAAATTATGAAAATTTTTTTTATTTTTAATTTTGAAAACAATTTTGAAAAAAAAAAAATTAATTTTGTTTGTATTTTAAAGTATAATTTTGTGAATGGTATAAGATAAATAAGGTAAAAATATGTATATAAGATTCGGCAAAGTCGAATATAGCTCTCTTACTTGTTTTACTCGTTATTCGATCGAATAATCGAGAACATTTAAAAAAAACTAATAACACGAATAATATAAAAGTTATGAACTTTTATTCGATTAAAATAAAATTCGAATAACTGACAACTTTAATTGATATTCATTGCTGACTTTCAAAATACTAATTATGCTAATGTTTAACATGATATTTCGGACAGAAGGGAACATTTTTTTATTTCGCACTTCCTATGTATATTTTCCGCATAAGTAGATTAAATCCAACTTCATTATAGTTTTTCATAAAGGTATGACTATGGTTTGTACATAACATTTTTCCCAAAACTTCCTTGGAATTTCTTAGTTGCAAGAAGCAAGATCGCGCGACCTGCGTTCGATCAATAATATCATGATATTCATTCTTACCTGTGTATTATTAGCTGTAATGTGACTGTTATTCTGCAATGTTGTTGTAGGCGGTATGTTATTTGAGTTGAGACCGTTGTTACTACTGTTAAACTCCATTAAATCAGTGTTGTTGAAATTTGTCAGAAGGATTTTTGTAGGCCGCTGGTGCTGCTGTTGTGTTGTTGTTTGATTTATACTCGTATAACTGGAATGCGTTTGAGCCTCTGGTTGAGTAGTATCCAATGAATAAGGATCCAAAAATGATTGTAAATCGAAATAACTGTATTGATGGTGGTGTTGATGTTGTTGTTGTTGATGGTGTGGAATGGGAGCAACCAGAGATAGAGCCATTCGGTTTATAAAACCCAATCTTAGAGCACTTAAAAAGGCTCTTTAGATGTGGTGACAGAATATAAATTATGGTAGTTTTTCAAACGTTTTGTTTCTTACGCGGCGATTTTAGTTAACAGAGGGAACACGGTAGGTACTTTTTGAAATAGGCTTTTCTTTTCTTAATTTCTTTTATTTTTTTTTTTTTTTTTGTTAGTTGAAATTTTAGTTTTGTAACATTTCAATATCCACACAAGCGATTTTTCACAATTTTTCTAATTCGATATCGTCGTATTTATCGAAATATTTTAGAACTTTTGTTTTGTTTTAACTTATGCTTTTCTTTCTATTTCGTTTTGTTTAGTTTTATTTTTTTTTTTTGTTTTTTTTTTTAATACACGTTTAAAGTTTAATACAAATAATTTATTTAGCCGGCAACAAAGAGACGGATGTAAATTTGTTTATACCACAAACCAATTAAAACAATACAAAAAACGAATTGTAGAGTTTCTTAATACCGGTGGTCTCTCTCTGACGATGGCTACGCAATAGAGTATTCTCAACTTTTAACAGCATCTTGTTGATCAGGCACATAAAACTCTCAGGATACTCATGGATGAAGAAGGAAGAACTCATATGAAATTGTTGTTCAATTTTCTCCATTTATTGTAAACAATTTGTTTTGATAAAAATCAAATGTTGTATTTTGTTGGGAAAAAACTAAATCCGTTATGTTGTCAGAATGTTAAAGGAGCCGTTTTGAAGGATTTCAATTTTCAAAGTTTTGCTAGCGTGCTTTTTAGTTTTGTTTGAGATGCGCAATGATCGCGGTTAATTTTTATTCTGCGAAATTATTTGTAATGTTTTCTTTTATATAAAGAATTTTAACAAGTTTAACTCACGTTTTTTTTTTTTTTTTGTTTGTTTAATAGTTATTTGCATTTATTTGTATTTATTTTTTATAAATTCTGGTATAATTTTTGTAGTATGAGTATATTGATAACTTTTTTGTATTCTTTATCACACTTTATTTTAATAATTTGTTCACACTTTTATTTAAACAAATTTGTTTTTACTTTCTTATCTAATAAATTCTATTATTTTTTTCAAAGGCGTGTGTTTGGTTTTGTAACACTTTTTTTTTTAAATTTTTATAAAATTTTCTTTTTTTTAGTTTTTAATTTCCCCAAAAAAAGATGAAAACACGGTAGTCGGTAATATCACACGTTAGTGGAGCAATTTTAACACAACGAAGCAAGGCTTCGCATGACGAAAGGAGACCAACATCTTAGCAGAACCTTGGTTGAGACAACCACCAGCGAACGCGTACGACGGACCAAATCACGTACAAAACGGAACAACAGCTTCGAAACGAGTGTAAGAACGTTGAGAGCTAAACGATCAATGAATGTACGGCCCTGCCACAATTTCCATTTGTATTAGTACAAGCTATAGTAGTAGCAATATAATTGTTATTGCTATACAAGTATCTTGTGTGCAAAAAATATTTATAAAATAAATGAAATGATACTTGAAGCTGTTTTATTTGCTTGCGAGATAACTAATTAACTCCATATACATATACAATATGTGTAGTAAAATGTCTGTACTATACTAATAAATAATAGTAGATTTTGCCGACGACATCGACGATCATTCGTTAAGTAACGACTCGAGTCACACAAAGAAATATTCAAAATAACACAATTATTTTACTGTTTATTGGGGAGCTATAGAGCAAAGTAGCTATTTTTTTTTTTATTATTTTTGAGAGTAAAATTAAAATACTCTTTGAGCTCAATATTAATTAGAATAACCACAGTTTAATAATGTTTATGCCAAGCAAATTCATCACTTGTATTCATTTTAATAATTTGTTGTTGTTGTTTAACTGAAACAATTTATCCGCATCAGATGTTGTTATTGTTGTTGTAGGTAGGTAGTTAGTTGCAATTTAGTTTAGAATTGTCTAGGTTTGTTTTGAAATTGAATGTCAATTAATATCTTAGTACATAAATGACTTGAATTCTTTATTTATTATTGTTGTTGTTTTTTCTATTCAATTAATTTGTATTTTGCCAGACAAATTTCAATTCAAATAAATTACCCATCAATTGAATTGAACAAAGAGTACATATGGATTTGAAAAAAAAAAATAATTATTGATGACGTTCATAACAAGTTTTCTGTTTTTTTTATCACTTATATATTCACTCTTTAACACTATAGTTTTTGATAACACTAGGCTAAATTACAAGACGTTTTTTTTGTATTAAGACGTTGTTACGTTAGCACACGGCGAGTAAGACTGATTTGAATGAAACCCTGCAAACGCAAAACAAGTCTCCGAACGTTTCACTTCTGATTGTATTCAAATACGAAAAAAAAAACTTCCCGCCTCAGAGTGTCAACACGTCAAAACCCAAACCAAAACCAATACAAATAAAACAAAAACAACAAAAATAACCAGATATTCATACATATATTCATTTATTAGCTCGTTATAAATATTGAGTATATTGGAGTATTTCTTAATATTCCGAGTTAAATGAGAATGATCGAAAAAGTGAGCCAACCAACCAACCTACTGAATGATAAAGTTAACTATTGACTGTTATACTATGTATACTACACTATATCTGTGTTGTTGCGTCTATATCTGATAACAATTATTCAAAAAAAAATAATAAAAAAACTAAAACGAAAACAAGTTAAATCAACCTGTTGCTGTTCATACATACTTGTACATATTTACCTATATTTATGAAAATTTATTGACAAAAATTTATTTTTTTCCTGATGTATTTAATGTTTCATTTTTATACATATTAAGAGATTTCTTGGAAAGCTTTTAACACAATTACCATAAAATATTCAAATAAAAAGATACATGAATGATCCACAAGAAAAACATTTTGTTTACATACTAGTATTTTTCCTAAAATATATATAATTTATACAAATTTTAATTATTTTATTCTTAAAAATTTGTGTGGCCTAATTATGTATATATGATTCCAGTATACCTACCAGCTTTCTTGTTTGAAGTACATATTTGAATTAAAATCAAAATATTTTCATCTTTCTTTTTATATCATAATTATGTGCATTAATTTTATTATCCACTACAGTTCAAAAATTATTAAAAACAAGTAAGAGTGTTATATTCGGCTGTGCCGAATCTTGTATAGCGATCATCAATATGTGACACTAAAAAAAATATAGGGGTTATAAGAAGGGTAGAGTCAATTATGGACCGATCCTCACAAAAGTCAGTTGAAAGATTTAGGTTAGTATAAAACATGTTTATGTCCAATTTCATCATGGTATTAATCATTATAATACAATTATCAATGTTCAAGTCATTTTCTGAGGGGATCATTGTATGGGGATCTGGGACAAATGTTGCCGATGAAAAATTTTAAAATTACAAACGGAATGACAAAGTTATATATGTATACCCTTATCATTCTTGGTGAAGATTATACAAAAATTTAAAACTTTTTTTTTTTTTTTTAATATAATTTTTCACAGATTATTTCAGATATGAAACAAATGACAGTTGTCAAAAAATTAATATCGACCCATGGTACAGTCGGTTACCAGGTACAATTATTAGAGAGAGTTTCCAATGTTCACCCCTAAAACGTCAAACTATATGTATTTAATCACTTAACTTTTCTTAATTTTTTTACCGCGATATTTAATAAATTTATAACGTTTTAACTGAAATTAAACACGCTTATTTAAAAAATATAGATTTTCTTCAATTGTTAGTAAATTTATGTTTGAAATTTAATTTTTTGTAAAAAAAAATTTCAATTCAATTACATATTTTTTTAGACATTTCCTTTTTATATTTTTTTAATTTTCTTTTGTTTGACATAATAGGGAATGTATAGTTGAGAACATAGAGAATTGTACATAGAGACGAGACACTCCGTATTGTCAAACAAAAAAACAACAAATTATATGTCTGATACAACAACAAAATACATTGACTAACATGTATTTTGTTGTTGCAAGAGATAGGTTTTTGACAACAGACTTAGGTTTTTGACAATTTCGTCTCGTCTCTATGTTACCCTATGGTTGAGAACATACTTTCTAATAATTGTACCTTGCTAGTTCTGCCATGTATCGAACCGTATGGTTATTTTGATGTTCTACAACCACTTTTCAATGGTTGTGGTTTGTAGAACGAGAGAGAAAAAATACAATTTTCAATAGGCAACGAGAGTGAATTTTTTTTGTTTGTTTTCTATTGCTATATTATTGAAACTGATCCATATTTGTATAATTTGTGTAATTTATATCACATATCACAAAATATTTCAATATAAAAATTAAGTACAAAAAACCGTTTTTTGAGTTTTTATATATTTTTCCCTCTTATTCATAAACAATTTTTTATTTTATAAATGGTTTATAAAACAAAATTTCCATACAAAATTTGTTTTACAAAATTTAAAAATTTATTATCAATGACTTGTATTTATTTACTATAAAAATACAACCCTAGATTGTTATCAACTTCCTGTTAGTTAGAGATGCCATATGATTCTCAATGTATACATAAGAACTGTCATTAATATTTTTAGTCTGGCATTACTAACAAACAAATTGTACACAAACATCAGAGAATTGTTTTGCCAAATTTGTATTTGTTTTGCGTAAATTATATACTTGTATTATTATGGAATTATCGCCCAATGGTGAACCTGTTGACAAAAAACCTATTTTAACTGCCGAGGGTCTAATTCAAACTACTACCCAGGCCGCAAACGCAACAAATAGCTCCTCACCCAACAGAACTTTGACAGCTTCCAATCTTGACATCGAAATCTTACCTGTCATCTACGACATTATTCGTTGGTATGTATGATTAAAGTGAAAATAGGTTTTTTGTTTTGATAATTTTGTTTTGCAACATATTTCAATTTGAATTGTCATCTATATCTTTGAGTGTAATTTTTGGTGGCAATTTAATTGCGATCTTTTATTGTAAATAGAAATTTATAAAATATTATGTAATTGGTTAAAAGTAATGTTTTAATATAATTTTAGTGTGGAAAAAGATCCTAAAGATAATACGGCCAAGCAACGAGAATCTCAGGAGTGTAGTCAAAAGGTAAGATACATAAAGAATTCAAATTAGCGGTATTGGTTAAATTGTAACAATATTCCACATCTGATAGTTACGAGGGCGAGTCAATAAGTCAGTAATAGGATTTTGGATAAAAAATCATTTTATTTTTCAACATAGTCTGCTTTGAGTTCTATCCACTTTGTCCAACGTTTATCCAATATTACAAATATTCCAAAAAATAAGATTAGTAGAAGTGATCAAAACTGGTATATGATGACCGATTCACCCCGAGAAGCCCACTGTTTTTAATGCTATTTGGTCTCTGGTGTTTTGTGAATAACGTTTCGTCCACTGTTATGAAACGGCGCAAAAACGTGATTGCACAAACGCAATGGATTGTGAGCAAACGCGGAAAGCTTTCTTATACTCAAGTGATCATTAAAAATTGAAAAACTGAGACATGTGAGATACCTATGGCTTCCACAATATCTCACACTTTCAATCTACGATCTGCCAACACCATACCTTGATTTTTTTTTTTAAATTGTTTCAAGTATATAGACATTAACTGGGCGTCCAGAACGTTTGGCATCTTCCGTACTTGTACGGCCACAACGAAATTAAGTAAACCACTTTTTACCATTGAAATTGATGGTGCAGTGTTTCCATGTGATTTTTTTCCCCGCAAATAATGTTTAATGAGCATACGACATTCACTTTTTTCCATTGTCTCTTCAAGTCAAGCGATAGTCTGCTATCAACGAAGTCAGTTTACCTTTGCTACTTCTAAACCAAAACAAATTTGAAAAATATTTATAATCGTGCATTGGGAGGTATTCACAGAAAACTAGCTAAGAAGGATTATATCGTCACCTTAAATGCGAACGAACGTAACTACACTTTCATTGTTTTTTACAGGAGAAGCAAAAAACGTTAAATAAAAAAGTTAAAAGTTAAATATTTAATGAAAATGGTCAAGTATTTTAATTACAAATTCTGTACATTAAACAATTATCAAGGAATAGTTATAGCTTTTAATAGAAAAAAATCAGTAGAAGATATTAATAAATTAAAATTTTTAAAAAATAATATATTTTTTTAAATTATACCCTTTTATATAGATTTTGGAACTGCAAAAACGCTTTGAAGCAGCCAGAGCACAAATTCGTCTATTGCCCGGTATTGATTATAACAAAGAAGAACAATTGCAAAAGTTAGAATTGTTAAAAAGTCAATTAAAATTGAAACAGCAACTTATACGCAAATACAAAGATATACAATTTAATTAAAGTATAAAAATCAATCCCTGCGTTAAATTTTTCTAAATTATGGTTCTACGTATATTAATGCGCTATTTTGCTAATAATGAACAACTTATAAATCGTTTGGCTGAAAGTTATCCAATGCGTAGGGCAGCACAAATGGTGGTATCTATAATGTATCGAGCTAAACATGTAGCGGAGGATAAGGGTTTGCACGAAATGACACCGGAACGTTTTAAGTGAGTAGTGAATATTTTAAGTACATAATTAAATTCAATATTAATCTGTTTACATCATATTCTTTTGTTTAGGTCATTTATGAATCTTTTTAAAACAAATATTAAACAAGAAATCGAAGGAGTTAAGGAGGAGTTGAAGAAAAAGAAATTTTAGTTTATTTTATTAGAGTTTAGTGCAAAAAGAAATTATGAAATGTAGACTTTAGAAATAAATAAATATATTTATTTAAGTAAAACAAAAAATATTAATTATGTTTCTAAAATACTAAAATAAATACAGTTATTTATATAAAAAATATACATATTTATAAATTATATATTTTTATTACAGCTTACATGGTCACATGTTAACACCACGTCTCTAACAATATTTTAAAGATAAGATAATGGTGTCATTATTTTTATTATTGCTAGTAAATCTGCAAAAATGCTAGATATGTAATTCTTATTTTTGTAAAACTTATTTTGTTCAATTTGAGACATAGTCAGCCTTATTACGGGTGTAGTAGTCGAAGACGTTGTATCAGTCGTTTTTATTTGGTATTATTTAAATTTTTCGACAAGGACAATGAAAAATACATAGAAATTTTGTCGTATTCGACAATCGTAAACAAATTTAACAAAACGACTAATTCTCCACTACGACAACGACACTCGTAAAAAGAGAGGAAAAATATTTGTCTGAACTTAAAAAGGGTTAGATTGTAGGATTTTTCGAACATCAATTGGAGATACGAAATTCTGGTCGACCAAGTACTTTTTGTGGGTGAAATTCGCAAGTTTGAAGAATGGCTTCAATATACTGTTTGAAACGCTATATGATTTAGATGGTATTGGATTGGTTTAAATTCGTCAAAATAACAGTTTTTAAAGCCATTAAAGACGATATATAAACTAAATTAATTACACTTAATCAATGAAAATGCGAATCATAGGATGAAACACTTGGAATATGGGAGGAAAAGCATATGACAACTAACTGGCATCAGGCACCAATTTCAGTTTTTTTTTTTTTAAATTTTGTTCTCAAAATAGTTTTTTCTGTCTAAGCAATATTACATTTTAACGGTTCAGGTGGTTTTAGAGACTTGTGGTAAAATTTGAAAAATGAACCCATGTATTATTCATAGAGAATTTTCGGTTCCTGTGCCCCAATGTTTTGGATTGCTTTTAGCTCAAATGGAACCATAAATAGTTTGGAGTGTTCTCCAAACATTTTGGAAGAATATCTTAAAAAAAATTATTTTTATCAGTATCCATTTTTCCAATCAAATGACCTGATTTGTACATCATGGATTGTATGTTATCTTGAACCTTTGTTATGAATATGGCGATAAGAATTTTTAAATTCAATCTATACTATTCAAACCATATAATTAATTCAACAATTAAAACACTGTATTTAAAAAAAAAAAAATATTTTTATTTAAGTTTTTGTTTAACATTTTTTACTTCAAAATTAATTATGTATTTAAAAATAAAAGAATAACAACAAAAAAATCTCTAAATTAGAAAAAAAAATTAAATACACTTCCATTCATTTTTTGAAAAATCAACAAAAAAAAAAGAAAATTTCATTTGAGTTTGTATTAAATTAAATTAATACATATGTATTTTGTTTGTTGTATGTATATTAATTAAATGATTACATGTGTAGTAGCAAAATAGTTTTCTTTTGTTTACAGTTTCTTTAAAATGTATTTTTTTTAAATTCACTGTTGTTGGTTGGTTGTTGTGAGGTTTTTTTGTACATAGATTTTTTCAATAAACAATAAGCAATTTATTTTGTTGTTTAGTTAGATTTTGAAAATGTTTCTTATTTTTGGAGCTTTGCCTCGTTTTATGTTAAAATTTTAAGTAAGTTAATTTTTATTAAAACAAATTTTTTGTTATGTAATTTTTTACTGGACTTTACCAGAGATATGTTGTGAGTTTGAAGATTGTGAGGTAGCATCAGCGGCATTGGCTGTTGTTGATGGTACCGGCACTGGCCTCTTGGAATTGCGTTTGTTGTTTTGCCGCGTGTTGTCGCGTTTATCCACAGTCATCTCTAAAACACCGTCATTTTTATGATTCTTCATTTCATTGTCATTATTAAGAGTTTGTTGTGTTTTATTGCTAGTGTTTGCCGCCTGTATATTGGGATTTTGGTTCTGATTCTGCGGCGGTGCATTATTATGCGAACTTCCCTGACCTTGGGTACGTGCTTGCATTTTATTAGGTTTCGGTCGATTTTGGGCCGCCACCGAGTTAGTAATGGGCTTCAAAACATTTCCCACCGCTTTGGTACGTCCCTCTCGAAAGACCATTCGTTGACCCGGTCGTATGTATTCCGGATGTTTAATGAACCTAAACTTGACATGAGCTTTATCGCCAGTCCTTAAGCATTCCTTGGACATGTTTACTATGGAGGCAGTTTGTCTTATGCTGCCGCAATGTACCATGGCCTGATAACGTGATGATATGGTAGTTGGGTGATGTAGAACCAAAATTTCACCTTCGAACTCCCAACATGCTTGCGGCTTTAACTCTGGACTTACCATTACCATGCCTTTGCGGATTTGAGATCTTTTAATTTTCTTTAACGCGAAGCTGGCGGTCTGGCCGCCCCTCACCTCTTTCACGTTCATTCTCTTGCGATGTATACTCTTTACAGCAATGGGCATAAAATTACCCAAAGGATCGGGTCCCAACATAAGAACATCGTTGAGTTTTATTAGACCCTGAAGACAAGTTCCAGATACAACCGTACCCACACCGGGCACAGAATAAGTATCGTCAATTTGAAACTCTGCTGGCAAATTATCTTGACCAGTCATGCGAGTGGTCAACAGATTTAAAAACATTTTCAAAAGATTTAAATTTTCTCCGGTCACATTCGAAACTTGGAAGATGGGACACAACCTTTCAGATACGAAATTGGTGGCACTCAATACAACCTCATCGGGAGTTTTAACCATGACGGGTACTTTGCGACAGCCTTGAGACTTAAGGATTTTGAAGAGTAATTTCAGATTGTCTTGTAAAACATTTGGAGGACACATGTCAATTTTTGTGACGACCACAAATACGGGCACCGACAACGCCAGTGCTAAGCCCAAATGCTCCTTTGTCATACCAACAATGCCAGCATTGGCTCCAATCTGAAAAATTTATTCATATAAACTAGTTTAACATCATTTTTTTTTATTAAATTTATTTATAGAATCAACATACCATTAACATGCCAAAATCAGGTGCATGTCCTGTCATACCGAATACGGTAGTCTTTAAATAACGTTCATGGCCAGCCAAATCGATAAAGGTAATAACCTTGGCAGATTTTTCACAGATTTTAACCCAATCCAAAGTGCCATGATCAGGCTTATTTACAACATTTCCAATACTATCAAATCCTAAAAATAAATAAGAGTGGGTTTTTGTTGTTTTGTTTCTATTATGTATTGATTTTATAAATATTTACCTAAAATATCATTTCCCACAGAACTAGTACGACCACTTTCCATTTCATGTTTATGACGAAATAAACGCTGGCGAGCATGACCGCGACCATTATCCAATTCGCCATGTGTTAATACACCCAATAGAGTAGATTTACCAGCATCAACATTACCCACTACAGCAACTCTATGCGAAAGAAATTCCAACCCGAAACAATCAGTTGGAAAACAAGTTTTACACAAATAGTTGTAGTATTTACCTAATTTCCATAAAATCAGATGTATCCACACGTTTACGAATCAAATATTGCCCGGTTAAACCTTTTTCCACTTTACGCTGTCTAAGCAATACCATATCGGCATCAATGGTAGTGGCCAATGACTGTAATGTAGCTACAGCAGCTTTATATTCTTCTTCATCTAAACCGCTATCACCACCATCTATTTTTTTTTTTTTTTGAGACACTCATTGTATTATTTAAATCTCTACGAAGTAGTAACCGATTTCTTACCTTCTCCTACACCTATTTCATATATAGTTTCACCACGACTATCTTCTGTTCTTTCCTCCAAACGTTTTTTTAACAACTCAAATTGTTCTTCCGTTGGACTTACCAATACTTTTTTACCTCTTATTGAGGAATAATCAGTACGTGGGGCTTCTATGTCAGGAAAACAATTCACATTGGCCGAAAATCCACCACCTCCTCCTACACCCATACTGCCATTTCCTATAGCCGGTTTCATATTTCCGTATTAAGACCTTTGTCAATTACTATTGTATTTTATTTGCAATAGAATTTGTTGATTTATTTTCGCCTAAAGAATTTCTGATCTTGCGCAGCGCTGTTCAACATTTCCTTTTCACCAGTATTGTGTAAATTATTTCCAGCTTCAAATTAGAGCATGAATTAGGAAAAATATATATTTATGTATTTTTTAGTTTAACTTTGTATTTATAAAAATTTTTGTTGTGTTCTTTGCGGTAACTCATCGCTTGTTAAATTGCAACTTGCAACTGAAAAATATTGTTAGTGATTCGATGTGTTTATATACATTTTGTAGATTATGATGAAATTGTTAAATTTTAGTATATGATGATGAAATAAGTAAGTAAGTAAAGCAATATAACATTATAGGAACAAAATGTAAAAACCAAAGGGAAAATTTCATCATCATGGTATGTAATATGATAGGACTTGTACAAAAAAAATATATATTTTCTCCTTTTAAATATAGAAGTTATTAAAGAAGTCTTAAACATACCACTCACTACACATTTCTTTTCCTTAAGTTTCAATTAAAGTTATGTAAATACCTATATTATTGTCTATACATTTTTTTCATGATACACTCAAAAGGGTTTCAGCTCATACAACTTATCATTAGTTGTTATGACAAATATTTGTCAAGTATAGACATAGGGTTAAAATGCCCCCTATTTATACTTCTTAAATGTGTTAAGGAAGGGTACACATTAGGATGGCCCCGTTTGTATGGAGGAAAAATACATTGTCGGTGTTCCCAACTAAAACGAAAGTTTAATTCATTCAAGGAGATCATTTCTAGAAATATTTTTTGTGGGGCCAGTATTTGGTGACCTGGATCAAAGAATAAAAAGAATTTATTTCATATTTATCGCAAAGGCAACATGAAATATTGGTATCATGTGAAAGGGATTTCATTGATACTTTCACTACTATATCTAAATTTTTTATAAAAAAATTTAAAGTAATTAGTATAAATTAATACGTTACACACCTCATATAAATTCAACGATCTAATTAACATAAGATCCGGAGAGAAAATAGGTTTCCAAAAATTCAACAAAACATTTTACTAGATTGAATTAGGAAAAACGGAAAAATCTGTTTCGGTAGAATTATATAAGGTTTATAACGTAATAATTTAAACAAATTATTTTAAATAATAATGTATCAAAATTTTAAAAACTTAAAATTTCTACAAAAAAATCCAAAAGTTCGAATATTTTTGGACTTACACGAAAATGTCAGATACGGCATCCTTTCACATGATGTCAAGGGCGATTGCATCCGTAACGTGGTTGGCGTAAACGTTATACGCCTACGACAGTTTCGTACTAGATCAAAGATAAAATGCAAACTGTTTCTTTAATCTAGTATGAAACTGTTATTATTAAAATACCGTTACTGAAATAACAGCAAATATCGCAATTGCTTAAATAACGTTACCGAAATGAGCCAATATGGCGCTACTCGTTAGCAGGTAGCCAACCTAGTCTTCGACATAAACAGGCTTTGTTTGCTCTACTATACAAATTTGACGGGAAAATAACGATATATTGTGAACGATATATAAATTGACTAAAATTTTTATATGATGCCACGTAATACTATTTTTAAGTAATTTTTTTTTCAGTGTATTCGCTAGGCACCCAATAACAAGTAAAATTTCACAAGCAAAACAAATCCCGTACTTTTGATTTAATAATAAATCACCAGAAGAATGATGTACAAAATAAAGGTGGATAAACAAAATAAAAACAAGCACAAAGTATAAAAACAAAAACTTTATTTTCCTACTATTTTTGCTAAAAAAAATTACGAATAGAAAAAATAAACAAGAATCAAAGGAAAGTGAAAGGAAAGAGGGAACTGTTACTAAACAATGTTTGGGAAGAATTTAATCTTTGTGGGGGTTTTTGACGATTGTTAAACAGAAAATTTCGATTCATACATACAAATTCGTCAATATAGAAGCATATGTACATATTATATTACAAAATAATGCAAAAAATATATCGCTAAAATGATACCAATAAAAAGTGAAAGGATTTGCAGTTTCCTTTTTTGCATTATAACATTTAACATCGAAATTTACCTTTTACAATCAGTCTCCTTTATAATTTTTTGGCGTCGTAGGCAAAATTTTTATTTGTTCTTTTATTTTATTCCAAAGACATTGAAACTTTATTTTGTTGAACAAAACTTATAATATACACAAACGAATTTGTTTTTTTACAATTTATTATTATAAAATATATTTTATATATATTAATTTTTTACTTTTTAGAGGGGGTTTTTGTTTTCTAATACCAAAAACAGAGTACAAGAAAAATTTATATTTTGACGTGTAGCACAATGTTGCCTACTCTTATTAAAAAAATAAATACTAAAAAACCGCCATTTTTAATGTATGAAAAAGCTAGTTTGGCTACCGATTAGAAACGTTAAAAACTTAACGGTAATATTAATTTGAATTATTAGTTAACGGTGGGTGGTTTACCGGTATATTAGCGGTAACGTTACTTTGACATAAATGATTAATAAAGTTTAAATAATATGATATATGTGGTATTATATTACATTTAATAACATTTTCTTTAGTATTTATTCATTTCTTGTCCACACAGGAATTTTTCTTGTGTGAACAGGAACATAACATTGAAAAAAAGTGTTCAAACAACACAAATTCATTCAAGTTCGCATCTAAATTTTTCGCAGAAAACTCTCTATTGATAGCTACATTATTCTAATTCGCTGATTTCTGCATTATTCAAGAGGCAGCAGAAAACGAGTTACATTTTTTGACTCGTTCTGGATTTATTGCTAATATATTGTAACTAATCGACAAAAAGTAATATATGAATGTCGCGTTCGGGACCGTGAAAATTCCTATCAGAGTTAATCGCAGTTGGAGTCGTTATTAACATAGCGATTTTTGTATAAATTAGAAACAACACTAAATCACTATTGTGAATGATTTTTAAAACATAACCAATCAACAAAAACTTGGCACTACTAAGAGGTTGATTTATTTCCAGTGTCATTTTATTTTGACAGTCGTGACTGGTGGATTTTTGTTAGTAGAAATTGTTTGAAATCACTTTTTTTGGAAGCCGCATATTTTTCGCATTTTATGCTAACAAATAAAACGTATTTAAAATATTCTTAAAATCATATTTATAATTGAAAATGTCTCGCGGTAGTTCAGCTGGTTTTGATAGACACATTACTATCTTCTCTCCTGAGGGTAGACTTTACCAAGTTGGTAAGAATTTGCTAAATCATGTTTTAGTTTTTGTGTGTGGCTACGTTTTGCATTTATTTATATATTAATTTCAGAGTATGCCTTTAAGTCTATTAATCAAGAAGGCATTACATCGGTGGCTATTAAGGGAGCTGATTGTGCAGTGGTCGCAACCCAAAAGAAGGTAACAGAAAAACTGATCGATCCAGCAACTGTTACACACTTGTTCAGAATAACCAAAAATATTGGATGCTGCATGACCGGCCGTATTGGTAAGTTTAAGTTAATTTTTTCATAAACTTATTACTCATTCATTATTTCTTGTAGCCGATAGCCGTTCTCAAGTTCAAAAAGCTCGCTATGAAGCAGCCAACTGGCGTTATAAATATGGCTACGATATGCCCGTAGACGTTTTGTGTCGTCGTGTTGCTGATATTAACCAAGTCTACACTCAAAATGCTGAAATGCGTCCATTGGGTTGCAGTAAGTATAAATATTTATTTAGTCTTCAATACACTTATTTACATTCCAATATATAGGTATGACTTTAATTGCATATGATGATGAGAATGGACCATGTGTGTATAAAACTGACCCGGCTGGCTACTATTGCGGCTTCCGCGCAGTTTCTGTGGGTGTTAAACAGATCGAGGCCAACAGTTATTTGGAAAAGAAATACAAGAGCAATTTAAATGAGGAAAAGGCAATACAGTTGGCCATTACCTGTTTGTCCCATGTGTTGGCTGTCGATTTTAAACCGAATGGTATAGAAATTGGTGTTGTTAGCAAGGAGAAACCAGAATTTACAGTACTCTCAGAAAAAGAGATTGAAGAGCATCTTACTAAGATAGCAGAAAAGGATTAAATTGAAATACAGCAACGCATTTCAAATGTAAAAACTGTTTAAAAATAAAATTTCAAATTCTAAGAATTTCCTTTTGTAAACATTGTCAAGATTATACGGAAACATGGTTAATTTTTTTAAATAATTGAAATTTTATTTGTTTATCTTGAACTATTGGGTAATCCATTTAAAGTTTTTTTTTTTTTTTTAATTTTAAATAAAACACTTAAAATATAATTTGATATTGGAGTCTTTATTATGACCCCAAAGAACAATCTCTGACGTTTACTTTTTGAAGATAAGTTCACTTACATGTTAGCCGAGACTACGCTCTAGTTAGTCCATTGGAAAGAAGTTCCAGTATAGCTGCCGGCTTATCGCGTATAATGTTCCAAGTCTAATTTCGCGTTCCGATCCTATTTTGATAATTTCGTTGATAAGAAGCGTATTTCGCGAGATACATCTGGGGGCTAATTTTATTATCTATGACTTATTTACATTGCATTTTAAGAACACTGACATATTTAAGACATTTATCAGGGGTAAACCCTTATTCCTTGAAAACATTTCCATTGTGTCTAAGTGAAATCAAAAAAAAATCATGGAACAATTTTAAACATTTTCTACCGACTTCGTTATAAATCTCTCCCCAATTAGCGGGTGTTTTTTTTTCCTTTTCCCATTTTTCCTATTCAAAGTCAATGTTGAAAATGGAAAAAACTTTCGTGGATTTTTTATTTGTAATTGGGCTGAATAAAAAAATTATCACGTACATAGATTGAAAATTTTAGGTAAATCGTCTTCGTCGTTTTTCTCATTACCAAGATCTTGTATAATATGTACCAAAACAATAAGCTGGCGATGTTAGAAATGTATATTGATAGCATTCGATAACGATAGCTCATAAGCTATGAAGCATTCTAAATTTATTACGAATGCGAGAATTACGACTGTAGCGAAAAATAAAATACCTAGTTTGAGAATGCAAAGTTTTAATAATACATATTTTTATTTCCTTTTACCAGAGTTTATTATAAAAAAACATAATCGTTACAATTAATAATACTACTTCAAGCACATTTACTGTATTTATTTACTTCTTTGTATGAACTTTGCCTCCATAGCGTGCCACAAATGCATTAACATCAAATTTACGTTTGCATCCCTGGTAATTCATATAACGAATTTTACCAAATATGGCACGTTCTGCCCAACCCTGATCATGGATGCCGCCAATAGACCACATACATCCTGAAATCCAAACAACATACATCTATATAATTTTATTTTTTGTAAATAATTCCGATAAACTTACCTACATAACCATTGGGATCTCTTCCATCTAAGCTGTACTTATCATTAAGTAAAATGGCATATTCCAAAGCCTGCTCTGGAGATTCCGACCATTCCAATATTTTTTTAGCCCAATACATGCGTAAAAAACCATGCATTTTTCCTTCTTTAACCAGCTGGATCTGGGCAGAATTCCATAAATCATCATGAGTACGCGATTGTTCGAATTCTTCAAGTGTATAGCAGGGAGAACGCTTATCTTTGCGATGATCATTAAGAGTTTTTGCCGCCCAATCATGCAACCCTTTGAGATTGTCATAGTTTTTGTTATAGTAACAAAAATTGTCAGCCAATTCCCGCCTGACAATAGCTTCTTCACAAAATGCTTCTACGGACTCCTTAAATTTTGATTTGTACTCTTTAACCTCCAAGACACAGCGTTGAACTGAAATTTGACCAAAATGAAACCAGGGAGATAAACCTGACAAAACATTCTTGGTAGGGTCATTACGGCTATTATTAAACACTTTTAACCGTTTTTCACAAAAGCCTTGCAACTGATTACATGCTGCCTTATAACCTGGTTTTGTATTAACCACTTCATCCACTGACATATCACATTCTAGAGAGGCAAACGCTGCGCTCCAGTCCACTTGAGGCAACTCCGTTTTAAAGTTTATATTATGTTTAATTAAAGGCGGAAATTCAGTTAGAAATTCAGGTAGCTTAGTGTTTATTTTATTGCGTATAGTACGGGCACCATATTCCTGTTTCTCCGAAGCCACCCATACTGGCACTACATTATGAGCATCCACCTGTATGAAAGGTACTTCAATAGGTAACTTTTGTTTAACGTCATCTGTCCATTGCATGGGTACGCGTAATGGCGCAAAATCACATACAACTGCGGCACAGTCATGAGTGGCAACAAATTCGGGTACGCGATCTTTGGCCGGACCCATTAGCAATTGAAAGTTAATATTTAAATCACTACACTCTTTTGCTACTTCTTCTAGGCCACCTAACATAAATTTATAGTGTCTTATGGTGGCATTTAGAAATTTTGGCACCAGACAGAAAACCACCACTAAAGGCAACTGCAATTTTAATGCCAAACGTTGAGCATACAAAAAAGCCCAATTATCCTGCACACGCATATCCCTTGACATCCAATATAAAACTGGCCCCTCACAATTTTCACGTACTTCTTTTTCGGAACTTAAAATACGTACCCGTTTCTTTTTGAACGAGAAATCTGTAACATTGGCTGCGCATTTTAAACGTTTTTCTTGAATTGATTGAATAAAGTTATTCGAAATGGTATCATCTACGCCATCGTTGGAGGTAGAAGCTTTGCTTAAAACTTCATTTAAGTTTTTAGATTTTTTAGAAGAATCTTTAGCTTTTAAAGATTTACTACTACTTTTCGGGGCAGATCGTTTCATAGTATATAACCTAGAAATTATAAACTTTTTAATATTTCATTTACTTTTTAGACCGAGCATGTATCTTACCTTTTATTCAAGTACTCGTACCTACAACAATATAATCTATTTAAAAATATTTTCATTCAAAATTAAAAATAAACGAAAGAAAATGCTTTTAAATTGTGATGAAATAATTGAAAAAAAAAAATTTTTGTGATGGTTACAATTTTCACAGAGTTGCATTTTCTGTTTGTTTTGTTTGGGTTTTGGAATAAAAACAACATAAACTGGAATGTACACAACAATAATAATTTCCATTATGGGAAATTACTTAAACTATGTTATTTTATTATAATCAAATCTATTGCATATTTTAAGTCATGAAAATTCCAGTCCAAAATTACTGTTAATAATTCATTATTGCGCCTAAAAGTATACATTATATTTTGTTTATAATTTAAACTAACAAATATCGCCAGATTCGATGATTTATTTATATACAGTAATTTTAAGTCGTAATTCAGCTTTCTTATAGCGCGTCATTGCCATTATCGCTTAAGGGTAATCAGGCCGTTCCTTTTTGCGGCTCTCTCTTGCATTGATAAACTAACAAACAAAAATACAGTAATTTTGACAATTTGTAGTCAAAATTCGCTTTAGTCAGAGACCGAAAATAACGAGTCCATTTTCATTTAATTGGTAAATTCACAGACTTAACCATTTAAATCTAGTTTTTTATGTTATATAACCGAGAGAGTGATTTATAGAATAACATTGATTAACCGGTTTAACCGTTTTTATCACTATGTTAACCGGCACTAAAATCATGTTTTGATGAATTTGTTTATTTTTATTCATTGTAAACACATGGTCTGATTTAAAATCTAAACCAGGGTTTAAAATTTAGTCAAACGTTTTTTACATTTGACTACCGACTACGCAATAAATATGAATCGTTTTCATAGTAATGTACACAAATACTGAAATTATGCAAACTACATATAAACCAATGCCATATATGCGCAAGCTTCAAGGTAGAAATATTTGTCGCAGTTTTTCCAAAAATATTTGTCGCAGTTTTTCCAAAAATATTTTGCATTACAAAATATTTTACGTTACAGCTAGAAGGCAAAATGAAAATTTTTAAAACATTTGCTGCCGAAATATATTAATATTTTTGGTCAGCAAAAACAAATGATATTGCTTGTGTATAATATACAACAAATTTACTACAAAAACATCAAATATGCAAACAAATTGCAGCGTGAAAACCATAAACTCCAAACGATATGCGCAGTAAAAATTCAAACAATGGAAATATGGAAGATGCTAAATGTAGACTGTCAAACCGTACAAAGTTGAAAAATGTAAAATACGAAATTGTGCGAATTGTGTGTTTAAAGCCAAGGCGAATTCATACAAGGTGGTGGCAGTTCTACAAAAACAACAATTGGTCTTAACAAATGTCAAAAACCAAAAATTAAACAAATATGTATTAAAACTTAATATAGTGTAGATAATTGAATAGTGAGGGCTTTACTTATTTATGTAAAAAATAAATATTTTGTTAATAAGCTTAGAATATGTAGATATTTATATATAAACAAAAGCTTTGACAACTGTTAGAACCAAAAAGCGAAAAAAAAGTTATCAGCTGATTGACTGACTCCACCTTGTATAAATTCGCCTTGGTTTAAAGCGAAACATTTTTCAAACATAAGATCGAACTTTCGTATTTCATTTCGAACATAATATTGCATTGTCATCAGGTGTATGCAAACATACAAACAAACATTGCAAGTTAATTAAATTTTACATCTAAAGGTACGGTCACACACGGCAAATATTTACTCAAAAAAGCGTAACCACTTTTTTTAATACAAACATGTTTGACGTTGTTTACTCTTACAAGTGTTTTGTAAGATCAAACAGCATAAAATAAAACTGAATATGTGCTTTGAATTGTCCTAACTAAAAGCAGTTTTTGACAATAAATATAAGAATTAAAATATATTTTATATAATGGTTACGTCTTTTTCGTCAAATATTTGCCATGTGTGACCCTACCTTAACCCCCATTAACACGAAGCCTGGTTATGCGTTAACTAATAGTTATCAAATTATTTTTGTATTAAAACCGTCACTATTAGTTAACACATAACCTGACTTCGTATTACTGGGGGTAAGGGTAATAAATACATATTCTCTTGCAAAATTTCTAACAATTATTTAGGAGGTACTAGACCCGTTGCCTGTGAAAAAAGAGTTATAACTTTACACCAGTTAAATACATATGTATCTTTCGAACGAGACCTTTTTCGGTTCATCGTCTCGGTGTCCCTGAAAAAATGGGTAGCTGCTGAATAAAAAAATTGAAAGTTTTTTTCATTTCTAAACGAATTCACATATCCCTGAAGGAAACATGGGGACAAGTGTCACCAAGCCACCAGTTTTGTCAACTATTTGTCAACGAAGCGTTTACATCCAGAGAAAAAACAACTTAAAATCAATAAAAACCATATTGAATCAATAAGAAACATTAACGAAATTCTAGTAATGTTGAAATTTTTTATCTCAATATTGAACAATATTAATTTAAAGTTTAATTTTATTGATTTATCGTATTTCAATATAATTTTTCTATTATAATGAAGATTTTTAAGTCTTTGATGGAAAAAAAGAATGAAATTTTTCCAACGATTTTTGAAGACGATTCATCCAACTGTTATGAATTCGTAACTTTTTGTTTTTTAATTTTGTTTAATACAACGTCAAATGTTAACAAAATATGCAGTTTCATTATCGGCATCTATTTCAGAAAAGTACCAAGAGTGTTGACTAGAATTAGTAAAATGTACTAGTGGGATTCTGGTTCCAATGTCTACATATGGTCCCAAAAGAAGTATAGTACTCAGTAGTAGACTTCCATGTTAATTATCTATAGTAAATAGCAATGTCTGGGGTATAATAAGTCACTAGGACTGGTGACTGTGTCAATAGTAAGTCAGTGCAGTTTCACTATTGACATTTCCTGCAGGGATTTTTGTGTTCTGTAAATCGAATCTACATGATTTACTCGTTTTACTTTCGATTAAACAAACCTATATCAATGTAGAACTTCAATATGTCAATTATTCGTTATTGAAAATCGCTCGTTTTTGAAATCACTAGATTTACAGAACAGGGACGATTATTCTGACTATAATTGCTATAAATGTTTAAGGTGATTTTGTTATTATTAAATAACAAAAATAAAACTTGTTACAAAAGTAGATAATTATATGTTTTAAAAATGAATTTAAATCAGCATTTTAAACAATAAAATAAGGATAAAACTCACATAAATGAATTTAAATCGGCATTTTAAACAATAAAATAAATAGAAAACTCACATACAAAGTATATTTGTGAATTTATTTAAATTTGATAAATTAAGTCTAAATTACTGTTGAATGGATGATTACCGGTTATTTATGAGTTATATTGAAGTTAAATGATCGATTATGAAATTAAATTTACATACTTTTAAAAACGTTTGAAATCCATTCTGAGATTAGTAAAAACAACGTTTATATATATATATTTTTTATATTTTTTCCAACTGTTTATACATAATTTCTAATAATATATGTTATTATTTTAATTACACATTCTTTGCTTTTTTCTGTTACTTAAATTTATATAGTTTTGTTTTCAGGATTAAATTAAGGGGTTATAATCTGTTTTGTTGTTGTTGTTATTATTCTTTATAATAAATATCATTTTGTCATTTATATAATCGATTAAGATGTCTTGTCTTGTTTTGATATATATTTAGTTAGTAAGATCTGTTTGTTTGTGTTTGTCTCTTGTTATATAGAATTATTAATAAATACATTGTACAAGGTGATTTTTGACATGAAAATTTAATATCGATAATATTTTTTTAGTGTTGTAAAATTATAATTAAAATTAAAGTAAATTTATAAGGTTTATATTAATTAGGAAATAACTATTGCAATGGAACGGTATTTAATTTCATTAACTAATATGTGTATCTTTAATTTAATAATAATAAAAAACATATTACAGTAGAATGCTGGTTATGTGAAAAAAAAATATTTTCAAAAAGTAGCGAAATTATTTATTATTTAGACTTAAAGTAAAAATTATTAATAAACTTCTTTAGCGTAAGAGAACTGAAAAAATAGTTTGATTTGAAAACTAAAATTAATTTACAAAACAATAAATAAAATTATCACAATTAATAAAACCGTTGTCAGAATTAAAATAGCAGCCCATTGACGTTTATCTATAAAACACAAGAATAATAGTGAAAATTGTATTTAGTAGAAAACAAGTATGAGTGTTATATTCGGCTGTGCCGAATCTTGTATACCCTTCACTAAAGTATACTTTAAGATAAATATTAAAAATAGTTTCTTGTTAAAAAAAAACGTTATAAAAATTTTGTGGAAACATTTTTTTGGTGAAAATAATGTTTGGTGAATAAAAATTTTGGTAAAAATATTTTTTTTTTTTTATTTATTTATTTATTTTCAACAACCTAGCCTATTGGCCATAACCGGTTACAAATTTCTACTTAAAAATTGGTGAAAAAAAAAATTCATGGAAATTTTGCCATTTCGTTTGTAATTGCAAAATTTTTCATTATAGATAGCGGAGTCAATATAGCAATGAAATGAACTTTACAAAGATCACAAAAAATACATGATTGATACATTTATATACGCTATACTCCTCGTTCGGTTGCTACTAGGGTATTCAATCGATTAACCGCCAATCGGTTAACCGATTAATTTTGGTCGGTTAACTGTTCGAATAATTTAAAATTGGCGATTTTCAAATAACAAATAAACCGATTAATTTGTGTCGATTAACCGATTAACCGAAATTTCTTTTTTTTTCGCACTTTATATAGAAATATAGTTTTAAGCACACTAATTTTATGTATTAACTCATGAACATTAACTTCTAGCAATAGTTTTTTAGAAGTATAGATCAAAAATTGAAACTAAGGAATTTGGAAATGAACTTTTTTCTAGAATGTACTATGATTACCTTTGTCGTAATGAGTCGGAGGACGACTTGATAATAGATGAATCTAAAGACATTACTGAAACGAGTCTTTTATCAGAAACTATTAAAAGTATTCATAATATAAAAAAATACAAAAAGGACTCCAAATATATATATAAGGATTTTATATGAGAAATTGGATATTCTTTATCATGCCTTACTTTTGATTTCTCCAACATCTAATCAGTGAGAGAGTTCTTTCCAAGTCAAGTTTTATTAAAACTAATGAAAAAAAATCGGTTAAAAGAAAAACATTTCAATTACGTTCTTTTTTAAAAAGCTTATTTCAGAAGATCTCCCTAAAATCCTAAAAAAACTCACATGTGCATAAAAAAGGTCTCAGATACCATATTTTTGTTTTGCTATTACTTATTTGGTTTTGTTGAATTGTTATGTTTTATTTGTTTTTTATGGTTTTGTTCTTTTTATTAATAAAATTCTTAAATAGGTACACAAAATTCGTTGTTTTATTCTCAATTTAAAATTAAAATAGAAATTACTCGGTTAATCGAATAATTCAAAATTAACCGATTAATAACCGATTAAATCTAAACCCCGATTAATTATTTGCTCGATTAACCGATTAAATCAGAACCCCGATTAATTGAATACCCTAGTTGCTACTAAAATTCGGGAAAATCAGTCTATAAATGGCTGAGATATAAACAAAACACCACGACTACCGATTATATATAAGTTTGTCATTCCTTATGTGATTTCTACATTTTTCATTTGCCAACCATCAAGTATATATATTTTGGATCATTATAGATAGCGGAGTCGATATAGCCCTGTCTGTCTGTATATGAGGTAGCTAATGAAAAATGTGAAAATTACAATTGGAATCACAAACAAAAATTAAAATTAGAATGCTACATTAGGCCCGCTAATGAATGTTGTAGAAAGTACAAACGGAAAGACAAACTTACGCATAACACACTTTACCACTAATATTGAAGGGTATTAAAACTAAAATCAAAATCCTTTAATACACTACAAATCTACAACTTACCATTATTCATATGTAAAACTTTGGCCATTTTCTTCATAGTTGAATCCAATTTCGAATCAGTTGTTTCAAACTCATTACCAAAATCATCCAACATTCTGAAAATTTAAACATACACTTTATAACAAATACTAGTCAAAAGAAAAAAAAAAAATAAAAAAAAAACTTACACAGCTTGTTCGTCTAATTCCACACCTATTTGACGTGATACAGTCTTCAGGGTTCCTATCGAATCACTTATCATATCCAGTTGTTCATCTTGTCCCTGTATCATGCGCTGTTGCACCGACACCGTTTCACCCACGAATCTGTGCGACGGACTATCCAATGTATTATAATGTCCCGGACTGTCTAATGCATTTTCCAATTTGGAATATTTTGCTCCACTGTGACGTACCGCTGCCATTGTGCCTGCTAAAGTACTTGCTACACTATTTCCACCACCTCCTCCGCCACTGCCGTTGCCAGGGTTATTCGCGCCGCCGTTTAGCAAAGTATGCGATGTTAAATTGGAACAATCGACTAAATGTGTACGATCGCTTAAGTTGTGTTGCTGATGATAGTTATAATTATTCGTTGAATTTTGATCGTTTTCTAAATTGTTTTCGTGTTGCTGCTGTTTATTGTGTTCATCCAAAAGTGGTTGATGTGCTGTTATATCCCTGTCTCGAGCACGATTCAGGCTCATTTTCTCTTTCATCTGTTTGACTTCATCGCGAGTGTTGTCGATGAAATGCCGGCGACTAGATAATTCTCTATTATCAATACGAAATTTAGTTGGATTTTTTTCAACTATACGTAAAGGATTGAGATAAAGAATTTTTAAGTTAAAGGAAACCAAAGGGAATTGCTGTTAAAGCTTTATAATTCAGCAGAGCTTAATATTTTCCTAAAAATTATTTCTATTGAACACAGGATTTTGAACAAAAAAAATTGTCCTTGAATAAAGGATATATTTAAAAAAAAAGTTATCTTCGATTTTCTATAGATGTTTCTTAATTATAAGCCATTGTATTGTTAACAACACATAAACAATTCAGAGTGTGACAATGAAGGACTCGAGATCCCTTTATGGCCACAATCTAATACAAATTTCCTAATATTTCGATAATTTTAGAGCAAAAAATTTGTTAAATATTTTTCTTGATTTTGACCAATTGTAGGTCCGACTTACTTTGGCCTTATATACGCCGTTGCAAAGGTCTTTGAAATATCCATTATTGGATATTCATATTAATGACTTAGTAATCCAGATATATATAAAGAATAGGCCAAAAATAGAGGTTGTCCTGGTTTTTCCTTATATCTCAGCCAATTTGGGGCCGATTTTCTCGTTTTCAAATAGCAACCGAATTGGAAGAATTTCTGATATATTGATGTATCAATCATGTTTGTAAGTTATTTAGGGGATTTGAAAAGTTGATTTCAACCGACACACGGACATGGCTATATCGACTCCGCTATCTATAACGATCCAGGATATATATACTTTATGGGGTCGCAAAATGTAGAAATTACAAACGGAATGACAAACTTATGTATACGCTTGCCACTCATGGAAATTTAAGGTTCAACAGTTTTTTTTATAGAAATTTTTTGTTTCGTACCAACTAGTCTATTCTTTTAGCTCAGTAGTTCTTTAAGTTGTCATGTTTCACAAACAATAGAAATCTTACACAATGAACCAGGAAATTAAACAACTAAAAATATTGTAATAGTTCAGCTAATTGATACAAAAATTAAAAAATTTATACAACATTCCTTAGTACAAATTCTAATTTTCTATTGAACAATCGTTCGAAGCCGCTGTAATGAATAATATAGTTGTCATATAATAATTGATATGATTTAAAAAGGAGTTGTAGATGTTCCATGTTCACTATATCCACTAAAATTTACAGTTGTTGTATTAACATAAACAACATATATTAAAAAAAAAAAAAACAATTAACAATTTTAAATTTTATCACATTGAAATCTGAAAAAATAGGAAAGCGAAACAAGAAATCAAAACAAAATTTGCAAAAAACATACGAAAAGACTAATGCGAAATTTACAGTTGTGATAATAAACACATATGAAAATTGATTTTTCACATATTTCCTTTTTCCCATTTTTAAAATGGCATCATTTTTAACAACCCACAATTAAACATTATTGATATTTTGCCAAAAAGTACATTAAACAGTATGTGTTAGAATGATTTTTAGTATTTTTGTTAAAAAAAGGATATTAATTGTATCTTCTAAATCTTCCAAGTCCCATTCAATACTACGTAATGAGTTCCTTAATTCATTTGTGGTCCATTCAGCTTCAGCACTATTGCAATTTTCACCGAGTTCACGCCAACGTAAATATAGACCTCTAGTCTTGTTCAAAGCTTTAAAAACTTCACTAAAATTACACAAAATATAATTAAATAAATAGAAGAAATCATACACATACACAAACATGACATATAACACCAAGTTATTTATTAATCATTAATAAGTATGTATTTAAAAATAAAACAAATTAAAATTTTATACACACTCTTTCACCACAAAGAAGGGATCCTCCAACGACATGACCAACAACTAAACACAATTTCTACGCGTTTTTCTTTTGATTTGGTAATTTTTTAATTTTTAATTTTATTTCAAAAATATTACAAGTTTTCATGGATTTTCTATTTACTGTTATTTCTTTTTTCCTTATTGGAGTGTGGTTACCAAATATCTGTCATTTGAAGGTATTTTATTTTTATTTTTTATTTTGAGCTCTTTAAAAACAACCCTCCATTTCGTTTTGATTTGCTGTAAACAAGAGTGGAAATGGGGAGTAGTGAAATTTTTGGAGAGTTTTTTCTATACGAAAACAAATATCGATACGTAGAAAATATTTGCAATGAAAAATCTCTTTTTCTATATTTATTTATTTTATTTCATATTTAACTGCACTGTAATTAATTATAATATTTTTTTAGATTATTTTCTTTTGTAAAATTTTGTATTTCAATGGGGTTTTATTTATTGTGCTCTTGACATGACTCTTTTTTCTCAGAAACTAAAAATACCGTTGTGGATGTTCTCAAAATAACTTTATACATTTTCCTTTATGCTGAAAATAAAATGGGGAGACAGACGACGTATTGCAGTAACTCCCTCTACTTCCTGTTTCCATTCATATGTTTATATTTAACCCTCTAGTGTACATGATGTTAGCTCTTTTGATGTACTAATGAGATCTGTGGATTATCTGTTGTAGTTTGTGTTTTTGTTAACTGCATAATACCTAGTACGTCCTATAGAGTCGTGTATAGGATATTTATCCGTTTCAGAACATTTTAAGAAATTTGTGTTCGATTTTTTAGAGGAAAATACGATAATAAGAGACTGCCTATAATAAGAAATTTCTCTAAAAAATATTATTTTACACCTTTGTATTGCGTTAAACTTTAACAAAGGTAAAAATTAAATCAAATCGACCCCGCATCATTACCAGATGTACATCTTTCTTGTTTTTATCGCCAGTCCAAATTTCCTGAGATATACGCATTTAAAGTTCGAATATTGAATAGATTTTATTTTTGTAGTTTTTTTTTATCCGATTTGTCAATATATTTTGAACCCTTTAGGGACAAAAAAAATTTCTGTTTACTTAAAATATGAAATTTTTTATAATAATTTTATTCACAAGACTTCATTCAGACTTTTATTTAACGTATCATACAACCATCCCGAGTTATGGGCCATTAAAGAACATTTTTTATAGATGAAAACCCTTCCGACCGGTCAAGAAAAAGTTTTTATGAGAAGCCGCATTACGACTACTAATAAATCCGAGATTTTAAACGTTATAGTGTTATATATCTTAAAATAAAGCTATGAATCTAAAGATAATTTTTAAAATAAGAAATTTAAAACAAGTAAGAGAACTATATTCGGCTGTGCCGAATCTTAATACCCTTCACCCAATTATTTTTTAAAATAATTTTTTTTAAATTTAATTTTTTTTAAATTTAATTTTTTTTTCGGAATAGTTTTTTAATTTCATTTTTAAAGTTTAAAGTTGAACATTGAGGACAAAAAAAATTTTTTTTTGAAAAAAAAAAAAAATTCGAATAAAAAAATATTTTTGCCAATTTTGACTCATTGTATGTCCAACTTACTATATGCTTATATACATCGTTGTAATGGACTTTTAAATATCTATCATTAGATATCCATGTTGTCTATATTTATGACTTAATAATCGAGATATAGATAAAAAATAGGCCAAAAATAGAGGATGTCCTGAATTTTTCCTTATATCTCGGCCATTTGTTGGCCGATTTTCTCGATTTTAAATAGCAACAGAGCCGGAAGAATTCGCGATATATTAATGCCTGAATCATGTAAGTTTTTTGGGGGTTACGGAAATTTGATTTCAACATACAGACGGACATGGCTATATCGACTTCGTTATCTATAACGATCCAGAATATATATACTTTGTAGGGTTGCAAATGAAAAATGTAGAAATTACACACGTTATGACAAACATATATACATATACCCTTGCCACTCTTAAACCCATTTTAAAGAAAAGCTTTCAAACGATAAAAAATAAATATCAAAGATATGATAAAATTTGTGTTTAAATTTTAGAGGTCCATAACTAGGAAAATTTGAACCGGTGACATTTTTTTTTTTATAAATTTGAAAGTAAATTTTGATTTTGACGCTGTAATAATTCAAAGAATAACATTATAAAGTAATTTTAGACAATTGGCATATTGATTTTAATTTTTGTTGTTATTTTCCTTAGTGCCCATAAACTAGATTTGTTAAAATAAAAAAATTTCTAAAAATTATTGTAATAAACTAGATTTGTTAAAATAACAAATTCGTCAAAATTATTGTAATTGAAGTTTATTTGAATTTATAAAGGAAAACTTAACAGAAATCTATATACCGCTTTTAACAGTAATGCTCATTTGAGGGTTAAGTTTAAAATCATACAATCAACAAAACATCCCTCTCATCAATTTATTTTGATATAATAAAATTAGACCATATAACGATGAGAAATCAACACTTTTCTAAATATTATTTTAATTTTTTTTATTAAATACTTTCATTATATCAATTTACCTTTAATTTCCCTTGTCTTGTCCTAGCCAATACAAAACAAACTCCTGAAACATTTGCTAGAAATCCGTTCGAAAGCGTTTGGTATTTAGAAAATTTAATAATTTCTTCGTTTTAAAGTTCTTTTGTTTATTATTTTAATTTTACTAATACGACTGCGTGAACAATTTTACAAATATTTAACAATTTCTATTTTTTTTTTTTGCAATTTCTATAATTGACAATCTACAAAAAAAGATGTCAAACAATAAATGTCAGCTGTTAATATACTCAATAAAACAACAGATTGCCAGACTTTAAAGGATTTTTAATACCCGCTAAACACAGCTTGTTGTTAATTGTTTTGTAAATAACGGTTATTCATATCAATTCGTTTATATTTTAATTTTTGAAAATAAAATTTTCAATCATTATTTATTTAAGTTAAATTTATTTAAAGGTCATTTATAGTTATATCTAGTGAAATGATATCTATATTATCGATATTGGAATCGATAATATATATCTTAATAACATCGGTATTCCCCTCTGCAATGTTTGTATGCGGAAAACTATTAATTTTCCACTTAAATTTACTTAAAATATTATATTCAAATATTTTTTAAACCGCGATAACTATTGGGACCCATCACCAAAGCAATTTACGCCAACGGGTTTTAAACGCTAAAGTACTTATTTTTGTTCATACTATTGATTTGCTAAGAAAAAGAAATTATGAAATTAATTACTAAAATTTAAACAAAATTGTGTTTTTGCCCATATACATATAAATAAAAAAAATAAGAACATAATTAAGTTTTGAAAATTTAAAATAAATGGTATTGACAAAACAATGCGAACCTAGGTTTAATTTTTAATAACTCAGTTTTTTATTACTACTTCACAGTGAAAATGCATTGATACAGGGGGGTTACTCCCTAATTCGATTCGAAAGGAAATCGCTTCGAATTGCAATGTATTTAGCACACATTTTCGTTTTCGGATTGAGTTACGCGGTAACCCCCCAGGTATAATATTGAGTCCATATTTAGCGATCTAAATTTCACATAGGTTTTCTATGTGATTGAAATATGACGATTCAAAACACATACCTTATTTGATTGTAACAACTCGGTTACAAACCTAGAGGTATGTTTGGGGTCATCAACGTTTAAAATTAATATATATTGCACTGGTTCCTCTAAAGAGAGTCAACTCAAAATTTAAAAATTATCAGTAGAGGCAAAACACTGTTTTTTTTAAAATAAATTACAATGGAAGTTGAAGACGGATACAACTGTATTTTTTTGGCGAAAGAGTAGAGAAATTGATATAAGATTTTTACAGTGGGTAGATATGACCACTGTACATGGATTTCTTGCAAAAAGTTAAAATTTAAATGTTTTGAGTTGACACTCTTTAGAGGAACCAGTGCGATATGTAATATCGGATTCCAGTCACAGTATATTTTTTGATATGAATTGGCCCTTCTTTACCTTACCCTGAAAAACAGGTCCACAAACTTAACTGTCTTATTTGTGTACTTGTCGTCCAGTCTCTTTCTCTTCGGCCGTCTTACAAATGTTCTCTCATCACTGGCTCTTAAATTGTATTTGAATTCATCCAAAAAGATAAAAGTATTCGATTTCTGTCTAGACCAGTTTAAGGGTCTCATTTTATAAAACGAAACGACAATCGTTTGAAAATAATGCTATGGAAAAAATTTTAGTTTAAAACCTCACGGGTAGTAATTTTTGGGAATTTCTTAAACTCTCTTTCTCCCAAATTTTAAGTTTTTTTCATACTCAAACTGCTGGTTTCTTATTGAATATTTATCACAAATAGTTTTTTGCTTCCATTCAGCATTAAAATCGTTTATTATATTCGCAACCTTTTTATTTACATTCATACTAAATACAAAAAGAAATTATCAAAATAAAATATATATTTAGTCAATTCACAAGGTCTCTTATCAGTCATATTGTCGTAATGTCCTACTATATCACGACTCGGCGGCTCGGCTTAACCGACTCTTTGGCATTCGGCGTTAGTCTCTGCAGGTTCGTTACGATAACACAATAAACATAGCATAGAAAGTAGTATTATTTTAGGACATTTTTGCTTGAAAAGCAATAAAAACCATTGTGAAATATTAGGACATTATGACAATATGACATGATAAGAGACCTTGTGACCAATTGAAATAACGGTAAAACGTGATGCTTTTTAAATCGTTTTCTTACATGATATTTTTTGTTTGTTTTACTTAGTCTTCTTGATTTCTATTGATAACATTGATTGTATTTTTTTAAACTTTAATGCTTAAAACGCAATTAAATTTGAATTAATTTTAGAATTATACATGTATATATGGTAATAAACTTTACGAAGTAACCAAATAACTTACAAACATGATTGATACATGAATATATCGAGTACAGTCCTGGTTCGGAGAAAATTGCCCCACACATGGCTGAGATATAAGCAAAAAATCACGACTACGTCGATTTTGATATTTTTTTGTACACAAAAATTTGTTCCAACCAATTTTTTGCACGAAATTTTTTTTAACCAACAATTTTTTTTCTAAATAATTTTTTTTTAACAAATAATTGTTTTTAATCATTAAAAGGTTTTCGGGAATACAAAATTAATATTTTAATAAGATTTATTGTAAATTTTATTGATAAATTCAATGAAATTTATTGTTGGGGGATAAGCTAGTTCCTAACTATGCGCATTTCACTGGTTGCTTAGGCCAGATCAACAAGAAACCTTTTCCCAAAAGGCTTTATAAGAACTAAAGATATTTTACAAATAAAGCTATAGAGCATTGGTGCCCATTTCATAGCACAATTGTGCAAGCTAACCACACACATATTCTTATTCTCTTTGGTTTAGTAGTCACTGAGACAGCGACGAATGAACATGCTAAGCGGGTATATTACTATTTCTTAAATTTTTGTTCATAATCACTGAAATAAATATTTAGATTGTTTAATATATTTAGAACTTTAAAATATCACTGAAGTGTTGTCTGGTTTTTCACCTCAATTTACTTCTGTAAAAAATTTTTTTCAGATTTGAAATATTAATATCGACCTCTCAATTAATGATCTATGGTAATATGTCGCAGACAATTTGATTAAGATTGTTAACTTGATTATTGTTAACATATAAAGCTTTAAAAATCTTTTATTTATTTCACTAAAATTTTCTTTCCGTGGAGCTCTCTTTCGCTCACCAACACAAATAGAGTTTTAGCTTTGGACATCCCTGCTATAGAGTGAATGAGAATTACAAACACTCAAGCTTTATTTGTAAAAATACCAACAATAAACAGTGATTTTATGTATTCTTACATTTCTTAAAATATACTTGGTGAAGGGTATATAAAATTCGGCACAGCCGAAGGGTATCACTCTATCTATAGGAATTAGTGGAAAACGTTATTTTTTTAGATAAGGTTTATTTTTATTTTTTACTAGAGAACAAAATAATAATAAACTTAACTAGCAAAAATATTGAGCAGTAATCAATATGGCCTATAAGCAGGCCAACGAGCGTTATCAATATAAAATTAAACAAAAAATAGAAAATAACTGGCGCTCATAGCACCTTAGGCCCAGATAATAAATTAGTTTACCAATTGAAAGCGTATACAACACAAGCTAAACTAAACAATTTTTGAAACAGATTTTATTAGAAATTAAAAAAAAGAAAGAAAAATGTTGCAAAATGATGCAGTACGAAATTTACATTTTGACAGTGAAATACGTGTGGCCCAACAACCGAGATCAGAACCAAGAGGTTAGTTGTCGATTCGTATAATCAAATTGTATTATGACGATAATGTTTTGTTTACCTAAAATGGCAATAAAATGATAAATTTAATTGTTGAATCAACAAAAATAGTAATAACTGTTTTAATAAAAGTGGAAATCTTTATCTTTCTTTGTTTATCATTGAAATATTATTATTATATTAATAGTTTTATGTATATTTCTTTAATTAGAGTTAATGCTATAGAAAAACCTTATTTTTAAAATGGCTTAAAACCAACATTTACACCCATATAAGTAGTACAACTTATTAAAGTGGATGTAGTAATAATATTTTATTGAAATTGTTATTGTTTTATATCAAAACATTTCAATATCTTATCATATTTTTGTTAATATAGCTAGCTATACTATAGCTATAGGTTTAAGGTTGAGTGTGAATTTCATCATTTTGTTTGTAACATGGCGAATTATTGAAATCGTATAACAAATATTGTACAATATTTGAAATTATTTAATAATTTATTTAATTAATCGAAATTAAATAATCTTGGCATTCAATTATTCAGTTTTAGATGGACCAGTTAGTATAACATCACAGCCCAGAGGTAATTAATTGAAAATATAGTTACATACATATAAAATTAAAACATTTATCAACTAAATTAATTATAAAACTATTCATTAAAGGTTCTGCACGCATACCTTTACCAGTTTCTACTGTGGAACAAAATGGTAGGACCCCCTATGTACCTTTAACAGGCTATAGTTTCTTAATAGATCTACCTTCTGTACATATCGAACAAACATTTGAATTAAATGACTGTAAGTTGTCCACAAATACTATATAAAAACAGGTATTTACATAAATTTATTTGTAGCTCTTACATCTGTATCTTCGGATAATCGTTTTGTTGTCCGATCGCCCTTAGGCGATGCTATTTATGCTGCTTCAGAATACTCTTCGGCAAGAAATCGTTTAATATGGGGCGCTGCACGTCCTTTCCAAATGCATGTGATCGACAAAACATTCCAGGAGGCAATGGTGTTTCACAAGAAATTATCTTTAGGTTTTATGTGCTGTCAACCAAAGAGTTTGGAGGTGTGGATACCACCGGGTAATATATTGGGACGTATTGTGCAATCACCGACCATAACAGTGCCCGAATTTTATATTGAGGACGGTGCCACCAATTCGCCAATATTTTGCATTGAAGGTCCATCAAATTCCGGATTCTGTTGCTTTTGTGTGCCCAAAGAAACATATTTTAAGGTATTGGTCAATCAAACACCAAATATTATTAACCTTGAATGTAAGTATGTACTTATTCTAGATACTTGATTTTTTATTTATTAGATACACTCTGGTGGCGACTTGAGGGCATCTATTGATCGCAAGTGGTTAGCTGGAAAATCTCAATATACTACAAATATATATTTTAGCGATTCCAAGCTAAATGCCAAGGAGAGAGCATTAATATTAGGAGCGGCTTTTCTTTTGGTATTTATAATAAAAATATACATAGTGTTATTATTAGATATAATCTACAGAAATCAATTGTTAGAGCATTCGAGTAAGTGAAAGCTTATTCGGTAAGGAGTCGTAATACGAAACAAAACATCCCTTACAAAGAATAATAAAAGTTATCCTTGACTTTTATTATACCCTTCACCTTCTTGAGAAGGGTATATATAAATTTGTCATTCCGTTTGTAATTTCCACAATATAATTTTCCGACCCTATAAAGTATATATATTCTGGATCCTTATAGATAGCGGAGTCGATTTAGCCATGTCCGTCTGTCTGTTGAAATCAATTTTCTGAAGACCCCAGATATCTTCGGGATCCAAATCTTCAATAATTCTATCAGACATGCTTTCGAGAAGTTTCCTATTTAAAATCAGCAAAATCCGTCCATAAATAACGGAGATATGAGCAAAAATCCGAGACAACCTCTATTTTTTTTGCCTATTTTTGATCTATCTCGATTACTAAGTCATAAATATAGACAATATGGATATCTAATGATAGATTTATCAAAGTCAATTGCAACGATGTATATAAGGCTATAGTAGGTTGGACCTACAATGGGTCAAAATCGGGAAAAATATTTTTAACCCGAATTTTTTTCACAAAAAACTCTTTTTTCACTAAATAAAGTTTTAAATTAAAAATAAATTTAAAAAAAAAATTGGAAAAAAACTTTTAAAAAAAATTTCGAAAAATTATTGCTTACTTGTTTTTTTCTTATTTTTACTTTAAAATTTTGAGTTTCAGCGATTTTTTATCTTTAATTTTAATAAAATTAATACAAATTATGAACATCACTTAAATTTTATAGGTCTTATTTATAATAAATTTTTAATTTTATAAAAGGTTTATAAAACAGAATTTCCATACAAAATTTGTTTTATAAACCTGTAATAAATTTAAAAATTGATTATGAATAAGGAGCTATAAATGTTTAAAATAAATAGTTTTGTTAAAAAACTTTTAGTTGTTTAAAGTCGATTTAAATTTATAACTTTTTTTCTTTTAATTTCAGGAATATTTGTATTTTCAAACACGATTTTAAATGAAAGACGTCTTCATATTCACGATAATACAAACAACAGCTAACTTTAAAAACATAAATTTGGTGAAATTATTAATTAAATATAAATTACAATAAATTGTTTAATTTTCCATATCGATTTCAATTTAAGTAAATATATGTAGCTTATTTTGTTCAAAGCAAATCAGTAATTTTAAACAAAATTATTAAGCTAATAGCAGCCAAAGTTAAAAAATTTCAAAATAAAGCAATAAATTTACTTAATTATTCATAATCAATTTTTAAATTTATTACAGGTTTATAAAATAAATTTTGTCCAAAGAACTTTCTGTTCATAACTTTTTAAAAATTTAAATCGATTTAGAAATAATTATGTTTGAGTGCGAAGTCACAGAAAAATATCAAAATCAGATTGAATTCATTGAATCTATTTCGAAATTATAATAAAATATACAAAATTTATTGCTCGATAGCGAATGCCATATTCTAAAATTAGAAAATTACGATAAATTTAACTCCATACACGCAGAGAAAAAACATGGCTGTGGTAAAAATAATCTAAGAGCAACATATTATGATAAGATTTGTGATTGTAGTCCAAACATATGATCATTATTACTAACATAAAATATCATAATATGTTCTGAAATTATCATATTATGATATAAATCAATCATTATATGACCCAAAGTAATCATATTTATGGTCCAATTAAATCATATTATGATCCAATGAAATTTATTTTTGGAAATACAAAATTTTATTTTAATAGGTTTTAGTTTTAAGGTACTAAATTCTTAATTAAAATATTGATAAATTCATTGAAATTGATTGTTATTCGGTCTAGGAAAGTTAAAGATATTATAATAATAAAACTATAGAGCGAATCAGAATTGCATACACTCACAAATGGTGAGAACAAAAGTAAACATATTTAGTTTGCATTTGAAACATATTATGACTACACGCATAGAAACTTAACATTTAATGGTTGTACATAATATAATATGTTTACCTATCTATCATTATTTAGTTGTTCGAAAAATAATTATGATTCGGTGAACAATATTCATATTTATAAATGCGGTGAAAACATAAACGTTTACAGTAACTAAAGTATTGTTGAAATCAAACTAAAACAACAATTATATATTTACGACAACAATATATTGTTATAAGAACATAGTATAGTTTTTGTAACCATGTCGAAACATATTTTTTCTCTGCGTGTATCGAATGTGGTAATTCGGCATCAGGTCTGCAAAATGTTGAGTTTAAAAAAAAATTGAGTTTGGAGTGCATTGTATATATTTAAACTGTCCTCTTTCTGATTTCGTTGCCCATTTCTTCATACTTTGTATGCTTTGTTTGTGGGCTTTATAAGGGAGCTATTACCAACTATGGACCGATCGTCTTAAAATATGGTAGTATGATTTAGGTATGTATAAAAGTTATTTGAGTCTAATTTTATCTCAATATCGGTTTTGTGGGCCAAATATGGGTGCTCCGGGAATGTCGGAACATAGGATAACGATTTTAGACTTCGGAGTTACATCCCGGATTGAATCTGTTCAGCTGTTTGGAGGGTGTGCTGTTTTTACTGAATTATCCAAGATGGAATCTGGCACTGGGGATGAAGTTTATGTAGTAAGATACATTAAAGTTTCATACAGAATACCGGACGTATGCAGCGTCTTACAAACATATACATATCTTAGCTATCTGGAAAGCAACGGGCATGGTTAGGGCCGGTCACTGAAGACCCCTTGACTATCTAGAATTTATGTAGATAGTCAGGCGGTACTCAGGGCTTTGAAATGTTATACATTCGAGCATAGTGATGTACTGCAAAAGAGCTCTAGAGGCGTTACTAGAACTATACACAATAAGTTTGGGTTTGGTACATAATTTGGTAGCCGGACCAATCCTGGAACAGTAGGACGGACTGCTGGGTGTCCAAGACTATTTGGCCAACGTTGGATGTAAAAGCAACCAAAATACTAATTAAGTTGTATAGGAGAAGTCTAAGGTCTTTAGTACGATTGTTAACCGGTCACTGTTCAATTGGAGCTCTTACTGTCACACAGGACTTTTGAAAGGGTGTGCTAGAATATTTATGAGCTAGAGGCAGTAGAAAACATAGAACACACATTGTCCTAGATTACAGGTTCTCAGACAAAAATGGTTAAGGAATTGATTCCACAATGAACTCGGAGATATAGCTAGATATGATCTAGACAATATATTAGGCTTTCTCAGGGGAACAAGCTGGATATTTTCAGCCCAATTATGAATAAAAATTCCCAAGAAGTTTTTCACCTTTTCTTATTTTTACCATTGAATTTGAATAGGAAAAATGGGAAAAAAACTCCTGGGGAATTTTTATTCATAATCGGGCAGTTTAAGTCACGGTCTTCGGGGAATCACGGTCTATACCTATTTTTTTATTTTTTACCGGTATTTTGTTTTATTTGACCTCAATTCTTTATTTTCATTTCATTTCTCAGTATCACAATGGATCTATGGGTTACCGAGTGGAAGATCTTCACACAATTTGATGGTGTAATTTTTACTAATATAAGACATATTTACGTTTAATTTTATACGATCAGCGATATATTTAAGACATTTATCAAGGCTAAGCCCCTAATCCGCGTGAACATTTGTATGGTGGCTAGGTGAAAACATGAACCGATTTCATTTTCTACAGACTTATTAGACCGAAAAAAGCTTATGTACCTAAATTTTATCGAAATATCTTCCCACTATGATAATTTAGGGTATAAGCATATATTGGAGTTTAATATGCATCACAAACAAGAATATTTTTTTAAAATAAATATCCTTTGCAGTACCTATACTGCATACTATGATTTTATAAAATAGGGACAGAAATAGTGCAACATTCCGTGGCACTGGTTAAAATCTGTGAAAATATTTTAAATGTTGAACAAAGATTTTGGTGATTTAAGCACAAATTTAATGAAATACTGACATATAATAAAATTGTTTAATCAAATTGGGTGTTCTGTTCGGGCAACGGCGAGCGCTATAGGTCGATGATTACCAACTTTTTTTTGGCCTGAAATGGATGATATGGACACCAACGATATGCGGTTTCAACAGGAGGGCGCTACGTGCCTCACAGCTCATGCCACATTGGACATCCTGCACAAGCGATTTGAGGGCATGGTCATCTCACGTGTAGACAATGTGAACTGGCCACCGAGATCGTGCGATTTGACCCCGTTAGACTTTTGCTTGTGGGGTTTTCTTAAGTGGCTGTTCTATGTGAATAAGCCACAAAATACAGGGCTTTCCAACAAGAGGTGTTATTTTGGTATTCAAAGAAAAATGTCATTTTTTAAGATAAATGATCCGATGTTTATTTCATAATAATAATTAATAATGAAAAACAACATCAGCCAAATGGTCACCACGACCACGCTTACAGGACCATATACTTTTCATGAAATTTTCCATAACCAAATCGCAAAGTGGCTGCCTATGTCCTCGATAGCCTCACGAATTCTATCTTTGAGATCTTGAATCGACGCTGGGCTGTTGGCGGAGACCTTATCTTTCACGTGGCCCTAAAGGAAGAAGTCGCAAGGTGTGAAATCACAAGATCTCGGTAGGCAATTGTGATCACCTCTTCGAGAGATAATAAGAAGGACCCAATCAGCTAAGACACGACGTTATTGATGATCGGCCGGCTTGAGTTCTTGTGTTAACTGAACTTTATAGGACCCAAGTCTTTATGCTAAATACGGTGTAATGACGTTTGTGAATGGACAAACCTGGGTTTTCTTCAACACTTTGGGCTACAGCAGCTATATTCTCAGTTGTTCTTGAGCGACGTGCGCGGTTTTTATTCTTCACATCACTAACTTGTCCCAACAGCACGAATTTTTCCACCAATTTCTGTATTGCGGTCCGACAAGGTGCTTCACGACGACCCAAAAATGCTTTCGTTTTGCGAACTGTGACTTCAAGATTTTCACAATTTTTGTAGTGAATTTTAATAATTTCAATGGCATAGTTTCTACTTGTCAAATGTCAAAAAATAAAAGCTTCAAAAGTGACAGCTACCGAAATATCGGGTGATTCAAAATAACACCTATTGTTGGAAAACCCTTTACATCGGTCAAATTCAACCTGATTTATATTTTTATAGTTCATACATAATGACATCAATAGAGCTTTCAGTATAATGAATAAAGAATTTTGATAGCTCACACACAATTTGTTTTATTTAAATTTAAAGATTAATGAAAGACCCTTTATTTTAATACTAGGATAGTATGTTCACTAAATAAAAGAAAACAAAAACAAATATATATATTTTTAAAAATTTTTTTATTTTATTTTTTGTTTGTTATTTCAAACATTTTTTTTTTTTAATTTTTCTCTTCACATACACAAACAATTACAAATAATGTAATTACATAATGATTTATAGTATATAGAAATGTTAATATATACATATGTAGTATATACGTATATGTACATATGTATACATATATACATTACATTTATATTAAATATAATTTTTATTTTTATTTTATACACATATAAATATGTATGTATGGATAAGTTTATATTGTTATACATACATATATTAATTAGTTTATATATACAATATATAGATTTGTTATTAAATTTATTGAATAAACTTAAAAAACTATAGTTTCTATGACATTTTAAATTGATTTTTTTTATTATTATTATTTCAGACACTAAATTTGTCTGGTATTTATTTATTTGTTAGGTTATTAATAAAATATATTATTTTTTTTTTTTAATTTTGTACAACATTTAATTTATATACATACATTTTAATTGTATATTTATTAATTTCTTTATATTAATATTAAAAATACAAAAGTTTTATCTATAAACTAAATTGAAATTAAAATTATAATAATAATAAAAAAGCAAACAAAATTACAAATTATTTATAAGAGTCTCGTAGTCTCGTTGGATTACTTAACATTATTGTAATGAAAACAAATGTTTTTCTTAAACTTAATAAAAATTAAAAATTATATGAATTCAACAAAAAAAATATTAAAAAAAAAAGAATTTTTAAAAAACCCAGGAAGAACTTTGATTATTAACTAGAATTTTTTGTTAGTTTTTGTTTTTGCTTACAAATTTGTTTCTTTTAAATCAATTGTTTAGCAAACCTTTTAGATTCGCATCGAAATTATGAAAAGAAAGATAATTTGTTATTTTATAAAAAATATCTTCTAAATACATATGTATGCATATTAAAAAAAAAAAAAAAAAACAGTACCACAGTGTTTATTACTAGAAATAAAAATGTATATAAATTAGAACGGCTTTTAAAAACATTTCTACACCATTTCCAATTGAATTTCAGAAGTTTCCAATTGTATAAAATTTCATTGTACAAGATTTTTAAACAAAAAAAAAAATGTCATCAAATAAACGCCAATGTAGTTTGGTATATTTTTTTCCCAAAGCCGTTTTAATATTCTAATTTTGTTACTTACATATGTTTTTTTGTAAAAGTTATAATTTCTTATGTACATATAGGTATAAAATATATTGTTATATATATATTTGTTTTTGAAGTTTGATTTACTTTTCAAAATGATATCATTTTTGTCTGTGTGTATAAGTGTTCTTCTTTGTTTGTTTTTGGTTCATTTAAAGATTGTATATGTTTTGTTAGATTTGATATATGTATTTTTTAGTTATCTCAAATAAATAATCAGGGACCGAATTAACGTATTCGTGATCGAAAGATCTATCTTATTGAAAAATAATTTCGATATCTAATTTTACTCGATATCGAATGCGGTAATTCGACGCCAGATTTGATTTGTAAAGTGTAAAACAAAACCAAGCTAAAACTTGTGTACTTAACGGAATTGGAATTAAGTATTTTAAAATGAAAATAGCTTTTAGCTAACATACATGCAAATATAGTCCTAATTTTTTGAAAAATATTTTTATTCCGTACGATATGTGTTTTCTAAAAGGATATGATGAAAGTTTCATCGCTTTTGTTAGGTAGTTTTGGTCCTGAGGATATATATTTTTTTTTGTTGTTTGTTTTGCGTACAACAAGTTTTAGCCGGTTATATTTAGTGTTTTCATGGTTTTTGGTTTTTAATGTTTTTTAGACGGTGGGGGTATATAGTGGTGATATTTTGTATATGAGTCGGTACGCATGCAATTTACGTTTCTTTCCTGTACAACTGGTATAAGTTGAGTTTTACGGGGTCTTATTGTGTGGTGGGCAGGCCAAGATAACATATCCATAATTCAAATGTCGGGATAGGCGAAAACATAATGTCAGTTTGTGGGACTAGCCGAATTCAGGTGAGAATTATTGAGCACAGCATCGCTGGGTCGTAAACGTTTGTCCTGATGTTGCTCTTGAAACTCTTTGTCACTCTCCTCGCCATTGCTGTAGGTGCCCGGTAAGCGTCTCTTTAGATTGCTGTTTAAGGCCATGGCTATGCTTTCATCCTCTGAAGTGGAATTAGCTCTACGCGGTGTATTTGCTGCGCTGTTGTTATCCAAAGAAGCTATAGCGTTGGCCGCAGCTCGTTCGGCTGCCGTAAAGCCGTCTTCAGAGGCACTGTCTTGTGAAACTAAGCCCGTATTTGAGTTGTCTCCCGAGGGTGTGGTATAGCTGCCCAGTTTGGAGGTGGGATCCTTTTCGATTAGCTTTTGGGCCAATACGCGCAACGAAATTAGCGAATTCTCACAATCACTGGTATCGATTTCGGTCAAACTAATGCCGGCTCTTTCAATTTCAGCATATGTACCGAAGGGCAATTTCTGCAAACATTCCAGCTTTTGAACGTGGGTTTTCGAACGCAAATGCTTGGCCAAATGCCCGTGTATGCGAAAGGCGATTTTACAATCGGTGCACTCAAAAGGTCGTGGATTTGAGGTTGTTGGCACTCCGAATGTCGAAGTCATTATGACTTTATTTTTGTGAGCCTCGGATCTTTCGTGCTTCTGCAAATGACCTTGGGTACGAAACGATACACCACATGGATCACATTTGTACTTACGCTCCATATAATGTATATTCATGTGTAACACCAGCTGGGATTGTTTTTGGAAAGTTTTCGAGCATATAGAGCAGACAGGGCGGCCATCGGCATTGGAAATTTGTGGTACACGTGGATGAACTGGTAGAATTTCGTTATTATTTGTAGTAAAACCGTCTTCACCCACTATAACGGTGCGAGTTGGTTGATTGCCATTATTTGCTTGACTGCCTGATGCACCGCCCGATAGAACACCAGAAAAGTCAGTGGTACCGGGCTGCAGTATGGCAGCCGGTAAATTGGAATTGTGTGCTGGCTTGTCGTCAAGTTTGGTTGCCAATTTCTTAGCAGGTGGCTCTTCATCGGTTTCTTCACCTTCGTCGGAAGACTTTAAGGATTTCGGCACATCAGTTGCAGTCGCTACCACTGGCATTGTAACCGCAGAGGTAACTGGTACTGGGGCGGGTACTTCAGACTTAAGTGTTTCTTGTGGTTCAACAATTTCTATTTTGGGCAATTGTAGAGGTGCTATTACCTCTTTCTTGGCCACGGGCGGTAGCTCATTTGGCGGCGATGAAGCGGTAGTTACAATACTGGAAACAACTACAGCATCGGAGCCGGAGGTAACGGTGGTCAGGCCCAGCGAAACACATGTAGTAACCGCTGTGCTAGTGGTTGGTGTTGAGTTAGACATCACGACATTAGGATTTACCGTCATGCCACGGCTCAGTTGTGTCTGTTTGATTTTATAGTACTGCAACGCCTGCTCCCTTCGATAATCGAACAGCATCATGTCTTCGTTGAGCTTGTGATGATTCTCCTCGTAATTGTCGGCATAATTGCGGCCGACTTTGGATGACACCGAAATCATAGTTTTCATGAAACCAGATTCGTTTTTATTAACTCCAAAGATAACATCGTGTATCTGAGCCTGTGTTTGCACCGGCCCAGGGTTTGACGAAAAGGTGGGAGGATTTTGTGTGGCAATTACATCCATGGCTCTGGGTTTCGTTAAATCCATGGGTGCTGCTTCAAAACTTGTGGCGCTGCTATTGTTTACCTTTGGTTTGGGTTCCTTGGGATTTGAATAGTATTGCTCTTGCTTTTGATAGTCAAATGGTGGTTTTGGCGATGTATATGATATCACTCGCCGGATGGCCGGTGTAGGTGTAGAGGATACATTGAAACTGGAGCTAACCGTGGTCACAGCTACTTGGCTATTGGCCATAGAAGTTTCTAAACTTTGTGTATGTATGGGTGGTGTCATGGAGAGAGTGAGTAAACATCTGGCTGCTTCATGTTCCAAGTGAGATTTATTGTCTTCGGCCGCCGAAACATTTAAAGTTTGTGTTACATTCGATCTGGCTGAATCGGATTCGTTACTGCTTTCGGTTTCATTGTCGCTAGAGTCACCATCTGAGTCTGATTCGCCATTGCCCATGGAGGAGGTTCTGCCACCAGCCGATGTAGATGACTGCTGATCGAATTCTACGTCCGGTTCCAAGAAATCACCCTCGGCTGGCATAGGTCCTGGATTCAAGCCTAATTCGATGCATTTCTTATAGTGGGTTTTGGATTGCATGTGCTTTGTTAGGTTGCCTTTGGTTTTGAAGCTAAAGTTACAGTGTTTGCAGGTGTAGGGCCGCACATCTGTGTGGGTGCGTATGTGTTTTTTCAGCATAGAGGGCTTCTTACATCTTATACCGCATTCAGAGCATACGTATTTTCCTCGTCCTCTGCCTCTTACATAAGTATAATTCTCGTGAGATTCGTAACCGCCCTCTAAAGTTTGAGATACTGTAGTGGAATTCGACGATGACAGATCTTTCGATCTGGACTCCGACGAAGACTTATCTTTCAATGGCGAAGATGCATCCTTGAGGGCTATGGGCTTCAGTTGATGATGATAGAATTTATCTCGCGTGCTGATAAAAGGTGTCATAACTGTCTGTTGAGCTGCTACCAGTGTGTAAGTGATCTTTTTGCCTTTGGCCATGGTAAAGATGATGGTCTTTTGCCTGGAATCGTAAAGGGACATAACCTCTTTGGGCTTTAGACCCAAAGGATGGGGATTATTTTCGGCACATTGTTGCCACATGCTGTACATGGACAACTTGTGCATATCTTGCACATAAGATGGCTGTGGACAGTTGAGGGTGCAGTAAAAGGTTTTGGTGCTGCATTTTAAGCCCAAATACGTGTATGAATTACCATTTAAATACAGTTGAACACATTCCTTAGAAGGTCTGGGGGTTTCTGGAGAGATCAAAGGCAATGTATTGGCAGTGGGTGTAATACCATGATGTCGTTTAGGTGTAAAAGTGCCTGGCCTTAAGGGCAAGCTGGTGGGGCGCAAAAATTTCGACTTAACTTTGGCCTCTGCACTTGTAGTATCATTGTCAGCAGCAGCTGTAGCAGCACTTAGCACGCTAGTGTCCACGTGTAAAGGGGTGAGCGTCAAATTGGTAGGAGACAAAGACTTGCTGATACTAGTGAGGGGCTGTTGTATAATCAATTGTTCTCTGGACATTTTATCCAAATTAAAATGACGAGTTTCTGCGTCCATTTGTGCAGATGAATTTGAAGTTTTTGCCTCACTGCCGTTGGAGTTTTTACGAGGACTTAAGTTGTCGGCCATGCGCATAAAATTAAAGGATTTTAAGGGTTTCGCGATTTCATTAATGGCAACTGCTGTTTTATTGATACTACTGTTGTTGTTGTTGTTGTTGAAAGCATTAGTGTTAATGGCTAAAGAGCTAACACCTGATGGCCAATTTCTTATATTGCGCATGTTGGTAGAGGGTGGTGCTCTATTAAATTCACTGGGCACATTTTGTACACCGCCAAAAGTAGGCTTATTAGGATCCGGGCTGTTACCTTGTACAGATGTCGACATATTCATGGGACTTGGAGTTTGGTTTCTATTGGGACTGGCATTTCTTGACAAATGTTTGCTGTTTGCTGCTGTCTGAGGCAAATTTAAAAGATGCTGTTGCTGCGTCTGTTGTTGTTTTTGTTGTTGAGTAGGTGTTGGCGGTGCCAGCGGCAACTGGGGTTGTAAACTGTTTGGTCCTGGTATACCAGGAACATAGGGTATTACTTTTTCGGTCAGGGCCAAAGTCAATGGATTAAAAGCTGTTATTTGGTTGATGGGAGGAAATTGAAAATGTTGTGGTCCATTAGAGGAGGGCAAACCTAAACTGAGTTTAGGAGTCAATTGATTACCCGGCATCAAGGGTAAGGGCAATTTAGATTCTTTCTTGGGTGACACTTCTTGAAAACTGCCACCTGATAACAAGGGTGTTCGTATCATCTTGGGACTTTTATCTACATCATCGCATTCCGATAAGGGAATCATACATCCACCCGAAGAAGTGAAGCGTTTAAAACGTTCGTCCTTTTTGGTTAGTTCTTGGGCACTTAATAGCTGCATTTCACCTCCACTTGTTAGCGACGAGCGTTTCGTTGAGAACTTGTCTAGATGTTCAAATTTTAAGCGTTTACTGGAGGGATGTTCAGCCATGTTGGCATGACTGTACATGGGATCATCGTGCATTTTAGTTATTATAACTTCCTCTGATTTGGACTTTGATTCATTGAGCGAATAATCCACCAGCGGCGTTTTTCCCAATAGAGGTCCCGGTGAAGGCAGGGGAGCATCCACAAAACGTATGGGTAAATCATTTACAGGCAGTTGGGGCTTGTTTAAAACTGAAGAACCGGAAGTTGAAGCCGTTGGCTGGGAACTTGGTTGAGTCGATGTTGCTGATGTGGTGTGCGTACTAGAGTTTTTCGATGTATTGGCCGCTGAAGCACTTAATTGATTCAACACCAAATTGCTGGGTCTCGTCTTCAGTTGGGACCATGCCAACTTTGCCAAAGACAGGGGATTCTTTGAGAGAATTTTGAAATCCGGCATATTCAATGACATGGAATTTGAACGGAAATATTTGTGGGATGGTGAGGAGGCTGGTGAATTGGCACTACTATTGCTACCTTGACAGTAAGTGCTGTTGTGTAGCTGTAACTCCTCGGCCGTTCGAAAGCCTAAAGAACACAGGGGACATATGTAAACGGCATCTTCACCTGTTCCTGTGGGCACCGCCAAACCACGAGCATTAAGCAATAAATGTTTAATGATGGAGTTATTATGTGGATTTTTTCCGACTGAAGTGGATGGTTGTGGAGTACTCGAATTAGAATTTGATGAATTTGAGGCTTCATTAAGTGCTAAGGTGGGTGTTAATAATTGAGATTGTCCAGATTGCGACTGTTCTATTGATTGGCGCTTTCGTGGAGTGACGGGTGGTGGAGCTTGCGGCAATGGTCCTTGGCAGGGTTTATTCAAGTCTAAACTATCCTCGGGCTGTTTTGTTTTGGCCGATAAATTTAAAGGTACATTAGCCAATGAGTGGTGTGCCGATGAAGTGTTAACTGAAGATGATGTTGGTGTGGAATGAGGCTGCTGACGAGGCTGGGTTGGTGTGATAGTTACGATAGTGCGATATTGCTGGAATTGGGCTTGATTGTTGACCGGTGCCATAGCAACTGGATGCAGCTGTTGTTGTTGGACAATTTGTTTACCAATCAAATGCTTTGATGTACCATTTAAAGGTAAGCCGGTTGGAACTTCCTCTATGTTTGATTTTTCGTGATACAAATGTCTTTGTTTGTGCAATTGCTGCTGCTGTTGCTGATAGATATATTGCTGTTGTTGATGCAATTGTTGCTGCTGCTGCTGTTGTTGCTGCTGCTGTTGTTGTTGTTGCTGCTGTTGTTGCTGCTGTTGTTGCTGCATTTGTTGCTTTTGTACAATGGCTTGTGCCAATTTGGCATTAGTCGGGGATTCACTCGGTGGTCCACCAGTTGTGGTCTGCAAAACCTGAATATTGCCAGCCGAATTTGTAGAAGTACTGGTACTGCTGCCATTGTTAGTGAAACTTCTCGAACGATTTAAAGTCTTTGGGTATTTTTTCTGCAACAATAGTTCCTTATTTTCGACAATGGCCTCGTTCTGTGATATCAGCTTGTTAATGTGTTCATTTAATTTTTCTTTATTCTAAAAGATACAACGAATTTAAAAATATTTGATTAAAAATATGTAAAAGTGAAATTTAGAATATTCAAACTTACCAGGGTCACTTCCTGCATTCCAGAATTAGCGGATGTATGCAATAATGTGCTGGAATTAGAGCTGTTGCTAGCATGTGTCGGAGTACGTTGATTAATAACACTTATGCCCTGCTCTACAATATCAGCACTATTTTTGTGGTTGGATGGATTTGGTGGACTCATGGCTACGGAAGCCACAGATGCAGCATTGGCTAAGTAATGTAGAGCATTTTGGGGCGTGGGATGTACAATTGTGCTACTGCTGGTTGGTGTGTTTGCTTTGGGATGATGGATATTCCTGGAATTGTTTGAGGACATCGAACCGTGATTTGGATTTGAGAGCGGTGTTGATGGTTGTTTAAGGTGACTTTGTGGTATCGATGGAGAAATTTGAGAGTGTGGAGATTGTGTTGGCGGAGGTGGTGGTGGTATCACTGCTGCTATACTGGAATGTGTTAATTGCAGTTGTTGTTGCTGTAAATGTTGTTGTTGTATTTGCAATTGGTGATGAAATTGCTGCTGCTGTTGCGGCGTCATCATATGCAGTGAAGCAAAAACCGGATTATAAAATGATTGGGGGGACATATGTTGGGAGGGATGCAGTAAAGCAGCAGCCGGTGTACCCGGCGGCTGTCCCAAATAATACGCAGCCGCAGCCAGTGGCAGCGATAGAGCATTAGCGGGTGGTGGCGGTCCCAATAAGTGATGAGGTGATTGCGATTGCATATGTTGTTGCAATTGTTGTTGCTGCATCTGTTGCAACTGGTGTGTACTGATGTGATTATTTAGTTTTTGTTGTGTACTGGGCGATATCGATGGATGGTGTTGCATATGGGCGGGTGACTGCTGCGGTGGCGGTGGCAGATGGACACTTGACGGCACCACAATCTTTTGCTCGCCAGCAACAACTAAATGCTGATGTTGGTTTATACTGTGGTGCGGAGATTCTGGTATCTTCTGTAATGTGACCACATCCTTTTGTGCCACTGGCGAAGCGAGTGATGTCACCACAAAACCAGTTGGGCTCATTGTTGAGGATGTTACTGCTGCTGCAGCTGCTGCCTCTTTTGCCGTGGCATACAAAGAAGCATTATGGAATTTTGGCTTGTATGGCTTATAGTCAATTGCCTGTTTATGGCCACTAGTCGCTGCAGTATTATTCGGGCCGACTGCAGCAGCAGCAGGAGGCAGTGTACCAGCAGCTGGCGAACCCAATGGCATTTTCTGAGGTTGTTGCTGTAAAAACGTTGGCTTTACAGCTGAAAACGAGGCAGGTGAGTCATTACTTGCAGCTATTGACACTTGAGGCTCTTTATATTGCGCAAATGGTTGTTGTTCCGGTTGCGTTGGCTGTTGTGTTAATGTTTGATTGCTTAGTTCCTCGATTGGAGATCCCGTACGACTAAACTGTAATTAAATAAACGGAATTTTGTTTTTAATAAAAAAAAAACAGGTATTATGGGAACAAAAGGAAAACTTACCATCTCAGAACTGCTGTTGCTTAATTCAGGATCAACATCTTGGTCTGAGAGACCATCATCGGCATCAGGCGATACTTCAATGCCCTTTTGACGCGCTGCATGTGAACGAGATCTAAAAATAATGTCAAACTTATTAGTTATGAATTGACATTTATATATCTTCGTTACTAAGTGACTGATAGATTCAACATCGCCCAACCCAAACGCCAATAGGTAGAGACATGAATATTGGACAATAGGTCTTCTGATATGAGGCTTAGTGGTATTAAGGTTCCAAAAAGGGAGCTTTAATACTTATTCGTTCTTAAAATGGTACTTTTTGAATATTCTATACTAATGAAACTAGAATTAGGAACTTTTAAACAAATGATCCTGAATTAGTTATTTTGTTACCTACTAATATAACCTTTTGATTATTTTATAATTCCGGGCATAGCAATATGGAATTAAGCTACATGGTTCTGAGTGAATGAGAATCTAAAGGGAGTAATTCATGGAACTTTTTCTTTATTCTAATTGTACGATTTCAATATTTTATAATACTGAACTTAGAATTATGAGATTAGACATATATGATCATCGAGTTAGAATATACGAACAGGGAATTAAGGTTGCTAAGAAAGTGAGAATCCACAAAGTGAACGTGGAAACAGTAGATGGTACTTTTCGATATCTCTATTATCTATCATAATTAACCTAGGAACATTAATTTAAAACATGTTATCCTGAATGAGTGAGAATTCTGATTTATAACAAATAAATGTTTATTTAATTACGATTTGGTTGGAGAAGCGAACAATCTATTGCCATCCAGAACATATAATACATACAAATTTAAAAACACAAATTGTTAACATACCTGCAATGTTTGTATAAATTACTTTTCGTTTTAAAAGCAATACCACATATTTCACACGGATAGGGACGTTCGTTGGTATGAGCTCGAATGTGTTTTTGGAGCACCGAGGGTTTTGTACAGCTTAAATCACAATATGGACATTTATAACGCCCACCACCGCCAGCAGTAGATGAGCTTGTCGTAGATGTTGCAACAATACCTCCACCCCCACCACCACTACTAACAGAAGAAACCATTTGAGTTTTATTACTGTTATTGTTACTAATCTCTGTAGAATTTGATGATGCAACTGCAACATGTTGTTGCTGCTGTTGTTGTTGTTGTTGTGGTGGTTGTTGCTGAGCTAACTGCAGCAACACTTGATTTTGTGAATAGCTCTTGTTAATGATCTCGTTGTTGTTGTGGGGAAGAGGTTCATTCAGCAAGACTCCATTTGTTAAATGTTCGTCATTTTTAACAACACCAGCAGGAATTGTTAATGATTGTTGATGCTGCTGTTGAGTTGTTGTTTTTGTTTGTGGGGGCGGTGGTGATGACACTGATGAACTAGCTGAGGACATTGATGTTTTACGCAACTTTTCGGCCTCTTGTAAAGCATCATTTTCCGTTGTGCTGGCTAATCTTTTGAATTTCTTATGTAAATATTTTGAATTATTCCAAGACATTGAGGATGCTGCTGTATTGTTATCCGACAATTGCTGTTGTTGATTATCACTTTTGGTGCTGTTCTCCAGTTGCTGCTGCTGCTGCTGCTGATCTCTAATATTACTATTCATGCTATTATCACTTGTATTCATATTTGAACTATTATTATTATTATTATTTCTATTTATATTATTATTATTATTATTACTACTACTACTGCTATTACTAATATTATTTGCTGATGCTGCTGCTGTAATACGCTGTTGCGTAGTACTTGAATTATTGGCATTAATGGCGGTGGTGTTTGATTTTGTTGTTGTTGTTGTGGCAGGTATATTTGTTACATTTGATTTTGCTTCCTTCTCTTGTATCATCTTTTTGGAAGCTTCATTTTGTTGTTGTTGTTGCTGTTGCTGCTGCTGTTGATTATTTGTATTACTCTTAGCATTTTGTTGTTGCTGCTGCTGCTGTTGTTGTGCTGCTAATTTTGCTGCTGCTTTAGCTTGTTTGGCTGTAAGTTTCTTTTGTGTTGGTGTTGTTTCTACCATTTGTGGTGTTTGAGTTTCATTCGCCTCCCGATATGTTGTTTGTTGTGTTTTTTTATTTGTATTTGTATTTGTTATTGTACTTGTTGTTTTGTTTTGCTGATGGTTGTTATTATTTTGTAATTTTGTTTTATTGTAATATTTTGTTGTTGTTGTTGTATTCGCCGTTGTTGTAGCTTCCATGTTGGTAATATTCACACCCTGGCCTTGTTCCTTCTGCTGCTGTTGTTGGTCTCTTGTACCACCAGGATCATCTAAAAAAAATAAAAATTTTGCAAAATTAGTTAGTTTAGTTTCTTAAAGTTCTCGAGGGCTATATTAATCTTAATAGTTATAAATAATAATAGTTTTTATTATTTGTGTTCATAGATAATCAATATTTCAATCTACATGCATGCAAGAATATGTTTATTACCAAGAATTCCAGGAATATTTTTTAATATTCCATATAATCGTTCGAAATGTAATAATTTATGTACTTTTATTAAAAGATTTAAGAGGTCTGACTAAGATAAATCTTGAAACCAAGTAAAAATTACCATTATGTTATTAAGACAATGTCTTATTATAAAAAACCTTATATATCTGACGATAGATTAGGCGATAGCGTGCTGGGCTATTAATCTGAGGGTTTGTGGGTTCGATTACCGCTAGAGATCTGCAGATAAGCAATACGCTTCGCAGTTTGTCTTTGTTTAAAAAAAATATCTGATTTTATCAAAGCCACGAAATTATATATATTTTTTTTTGAGTGTATTTACTAAAGGTGGTAGGTAACATGTTCAGAGTTATACAATTGGGGAATTCAAACAGTTTGCTATTAGGTCATATTGTCATAATGTCCTAATATATTGTGATAGTTTAAAAGAATTTTTGTTGTGTTTCAAACAATCAGTCTTGAGTTCAATTGTAATAATTATACCCTTCACCATGAGCGGCAAGGCTATATATAAGTTTGTCATTCCGTTTGTAATTTGAACATTTTTCATTTACACAAAGTATATATATTCTGGATCGTTATAGATAGCGAAATCGATATAGCCATGTCCGTCTGTATGTTGAAATCAACTTTCCGTAGCCCCCAAATAACTTACAAACATAATTGATACATCAATATATCTGAAATTCTTCCGGCTCGGCCCACAAATGGCTGAGATATAAGGAAAAAAACGGGGCAACCTCGATTTTTTGCCTATTTTTTATCTACATATATCTGGATTACTAAGGATTACTAAGTCATTAATATAGACAATATGGATATCTAATGATAATATGGATATCTAATGCAACGATTTATATAAGGCTATAGTAATTTGGACCTACAATGGATCAAAATCGGGAAAATTATTTTTTAACCCGAATATTTTTTTTTACCACAACAAATTTTTTTTATAATTTTTTTTTTCACTAATAAATTTTAAAAAAAAATAAAATATTTAAAAAAAAAAAAAAAAAAGTTTTTAAAATTTTAAACAATTTTGAAAAAAAAAAAAAAAAATGTTTAATCTTGAAAAACAATTTGAAAAAAAAAAAAAATTCAAATTTTTAAAAAATTTTGTTTACCTAAAAATATTAAAAATTTTTATTTTAAAGTATAATTTGGTGAATGATACATAAGATTCGGCACAGCCGAATATAGCTCACTTACTTGTTTTTTATTCTAGTCTTTTCACTATGCAGACCTAAAGGGTGATGATGAAGGACGTAGTAGTTCGGAAAGTGCATTACACTATGAACATTCAATGTATTCTTCTAAAATTATTACAATTGAACTCAAGCCAAATTAAATTACTTTAATTAAGTGAAGTATTTATGTTAATCAATTTATATATATTTATTTAATCTGATACTTATTATATATACATATTTGTGGTTGATATAGCTGACCGTTTATATATTATATCTTTGATAATAAGTTCATCTTTATACAATGAGTTAACTAACGTTTTTAACATAGGATTTATATATAGATTGAAGAATCTATTAATTTTAATTTCAAAATCACGCTCTGAGGGCTAGTTTTTTACTTGTTAGTTAAACGTGGTTTAAATCCTGTTAAGTTAAACATACAACAAACGGGCTTTAACCTATGACTGTAGTTTTAACTAATGATTAACGAACTGTCAATTTGTATAGTATTGCCAACATTTTATTACCGTTTTATGATCTCAACTAATGTGTAACTTGTAAAAACTACTAATTTACCCATAATTGCCGGATTAGCCGTGCGTACCTGTCCAACTGAATCAGCTAAACGATAAAGTGCTATGTAAAGCAATTAGTACAACTGTTGTCAGGTTAATTTACACATAACAATAACGATCAGCTGATTGGTAACAGTACAGTTTAGCTACATTACGTTGGGCTAACTCGACAATTATTCTCTAATTAACAAAAACTTTACAAAAAGTTTGTGATATCCACAAATATGTATTATTAAGTACATACATAGTAGTTAAATAATAGCAAATTTTGCTTTAATCTAATTTTAAGATTATGTTTGCTATATGTATTTTTTATAGAATACTTATTCAGAAGTTTACAAAAAATCTACAGAAACCTGTTAACTACTATATTTATCACGAACAATTAAGTATTTAACAAGATAGAGAGCTATATTTGGCTGTGCCGAATCTTATATACCCTTCACCAAAGATAAAGTTGAACTTTTTTTTTTTTTTTTGAAAAAAAAAAAAAACTTTATGAAAATGATAGGTGAAAAAAAACTTAGGTTAAATATATTTTTCCTGATTTTGACTTATTGTAGATTCGAATTACTTTGTTATATTGGAATCGTTGGAAAGATTTTTAAAATATCTATCATTAGATATCCATATTGTCTATATTAATGACTTAGTAATCCAGATATACATAGATAATTAAAAATCGAGGCAGTCGCGGTTTTTAGCTTATATCTCAGCCATTTGTGGGCCGATTTTGTCTATTTTAAATAGCCACCGAATCAGGACTATAGCGGAAATATTGTTATATGAATCAGAAATGTACGTTATTTGGGGACTACGGGAAGTTGATTTCAACATACAAATGGACAGGTGAGCATGGCGTTCCATAATATAAATACTTTATGGGGTAGAAATTAGAATTTACAAACAGAATGACAAACTTATATATACATAAACACTTGCCACTCATGGTGAAGGGTATAGTAAATCACAATTGTCTAAAAGTTTTGCAAAATTCATATTAGTTTAAAATTTGCAAAACCTTATCTCTTACTTGGTGTTATTTTTCTTTGTGGTCTATAAAATAAAACACAACAAGAAATTCCACATATAAAACTAATTAGCACGATTTGTCAAAATCTTTATGTATAAAAATATAATCAGCAACAAAAACAAACACTATTTAATAATAAGCAGCCTGACTTTTAAACAAATAATGATTATTTTAGTAGAGTTTATGATAATGCTATACATAGTATAATTATTTATTTATTTATAAAAATATGTGTGTATGATATACAAAATAAACAAATAAATAAATAAATAAATATAAAAAAAAATCTTTATACATATACAAATATAAAATGAATATTAAAGACTCGATTATAGCAAAAATAAAATTGAAAAAAAAAAAGAAATGAGCAACAACAAAAATTGATATAAATATGCATATGTTTGTGTTTCTGTTATGTATGAATAATTAAAGTATTTTATGAGCTAAGCTTATCTAGCATTTTGTCAAGTTTTTTTTTTTTTTTTCTTTTTTTGTTTTATAAAAGATTCAATACACAAGCTATAGCTAAACTACGCTCAACGAATGTTGATCAACAAATCATCAACAATTATTAAAAGAAATTCAGATTATCGATCGAAATTTTGTAACCGAACACTCTGATAAACTGGGTGCCAGAAAAGTTGTTCAAATAAACATATATGGGTGAAACATATATGGGTTTGTTGGGTACAAATATTGATAAAATCCAGGACGTCAAACTTTTGAGATATTTATTTGGAAAGAAAATTCTAAAAATAACATTAAAATTGGAACAAAAAATAACATTATTAGAGCGAAAATCACACATACGAGTGTTGGTTTTGTTTTCACAAAATTTTGTACTAATACTTTCTTGACAACTGAGTTAGGTACCAGCAGTTAAGCAAGAAGTCAATGTATCCCTTATAGACAGTAATCCTCACAAATGCCTTATCACTTGGCTGACTCCAATTTATACATTTTGGTCATTTGAATCGTAAGTGCTCTTTGTAGTGCAGAGCGAAGACAATTGGTTACATTATACATCCCAAGTAATCTAGCGTGAAGACAATTGTCACTTAAGTGTCTCTAAGTAATCTGGAGTGTACGCACTTTAAACGTTTTGTGAGTAATTCGTTCAAACTGTTTTTATACAAAATGTGTTAATTTTATTTTTGCTTAAGTATACTGATGAAGTCAATAGTCACTTTAATGTCTCTTAGTAGCCTATAGTGAAGTCACTTTAAATGGTTATTTTGTACTGCACTTTATAAGGTAGTTATTTTACCCACCATAAGCAATCCATTGGAGAGTTGTCGAAGAAAGGTTTGTTTACAAGCAATCGTTTATTGGACTGCCTATGATATGTCTTTTTATCCGACTATTTGAGGTCAATTAGCACCCGTACATGCTATGCAGCTGTTCAAGTTACCAGTTAAGTACACGCAGAAAAAAAATATAGTTGTGCATTGTTATTGTAACCAAATCAACCATATTATTGTTACCACAATCATATAAATATTTACTGTGACTATAATATTGTTAAAAATGTTGAAATGGTTACAGTAAACATGCACAACTATATTTTTTTTCTCCGTGTAGCTAGTAAGGTAACTGACGCTATTTAACCAGTATGTGAATCCAATGGTGCCCCGATAGACTGCACGATAGTGTGCTGGACTATCAATCTGGGGGTTGCGGGTTCGATTCCCGCCAGAGACTCTGGGTGTATCTGCAGTAGAGTATCCAAAACCGAAACCGAAAACCGGTCAACCGGTTTTTTCATCTTTGTAAAACCGACCGGTTTCGGTTTTCTTAAACTTTTCGGTTTTTTAACAAACCGGTTTTTTTAAGACGGTTAACCGGTTTTAACGAAATACTTTGTAAAGCTTATTTGAACATATAATTTAAAAATATTTTGATAACATTTTTAAAAATATTCATTAATTTTTTAGAAAAAACCGGTTAACCGGTTTTTAGAATGACAAAACCGAACCCGGTTTTTTTAGAATGAGAAACCCGAAACCGGTTTTTTTATAAAACACTGTTTTCGGTTAAACCGGAAACCGGTTTTTTGAATTTGCCGGTTTTTTGGACACTCTAATCTGCAGACAAGCAAAACGCTTCGCAGTTTGTGTTTGTTTTGAAAAAAAAAAAAAAAATGCGTTGACTACTTTGGACCAGCTATTAGACAGTTTCACAGTAGTCAGAAAGGGTTAATTGACCCCCAGCTTAGTTCATGCACGTGTTAAAATAACTTCCAAGTGTAGTTGTCTATGTTTACTTCTGCTTTTATAAATATTTTCTTTTCTGTCCCTCTCGTCACTCAATCTATAGTCTCCTAGCATATGCTGGCTCCAAAAAGCTGAAAATTCCTTTCAAATCTGGCACAGAGGTGTCGATCGGAAGAAAAGTGGTAATAAATCGGTCTATTCTAAACTACTAGCCCGATTGCAAAATGATGTCCCAACAAATCGTACAGGAGGAGATAAGCTTTCAGAAAATGAAATTTGTGATCACTATATTAGAACACAAGGTGATATACAGGCTGTAAAAGTTGATCATCTCTGGTTATACAAATACGGACAGATATAAATTGATAATAAACTCCAAACTAAGATGTAGACAATGGCCCATAATCATAGTCAAAAATAAAGTATATTTTAAGAGAAATAAAGTCGTCTTTACTTAAGAGTGGACTTTAGGTCTACCATAGACAAGTTAAAGTATACTTCTGACGTTAAAGTCGACTGTAAATATAAAACTAGCTAAAGTTGTTTTTAACTCATTTAACAACATCATCAGCTGTTCTTCGCCATGTAAAAAAAGTTCGACAAAAAGTCAAAAATGTTTAAGTTACAAGATATTGGCAGAGATTTTGCAATTCTTGAATATTGAATCAATAAAATAGTACCAAAATAGAAAAAATTTGATTTTAATCTTTCCTTTTCTATTTTTCCACCACAAACTGTTTTTATCTTAAGCTTCCCGGTTACATTTATTGTTTGTCACTTTTTGTTTTTTTTTTTTTAATTTTCTAAGTCAGCTGTTCAGCGATGCCACTTGTCTATATTTTGTTGTTTATTGTATGAAAACATTTTCTACATTAGAGGTGACACCCGGCTCGGTTGCTATTTAAAATCGAGAAAATCGGAAAAACCGGAAAAACCGGGACAACCTCGATTTTTGTCCTATTTTTTATCTATATCTGGATTACTAAGTCATTAATATAGACAATATGGATATCTAATGATATATATTGCAAAGTCCATTGCAACGATTTATATAAGGCTATAGTAATTTGGACCTACAATGGGTCAAAATCGGGAAAAATATTTTTTAACCCGAATTTTTTTTTTTACCATACATTTTTTTCACTAGTAACTTAAAAAAAAAAAAAAAAACAAAAATGAAAACAATTTTGAAAAAAAAATTATTATTTTTTAAATTTTGAAAAAAAAAAAAAAATTTTGTTTACCTAAAAATATTTAAAATTTGTATTTGTGAAGGGTATATAAGATTCGACACAACCGAATATAGCTCTCTTACTTGTTTGTTTTTAATATGATCGGCTAAAATCTGACCAGACCACAGATTCGTTTGAAGCGTATCAATCATGTTTGCAAGTTATTTCGATGCTTCGAAAAAGTTGATTTCAACATACAGAACTTATTGTCCGGAAAAAATTACACAAAATAAATTATCAAAATAAAATGCTTTTATTTAGACTTCTTTCTTGCAGAAATTTAAAAGTTTCCATTGTTTTGTAAAAGCTATAAAGTATAACTAAATTCTATAAATGTATTTGTATATCCTGTATCGTTATAGATAGTGGAGTCGATATAGACATGTCTGTCTGTCCGCCTGTCTGTTGAAATCGACTTTCCGAAGCCCCCAATAACTTGTAATAATGGCCCTTACTTGTTTTTTTTTCTAAATGGTATTGCAAATACTAAATTATATTTTTTGTGAGTGTATAATTTTTTATTATTTTGTACTTTGTTGTATTTTTTTTATTATTTTATTTAGCAATAGTAGTTGCATTAATAATAGTTCCTCCCCATACATGTGTTGTCGTATGAATACAGTATTTTTTTTTTTTTTTTAATTCGTTTTCTTGATGATAAAGCTAAAGAAATAAAAAAAGAAAAATTATAATTTCAACTTTATTTGAATACAGTATTGTATTGTTTGTCATATATTTAAGTGAGTGAAGTGAAGGTGTTGGTTGCCAAGTCTCAGACGTCTCGTTGTTAGCAAAATGTTGTTGCTTGTTTAGCTATTTTTTTTTTGGCGTTGTTGTTATTGTTTTAGCTCGTATTATTTACGAGGTGTTTTTTCATTTTTACAATTATCGCTTTATTGCTGCATTACTGGCTGCTGACGTCAGTTAAAAATATTCAACAATTATTTCAGTTTTTGTTCATTTTTTTTTATATAGTACATATGTACGTAGTATATTTTTTGTTTTATACTGTCAATAGCACATACATACATATAAAATTCAAGCTGATAATAATATAATTGAAAAAAAAAAAAAAAAACGAAATTATTTCTCAGACGTTTAATAGAGAAAAACGCCAAAAGTCATTAATTTAGCTGGGGTAAGGGTTTGAAGAGAGTTTGTCGGTCATAATTAGTAAACCAGCTAATCTAAACGGTTTTTATTTTAGTTTCTGAATTATTTATTTTAATAAATAGAATTACCAAAGCCCTTATATTTTTTGGTTTAAATTGTAATTAGCACGTTTAATTTCTTGTAGCAGCTGGAGAAAATGTCATTAGCAAATTAATAACTTTGATTTGTTCTATACCATAGAGTTTATTGAGAGTTACAGAAGTTATTAATTTTATAGGCTCTATAAATTATATTTTTATCAAGTAAGTACATATTTTACAGTACATGCTTATACCTACTTAATAACATTTTTATCATTTATTGTTTTTTATCAGTAATACCTTTGGTTTTCAAATATCTTTTAAAGGGGTGTTTGACTGCCGTTTGGTTTATGGACCGACTTGATTCTTTACCACCTTAACTTCAAAATAATAACCATTTGGTACGTAATCATCCTCTAAATGTCAAGTTTTTTTAAATTTATTACGTTTTTTTTTACACAACAACATATGACATTAAATAAACTCTTAAGTGTTCTTTATACATATTTATTTTCAATTTTATTATTGAGTACATTTAAAAACTTCAAAAAGATTTCTGAAAATTGTGGCGGGAAATTAAATATAAATTTTATTTGTCAATAATATCTCATGCATCTGAAAAAACAAAGGTCAAGTGTGCGCCATCATCAATTGATTTTGATTAAAAACATAATAAAGTAATAACAAGTAAAAGTGCTATATGTATTCGGCTGTGCCGAATCTTATATACCCTTCAAAAAAAGTATGCTTTAAGAAAAATATTGAAAAATATTTTTTGTGAAAAAAAAACTGGGGTTAACAAATATTTTTCCTGATTTTAAGCCATTGTTGGTCCGAATTACTATGGCGTTATATACGTCGTTGGAAAGGTCTTTGAAGTGTCTTATATACCCTTCAAAAAAGTATGCTTTAAGAAAAAGATTGAAAATATTTTTTGTGAAAAAAAAACTGCTGTTAAAAAATATTTTTCCTGATTTTAAGCCATTGTTGGTCCGAATTACTATGGCGTTATATACGTCGTTGGAAAGGTTTTTGAAGTGTCTTATATACCCTTCAAAAAAGTATGCTTTAAGAAAAAGATTGAAAATATTTTTTGTGAAAAAAAAAAACTGCTGTTAAAAAATATTTTTCCTGATTTTAAGCCATTGTTGGTCCGAATTACTATAGCGTTATATACGTCGTTGGATAGGTCTTTGAAGTGTCTATCATTAGATATCCATGTTATCTATATTAATGACTTAGTGTGATATATATTTGTCCCTCTTTTCAAACCACAACCATTTTGACATTTTCTTTTATTTGTTTTCTATTGCCATATTACTAGAACCAGCCAATTCATTTCTGTGTAATCTGTGGTTTTTGAAATAAATTTGAATACCTACAAAAGTTGTCAAATTTTCAGTTTAGTTATAATTTTGTTACTGTCCTAGAGATTCAGAATACAGGGATTAAGTATGAAATCTAAACAAATTTGTTTGTATTTCCCATCATTATTCATAAGAGTTAACAATATGTATTAATTTAAATACTTGTTAATTCAATACGATAGCAAAGACTTTCGAATTATAATATCTATAGTTGACATAGGTACCAACAAACAAATTCAAACTTTTATCAGTTATATGTATATTTTCTATTGATTATAAAAATGAACTGTGTAATTTGTTTAATTGTGTTTTTCTAATGCAATCAAATTTAATTTGATTATTTATTTTTTAACAATAGGTAGGTATAAACAATTTTCATTTTGGCGCTAACAAAATAGCTATTCGGCAAGAAATAGCTACGTTTAATTTAAATACTTAATATTGCAGTCATAGAGTCAGTCCATTATAACAATAACGATCAAAGTACAAAAGTACAACACCCAGATTATTGTGTATAGAATATTTAATTGTATTATCAACAATCATTAAAACAAAACAAAAAATAACATTACGAGTATTGTATATGTATGTAAATGTTTATATGAAATGTACATACATATGTAGGTATGTATATGTTTATAAATATGGACACTAATAATTTAATTATTATTTAAATATTAATATTAACATGGATTCCTAGCTATAATTATTTAAATAAACTGGAATATTAGTTATTAAAAACTCATTGTTTTCTTGTTTTTTACACTTGTTAATTAATGTTGAAGAAGAAGAAGAAGAAACCAAACAAGTTATTTTTGTTGTTTTACAGTTTATTTTGATTTTATTTCAACAACAACAACAAACCGGCATCAATCATTTCTTACATAATACAACAAAACTAAAATGACAAATAATAACAGCAACAAAAAAAGAGTGCTCCCTAAATGTATACGTCATCTTTCTAAAAAAAATGCAAACCGGTTTTGTTGTTTTTTTTTCATTGTTTTGGGGGGAGGGGGTAAATTAATGATAATTATGTGAAAATAAAAAAGTTATTTGTTAAAGCCACGAGTTCTTGTGTGTAAAATTTTACTTTTATAATTTGCAAATTAATTTTAACGGCTATTATTAGATGAGTGTAGGTATTTTTGAACAAAATTGTTAAATTATAATTCACAAAAAAGCAAATTAATAGGTAGATATTAAATACCTATAGATTTTTGATAGAACACTTTGTAGGTATTTTTACAGAATTTTGAAAAGGTTAACTTATTATTTTTGATATTATTTATTTTCAATAGTAAATTTGTTCATAGATATTCACATTTCATTATTATGAAACTGTTTTTATTAAATGTTTTGACTTTATAGGTACCTGCAAAACTTAATAAAATTATAAAATTTTACTTATTCTAAAAGGATTCTCATAAAATAAAACATTTTAGGCATAATGTTTTTTAAAAACAAATCAAGTTAAACTGGCATTATGCCCTTTCCTAACTTTGGAACCGTTTCATTATTATAGCAGATAGATAATAGGTACCCATGCAGATTTAAAAATATTCTTCACACATTTTAAAAAAAAAAAAACAACACTTACTTATTTCACATTTATTTCACTTGAATTTTGCCAACAACTTGTATAGAAAAAAAATCGTATTTAAACATTTTTCATATCAATATCACATTATTTTATTTGTATTTTTGAAATAAGCACATTCACCACTCACTGATAATGATATTTTGCTTTTCTTATTCATTATTATGAATTTATTTAAAATACATTTTGTTGTAGGTACATTTTTAACTTTTATAATTTTAATCAAATCTATTAAAAAAGAAAAAAAGCATTAAATAACGTATGAAAAATTAACTATGTATTAACAAATAAACACATTCATTTTTGTACGAGTATGTATGCTTAAAGTATAGGTATGCCGCGTTTCAATTTTTCTCTTTTTTTTATTTATTATTATTATTATATTTAGTTCTTTTGATTTTTATTTTATACGTAAAAGAGGAGGAATCACTGTCAAACGTCTATAACATATGACTTCACATGCGAACGAAACGCGACTAGACGTATCAAAGAAATTCATTCAATTTCCAAGTAAATTTAAAAAAAAACCATCATCAAAACACAGGCAGAGAGGCAGGCAGGCAAGCAAAAAAAAAAAACAAGCAAGCAGACAGGCACACTAGTGCCAAAGCCAAAGAAAACAAAAACAAAATAAAACAGCTTTATAGTACAAAAATGTATGTACGAACATTTGTACACACATGTGTATATTAATAACCTCCTCATACCTACTACTACTACATCACACTACACTCAATACTAACTAAAATGCTACTCATAAAAAGATATCGCTAGCAAAGCAAAGCACAACACAACAGAACAGACACACGAACAACAAAAAATCAGAGGAAGAAGATGAAGAATATAACAGCAACAACTTAATGCAAAATATAAATAAAGAAAAACAAAGTAAAAACAGAAAATAAAAATATTTGCACGAATTTTATATACATACATTAATATGTATGACTGTATATATGTATATACATATGTATATACCTACAAATATTCAAACAAACATGTATATAGAATTTACATGCATATATTAAACGAGAAGAGTCAAAAGCAAACTATGAGAACAAAGTATAAATAATTTAATATTAATCAGTAGCTCCCATACAAAGTGAGAGTATATTAAGGCCAATTGGTTTGGTCGTAGACGAAGTCAAATAATACTCTATAATAGAAACTTTTGTACATATATGAAAACTTTATTCCGTAATCTCAGTTTTCAAAAACATGACCTTTTAACAAATATTTATATACAGCTGCGGTCAAAATAATAGCATTACAACATTCATAATTATATGCAAATTAAAAAAACGACGATATAAAAACCTCAATTAAAGTAAACAAAATTTAAAAAGGACAAATTTTAATATACATGTACAAGTTACAAATTTAATGACTTGTAACGTTCTTAACACGATATTATTAAAATTAATATAGTGCTGTCATTTGGTTTTGTATTTTTTGGCCAAAAAATTTTTGTATCGAAATTGTATGACAAATATATTTTTTCAATCTCTAAAAGACTTTCTTAAATGGTTTCCATACACCCCCTTTATGACATTAGGCCATCTATTTTTAACAAAATTCCGTTTGGGGATAGAGCATCCTGAGCCACGACATTGAGCTTTTAGCTTGAAACCCACATTTATATCAATTTATCGTTGTACAGATCATTCCAAAGGTCATAATCTCTATAATTTATATATGAGCATGATTTTATCATATCTATAAGATTGAATTATTTATATGTATCTATACTACATATTCAATATTTGTATCGAATGATATAGTTTCCTACACTATCAAACTAGATATAATTTTAGAATATCTGTTGTGTTTTATTAACCTTATTGTAAATTTGTAATTGCAATTGGATTTAGAGGAAATTCTACAGAGATTTTTAATTATTTGACCAAAATTAAATTTTTTATTTGCAAAGTTTTTGTACAAAATAACAACTAAGGAAAGTCCCTTATCAACATATTTAAAAAAAAAAATTAATAATCAATGTTACCAACATTATGATTTTTCAAATATAACCACTAAAGTACTTATATAAAAGCCAATTGTTGTTGCTGTTTGTAAGTAAATATGTATGTATGTACAATATACTAAAACGTCAGGCAATAATAATAATAGAATTCAAAACGTAGTTTCTTCCTAAATACGTATCTACGTAAATATAAATACACACACTTCCATACAGCAGAAATATAATTAAACAAGTGTCGTTTACTGAAAAAGCAAGCAAGCGAGCAATCGTGCAAACGATGGCATTCCCCAAATAGTGGGGGGAAGGCTAAAGAATACACAACAACAACAAAACACAAAACAATATCAGCCACAAAACACAATAAATACCAGCGTTGTCAACTATTTTTAACCAAAACGCGTCGTCCATACTGTCAAAACGCGCTAGAAGGCGCTAAAAATTACATTTACATACAAAATCACTAAAAATTGTATTAAATTCAACTATTTGGTGTTTTAATTCTACAACAAATAGTAGATTTTACATTAGAATATTATTTTTAAGTTAAATATTTTAGTAACATTTTCGATATTTTAAATTAAGTTTAGGGTTGCTAAAAGAAATTTTGAAAATTACTGATTGAATAAAATACGCGTTAAGATTTTTTTGGATGTAGGGAAACATTCAGATTTGCCCAAAAGCAACATTTTATGAAATCACAGAAATGTTGACTGTCCAACATTTCTGATGATTTGAAGTAATTTTGGAAGTGATATTACATAGTATTCATAACATGAATCTTTCATTTTAAGATCATATTTTATATAATCTAATTAAATAACCATTTCTTAATTTATTTTTAAATAACTCATCACATTATCGTCTTTTGCTTTAAAATATGGAAAGCATAACAAATGCTAAAAGTTTAACAAACTGAATTTTATTTAATGAAATTTTATGCAGAGTTCTTCTATCCAAAATGATTCCGTCTTTCTTTATTGTTTCACTCGCATAATTTTAAATTTTAAAGATGATTTTCATTTTTTCAAATCAAAAACAAAATAAGGAAAAAACGCGCTGATTTAGCGCCTTTTTCAAAAAAAGCGCTAAGAGGAAAAAATGCGACTTTTGGGTTATCAAAAAGCACTAAATCTAGCGCGAAAAACGCTAAATTGGCAACGCTGATAAATACTAAACGACGTACACACGACGTCCGTCGTCTCCACCAACTAGCGAATCAAACAGCTAAACAACAACCAACGCAGCAAGTATTAAAAAATGTACAAAAACAAAAAAAACAAAACATATTAAAAGGCGAATACCACAAATTTCGCACTTACTCATAGAGTGTGATACACAACGAAGACGAAGACTACAATAAAAACGAAAACACACGTCTAAAATTCAAAAAACAAACAAAAACAGCAACACAAAGGCGAATCAAAAGAATAAACATACATACATACGTACATCCATGTACACAAACAAAATAACACAAATTGCAAATAAAAGCAAAATACACTCGAAAATAAAACAACAAAAAGCTGACTAACGACTAAAACTGTTGAAGGTTCGGGGAGCACCATACAAAATTCAACAGAGTGAGTGAGTATACTAGGCAACAACACGATGATGATTAAAGTAAACAACCAACAACAATAGACACGCTATATATGTATGTACATATATAAAAAAATTATATATTTATACATTTTTTTTTATTAAAACAAGAGATAAAAATAAATGTCGAACATCGTTGAAAAGAGAAGAGCAACAATTGTTTGTATCAAGTAAATATAAAAGCAACAACAAATATAAAATAACCTCTTATGACTGTTGTTATTGTTGGTTTTTTTTTTTGTTGTTGTTCATAATTCTTTTAGTCATTGATAATAATATTTTCATACAAATACACCCTGCAGCTTAAAAGTTAACTGAACTAAAATTCTTATTGAAGAAATAAGTATAGATTTTCTTTTTCCATTCATTCATTTAATCCCCAAAACTTGGACTAATTTAAAATTTTTAATCATAGGTACAAAGTTAGTGAAGATTATGGGTATCAAAACTCTTAAAAAGAGTTATGAACAAAAATATTAAAACATTTGTTTGAAAGAGTATAAAAAATAATAATAGGTACCTATATTAAGGTGACTGGAAAGTAAACAATTTTGGCATATTTTCTCCAAATTGAAATGAAAAAAGGACATCAACGTGCTAGGCTAGCCCATTAATCGATTGCTATCTAACTCAATTATTGTTGTCAAATTTGAGTGCAACGTATTGTTACCCTTAAGACTGCAGGGTTATTATACTCATCAATATCATTATCATAATCGCGTTAATAAAACGAAACCAAGAAAATCTAGTTGGACATTTTAATTGTTGCTCTATACATAGTACATACATACATACTTATTTGTACGAGTGTATTTGTTGTTATTTTAACTGCTGCGTCATTTTATACCAACCATCAAAAATGATTAAATAAACAACAATGGAAAAATATACGAGACACAGTTAACGTTAAAGCTGTTCACTCAATCGCACCAAAAATGTTCATACTGTGTAATGTGTAGTGTATTTTTATTTTATTTGTTAAAGTTTTTTTTTCTCTGTCTCAATTATACAGATAAACAGTTTGTTTTAGTCGCTTATTTTATTTGTATAAATTTACAAATAAACAAATAGGTACCTACAAGTCGTCAGTCATTTAAAATGTGATCGTAAAGTCGTTTAATAAATAAAAACCCGAGAAAAAAAAATATAATAAATGAAACAGATAATCGAACATATGTGCATAGGTATGTATTTTCATATGTGTGTGTATGTATTGTACATGCAATGAAACGTCAAACATGCCAATTCAGTTGAAATGAGGAAACCCTCATCTTACTAACGTTTTTGTTATTGTTGTTGTTGTTGTCGTTTTATTAGTGTTTACTGTATTTCACTGGGTGTTGTGCTTGTTATTTATTGTTGTTGACTTCTAATATTTATTAATTCATTTTAGAGTGGCCAATTGTTTTATGGAAATCAATTTAATAATAACTACACTAAACATTTTTATGAAAATTTAATCAGAAATCGATTATACATTACACACAGGAAGAGACAATACAATGGAAACTTGATTTGAAAACTATGTAGGTATGTACATATATTCTATAATTTACGATTTCAAAAGCAAACATATAGCGAGAGGAACAAGTATAAGTGAGATTGCTTATACTTTGGAATGCTCCAGGAAGATGGTTTATAATGCATTAAGACATATTCAGAAATATAAAACATCTAAAAATGTTACACAGGCTCCTCGACCCAGAAAAACTTCACGTAAAGAGGACTCTTTAATATACATAGCCTCTGTCGAAGATCCTGTTAAGAGCTCCACCGTAATCCAGAGAGAAATTTCAGGAAAATATGGTATCAACGTGTCCAGCAGAACGATAAGAAGAAGACTTAATGAAAAAAATTTACGTGGATGCATTTCTCAGCATAAGCCACATGTTTCAAAAAAGAACATACAAGCTCGGTTGTCCTTTGCTCGTGAGCATTTGGAAAAGCCGTTAATTTTTTGGAAAAATGTCCTTTGGAGTGATGAATCTAAATTTTGTAGATTCGGATCGGATGGTAAGAGGTATGTATGGCGTCCTCCGAACATGCAACATAATCCAAAGTACACCAGTAAAACAATAAAACACGGTGGGGGTAATGTGATGGTGTGGGCAGCATTTTCTGGGTATGGTGTTGGTCCTATAAAAAAGATTGATACTCGTATGGACCAGTATGTATACCAGAATATACTTCTAAATACAATGATACCTTATGCAGAGGACAACATGCCACTTAGGTGGCGATTTATGCAAGATAATGATCCAAAACACACCTCACGCTTAGTGAGGTGTTGCTTGGAATCGAACAATATCGACGTGTTAAAATGGCCAGCCCAATCTCCGGATCTCAATCCTATTGAGAACCTTTGGAATGATGTGGAGCAGCATGTAATAAGAGAAAAGCCTAAAAATTTGGCCGATTTATGGAAAGAAGTAGAAAAAGCTTGGAATGATATTTCAGTGGATCGCTGTATGGCCCTTGTAGAAAGTATGCCAAGGAGACTAGCAGCTGTGATCAAAAATAAAGGGTATCCAACTAAGTACTAAGTTTTTAGTGAAATAAGTTTTTTTTGTTTTGTTACTTTTTTAATATGAATAAACTTTTTTATTTTGTGCTAAAATACTGTCCAGTGTTTTTTTGAGGTTATTCTATTCTGGATAGAAAAACGCAAAATATATATAAAGGAATAATGCTGGACATGATGGGACGTGATCTTAGAAGGACAAGTAACACACATGCAAAAGATATCATAAAAAAATTAAGAAATATAGGAAATATTTGCGTTTAAAAATAGCAAGTAGCTAGTGTGCTAACCTCATGGCCACCACTGTATTTCTAAGATAAATAAAAATTTACAAAACAATGGAAACTTCTGCAAGAAAGAAGACTAAAGCTATGTGTACACGGTAGTCAGATTTTACAACGTTGTCAGAAATATGCTCAGAAAATGGTTAACACAACCATCTGAACTTATGTTGAAGCATATGGTTGTTAACCATTTATTGACCTTTTTTTCTGACAACGTTATAAGATCTGACAACCGTGTATCAGAGGTCTAAAACAAAAATAATATGTAGGAGAACAATGTGAATCAAATTTTTTGTTAAACTAATTTTGATGAAAACTAAAATTTTATGAACATTTTTGCTGAAGGTTATAAAATACATTTATAGAATGTGATTATAATTAAAAATGGAAACGTTTAAATTTTAGCAAGAGACTAAAACAAAAAGAATATGTAAAGCTACGTATACACGGTTGTCAGATTGTCAGAAACATGCTCAGAAAATGGTTAACACAACCATGAGAACTTAAGTTGATACATATGGTTGTTAACCATTTATTGAACATTTTCTGACAACATTGTAAGAATATGACAACAGTGTGTACGTAGCTTAAGAAAACACTATACAAAAATTTATTTCAAGAATTAGTAAAACGGCCATATTTAGTTTTAATTTGCGAAAAACTTAAAAATGAAAATAATAAACAATTTGAAAAAAACTAGCTGTGATATTAAGCTACGTACACACGGTTGTCATATTCTTACAATGTTGTCAGAAAATGTTCAATAAATGGTTAACAACCATATGTTTCAACATAAGTTCTCATGGTTGTGTTAACCATTTTCTGAGCATGTTTCTGACAATCTGACAACCGTGTGTACGTAGCTTTAATCAATTAATAATTTAGCAGTTTCAAAAATTCCTCATTTTGGGGAAGTAGACCTCGCAAAAACTTCTCGAAGTAAAGATAGAGTTTTAGAAATAAAAATAAATGTCAATAATCTAAAAATGGAAGTTAGGTTTTCGAACTGTTAGCCTTAGGACAAATGATGCTGTTTTGGGTGCTATCGCCCCGCTAGTTCCCTTGTTTCTAAGAAAAGCCCTACTGTTCGATTACAATTTACCAATGAATATTTAAACTGTTCGAGAACCTACTGTTCTCTTTTCGAATGAATCCAAATATAACATCTGGAAAACGGTTGAAAAGAAAATGACTAGACTCCAAGTACACTGCTAATGCCCGTAATTTTAACAAATAGATATCTATCACTGTTTAGTTACTTATGGAGTAAACATATTTGGTAATTTTTACCTGTAGATAGGTATAGATTTGAAATTAATTTCAAGTTGCTTTTTAGTTACATTTATACACCGTAGTTATCTATTTGTTGAACTAACAGCCATAAGATAGTCAAGTTGGCGGTGGCAATATTATGATTACAGGACAATGACAACATGTTTCAAAGGATACCATTGATTCTATAATTTTTATACACAAGACTTTCTATAGAAAATACTCTTATACACAACGAAGTGATCGAAAAACCTTATTTAAGTATTTCCAACAAAACAGAATAGCTACATGAGAACCCCTGCATATTTGTTTCGTTCACTTTTGTATCACCGTGTTATTTATACGAATCTCTGATAAATTGTTGAAATATTTTCGAGGAATTCCTAAAACACCTAACAAATTTAAAAATAACTGATTACATTTAATATTAATTAATAACAACATATAATTAATTTAATACTCGTTCCTATAAAATGCAACAGTTTTTTTTCCGTTTATTTTTCCTTCATACAACAAAATATTTGGAAAACAAGAAGCACGAGAAACAAAACAATAATAAAGAGAGTTTGGGGTGGGTGGGTGTAGGTGTTGGTGCATAACACGCGCGTTAAAAAATCTAAAACAAATTATGAATGTGTACATTGGGTAAAGTACGAGTTTGTATACAAGTTTGTGTGTGAGTTATAGGAGTAATAAGTAAAAATAACAAAACAAAATAAATAAATAAAAAAAGAGAGTGTGAAAAATGTTATGTATTACGTAGGGTTTCCAATTTCCCATTATATATTTCTTAATACCGGGAATAGAATTCCTTATGCCTACCACTATTTTATAGGTACTATTGCTCGGTTTTAATAAAAATAAGTTCAGAATAATGGTTAACAATACAATGGAAACTTTTCCAAATATTCAATAAATTTTTTAGTTTTTTTGTACCTACATATTTTAATATTTTATTTAATTATATTAAGAAAAAATAAGAACAATCTATATAAATATATAAATGTCTTTGTAAGTTAGTTTGTTTGTTTGTTTGTTTGAGCATCACGCCTAAACGGCTGAACCGATTTTATTGAAATTTGGAACGTAGATAGATCCTTAGATAGCGAAGCGCACCGGGTCAAGCTAGTATAAAATAAGTTACGAAAATAGAAAAAAATTGAAGGTATTCATTATTATGGTATGACTGGGCTTTTTAGTGACTAAATATTTTGATGAATATCCCTTGTTGTTTACTACTGCTTCACTGTTTTGCATTGTTTGGGATCTCCAAAACCATTTAGAAGATTTAGATTTTGCTGATGATATTTGTCTCATATCGCAGAAGTTTAACGATATGCAGAACAAAGTAAATGCATTGGCAAATAGATTTGGCCTGAAAGTAAATATGGCCAAAACACATGCAATGCGTATAAATAACACTACTGACAACCACTTTGTACAAGACCAACGCTTAAAATATGTTAAATCCTTCTGTTATCTAGAATTAATGACCTCAATAGATGGAGTAGTGGAAGAAGACATGTCACTTAAAAAAGCCAAGGTCACTTTTTGGTCAGTTTAATCAAATGTGGAGATCCTTCCAAATCTCGAAAATTACAAAGATCAGTATTTTCAATTCTGTGTGAAATCCACACTGCTGTATGTAAGCGAAACGTTGCTTATGACGAATACTATAGCGAGAAGACTGCAAATTTTCATAAACAAATGTTTACGCATAATATGCCGCATCTTTTGGCCAAACGTAATCACCAACATTGAATTCTGGCGATTAACAAACGAAGAATCCATAATTCGCCAAATAGCAAGACGAAAGTGGAAATAAATAGACATGCGAAGACCAATTGGCAGCATCACAAGGACTACATTGGAATAGAATCCCCAAGGTAGCCGACGCTCAGGCCGTCCGAAGAATACCTGGTGTAGAACTTAATATCCAAAACAAATCGTTTGACGAAATAAAAGTTGTATATAATGAAAGCATAAATTGGAATTTTCTTGTAATGTTTCCAAGTGTAAATAAAACTGTTTCTGTCTTTTGCGATTTACAATTTTCCATAGGTTTTCTATGGGATTGAGATCTGGCGATTGGGCAGATTACGTACCACATTGGATTGTAAGCACTGGGTTACAATCTTACGTAATTTTCATGCTGGGATCTATAAACTAGGGGCATATTTTCCTCAGCCTATGAATACATAACATTGTTTAAAATAGATCTTTATCCAATTCCAGGCATAGTATATTTTATGATATGAGGAAGGAAATTTCCCCAAAAACTAAAAGTTTTAATATAAACAAGTAAGAAAGTATAGTCAAGCAAGCCCGATCATATGATACCCTACACCGAGTATATGATTATAAAATGTTTTCTTTTGATATGAAACTTATTTGTATTGAATATTATTTGAAAACTAAAATTTTTAAGATATTCATGCTCGATAAAGTGATTGTCGGAAGTGGGCCATATTTGGGATCTATGACTAATTATTGACCGATCGTCACAAAACTTGGTGGGATGGTTTGCGTATATATGAACATATGTATTTGTGTTGAATTTTATTTGGATACTGACATATTTCAGAGATTTGTGAGAGCTTAGCAATTTTCGGATAGGGCAGTTGTATGGGGGCTAAGAGATTCTAATCAAATTCAATAGGCTTAGTCCTTGGGGCAATATAAAAGTTTTGTGTCAAATTTTGTCGAATTATCTTTAAAATTGCGACCTGTACTTTGATTACAAGGTTTACATGGACGGACGAACAAATTATTGACCTGGATCCGTGCCTGAATTGGACCCATACCTTGGCCTGGAAAACAGTCCTATTTTTGTTTAAATTTTCTTTGGTAAATTGTATACGAGCATTACGGTTTTTTATTAGAAATAAAGGTAGTTTCCATGGGGGCGATAGCAACAAAGACCAGTCTCATTTGCCCTGTGACTAACAGTTCAAGAACTAATTTCTAATTTTAGATTATTGAAGCCTTTTTTGTGAATTTCTTAAACTCTCTTGCTAATAACTTATCTTGTGTTGCAGTAGTTTTACGAGGTCTTCCTCAGAAATGTTGAGTTTTTAAAGCAATTTTTGAAACTGCTGATTTGAATTGAATATTTATTGCCTCTTTACTAACTATTTAAAAAAAAAACGTATTAGTTAAATAATTATGTTGTATTTATTATTGTTTTTATACTGATATAGAGACAGTTACGTTATTTTAAATACATACATATGTACATATAAATAACTGTTGTTATTTACATATATAGAAGGGGGCGCAAAAAAATAATGAAAAATTGTAGGTGAAGGTGTAAGTTAAGTTAAAGTAAATTGAATAAAAATAAATAGGTATAATAAATATAAATATAATGTATGTACTATGCGATTAAAGTTAACTTTTATTTAAACAATGAATAGTGAAAATTAAATAAATAAATTCAAGTTAATATTATTGAAAAGTGGTGTTGCTATTGTAGTTGTTGTTGTCATAGTCATATTTAGTTTTTGTATTAAAAACTTATTACTGTAATAGGTGTTTATATGGAACTTAATTACTTAAGCTACGTAGTACGTACACACGGTTGTCAGATTGTTAGAAACATGCTCAGAAAATGGTAAACACAACCATGAGAACTTATGTTGAAACATATGGTTGTTAACCATTTATTGAACATTTTCTGACAACATTGTAAGAATATGACAATCGTGTGTACGTAGCTTTACAATAATAAATAAATTGTTTAAAAAACAAGTAAGAGAGATATATTCGGCTGGGCCGAATCTTATATACCCTTCACCAAACTATACTTCAAAATAAAAATTTTTAGGTAATTTTAGGTAAACAAATTTTTTTTTAGTTGTTTTTTTTCATTTTTTGGAAAAAAAATATTTTTCGAATTTTTTTTTTAAAGTTTTTATGTAAAATTTTTTTTAAATTTTAAATTTTTTTTTTTTAAAATTTAAATTTATTTATTTTTTTTAATATTTAGCGAAAAAAACTTTTGGTGAAAAAAAAAATCTGGTTCAAAATTTTTCCCGATTTTGACCCATTGTAGGTCCAACTTACTACTTATATACGTCGTTGCAAAGGTCTTTGAAATATCTATCATTTGATATCCATATTGTCTATATTAATGACTTAGTAATCCAGATATAGGTCAAAAAATAGGTAAAAAATCGAGGTTGTCCTGGTTTTTTCCTTATATCTCAGCCATTTGTGGACCGATTTTGCTGATTTTAAATAGCAAACTTCTCGAAAGCATGTCTGACAGAATTATTGAAGATTTGGATCCCGAAGATATCTGGGGTCTTCAGAAAATTGATTTCAACAGACAGACAGACGGACATGGCTTAATCGACTCCGCTATCTATAAGGATCCAGAATATATATACTTTATAGGGTCGGAAAATTATATTGTGGAAATTACAAACGGAATGACAAATTTATATATACCCTTCTCACGAAGGTGAAGGGTATAAAAAAAATACAAGTGATAGATAATTAGCATGACAAATATAATATCTTAGTGAGAGAATATGTAATTATATTATTGTAGAAAATTAAATTGTATAGATTATAATGCACAATGAGCCATATACTTAGGTATATACAGTGAGTGACAATACAATGGAAACTTTTTTGAAAACTATATTCCGTCAGAACAGTTTTCAAAAACATGAACTTTTACCAAATATTGGGTGCATGACTTAAAAATGCGGAATTTACAATAGATGGCGTATCTTTTGAACGCGGTTTCTGTTTTTAATAACTTATATGTCATTTTGAAGGGTACATATCTGTCATTTATATTCACTTAGTTATTCAACATTATACAAAATTTCGAATTTTGTACCAAAGAATCGTCATATGCTTATAGTGAATGTGTTCCATCGGTTTCAACGTACGAGAGATGGTTTGTGCGGTTCAGAAGTAGTGATTTTGACACAGAAAACAGGGATCGCGCAGGCCAGCCAAAAAAGTTTTAAGACCAAGGATTGTAAGCATTACTCCATTAAGATTGTTGTTAAACTCAACAAGAGCTTGCAAAATCATTGGGAGCTACTTAAGCAGCAATTTCAAAACGTTTGCGAGCATCCAAACGAATTGAAGCTGAGAGACCTTGAAAGATGATTTTGTATGTCTGAAATGCTGCTTGAAAGCTATAAAAGAAAATAATTTTTGCAACGAATCATTACTTACAATGAAAACTGGATCCAAATACGATAACCCGAAGCGTAAGAGATCATATGTGAAGCCCGGCAAACCAGCCGAATCGACACCAAAGCCACATATCCATGGCACTAAGGTAATGCTCTGTAATTGCTGGTAGCAAAAGGGTCCTATCTATTATGAGCTGTTAAAATCAGCCTAGAGCATCACAGGGAACCTGTAGCAAACAAAACTGATTCGTTTGAAGCGAGCATTGGCCGAAAAACGACCAGAGTATGCAGCCGGACTTGAAACTGTAATATTTCATCATGACAACACCCGGCTACATGTTGCAGAACCTGTTAAAAACTATTTAGGAAGAAGTGGTTGGGAAGTTTTGCCTCACCCGCTTTATAGTTCAGACCTTGCCCCGTCCGACTACTATTTCTTTTGGATCGATGCAGAACACTCTCTCTGGGATACGTTTCACTTTGGAACACAGTATCTGAAATTGGCTTGATTCGTTCTTGGCCTCAAAAGATGAGCAGTTCTTTTGGCTCGGAATCCATATGTTGCCAGAAATATGGGAAAAGGTCATAGTTAATAATGGCCAATACTTTAAATAAATTTGTATTGTACAAATTTCCCTTTGCCTCAAATTCATCTGTAGGTTTGTAACCGAGTGCCCAATCGCCATAGGAAACCTATGGTATGTTGTAAATAGCAAAATATGGTGTCAAAATTATTCGACGAGGAAGCTTTATCGAATGCGATTATAATGTGATGTCAAAATATTTTAAAGGAGACGATTGACTCTTTAATTGGTGCAATACATCGTTGCTGTGAAGCAGTAATAAAAAACAATAGATATCCTATAACATACTGTTACGATTTGAATTTAACAGTCTGTATCATGTTTATAAACACGTCCATCCGTAGCATGCGGTTATTAGCATTGTTTCTCTAGAATTCGAATGTACTAGTTTTTCCGTTAAGATCATTGTAGAAGATTCACCAAAGATGGCGTGTGTATAAATAGTGGTAGAGGTAGCAGTCGTGAGTTGAGTTTAACATTGGCGCTGTTAGAGTTAACATCAACTGTCTTGTGCATTTAAGCTTGTACGTAATAGAGTGTGTGTGCATTTCTGCGAATTGATAAACGTGTATAAAGACACTGAGTGACTATTTGAACTGTTGTTGTTGTACATTTTAAATAAATAAAGAGTTGTTAAAAATTGTAAACTACTAAACGGCTTTTATTTGCAATCAAAAGTATCCGGTTTATTTAAAAAGGTTAAAACATAACAATACTGAGTCACTAAAAGGCCAAATAAATTTTGATAAAAATGAAACCTAAGTTTCCATTGTTTTGGTAGTTTATCGAGCTTTGTGGGTAAATGAATATTTTGAAAAGTTTCTCAACCACTAAATGTATATTACTTTAGGCAGCATTTTTTTTTTTGCAGATTTCTAACGCGGTTAATACTCCTAATCATTGACATTTTATGAGGGGAAACTGTGACAAATTACTCTACATTTTTGTTTTGTCACAAATTCATAAATTTGCGCCAATTTGACGCATTTGTTTAATCCCTTCCTCGTCTGTATATACAAACATACATACATACACACATACATATTAAAATGACTTCACCTATTTTGTGTTTTGTTTTGTTTTGAATATTGGTCGTGAGTGTTAGGGAGGGGGTGGGCAGGCATTTAACATTTGAAATGTTTACATTATGAATACACATTTTTCCATTCGTTTTTGATGATGATGGTGATGATGATGATGATCGAATAAACAAAAAAACGTAGTACTTTGCTTGCATGTTTGTACATAGTAGTAAACTGCTGTCATGTACAATTATTTAGGGGAATGCCTGACTGACTGACTGGCTGGCTGGCTGGCTAGTTGGCCCCCGTTTCTCATTCTAATGAGTTTTTGTGTCGCCAGTGAGTCGTGCTTTGTCAAGTGCATGATGTGTTGTGTATTATTAATATTGGTATTCACTTGTTGTTGGTTATATGTATGTTTGAGATTTTAATAAATATTTATTTGTTTTTAAAAGGCATACAAATACAGTACATTCCTTAGTTAATGATGAAATTACTGACAGCTTCATTTATTAGAATGTTTCTTTTTTTTTTTTTGGTTTTGAATAACATTAATTTATTGTTAAAAATATTAATGTTTGTCATAATGTTAATAGGTTTAACTTAGCGTAATATTAACAAATGTTTTAGGCTGAAAAATTGCATAAATTTATGTTTATGCAAACATACATAGCTATGTGCTGACCACCCTAATGTACATATATATTATGTATTTTTAATTTAGCATTCAAAATTTTCTTTCAACTTTTAGATTTAATCAGTAAGAAAAACATTTTCTTTTTTAAGTTTCATCTGAAAATATAAAATTTTCATGTTTAAATTTTAACAGGAAATTCCCAAAACATGACGTAAAAGATGAACACATTTTTCTTCTAACGAAAAAAAAATAAATAAATAAAAAAAATATTGTGATTTTCAAAGATTTAAATAATAATAATAAAAAAAAAAATATTTGAAAAATAAACTCATTAATTTTTGAATTTATATACACAATATGAGTTCATGCAAAAAATATATATGTATGTATTTAAATTAAAGAAATACAGGCAAATCCCGGTATAACGAATCTCACTTTAACGAAAATCCGATTTAACGCACGGCCAAATTCCTAACATTAACAACCTTATATAACGAACGTTTCAAAAATTGTATGCTCGATATAACGAATGGAGAAAAAAAACAAACAAATTCAAACAAATGACCAAATTTTTAACATTGACAGCCTTATATAGCGAACATTTTAAAAATTGTACGCTCAATATAACAAACAGAGAGCATAAAAAACAAAAGTAGTAAAGAATGTAAAAACAAGAAAATAAGTCGTTGGAGTACCGTTACTTTTTCAATAGTTACTCTCTTTAATAATACGCGCTGTCATCTTTTCTATTGTGTTTTTAAGTGTGCAAGTGTTCACGTGAATTAAATATGGGAAACCGTAAAAGAATTTCATTGAAAGAAAAAGTTAACATTTTAGTTGAATGTGAGAAAGGTACAAGCCTTAATGAAGTTTCCGCGAAATACGGAATACCAAAATCCTCAATATGTACTTTGAAGATAATGAAAACAAAAATTTTATCGAATTTAGAAGCTACCAAAAATGGTTCAAAAAATCGTCGATCACTAAAGAATGGTGAATATCCCCTGATGGAAAAGGAGCTTTATTGTTGGTTTCTCGACCAGAGGAAAAAACACATTCCAGTTAATGGAATTGCTTTAAAAACCAAAGCTATAGAAATACAAAAAAGTCTTTATAATGGTGGATTCCATGCAAGTGATGGTTGGCTGTCTAGATACAAAAAAAGATTCGGTGTAAGACTTCTTAAAGAATCTGGAGAGAAGTTATCATCCCGAGTTGATTTAGTAGAGCCCTTCAAAAAAAAATTGCATGAAATTATAGTTGAGCACAATCTAACACTTGATGTTATTTTCAATGCTGACGAAACTGGTCTCTATTGGAAAATGCTACCAGATAAAACGTTTGTTCACGCCGGAGAAAATACTGCACCAGGAAGAAAGCTATCGAAGGATAGAGTAACCGTTTTACTTTGCGCTAATGCATCTGGAACAAAAAAATTAAACCTCTTCTTCTTGGAAAGGCAAAGAAGCCCCGCTCGTTTCGTAACAAAGTGTTGGCTATAAATTATCTTCACACAAATAAAGCGTGGATGAATTCTGGAATCTTCAAAATTTGGTTTTTTGAAATGTTTGTCCCTGAGGTTAGCATGATTTCTTTCATTACCTTCATTCATTATGAGCTTTTATTTTAATTTTTTACAGGTTGAATCATTTTTAGAATCGAAATCCCTTCCAATGAACGCTTTATTAATCCTGGATAATGCACCAAGCCACCCTCCCGTAGAACAATTAGTAAAAACTACTAAAGATGGACAAATTTGGACGATATTCATGCCTCCTAATGTCACACCGCTCATCCAACCTATGGATCAAAACGCCATACGTTTAGTTAAATTGCAATATAGAAACAGTTTATTGTCCAAAATTGTTTCATCAGGCGCTGATGACATTACAATCTTCCTAAAAAGTCTGAATCTATATGATGCAACGTTAATGATAAGTCTTGCCTGGAAAAATTTAAAACCGAATACATTGGCCAACTGTTGGCATAAAATTTTACAGCCAAACACTGATTATTTCGACGAGGAGGATGATATCCCATTAGCGCAATTATTGCAGAGGGATGAAATTGTTAGCATGAGACGTAGTTATGGACTTTTAAGTTCAGTTTTTCCGAACGTAAGCCTCATTCTATTTGTTTAAATTTCTAATTTATTTTGAGGTTGTTCATTATTTTAGATAACTTTTACTACAGATGATATAAATGATTGGAATAGAGATGAAATTCAAGAATATGAGATGGAGGAAGACGATGAAAATAATGAACGTGTTCAAATTGTGGATATTACTAATGAAGTCAAAATAAGACACGCTGATGCAATAAATTCGTTTGAAAAATGTATTCTGTGGAATCAGCAGGACAATATCGATTATTCAAAGACATTGATCTTACGTGAAATCCAGGAAGAAGCAGTCCAAAAAAAATTACAAATTTGACAAAAACAAACATCAATTAGCGAATTTTTCCATCGCTGATTGATGTTTTATAAGCTGCACAAAATGGAAAGACATTTACATTTTTTTTTTTTTTGTGATCTCATTATTAAATAATTATTATTTATGAAATAAAATAAATGTTTTTTTATCTAATAAAAATACACTTAATTAAAAAAATATCTCGATATAACGAATTTTTCAATTTAACGAATGGGCCTGACAACATATCGTTCGTTATACCGGGATTTGCCTGTACATACAATAATTTGTGTATTCAAAATTTAACGCAAAATAGAAAAAACCAACAACACAAATCAAATAAATAAATAAAACGTCAAACTTTTAAAAATTTCAACCAAAAATAAATTAGCACATTTTTCAAAACAAAAACAATCATAAAATAATCAGAATTTTTGTGAAAAATTAATTTTTAAGTGGGTGTAAAGGATGTTCGTTCTTTCGTTCGTTCTTTCTCACAAAACGAAGAAATATTTCAAATAATTTTGAAAAATTCACAACTAATCGTTAAACTTTTTCTATTTTTTTTTTTTTTAATGAAACAAACTAAAATTAGAATATCAAAAAGGTAAAAACTGTATACAGTTTGCCACATTTGTTTGAATTTTGTTTCGAAATTAAAATTTAAAATGAAATTATTTATTTAAAAGCTGCACGGTGTTGAAAATTAGATCATTCACAGACATTCTTAGTTGTGTATTTTTGTTGTCTTAATAATATTTTTGTGAAAATCTGTTCAATTTAAATAGCAACGTTTTTTTTTTGGCACTTAATTGCAATAGTGTTCTTATTTGATTTTATTTTTATCTATTTGTCTACGTAGAAATGATAAGAAATTTAAACACATTTTCTCTATACATATGTACATATTACTCGTATCTTAAATTGATTATTTTTTTTTTTGGTTAAACTTAATTGGCATGATGAGACTGTAAAACTGTTATACATAGATATTTTTTAATACCCTACATCGTGTGTTTCCATTAGCAATTTCTAAAATATTCATGAAGTATATATGATATAGCGGAGTCGATTTTGCGAAATTCGTCTGCCCATGAAAATTTTAGTATTGAAAATATTCAATATCGCCCCATAAAAGGCTGAGATACAAACAAAAACTAAATTGTTTACCATGAAATTTTTAGAAGCTTTCAGAAATTAAAATTATTTTCTAAACTAAGCTTTTAACGAGAGTCTTTACTATGTTAGTCTAATTTGCAAGTTGGACTATTTAAATATGTAAACATAAGTTATTTTAAGCCATTAAAATAACTTAACGAAACTTTATTGTCTAAATGAAAAGCTTTTAACGAGAGCTTTTCATATATTTGATTACAATGGATAAACTTTTATTGGAATCAGCAGAACTATGTTATTTTTGGTGATAAAAAAAACTTAACGAAACTTAATTTTGTAAATGAAAAACATACAACGAGATTCGTTTAATTTGTATAATCTATTATTTAAATCTATAGAAATAAGTTATTTTTGATGATTTAAAGAAACTTAACGAAACTTTATATTTTTAACTGAAAGCTTTTAACAAAAGCTTTTGCTATAGTTATTTAACATAGATGAGCTTTTATTTAAATTCAATTTTTTTTAAATTTTTGGTAATTAAAAAAACTTAACGAAACTGTATTTTCTTAATGATAAACTTAGAACGACAGCTTTTGTTATATTTGATTAATATAAATAAGCTTTTATTTAAATCTGCAAAAACTGGTTATTTTTAGCGATAAAAAAAACTTAACGAAACTGTACATTCTAAACAATACACTTTTAACGAAAGCCTTTACTATATTAGTTTAATTAGGAGAAACTTTTACAGAAATATGTAAATGTAAATTATTCTTGACTAATAAAAAAAACTTAACGAAACTTTATTTTCTAAACCAAAAATGTTTAACTATAGCTTTTACTCTGTTCGTTTAACTTGGAACATTTATTATTTAAATCTGTAAAAATATATTATTTTTTATCATTTAAAAAACTTAACGAAACTTTATTTTGTAAACCAAAAAATATGAACTAAAGTTTTAACTATTTTTGTTTAATTTGGAGAATATTTTACTTAAATAAGCAAAAATAAGTAATTTTTGGCCATTAAAAAAAACTTAACGAAACTTTATTTTTGTAACTAAAATCCCTAAACTAAAGTTGTTAGCATATTCGTTTAGCATCAACAATCTTTTATTTAAATCAAGTAAAATATTTTATTTTTAGCGAATTTTAAAACTTAACGAAACTTTATTTTGTAAACCAAAAAATTTTATCGAAAACTTTAACTATTTTTGTTTAATTTTGAAAATATTTTACTTAAACAAGCAAAAATAAGTTATTTTTGGCCATTTAAAAATCTTAACGAAACTTTATTTTTGAAACTAAAATCACTAAACTAAAGTTGTTACCATATTCGTTTAACATAAGTAGATAGGCTTTTATTTAAACCTAGTAAAATATTTTACTTTTTGCGAATTTTAAAACTTAACGAAACTTTATTTTGTAATCCAAACAAATTTATCAAAAACTTTAACTATTTTTGTTTAATTTGGTGAATATTTTACTTAAATAAGTAAAAATAAGTTATTTTTGGCCATTTAAAAAACTTAACGAAACTTTATGTTCGAAACTAAAATCACTAAACTAAAGTTGTTACCATATTCGTTTAACACAGATAGGCTTTTATTTAAATCAAGTAAAATATTTTATTTTTAGGGAATTTTAAAACTTAACGAAACTTTATTTTGTAAACCAAAAAATTTTATCGAAAACTTTAACTATTTTTGTTGAACTTGCTGAATATTTTACTTAAATATGCTAAAAAAAGTTATTTTTGGCCATTTAAAAAACTTAACGAAACTATATTTTTGAAACTAAAATCACTAAACTAAAGTTGTTACCATATTCGTTTAGCATAGATAAGCTTTTATTTAAATCAAGTAAACTATTTTTTGTTTAGTAAATTTTAAAACTTAACGAAACTTTATTTTGTAATCCAAAAAATCTGAACTAAAGTTTTATCTATTTTTGGTTAATTTAGAGAAGCGTTCACAAAATAAACAAAAATTAGTTATTTTTGGCCATTTAAAAAACTTAACGAAACTTTATTTTTTAAACTAAAATCACTAAACTAAAGTTGTTACCATATTCATTCAACATAGATAGGCTTTTATTTAAATCTAGTAAAATATTTTATTTTTATGGAATTTTAAAACTTAACGAAACTTTATTTTCTAAATCGAAAATTTTTAACTAAAACTTTTACTTAGTTCGTTTAATCTTAAGCATTTATTATTTAAATCTTTAAAAATAAATTACTTTTCAGCATTTAAAAAACTTAACGAAACTTTATTTTGTAAACCAAAAAATTTTATCTAAAACTTTAACCATTTTTTTTTAATTTGCTGAATATTTTACTTAAATATGCTAAAAAAAGTTATTTTTAGCCATTTAAAAAACTTAACGAAACTTTATTTTCGAAACAAAAATCACGTAACTAAAGTTGTGACCATATTCGTTTCGCATAGATACGGTTTTATTTAAATCAAGTAAAATATTTTTTTGTTTAGCGAATTTTAAAACTTAACGAAACTTTATTTTTTAAACCGATCTTATGAAACATTAATTTTTAACATATTTGTTTAGCTTAAATTTGACTCCAAAGATATTTAGTATTTGTGGCTGTTTAAAAATAAACTTAACGAAGCATTAGTTTAACAACTGAAAGCACTTAACTAAAACCTTAACGCAATTCGTTTAATTGGAAGAAGCTTTTAATTAAATCTGCAAAAATATGTTTTTTTTATAATTTAAAAAGACTAATCGAAAATTTTTTTAAGTTTCTTATAAAACAATTCGCAAAAAAAACTATCCTCATTTTAAATCTATGTATTTATTTATAATTATAGTGACTTTAACAATTTCTTTTTCTATTTAAGAATGTTTAAATCATTAATTTTCAATATTTTCAATTAAAGAGTAGCGAATTTTTTACTTAAAATTCATAAAAAGTACCGAAAAAATTACAATTCTACAGAATTTCCTACATAAATAGCTTTTAAATCATTAATTTTCAATATTTTTAAAAGTTAAAAGTACCGACAAAAATTACACTTCTACAGAATTTGTCATTTGTTTTTTGTATAAAATATCTTTTTATTCCGTTATAGGTACAAATTAAACTAATTCACATTAGTTTTATTAATATACATAAATACAAAATTTAAATTATTTTCATTTTTATTGTTACACTCAATTAAGCATATTAAGGCCTTTTTGCCAATAAAACATTCTACATTTCAAGCGTACCACATAAAACTTAAAGGAATTTCTTGTAAAAAAGAAAAAAATAGAAAAACAGACGCACATTTACATATGTATGTATTTAAATAAATGAACATGACGCAGTAGGGGGTCAAATCAATTTATGAACAAACACTCATAAATTAACGCGAAAAAAACCTAATCAAACGGGTATTTTGTATTTTTTGTTTGCCAAATACAAAAAGAAACAAATAGTTTTCAACAATATGTGGCTGAGAGGAGGTCGGTCAAAAAGTGTAAGAGGAAAAGAAAACGCCTAAATGTTACTAAACAATATGCAGCTGTTTTTCTTCTACATATTTTAAACGAATACAATTTAAATGAGCGTGGGTTGTGTGAGTGTATGAGTTGAGAGCATGTTTAATGTCTACAGTGGAGTAAGAGCAAATAAAAAGGGGGTATTCCTAATAGAAGAATAATTAACAACAACAAAATATGCATACAGATATGTACTCAAATTTAAAAACAAGTTTTTTTTTTTTGTATTTACATGCATATTTACATATGTACTTAAATATGAATGTGTGTGCATAGATATGCATGTAATATGGGACAAAACGAAAAATTTCGATAAAACAAATGAATTTTTGAATCATGTCGTAAGATAAAAGTTACAATTGCAAACTACATAGGATATTTTATGTTTGTGATAACCATGTTTGTGATAACCATAAATTTGTCATTCCGTTTGTAATTTCCACAATATAATTTTCCGACCCTATAAAGTATATACATATATTCTGAATCCTTATAGATAGCGGAGTCGATTTAGCCATGTCCGTCTGTCTGTCTGTTGAAATCAATTTTCTGAAGATCCCAGATATCTTCGGGATCCTAATGCTCAATAATTCTGTCAGACATGCTTTCGAAAAGTTTCCTATTTAAAATCAGCAAAATCCGTTCATAAATAACGGAGATATGAGCAAAAATCCGAGACAACCTCTATTTTTGGCCTATTTTTTTATCTATATCTCGATTACTAAGTCATGAACATAGACAATATGAATATCTAATGATAGATATTACAAAGTCCATTGCAACGATGTATATAAATAAGGCTATAAAAAGTTGGACCTACAATGGGTCAAAATCGGGAAAAATATTTTTTAAACAAAATTTTTTTTCACAAAAAACTTTCTTTTGTCATACATTTTTTTCAATAATAAGTTAAAAAAAAATTTTTTTTAAAAAATTGGAAAAAAATATTTTGAAAAAAAAAAAAAAAATTAAAAATTTTTTTTTTTTAATTTTATTTTAAATTAAGATTCGGCACAGCCGAATATAGCTCTCTTACTTGTTATGATAAAGGTTTTACCATATTATGTTGCTCTCGGCTAATTGATATCATAATCTGAGAACAACATACAGTGCAAGCTCGGTACTCGCGACTACCCATTACAGCGACGGTTTAATTTTTAATATTGCAGGGTCTATAATCGCGACAGTTTACGAAGAACGGGTTCTATTTTCGCGACTTTTATCTGTTTTTTGGTATATTAATTCTCTTGAATGACTTTGATCTTCAATTTTATCAGTTTATTTGTGTCATTTGTTGTGTAAATACATTTCTTAATATTGGAAAAGTACAACATATTTTAAAACAAACGATATTTAAAAAACTAGAGATTTAAAAAAAAATGTAAAAGTGGAGATTCCATAAATTCAATTTGCGTGAATTACAAGTTGCACCGCATTAGAAAGCAAGAAAATTCATTAAAAAAAGTTCGTATATACAACAGAAAGTGGCCCTGGCAAACGTTGAACCTTAAAGAAAGCTAGCTGAGTACCCAAGAATGGAAAAAAATACTTTATAAGTGGTTTGTAAAACAATGCGAAAACATTTTCCAATTCAGCATCGATTTTATGATCAAAAGCCAGTCATTTGTATTCCAAAATTTAAGTGTCGACTTGGAATTAGATTTTTAAAAATTACGGGCGAGAAATTGTCTTCGAAACCTCATATTATTGATCCATTTGTTAAAGAGTTTAAGGATTACGTTGATGAGCATGGGTTGACTCTTCATCAAATCTACAATGCCGACGAATCCGGCTTATATTCTAGGATGCTTCCAAATCACACTCTTGTCACATGTAATGAGAAAACAGCGCCCGAAAGAAAAATATGTAAAGAACGATAACTTCTTTGCCCTATTCAAATGCGAATGGCACAGACAAACTGAAATTGTTGGTTGTTGGAAAATCGAAAAACTCACGCGCCTTTAGATGCTTTTTCAATAATCCTGTAATATACAACTCCAATAATAACATTTATATTCAAGGACTGGTTCCATAACGAATTTGTTCCCCACGTAAGTTAATTTTCACCAATTAGTAAAAGTAAGTTGTTCATAAGTAAACATTTTTTAGGCCCGAGAATTTTTGGCTTCAAAAGGTCTGCCGCAAAAAGAAGTTTTGCTTTTAGATAGTTGAGGAACTTAAAAGTAATGATAAGCCGACAACAGCACTTTGTGATTCAACTGTTATTTTAAAAAATAATTTGCCAAAAAAACAACTCAAAACCTCCAACTTCTTTAAACATTTTTAAAATGTAAATACATCAATAAAAAAATCTAATTTTCAAAATTACGTAAAATTAATTAATAAAATGTTGGGTTCTGTTATCGCAAAAATTCAGCTTTCGCGACAGGTCTGGTTTTTAATTAGTAGCTAATACCGAGCTAGCACTGTATTATGATATAAAGATTCATCATAACAATGGTTGTCACAAACTTATACTTGTTTACTGTAACCATATACATATATGATTGATACACAATCATGTGAATCGTAAGTTAACCATATTATGATTACCACAATCATGTAAATAGTTACTGTAACTATAATATTGTTAAAAAAACTTTTAAAAACATGCACAACTATAATTTTTCTCTGCGGGTATACAAAATTTGAACATTGAACCTCAATTAAAGACAAACCTAAACGAATTTAAAATGTTTGAGCAACTTCAAATTTTGTTTGACCATAAATAACCAGTGTACCAAGTTTTAATAAATTTGGAATGATGCCTTGTACCACAAAATTTTTGTTTTCCCCCATACTGTAATAGAAAATAACAATAACAGAGCCATAAAATTACATACACATGGAGTGAGAGCAAAGTCAACACAACACACCATACACTCTCAGCAACATAATGTAAATAACCGTCGTATTTTCTCGTATGAAAATACCAATACGAGCATTAAGGTATTTCCTCACGAAACTGTGTAAATAGTATATAAATACGAGTAAATATATCACCATGTATAATTTTTTTTGTTTTGTTTGTTGTGCGGTTGTTGTTGTTTTACTTAAAAAAAGTTTCATATTTGAAGTGTTATTTGTTTTGTTGTTGTTTATCAGTGTTGTTTATTGATGTACATGCATGCATATGGATTTGTAAGTAGGTGTGTGTGTGTGTGAGTTTGTGCGCTTGGATTTAATTATCAAAATGACCTTCTTATTATACATTTTAATTATTATCTTTATGATACATAATTTACTTAGTATTCTTGTTTTTCTTCTTCTTCTTCTTTTTGCTTCTAATACTCTGTTCAGTTGTTAATCGTTGTTGTTGTTGTTGTTATTTTTATGCGTTTATGTTTTCAAGAGGTTTTTGAATTCAATTTTAACGGCTTTAAAAGAAAATGGTATTAAAAGAGAATTTAAACTAAAAGTTGATTGTACGAAACCATGGAAGGAGTAAAATACCTAAACAAAATCCTATTGTGTATGTAAAATTTATAATATTGTATTGTAGCGTAGCGTAGCAGGTATCCTGGCGCCGTTTTAATGACCCGTACATGCAACAAGTCTTCTTAGGTAGACACCTACAGTCATACACCAGATACAGAACAGTGGTGTTTAAAATTATGGCATCGTTAACGTAATAAGTGAAAATACCGATATCGAAATAATCCGAATTATCTTACCTTGTTAAAAACCTTTTTATTTTGTGTTCCACACGCAGAAAAAAATTATAGTTGTGCATGTTTACTGTAACCATTTCAAAATTTTTAACAATATTATAGTTACAGTAACTATTTATATGATTGTGGTAACAATAATATGGTTAATTTGCGATTCACATGATTGTATCAACCATATATATGGTTACAGTAAACAAATATATGTTTGTGACAACCATTTATATGATGAAAGACTTACCATATTGTGTTGCTCTCGGCTTATCTATATCATAATCTGAGAACAACATATTATGATAAAATAATTCATCATATAAATGATTGTCACAAACATATATTTGTTTACTGTAACCATATATATGGTTGATACAATCATGTGAATTGCTCTCATTCGCCAAAATATGACCAAAAACATATTTTTTCCCGAAAATCACAAAATTTAATCATAGGTACGGAAAAACTGTAAGAGGTATTGACATATTTTTTTCATTTTTTTATTCTCTATTATGATCTAAATAAATCCCAATGTGATGATAAAAAAATTCTGAAATTGTTTTACCAAAATTTTTAAAAATTTGAAAATGGAGATTCGAAACTGCCGTTAAAATAGGTTACCGGTATCCTACAAAGACAAAAATTCATACAAATGTAAATACGGATATATTTTAAGTACAAATTACCTTTTATTTTAATATTTCTTAAAACATGTTAATTTTGTTTCTATATTTCTTGTTCAAGTGGCCTGAGACACGTTAATGGTCTGGGGAATTTTTAATAAATTTAAAATTTTTTAACCAATTTTTGTCTTTTATATCTAATTAGAACGACAATTACGTGCACATTTCGATTATTTTGAATTTCATTGCAAAAATAATTATTTAGTAGCGAAATTTTTACAAAAACTGAAAAATTAGCATTTTTTCCGAATTTTAACGATAATACAGTTTGTTTAATCTGAAAAATATTTTTTTGACTGTAATTTTCATTAATATAAATAAATCTACATATTTCTGTAACATAATGCAGAAAGTTAAGGAGTTTCACAAATTTATTTCATATAAATAGTAAAATTTTGCATATATCTGACCTTTGACCTCGATGCGCGTCCCGAAATCGTTGTCAGATTTGCCTCAAATTTTCAGCACTTTTAGACCTAGTGTCACAATATTCTACCCGGCATCCTTCAAAATTCGAACACAAATTTTTTTCCATATAACTGATTGTCACTCTAATATATACCCTTGCCACTCATGGTGAATGGTATAAAAACAGAGCATCACAGAAAGTCTTACTATTTTGACGTTGGGGCCAATAATGCTTGTTTCAAATTGTAAATAAGCGTTACGGAGCTACCACACGTTACTTCGAACGGTTCTAAAACCAATTCCTGAATACTAATGATTTTGGATCAAAATTAACGCTCTCTGAACTAGTTCTGGGGAAGCTGTACGCAGAACTCACACCTTCTTAGGAACACTTCTAGAACTAGTTCTTTCATCAGTGATTTTTGTTCGAAATTCTATTGTGAACTTGCCAAATAAGGATTTTGTTTGTTTCTATGATTAAAATAGTGTTCCACGAAGCCAGTTCTAATCATAAGTTCCAAGTAGAGTTTTTCACGGGAATTCCCGGGACGGTCATCTTTTGACTTTGTCTAAAGCTCCAAAACAAATGCAGAAGATTATACAACAAAAAATATTTAACCCAAATACATAGACCAATAACAAGTTCATTATTCAAATTATTCCAAAAACTCGTGAATGTTCAGAGCTGTCACAGAATTCAAATCCGATCGAAAGTGAAATTATTTTAGTATTTTGCTATTTGACAAAGAGTAAAACGAAAATTTTGGAAATATTGGATTTTCTCAAATTTTAATTATCATCTTTATTTAGTTTTTGATTTAATAAGCAAAACATTGCCAATTCAGAAATTAAAAAAATAAAATATTTATGTTTTGCGAATTAACAGAATTAATTGGAATCTAACGAAGGTAAAACAAAATCTAATGTAAATTGAAGCCATTGCAATACAAATGAAAAAAAATAAAATATTTATGTTTTGCGAATTAATTGAAATCTAACGAAGGTAAACCAAAATCTTATGTAAATTTAAGCCATACCAATACAAATGACAAATGGTGACAGGTTTTGTATATAACCAAAATTAGAAATCGAGTGTATTGGATTTTTTTTATTTATATCCAATTTGATTTTAACATTAACAAAAATTTTTTAGCTTAATTGAATAATTTGTTCAAGGCGGGAATTCCCGGGATTCCGGGAAATTTCAAAATTAATCCCGATTTCCCGGGAAAAGAAAAACTCTAGTTCCAAGACTGTTATTATTAAAGAATCTGAAGTAATTCTTATTACACTCGTTCTAGAACTAATTAATTTAGAACAAGTTTTACAAATTTTCCTGGAATTGGCCGTTTTTCGAACTAATTTTTCAGGACATTTAACTTTTTCTCTTTTTTGATTTTTGAATGATTGATTTCTTGCATAAATATTCATAAATAAATATTTCATAATGATGTTTTGAGCCAGATATAGATTTAAGAAATCTTGAAATGAAAAGATTTCTTAAAAAAAAAATTTATTAAAAATTAACGATTTCTTTAAAGAATCTAATGAGATTCCTAAATATTTGCTCTTAACTGTAATACAATTCCTGTTCTATTGTGTCATACGTATTGTTGTTGTTGTTGTTTCGTTTTTGTGAGTAATAAATAATTGACTAAGAGTGTATGTGTGTGTAGTAGATATGGGCGAGTGTGAGAGCGCATACGAGTGTATAACTCAAGTGGTTTTCTCGATATGACGTATATTCATAAATTGTTGTTGTTGCTGCTATTGCTGCTGGCGTTGTTTCATTTCTACTTCTATATATTTTGTTTTTGTAGGGTATTCCTCTTGTTTGTTGTTTGTGTGTGATTTTGTATTTTCAATTCTGTGGTAATTTCGTTTTTGTTGTTGTTAGAACGTTCGTTCGTTCATTTTTTTTTTTTGTTGAAGTTGTTTTTGTAGCAGTCAAGTGGGTTGTATGGAATTCAAAAGAAATTCTTAAAATTTTCTAAGAATAAAAACGACTCTACAGATAGATCGTTCGTTCGCTGTAGTGTTGTTCTTTTTTTTTTGTTTTGACTTTTTCTGTTTGTTTTTAGTCTTAAAATTCACAGATTATTTTTAATGACTTGTTGTGTTGTTTTGTTGTTGCTGGTGTTGTTATATTGTTGTTGATCTTTTAAATCATTTAAAAACTAAAAATAGACTTCTTTTTTTTAAGTCAATAAAATAAAAATTAAGAAAATAACTAACACTCACTTGAATAATAGGGTAGATTGAAGAAATTATATTCCAGACATGATCAGTGGTAATGAGTGAGTAGGTATTTTGATTATTATTTAAAAACTTTTAATTGTGTTACACATTTTTTGTAATTACTTTTTCCTGCCTTAATTTGTATGTACTTGTTTTATTTTTGCATAAATTATTCTTTTTAATTATAATTATTTAACTTGATCAATATTTTTTCAACGTATTCAAATCTACAAACGACACTGAAAATTATTATTATTTTTTTGTTGTTGTTGTCACGCTTGTATAAATTTATTTATTTATTATTTTTTTTTTTGAAATTTCTGTGTAATTTCTTATTAAAACTTTTTCTTAGAAATTCTTATTATACATTTTTTTATTATTATTATTTCATTTCATTGCCGCTCTTCTTTAATTATTTAAATTATAACACACATTTTTTTTCACAATAATAATAAAATTTTATAATAATAATACAAAAAAAAAAAACACGTCGGTCGCATTCTTACTATTCAATATTGTATATAAAAAGGCGTTTAAATTTACAATAGAAAATATTGAAAATTTTTTAAAAAAAAAAAGAGCAAGCGAACGCGCGTTTTAGTTTCAAATTCAACACAGTGCCACTCAAAGTACGATCAACAACTGTTTGGATGTGCTACCGTAACAGTATTTGTTTCGATCATACTGCACACATAGATACACACACTTATACACACACACACACTCGTACAAACATATAGATAACGTATGAAATAAAATGAATTGGTTGTCGTCGGTCTAGACGTCAGTCTGGCAGTCCCTCTTTGGCAACAACAAATAAACCAAACAACCAACCAACAGGTCTATAAAGTTTAACTAAGCAGACAGACAGTCAGCCTTACAGACATCAGATTCGTTCATACACACACACACACACATATATATATACATATATAAATACACAACAGAATCAAATCAAGCAGTTAAATCAAATAAACTACACTCAACTAAATTACCATAGTTGCCAGAGTTATTATTTTGCTTTTAATCCCAAAAGAAATTTCTTTAATTAAAAAACAAACATTTTGTAATTTTACCACAACACTGCCAAGGATTATAAACAAATCTGTCTGTCATCGTTTTTTATTGAAAACATAGGAAATTCTCATTGGAAACTTTAGGGTAGAATCAGTGGAAACAGCCTTGCATTATGTTGTTGTTCTATCGGGTTTAGACTTGACTTGAAATAGTATGTAATGGAATAATTTGTATACCCTTCAGCTTCGTGAGAAGGGTATATATAAGTATGTCATTCCGTTTGTAATTTCCACAATATAATTTTCCGTCCCTTTAAAGATCATTATAGATAGTGGAGTCGATTAAGCCATGTCCGTCTGTCTGTCTGTCTGTCTGTCTGTTGAAATCAATTTTCTGAAGACCCCAGATATCTTTGGTATCCAAATCTTCAATAATTCTGTCAGACATGCTTTCAAGAAGTTTCCTATTTAAAATCAGCAAAATCCGTCCATAAATAATGGAGATGTGAGCAAAAATCCGAGACAACCTCTATTTTTGGCCTATTTTTGATCTATATCTCGATTACTAAGTCATAAATATAAACAATATGAATATCTAATGATAGATATTTCAAAGTCCATTGCAACGATGTATATATAGTAAATTGGACCTACAATGTGTCAAAATCGGGAAAAGTATTTTTTAACACGAATTTTTTTTCACAAAAAACATTTTTTTGTCATACATTTTTTTCACTAATAAATTAAAAAAAAAAAAATTAAATTAAAATTTTTTTTTTTAAAAATTGGAAAAAACTTTCGAAAAAAAAATTTAAAAAAAATTTTTTTAATTTTGTTTTAAAGTATAATTTGGTGAAGGGTATATAAGATTTGGCACAGCCGAATATAGCTCTCTTACTTGGTTTGGTGTTGATCAGCGAATAAAGAATAGGATGTAGAACATGCTCAAGTGTAGGGCCAACTTTAGGTTTGGCTAGTACAAGGAGGGTTATGGAACTGTAAGTAGTCGTAAATAGAATCCTGTTAAGGCTCAGTGAGAAAGCTACCAAAAAGAAAATTTCTTCCAATGATTAGTGAGCTCATGGTATCAGCTTTTGGCCTAGTACTATCTTCAACCAAGGACGTCAATCCAATGAAGACTTAGCTGATCCTTTTTACCAGAAAATAAAAATTTGCAGCTTGCAGGCTTCCTTAATTGGATGGATGGAGGTTCTAGTTTAATACTCTAAGCTCTCGTGGAAACGTAATGCTGAGAGTTGTTTATTGAGACTTGTGGATATGGACATGAAACGCATTTCTCTACTACATACAAAGTGCTGAGACTAGCCAGTGTTCACCGAGACGATCCTCAGGCCAACCTGGAGACGAATCCGAACATAATAAATTTCCAGTAGAAACACTTCAGACTCAAGAGTGGTACTGAAACATGTCCTTACTGAACATGGCACTATCCTATGGATCATCGAATTATGAAGAAGAGAATACAGACCAGAGAGGGATTATACAATCTCAATATACACTAATGATTTAAAGATGGCAAAGGGCACAGGTTCGAGAATTTTCTCTCTTAGGTTTCCCAAGATCTGCACCGTTTTTAAGCGAAAATTTACGCTATAGCGATAATTGTACAGGAATACAATCTAGAGTATACGTGGATTGCCTTGCAGCAATCAAGGCTGTCAGTTCAAATGTGGTGAAGTGAAAAAGTCTACAGTTTTGTATACATTCCTTAACCACCATGAATGAAAAAGCTGACGAATGTTTAATGGACGGTCAATTTTTGATTCAATCCGAAATTTGGTTGCGCTATGGAATATAATCTCAAAGACACGACACACCGGTGGTCTTCAACTGCAAGTAGTAGATTGTCCAAAATGCTATGGCAAGGGAAGGGACCAATACTCTTTTGATTTAGACTACTTCTTATAGATAAAAGTACCTTCTATGTGACTTCCCCGCTCAACAAGAGCACGGACTCAAACATCATGGTAGACTAAGACATCATGATCTGGACAACCTCAGAAATGTGTCGCTAATGGATATAATCAGGCTAGTCAAGACCGTCTGTCTGAGCTACAGGAATTGCAAATTAGTTCATTGAGATTAAATGGAGGTTGGATCAGAACATCCATAATCTCTTTTGGAAAATTTACATATCATTTAAAAAGTAGTTTACAAACCACAAAATATAATTCTATAACTTACTCTTATCAAACATCTAAGGAAAATAACATACCTGTAAAGAAAAAATATAATATTTATTAGTTTTATTCAGTGCAATAATAAATTTGTTTACAAAATAATACTATGCTAAACCATAAATATGCAGGGATTCTCATGTAGCAATTCTGTTTTAATGGAGGCTAAGTAGGTATATAGTTCGGAAATATTTATAGTTTTTCTCGAACACTTCGTTTATTGTTATATCCTTCACCATGAGTGGCAAGGGTATATATAAGTTTGTCATTCCGTTTGTAATTTCTACATTTTTCATTTGCAACCCGACAAAGTATATATGTATATTCTGCATCGTTATATATAGTAAATATAGCCATGTCCGCCTGTATGTTGAAATCAACTTTCCGTAGCCCCCAAATAACTTACAAACATAATTGATATAAATAAATATATCGGGAATTCTTCCGGTTCGGTCGCTATTTAAAATCGAGAAAATCGGCCCACAAATGGCTGAGATATAAGAAAAAAACCGGGACAACCTCGATGTTTGGCCTATTTTTGATCTATATCTGGATTACTAAGTCATTAATATAGACAATATGAATATCTAATGATAGATACATATTTCAAAGTCCATTGCAACGATCTATATTTAAGTAATTTGGACCTACAATGGGTCAAAATCGGGAAAATTATTTTTTAACCCGAATATTTTTTTTACCACAAAAATTTATTTTTCACTAATAAATTTAAAAATTTGGAAAAAAAAATTTAAAAAAACGAAGGTCGAAAAAAAACAATTTAAACAATTTTGAAAAAAAAATATTTTTTTTTAATTTATTTTTAATTTTTTTTAAATATGGATATCTAATGATAGATATTTCAAAGTCCATTGCAACGATCTATATAAAGCTATAGTAATTTGGACATACAATGGGTCAAAATCGGGAAAATTATTTTTTAACCCAAATATTTTTTTTACCACAAAAATTTGTTTTTTACTAATAAATTAAAAAAAAAAAATTGGAAAAAAATTTCAAAAAAAAAAAAAATTTTTTCGAAAAAAATATTGAAAACAATTTTGAAAAAAAAATATTTTTTTTAAATTTATTTTTAATTTTTTTTAAATATGGATATCTAATGATAGATATTTCAAAGTCCATTGCAACGATCTATATAAAGCTATAGTAATTTGGACCTACAATGGGTCAAAATCGGTCAAAATATTTTTTTAACCACAACATTTTTTTTCTAATAAATTTAAAAAATTTTTTTTAAAAAATTTGGAAAAAAATTAAAATAAACAATGTTGAAAAAAAAAATTTAAAACAATTTTGAAAAAAAAAATATGTTTTTTAAATTTTGAATAACAATTTTGAAAAAAAAAAATTTAATTTTGTTTATTTATTTTTATTTTAAAGTATAATTTGGTGAAGGGTATATAAGATTCATCACCGCCGAATATAGCTTTCTTACTTATTTTTTATTAGCAACTGTAGCGAAATGAAGTTACAACTTCAAAAAATCATAAGTGTGTTGTTTTGAAATTTGTTTTGTTTGTTTAAAATATATATGTTTTGCCTTTCAAATAGAATATACTTTTTGAAAATCGGTTGGAAAATGGCTGTGTTACGGTCGTTTAAATTAAAAAAAAAACGCACTTTTTCCAGCCCTACACCACTATGATGTTTGTAGTGACCAAAAATATTAGTCTAACACCCACCGATGGACTCAGAAAAAGTGGTGATTTTGAAACGCAAAGACAAAGATCGACCAGGCCAGCCAAAAAGATTTGAATACCAGGAATCTGAAAGATTGTTGTCAAACTCAACAAGAGCTTGCAAAATCATTAGGAGCTACTTAATCAAAATATTTACAAGCAACGGGATTCATTTAAAAGCCTCTGAATTGGGTATCATACGAAAGGTATTTCAAAGGCATTTCCAATGATGGTTTATTAAGAAAATCTAGAAAGGTGTCTAGAGACAAGTCTTTAAGCTTTAGTTTAAATCATAATGCGACTTTGTATGTACTCAAATTTTATAGGTATCATGTTAATTAATTTAACTAATGAAAATCTCCATTTACATCCGATATGGTAGCTCCGCTACAAACAGAGACCAACTACACTTAATAGATTGTGTTGCTTTGCTGTAGCTATTTAGCTGAACACATTCAAACATATGTACATATATACTACGTTTATACGCACGGCTTATTCGCAAATAAAAATATTGCAAATAGAAAAATTTCCCGTATAAACAGTGAATTAATTTTTTATTTGCGAATAGCTAACTCATGAAAACAATTCCTGATTAACGACACTATTTGCAAATAAGATTTTAAACATTGCCATATGTTTTAATGTTTTTAGTTTATTAAGACGATTTTTAAATGTTTCATTGTGATTTTGCATTAATTGGATAGCAAGACAAACAAGAATTTTAGATTTTCTAATTTTTGCATTTAAAAATATAAAAAATGTATTATTTTTTCCAATAACATTGCTACCAAATTATTAAAGTTTACCATCCGGCATCACATAAAAACAAGAATATTCCGTAAACTAAGTACCTTATAAACAGTAAGTTAGTTAATGGCAAATCATTTTTATTTGCGAATAGGCTACGTATAAACGTAGTAATAAACTAATAAATATAATTGTTGCATTAATACTCGTATTTAGTAGTTTGCGACTACGACTGCTACTACGAACTTGTTATGTATATCTTTATTTTTTGCTCTAGACATTTAACAGTCGTTCATTGTCTTGTAGTCATTCAGTCACTCACTAATTTACTCTGACAATCAGTTGTTGGCTGCTGATGTTGCTGTAGTAGTGACTTTTAGCTATTTAATCAAACAGGCCATACAGTGATCAAACAAACAAACAATATTATGCACATATGCTGTCAGTTACAAGCAGTGCTGCCACTCCTAAAATATGTATATTCCTAATTTTGCAGCAAAACTGTATGATTATCAGTTTTATACACAATCCTATATTTTATTAAGTACAATGAACTTTATACAGGATTTTTTTTTTAAACTACATGACGGAACGAACTTGCGTGACAATTATGAACAATTTACATGCTTTAAGATGCGTCTTCAAAAGACCTTGAACCTGACACCCTAGTTGTATGCATATAGTTTTTAATTTATTTTAAAAATCTGCATAAACTTGCCAACCATTTTTTTTTCTAAAGGGTCACAAAACAGTCGGGTTTGTTTGCATATTAAATACTTTCTATTTATTTAGGAATACACAATATTGTTATTTTGTTTCCTGTATAACTAACTGTTGAATAATTTGAATTGGGACTCATACAATATAACATGCCTTTTATACAAACAACTAACGAGGTTTACTATTTATGTTTTGAGATGAAACATATAAGAACTAATCTTTGACATTGCAATTTCTGTTTAATGAGCGAAAATATTAAATGAAATCTATACGGCTCATAAAACCATTAATTGTAGATTTAAAGAGCTCAAACCTGTTGTGAGAGTTAGTTTAGTCCCGGTAGAACAAGATTCTTCTTTGCACTTTATGTTCTTTAAATGTCTCGGTCCATTAATGCATTAACTTACAACGATTCACACATATTTTGTAAATTTAGTGTAGCTATAATCCCCCACATCTTTAAGCAAAAGTATTGACCCTCGTTTTAAATAAATTTATTTATTATACATATCAACAACGAACGAACGAATATCAACAGTTCAATTCTTATTGTCTTCAAACTAAATTGTCGTAAATGCTGTCGTTGTTTTCGTTCTTGCTAGTTAGTTGTCTTCGTTTTGGCTGATGTTTTATAATTTTGTTGTTGTTGTTGTTGTTTATTTGTTTTGTATTCGTAATATTTTCATTTAACAGTTTTTTTTTTTTTGTATGGCTGACTCTGACATGGGTATTCTTTAAAAGTAGACGTATTGTCCATATGCACTAATATACATACTGAACTTGGGGCGACATGTTGTAGACATTGTGTTGTCGCCGTTTTCTTTATACATCATCATACATACGAGTAAATATGTATGTACATACCCAGCAGTTCTACAAGTAGTCATTGTATCTCTTTATATCATTCACCATAAGTTTGTCATTCCATGATACACACAGCCTTAATGTTCTTTTTGTTTTTTCCAAAATTAAAAAAGAAAATAAAATGGAGAGTTTTTCGAAATTAAAAGAAACAAGAATGGAAATGTCCAAATGATTTTAAAGGGTATGTGTTTACCGAATATGATGAAAATCGGTACATCCAAGGTCAATTTGTTTGTGATGTACGGTGGAATGAATGATATATTGCTGTGGTCGTTTAGAAATATTAATTATATTTCTATTTAAGGACTAGCTACTTTACTCACCACTAGTGCTAGGGTGAGTCAAAACGTCCGTGCCTTTTTGAATGAAACACAGGTTTTTGGATAAAAAATCATTTTATTTTTCCACATAGTTTCTTTGAGATCTATGCACATTGTCCAAAGTTTCTCAAATTTGTGTATTCCTTCTAAAAAATAAGACTTGTCGAGGTCATCAAAATAGGTATTGTTGTGAGATGATTTCATCGTTGGAGACAAATCTCTTTCCACCGAGACATTTCTTCAGTTTTGGAAACAAGAAATAGTAATTCGGGGCTCCACCCTGCTATATGGATGTGAGTCCTGGAACTCTACTGCAAGCGACATTAAATCCCTGCAAGTATTTATTAACCGCTGCTTGGGAAAAATATTGCGAATATTTTGGCCGAATGTAGTTTCCAACAAAGACCTCTGGCAAAGAGCAGGCGAAACACCAATACGTATGGTAATTGCAAAGAGGAAATGGAGCTGGGTTGGTCATATTTTGAGAAGACCTCATGATGATATATCAAATATGGCAATTGACTGGAATCATCAAGGCAGCCGAAGAATAGGAAAACCCGCTAACACTTGGAGAAGGCAATTAGAATCCGAAACTAGCAGAACAGGAAAGACTTGGTCTGAGATAAAACTAATGACACAGGACAGATCCCGATGGAAGAATTTCGTTATGACCCTTTGTTCCAACTTGGAACCATAGGAATCAATATATTGTTACGAAATTATACTTGAATTTAAATATTACTGTTTTAAGAGCTGGTCTCAACAGCAGTGCTTCTCAAACTTTTACAAATGTGTGGGTATTATTGAAATTGCTATAGAATATACAACATTGAATAAAAGCTTTGAGTTGTGCATTGTTTGTAAGTATGGACACACTAAATGATTAATGCCTAACATCGAAAGCTCTAGTATGCGAATATTCTAGTTTAAAGATCATTGTAGAAATAGAGCTTTCTAGATGGTAATACAGTGTATATAAATTGGCCGTGAGAACACCACAGATCAGTCTGATTTGAAGCATAGTTAAGTAAAGACATCAACTGGATTGCCAGTGTATATTTGTGCATTATAAAGTGTGTGTATTTTTGCGAATTGATAAACGTGTATAAAGACATTGAGTGACTATTTAATTCTGTTGTTGTTGTACATTCTAAATAAATAAAGAGTTGTTACAATTTTAAACTACAAAAACTGCTTTTATTTGCAATCAAAAGTATCCGGTTTATTTAAAGGAAATAAACCCACGTTTTTTAAAAGGTAAAAACCTAACAATATATATATAAATCCGGAGAATAGGGTGGAAGAGGGAGCATTTCGTAGCCTAATTCTTGGATTTTTGCCATGGAAACTGCACCCTTTTGGGCAGCCATCTTGCCGAAAGCTTTCTCAGACCCAAGTGATCATTCAAAACTACAACCACTGAGCCATATGAGAGGCCTATTGCTTCCACAATCTCTCACACTTTCAATCTCCGATCGGCCAACACCATATCGTGATTTTTTTCAATTGTTTCGGCTGTAGAGACCTCAAGTGGGCGTCCAGAACGTTCGAAATTCAGTAAGACACTTTTTTACCATTGATATTTATGGTGCAGAGTCCTCATAGTAATTTCCAGTAAAAAATAATGCTTAGTGAGCGGATGAAATTCACTTTTTTACAATTTCTCCACAAGTCATGTGATAGTCTGCTATCAATGGCTGCCAAACACAAATTTAATGATGCAGCTTGTTCAAATATTGACAGGAGTCAGCTGACAGATGCCTGTTGACAGGAGCAGTGTTGCCCTTTCAGTTAAGAGCCGGAAAATTCAAAAAGTCAATTAAATTTTCATATTACTTGGAAAATAATTGTAAAAGTATAGAGACTAGTTATTTTAAGTACCAAAGCCAAGTAATCTAGAGTTAGTCAATCGTATTTGATTAAAACCCTAAGCAGACAAAAGTGAATTAGATTTTAAATGTTTATATATTTGACTTATTTCAATCAATGTCATAATGTGTCAAATGGATTGGACTGTCCCTCCGTTATGTATGTGAGTTCCCTGAGAATGAGTCAGCAACTAAGAACAGACTATTAGACTTTCTCATTGTAGTTATTATCTGTTTGGTACTAGATTACTAGAAGCTATCCTTAAACGGACTATTTCATGCATTAACTTCTTTGGACCAGTTATCAGAAGGTCTCTTTTATATCTATATTGGGCAGAGACCTGCGCCGACTAAATTTCATGGCGGCGGCGGCTGAGTGAAAAAACGTCATTGGCGGCTTAAAGCCGACTAAAGAATAATTACTCAAATTGTAAAAATTACAAGTTCAAAAGTGAAATTCCGAATATTTTATGAAAGTACTAAGGAATTTTTATCAAAAACGGCGGCTTTTCTCAAATCGACATAAACTGAAAAATATGTTGGAGATGGCGGCTTGCAGGTCCAGTTATCAAACGGTCTCTTTTTAATCTATGTAGCGCAGAGACTTGCGCCAACTATATATCAAGCCGGCGGCGGCAGCTAACTCAAAAAAGGCAGCTCAAAGCCGACTGTCAGCTGACTAACGAATAATGTCTTAAATTGTAAAAATTTTACAAATTTAAAAAGAGACATTCCGAAGTCGCCTTGAAAATAGCCATCTTAAGCTGGAAAAATTTCGGCGGCGCCTTTTAAAAGTTTTCGACGGCTAGTATAATATTGATTACAGCCGTTCGGTGCAGATCTCTGATGTAGCGTCAGTTGACGCAAATGTTAAAGTAATTAGTCATTTAGCTAATAGTTCCGGCCAGTTACCGAGAACTGCTGGGTACTTACTCAAAAATACACAACTTATTGGCATATGAATGGAATTGTACGAATCTATAGTACGTAAAGAAGAGCAATTAGTGTTGCCACTTTAGACTTTTTGGGGATACATTTAGAAAAATTATGTATTTGTAGAGAAGGTCTTTATTTTTATATTATATTACAGCAATTTTGAAACCAATTTTGCTGATTTTCAATACGAAAATTCTAGAACTTTTATCTGTTGCCAAAGGCAACGTAATGTTGCATACATATACTTATTTACTACAAACTTATATATGACTTCTACAATCATGTGAATAGTAACTTTAACATATTATGGTTACCTTAATCATATAAATAATTACAGTGACCATAATATTGTTAAAAAACTTGTAAACATTTTGAAATGATTACAGTAAACATGTTCTTATATTTTTCCTCTGTGTGCGGGGATTATCTATGATTCAAAATAGGAAATTAGGTTCTCGAACTGTTAGCCGCAAGTTTTGTAGGATGGCCAAAGGGAAAGAGACTGGACCTCAAGTACACAATAATACAATAAAGTTTTGCGGTGGCAATATTATGATGCGGTGCTGTTTTTCAGGGCAAGGTAAATATGGAATATAGTGTGACTGAAATCAGATACAAATACATTTTAAACGATGTTATGTATCCATACACTGCCCCTAGTTTGGAGATTCCAGATTCTAGGATTTTAACTGAGTGGTTACAATCCAATGAGGTGCATGTTTTGAAGTGCCTTGCCCAAACGCTAGATCTCAATGCCATAATAAACCATTGGGATATTGTAGATCCCCAAATGCGGTTATAATGGGATGGCAAAACATTTCAAAGTAAACGATTGATACATACATTGCACTCTATATTCCATAAAGTATTTTAGGGAGATCTGCGTCTCTAGAATTTGATTTTTAAAACATAACTTCCTCAGTAATGGCGTTTCTTTAAATGATATGTCTTTCGATTTTGTTTTTTTTTCTCAGATTCTGGCATCCCATTTTAAAAACAGTGTAGTGTAGGTATAAAGTAGAGTGCAGTTGTAATGTTTTTGTGTAATTATCTAGTTGAGGGTGTGTGTGTGTTTGTCACAATATAAATAACTAAAGTAATTGTTGGTGTTGTTGCCCTGCCTGGGTATACCAACTAAGAGGGAATTCCTTCATATAATGTTGAGTTCAACGATAAAATATGTTTAAAATACGAACAAGACACACAGTTAAATAATAGTCATGGGAATTTTCGTTTGATAATCCAACATATAATTTTCATGCGTTCTTTTTTGTTGCTGTTTTTTTTTATTTTCATGACACACACACACACACATAATTTCCAGAATTCTTTTTCTCAAAATTTGTTTTGAAAACCCTACAGATTCATTTGTTGAGAAAATATCATTTGATTGTTACTTTATTCCTTAAATGAGACTTATTGACGTTTATGTAGTACTTATGTACATACAGTGGTTGACAATACAATGAAAACTTTTCCATATATTCAATTAATAGGTTAAAATTAGAAAAAAAAAAAAAAAAAAAATTAAGAAATATTTTTATTTTTTCATTAATGTATACTGTAGTTTATATATTAATGAACCTTTATTCAGCCTTTTATCCTACTTTGTGTTCTTTTCTAAAAAAATAGTTTTGTTAGATTTTAACGTGTTCTTTTCAAATAATGTTGCCCTAAAAACCGAAAATATGCTACATTATTTACCCCTCAATTTTATCAATGGCAAAAAAGTATTATTTTAGAAAATGTTTAAGCTTCATAAATGAAAAGTGCGTAAATGCCAATGATTTTTGTTCTTTTCTGATAGTTAAAAATTATGAGTTAATAAATTGTACAAAATATGTTAGCAAAATTTTGTGTCAGAGAGGAAAACTCCATTATATTAATAAAAAATAAAAACATAATTAATTAAATTTTGAAAATAGGAAATAAAATACAAAGTATTCGTTATTATGGTATTGACATTGGACACAACGGACACAAATAGGGTGCATCTATAGACTAGAGGGTTGCGGGTTTGATTCCCGCCAGACACTGTGGGTGTATCTGCATACAGCAAAAAGATTCGCAGTTTGTATTTGTTAATATTAAAAAAACCATGTTTCAGTTTTATAAAAATTGTCTGGTCCTTTTAGTAACTCAGTTTTTAATTACAGTGACGATGTATTGCACCAATTTAAGAGTTATCGTGGTTAGGAATTTCATCAACTTATAATGTTGTTCAGAAGTCGATACTTTTCAATACTCAATACTAGTCAATACTTTAACATTTTTTTTTTATTGAAAGCACAAACAACGTACAATAAAAGGAAACAATCCCCCGGTTCTGTAAACCGAATCCGAGTTACATTTTTGTTTAAAAAACGAATTCTGTCAATCGAATCGTTTTACTTTTGATTAATCAAACCTGATTCAATGTACAAAATCGTGCGATTTGCAGAACATCAACTATTTGTCAACTATTCCATTTTGAAAATCGTACAAGATCAATTATATTGACATTTTTAATACTTATATAAAAACTCTTCATCGAGCCCTTGCAACGACGTATATGACACCATAGTAAGTCGGACCTTCAAAATCGATGAATACCCCAATTATATAAGGGAAAAACTCTTCATCGAGCCCTTGCAACGACGTATATGACACCATAGTAAGTGTCATATAAAATCGGGAAAATTATTTTTTAACCCGAATTTTTTTTCACCAAAAAATTTTTTTTCACTGAAAATTAAAATTTAAAAAAAAAATGTTAGCATATTTTTTTTTCACTGAAAAATTAAAAAAAAATTTTTTTTTTAATAATCTTAAATGAAAATTAAAAAAAAAAAATAACAAAAAATGTTGACAACATTTTTTTTACTGAAAAATTAAAAAAAAAAATAATGTTTTTCTTTTTTAATAATTTTGAAATGAAATTAAAAAAAATTTTGAAATTTTTTTATCTTTTTTCAGCTGACTCAAATTTGAAATAGCAAGCTCACTTACTTATGAGGGTTGCACACAGCAGTCATATGTTTTTGTGTTATTATTTTACGACATACGACTTTATGACTACCGTGTGAATACCCTAAATATGTTTAATGATTTTATTAAATTTTATACTAATTCAACTATACCTTTTTGTTTACAAATAAAGAAAAATAAAAATACAGTCAAATTAATTACAAAACAAGTAAGAGTGTTATATTCGGCTGTGCTGAATCTTGTCTGTCTGTCTGTTGAAATCAATTTTCTGATATCTTCGGGATCCAAATCCTCAATAATTCTGTCAGACATGCTTTCGAGAAGTTTCCTTTAAAATCAGCAAAATCCGTCCATAAATAACAAAAATCCGAGACAAAAATCTCGATTACTAAGTCATAAATGTAGACAATATGTATATCCAATGATAGATATTTCAAAGTCCATTGCAACGATGTATATAAGGCTACACAAAGTTGGACCTACAATGGGTCAAAATCGGGAAAAATATTTTTTAACACGAATTTTTTTTCACAAAAAACATTCTTTTGTCATAAATTTTTTTCACTAATAAATTTAAAAAAAAAAAAATTTTAAAAATTGGAAAAAACTTAAAAAACAATTTTGAAAAAAAAAAATTTTAAAAAAAAATTTTTTAATTTTATTTTAAAGTATAATTTGGTGAAGGGTATATGAGATTCGGCACAGCCGAATTTAGCTCTCTTACTTGTTTCATATAAAACTTGTTTCATCACGATATTAATTATTATAAGACAATTATGAATAATCAAGTGAATAATTAAGCCAAATTTTACACTATTTTTGCAATACTTTACAGTATAATTTCAGAGTACTTAGATATAATAAAAGTTTATCATGATTGCCGCGTAATTAACCTATTTATGACTGCTCAAACGGTATTCCGGGGGAACATATGTATGGGGGCTAGGTGAAATCATGAACCGATATTGCCCATTTTCAATACTAAATAAACCTTATCAACAGAGAGTATTTGTGGAAATTTTCCGTCAGCTAGCTCCCTTCGTTTGGGCCCTATCGTGTTTTCAACATACATACAGACAGACAGACAGACAGACAGACAGACTGACTGACAGACGGACGGACGTATCTAGATCGTCTTAGAATCTTATGAGGACCCAGAATATATAGAGTTTTTGGTTCGATATGATCGATATGTTACAAAAAAACAGAATGACAAAATCAATATACCCCCATCTTTTTTGATGATTGTTATAAAATATCGTTATCTTACATATTACTTTTGTTTTAGTCCTTTTGTTCTTGTAGAAGTATAAGAGTTTCCATTGTTTTGCCATTGCTGAGAAGCATCGCCACATTCAATAAATGTAATTTTGTTAAACTTTAATGTTTAAAAACTCTTGAATTTAGTACATATACTCGTATTTCAATAGAAAACTTAGTAGATTTATATTTGGTAAATGAACATGACTAAAATTACGGAATATAGTTTTCAAACTAAGCTTCCATTGTATTGTCAGCCACTGTATATTTTATGTTCATACTTTTATATACTTACATATCAATTGAATTTAATTGAACTGGTGCATGGGTTAATTTTTTGCTAATAAAGTAGCAAACTTAAATGGACAAAACAAAATTGGTCAATTCACAAGGTCTCTTATCATGTTATATTGACATAATGTCCTAATATTGCTTTTCAAGGTAAAAATGTCTTAAAATAATACTACTTCCTAAGTATGCTATGTTTATTGTGTTATCGTAACCAACCGGCAGAGACCAACGTCGAATGCCTAAGAGTCGGTTAAGCTGAGCCGCCGTGTCGTGATATATTAGGACATTATGACAATATGACTGATAAGATCCCTTGTGAATTGACCAAATATTTTTATGATTTTTAAAGATTTATACCCATAAGTGAAACAATGGATCTTTAGATTAAAGTATGAAAGTAATCTCTAAATCTAAATAATTGAGACTGGTGTGTATATCATATGAAAGGTTTTTGAAAGGCTTTTAAAGTATCATTATTTTGCAAAAATTAACGATTTTTAGCAATTTTTCAGAACTCATCATTTCGTCACACATATGTATGTATTTATTAGCAGTACTTTTTAATATGAGATCGATTCCAAAGTGTGGCGCTAATTTTTGTTTTAATTTGCAATAATTTGTTTTTTTTTGTCAAGTCATTTCACAGATTAAAATCGAAAGATATCGAAAAAGTGGAATATATTAAATTTAAATGGATTTTAATATTCAAAGCAAATAAAAAGAAAATTAGCATTTAATTTTTATTAAACTGTTGTATAAATTTTAAAGTACATACGAGTATTTACCTACATACATACATACATGTATCTATCTAAGTAAGTAGGTATACATACAAACTCATAAACATGTCACGACAAAAATACAAAAAATCAGCAAAAAACGAAGAAAGAAAACAAACAAACAAATCAACAATAGGAGTGCATATTTTAAACACCGACAAAGTGACGACATTTCATGTTGAAAATGATCATTTGATCGTGGATTTCAATGACACAGCAGCACTACCACATTAACACAATACAGCACAATGGCACCTTAACGCAACACCCCCTCTAGCAGATTTATACATGTATGTATGTATGTACATACCGGCATACCTAGCTTTAAAATTCCCTCTCTCTGATCTTGCGTCCCCCATTGTACTCTTAAGCCACAAATTGCAATACTGGCAAACCATTGATTAACTTGGACAGAGTTTTACTTTTTTTTTTATTTTTTTTATTAACATTGGCTTTTTGTCTGTATTGTACGAATAGATATGTATGAGTGTTTAAGTTTTTTTTTTGTTTGTTTTGCTCTAATGAAGATCATGAATCAATAAAAACCAGTTTTCTGTTGTGTTGTTTTTGGATCCGCGTATTTGTATGTTCAGTAGCTTAAGGCAACCACCGAACGAGCGACCAGCCAGCCAGCCAACCAAACCTCCATCACTATCCACCATTCAAAAACAACAATGATCATTTGATCATTAATGATGATCATCATTTAACAAAGTCATGACTAAATGAAAAAAAAAAAAAAACACAACACAACATATAAAACGGTTTGACGAACCGGCAAAATAAGAAAGAAAGACGGTATAAATGATATACAAAATAAAAGTATAAAAATGTGTAAAAAAAACGACCATCATAACACATAAAAAGACGTAGCAATAGACAGCCATACATACAAACGTACATCATATAACTTACACGATCCTCAATGTACGTGATCAAACTTTAACAACAAACACAAGAAGAGCATGAAAAAACCAACTAACAACACAAAAAAAAAGTGGTTCGATGACATTACACATGACACAACAATTCCGTAAGAAGCATAAGAAAATAAAAGCAGAAACTACTAACATTTTTTTGCACAATGGGCCAGAATTTAAAAAAAAAAATACTAATGAACTGATATCAGGTTGAGTTAAATAATTTCAAATCGCCCAACATATGTACGATTTTTATACCCTTCACCTTCGTAAGAAGGGTATATATAAATTTGTCATTCCGTTTGTAATTTCCACAATATAATTTTCCGACCCTATAAAGTATATATATTCTGGATCCTTATAGATAGCGGAGTCGATTTAGCCATGTCCGTCCGTCTGTCTGTCCGTCTGTCTGTTGAAATCAATTTTCTGAAGACCCCAGATATCTTCGGGATCCAAATCTTGAATAATTCTGTCAGACATGCTTTCGAGAAGTTTGCTATTTAAAATCAGCAAAATCGGTCCACAAATGGCTGAGATATAAGGAAAAAACCAGGACAACCTCGATTTTTTACCTATTTTTTGACCTATATCTGGATTACTAAGTCATTAATATAGACAATATGGATATCTAATGATAGATATTTCAAAGACCTTTCCAACGACGTATATAAGACCATAGTAAGTTGGACCTACAATGGGTCAAAATCGGGAAAAAAATTTTAACCCGAATTTTTTTTTTCACCAAAAGTTTTGTTGGCTAAATATTAAAAAAAAAAAGTTTTTTAAATTTAAAAAAAAATAAAAAAATAAAAAAAAAAAATCTAAAAAAAAAAATTTTTTCAAAAAAATAAAAAAAAACAGCTGGAAAAAAAATTTAATTTTGTTTACCTAAAAATATTTAAAATTTTTATTTTGAAGTATAGTTTGGTGAAGGGTATATAAGATTCGGCCCAGCCGAATATATCTCTCTTACTTGTTATTTACTTAAATATAATTTCAATTGCGAAAAGGAAGTTTTGAAAGTTTCGTTTAAAACTGTAGCCTTTTATATCTAAAAATTCACACAAGATTTGAATTTGCTGCCAAACAAATTCAACACATGGTTTGAGCTAAAGGCATTATTCGACCATACTTCTTTGAAAATGGAGAGTATTCATTATTACCAATGGAAACTTAGGTTTCATTTTTACATTGAACCAATTAAGATTCATTGAAATATTTTGTCATTCCCTTATAAACGCATCTGGCAAAGCTTTCTTCGTGGTATAATTTTGAGTCCGTATTTTGCGAACTACAATTTCCCATAGGTTTTCTATGGGATTGAGATCTGACCTCATTAGATTGTAACCATTAAGTTACAAAACTAAATAAAGGCCAAACTTACATGTCTTATTTGTGTACATGGGGTATAGTCTCACTGCATCTTAAATTATATTTTCATTTTTGTCTCGACCAGTTTAAACCCGTTTTTCGCTGGGCTTTAGCGCTTAAGGCCTTGCTCATTCGCCCTGAGTCTAACACTTCGAGATCTATGGGGTGTATGACTTTAAAATGCGGTAGGACGTATTTTTTAAATGCGATTTTTGTTTTTACGTATCTGTCATTTAGTTATTGAACATTAAACAACAAAGTTTTTTTGCTTCGAAATTTTCGAATTTTGTGCCACTTCTTTTTCGAATTTTCTTTAATTTGAAAAAAAGTGCCGCTTTAGCACACCGATTGCTCATCAAATCTTATGATGAATGTGTTTCATCGGTTTCAACCTCGAGAGATGGTTTGTGCTATTCAGAAGTGGTGATTTTGACACGAAGACAAAGTCGTCCAGGCCAGCAATAAAAGTTTGAAGACCAAGAATTGGAGGCATTACTCCATGAAGATTGTTGTCAAACTCAAAGCTTGCAAAATCATTGGAAACGTTTCAGTCAGCAATTTCAAAACTTTTGTGAGCAGCAGGATTTATCCAAAAGCAGGAAAATTGGGTACCATACGAATTGAAGCTGAGAGAACTTGAAATTCATTTTTACACCGAATCATTACTTGCGATGTCAAATGGATTCATTACAATACGTGAAGCCCGGCCAATCAGCCGAATCGACACCAAAGCCAAATATCCATGACGCTAAGGTAATGCTCTGTATTTGGTGGTGCTCTGTATATATTAGCTGCTGAAATCTGTCCAAACCATCACAGCGAACCTATGCCGAATACAACTGATTCGTTTGAAGCGGGCATTGTCCGAAAAACACCCAGAATTTGCGGCCAGACATGAAACCGTAATTATCCATCATGACAACACTCAGCCACATGTTGCAATATCTGTTAAAAACTGTTAAGAATGAAATGGTTGGGAAGTTTTTTCTCTTATAGTCCAGACCTTGCCCCATCCGAATACTATTTGTTTCGATAGAAGTAGAACGCTTTTTCGCTTCATCTTCGATTAGAGTATCCGAAATTTGCTTGATTCTTTCTAGGCCTTAAAAGACACCGATGTCCCCGTGGTCGTCAGAGGGTTAAAAAAGAGTGACACCTATTTATAATGTTGTGCAGAATTTAATCAATAAAGAGTTGTTACAATTTGTAAACTACTGATAGCTTTAATTTGCAATTAAAATAATCCAGTTTATTTAAAGGAAATAAACCACCGTTTTTAAAAGGTAAACATGTAACAATACCTAGTAAATTTGAATTTATCTTATCTTTTTGAAAACTGATATTACTGAATAGAGAATTAAAAGAAGTTTCCACTGTAAAATATAAAACAACTTAATTTTAATTCGATTGATTTTTTTCCTGTGCCACAGTGCAACAATTTGGCGTCAAATTGTTAGTTCTTTAAAATTTTTTTCTTGCCTCTCAACATTTTATTTTTACACTGAAAATCGCTCAATTTTGAAGGTCTATATCTTCTGAACCAAAAACCTGATTGTAATAAAAGTAGCATTTTTGAAATCGTTTTACAATTTCCTGTAAAATAGGTATATTTATTGTGTGAGAAACATGACAATTTAGATTTTTGCAACCTTATTTGTTCTACAGAGTTGTTACAATTTGTAAACTACTGATCGCTTTAATTTGCAACTAAACGAAACCAGTTTATTTGAAGGAAATAAACCATCGTTTTTAAAAGGTAAACATGTAACAATACCTAGTAAATATGAATTTATTTCATCTTTTTGAAAACTGAAATTACTGAATAGAGATTTAAAAGAAGTTGCCACTGTAAAATATAAAATACCTTAATTTTAATTCAATTGATTTTTTTTTTCCTGTACCATAGTGCAACAATTTGGCGTCAAATTGTTATTTCTTTAAAATTTTTTTCTTGCCTCTGAACATTTTATTTTTAAATTAACCAAATACTCATTCACATATATGTGTGATTGTAGTGTTGCCAAGTACTGTTGAAGAAAACCACCAAAATCTACAAAAATACCAATTTTAATACGTATTAAATAAACAATTTCAATATTAAACAAGTAAGAGAGCTATATTCGGCTGTGCCGAATCTTGTATACCCTTCATCAAATTATACTTTAAAATAAAAATTTTAAATATTTTTAGGTAAACAAAAAAAATTTTTTTTTTTTTAATTGTTTTTCAAAATTTAAATTTTTTTTTTAATTTTTTAAAAAATTGTTTAAATTTTTTTTTTTTTTTAAATTTATTGTGAAAAAAAAAAAAAAATATAAAAAAAAATTTATAAAATTTTGGAGATTTTTGGTTTCTATCCGTCATTATACAGTGCTGATGGTCGGATGGTTTCTGTTTGACGGATTTCGCCTAGTTTCAATACCTAACATTTCAGATGAACATATAGGTAATATTTTCATTCTCCTGACCTTATCTTGCCAACTATATACTGATCGTTACTATAAACGTTGACCAGATATGTATGAGCATATTGTGAAAATAGACCTAATTTATGTTTACATTCTCCACTAGCCATATAAAATAACTATAAACTGGGCAACACTGCTACGATCACTAACAGTGGTGATCACTATTTTAAATATTTAAACAACTTCAACCACAACAACAACGATCATCACAATGAATTGAAAACAACAAAAAAAAAAAACACTGTTGTATAAAAAAGCACTTGCTTTATAGAAGAAGAAAATAATAATATAAATAAGATTCGAACTAACAACAACAACAATACTCGTCGTATAATAATAACAAGTCTAGCAGTTTGATTTTTTTTTTTTTCATTTCGTTGCTACATAAAAATTGAGGGAATCTCGCCTAAGTGGCGACTTTTTCATCATACAAAAATACCAACTAAGCAACCAATACACACATGCATAGATACACACATCCGTACATAGGTACATTCATATGTATGTATTAATGTACGAGTATCTGTTGGTTTTTTACGAGTATAAAAAAAAATAATATTGTATGTATAAATCAGTTTGTTATTGTTGTTGTTTTTGTTTTAACACATTCTCTTTCGTATGCACACGAAGTGACTGAGTGTGTTCGTTTGTATAACAACAACAACACTAATAATAACAATAATGATAATAGTACAAGTAGTAATAATGAAAACAAAAACGAGATTTTTATAGCAGAAGATCACTCAGACTTACGTCGCCACTAAAAGACAACAAAAACTAAAGAAGAAAAATAAAGTTTAGCATGTTGTTCGTCTGTCCGTTCAACTGGCAAACGACAACAAGATTTATATTGTTGTATGATACATACATACGTATTGCTTGTTATTATTATTATTGTTGTTGTTGTTAATCTATTTATCTATCTATCTATCTAGCTGGCAAGCTAGCAAACAATCTAGCTACAAAGCAAAACTGTTTAAATAGATTGGCTGTTAGCTGTACGAGTTAAATACTACATTCAAACATACCTACATACATATGGATCTGAAGATATCTGTTTATTTAATATTTATTTATGTCTGTGTATGGTTTTCTGACTGTCTGACAGACAGACAGTCAGTCAGTCTGTCTGTTTCTCTATATAGTTTTTGCTTTTTGTACCAACAGTATTTATACATACATATTTATAAATATTTTATATTCGATGAGTGTTCATGTGTATGGGTGATTAGTGATAGATAGGGGTTTCCGCCACTGATATACACTCAACAATTTATTTATTTATTTAAATAGTTTGTCTTGTGCTAAACCAATTTTAATTAATCTATTTAATGAATTTTTTCTATTAATTAATCAATCTATTTAATGAAATCAAAACATTACGAATTCGATACTACTTATTACGAATCATCAGTATATTTTTAAAGACCACTTGATTAAGAAATGTTACAAAAAAAATTTGGCAAATTTTTAGCAAAATTAAACCTTAAACCTAGGTGGAACCTATAACCATATATGAAGGAACATCAAAAATTTGTACTAATCCTTGAAACTGAATTCAGATGGCTTTTATCTCTTTTGGGTTTCGAAATGAAAAAAGTCAGTCCACATATCGGTAGACCATAGCCAGTTGTCAGTTATTAAAAAATTGTCTGAAAAATTATCAAAAAATGTCCAACAACCGTGTAAATATACAATTTGTATGTTGCAACGTTGCACAGTGGCGCCATTTGAGTTTTTTCGTTGCAAAAATCATAACGTTTTAACCAAATGAGATAATAAAAAAATTTAAAAGGCATATGATAGATAATTGATCAGCCTATGAAATGAGTGTTTGAAAAGGCTTCTACGCCTTTTAGGTGCCTACTTATGGGTAAGCAAAGTTGAAATTTTGTGGAAAAATTTATGGGAAAATATATAAATCATTTTTTTTTTTAAATTTTGATCTTTTTAAAGGCTTTTATGATTTAAAATTATTTCAGAAAAGATGTAAATATTTTTTTAATTTTTTTGTAAAATATTGCTCACAATCCGTAAAAGGGGTTTCACGGTTTTATGTCATATTATTTTCTTAATAAATAGATTTAACAATTGAATGACGAGCCGTTACCTAGTTTTCGAGATACTGTATCTGAAAGCGAAAGAAATTTCCTAAAAATGGTCTCTTTTTTTTGAACACTGAAAATCAATCAACTTTGAAGGTCTATATCTTCTGAACCAAAAATCTGATTGTAATAAGAGTAGCATATTTGAAATCGTTTTACAATTTCCTATAAAATAGGTTTATTCATTATGTGAGTCACATGACAATTTTGATTTTTTCAACCTCACTTGTTCTACAGGCGCCAGAACAAAGCATTGTCAGTACATTGTTAGACAATAATATTGTCAGACATCTGACAATCGTGTGAACACATAACAATGTTATTGTCAGATTATTGTAAGATAATTGTCAGCAATTTTTTATTGTCAGATATGCGAAGTTTATGCAATTGTCAGACCATTTAAAAATAAACAAAAGTTCATCTTAATAATATTAAAAAACAAAAGAGGATCAAAATTGTAAAGTAAATTAAATAGAAAATGGATAGCGACATTTCAATTAAAGAAACAGACTCCAAAAGTTATTTTCTGGCAAGAGGTCACAGATGGCATGCAGGTAAATTTGAACGATTGCAAAGGAAAAATGTCAGGTCAAGCCAAATGATTTGACAGTTCTGGCAATGTGTAACAACGAATCTGGCAATTTTTGCACTCAACAACCTGACAACCGTGTGAGCTGATGATTTTTGTGGGCAAATAAATTTATTATTAAAAGGTTATTCGGGAATACAAAATTAATATTTTAGTAAGATTTTCTTATGCTAAATTCCCAATTTAATTGATAAATTCACTGAAATTTATTGTTGGGGGATAAGCTAGTTCCTATGCGCATTTCAATGGTTGCTTAGGCCAGATCATCAGGAAACCTTTTCCCAAAAAGCTTTAGGAAAACTAAAGATATTATAGAAATAAAACAATAGAGTGAATGAGAATTACAGACACTCAAGCTTTATTTGTAAAAATATCAAAATATTAAACAAAACACCAACAATAAACAGTGATTTTATCTTTTCTTACATTCTCTACTATAATTGGTTGTCTGACAATTGTCTGGCAATGACATTGTAAGGTTTTTTTATAATTGTCTGAACTGACTACCTTTTGCTAAAAAATTTTCATGGTCAGTGTATTGCCAGATCTGATAACATTGTAAGATCTGACAACAGTGTATACATAGCTTCAGGTTACTAATCTTTAAAACTTTAGCTACGTACACACGGTTGTCAAATTGTACAATATTCTCAGAAAAATGTTCAGAAAAGGTCTAACAACCCTGTGAACTTAAAATTTTTGTCTTACAACGTTGTCAGATAAAGTATTGTCAGTACATTGTAAGACAATACTATTGTCAGACATCTGAAAATCGTATAAACACCTTATCTTGCCATTGCCAGATCATTGTCAGAAACTTTTTATTGTCATATGTGCGAAGTTTATGCATCTGACAATGGCATCATTGTAAGATAAATTATTTCTATTGGCAACACTGTGCATATGTATTTAAAATAAACAAAAGTGAAGCAACCATGTAAACTGACAATTTTTGTTGGCAGATAAATTTATTGTTTGACAATGAAATTGTAAGGTTTTCTTACAATCGTCTAAACCGACAATTTACCTTTTGCTTATAATATTTCATTGGCTGTACATTGCGAGCATATTGCCAGCTCTGACAACATTGTAAAATCTGACAACCGTGTGTACGTAGCTTTACAAGTGTATTTTCATTATTTTGTTAACTGTACCAACAGTTTCTAACTTACAGATTAAATCCAACATAAATTAGTGTCACTAGATTTTGGATATTTGTATTGCCTATAAAGAATTATGGTGGATAATTACACGGTGAAAACAAATGAAACCAAAATTTACCGACTTTTAAAATATGTTGAAACAAAAAGTCTACTTTTCGACCTTTAGATTTTTTTGATTTCTAAAAAGTCGACTTTTCGAACTTTAAAAATTTTTAAAATTTTCAAAAAGTAGACTTTTCGACTTTTAATCCTATTTTAATCTAAACAGGTAAGAGAGCTACATATATTCGCTTGTTCCAAATCTTATATACCCTTTACCCAAATTATAGTTTAAAATTTAAAAAAAAAAAAAAAATTTTAATAATTTTTCTTTCAAAATATAAAAAATGTTTTTTTTTTATTTATTAGTGAAACAAATATTATAACAAAAAAAATTTTTTTATGTGAAAAAAAAAAATCGGGTTAAAAACAATTTTTACTACGGCGTTATACGTCTTTGCAAAGTTCTACAATGGGTTAAAATCTGGAAAAATATATTTTTTTAATAAAAAACAATTATTTTTTACAAATATATTCATAATTTTTATTTTAAAGTATGATTTGGTGAAGGTTATATAAGATTCGGCACAGCTGAATATACATAGCTGTCTTACTTTTTTTCTTCTGAATGTTGAGTTATATGGGGGACCGATCCTCACAAAACATGGTAGAAAGATTAAGGTTCATACAAAACTTTATTATGTCCAATTTCATGACGATATTAATTATTATAAGACAATTATGAATGTTCAAGTCATTTTCTGAGGGGGACCTTGTATGGGGACTAGTAACATACTTTACAGTATAATTTCAGATCACTTAGAAATAATTTGTGCAGAATTTTATCAGGATTGCTGCATAATCAACATATTTATAATTGTTAAAACAGTATTCCGGGGGGACATTTGTATGGGGTGCTAGGTGAAATCATGGGCTAATATTGCCAATTTTCTATACCAAACAAAGCCAGCTAGCTAATTTCGTTGGGCTCTATCGTGTTTTCAACATACAGACAGACAGACGAACGGACATAGCTAGATCGTCTTAGAATTTCATAAGGACCCAGAATATATATAAGTACATATGTCCGTATGTGTTACAAACGGAATGACAAAATCAATATACCGCCTCATCTTTCTTGATGGTGGTTATAAAAATCACCAAAGATCATTGCCATCCCCCAATCAACGTATAGTGACGTCAATAAATTAAAAAAAAAATATTAAATATTTTCTGATCTTTTCATTTTTATTTACAAAATTTATTTCCCCCTAAAATTCTTTAGAAGTTTTTTTTTCTTTTATTAATAAATAATTTTTAAAAATTTTCTATACACGATCAACAACTTAATTAATTCTATTTTCACCTACACCATTACACTTACCCTCAATCACACATTTGTATTGGTGTGTGCCAATCAATTCAATTCAAGTGGGTTGAAGCAATAAAAACAATCGACGAAGAAGCAAAAAAAATAATAATAAACAAAAAAATAAACGAAATAAAAATCTAAACACACATTCCAATCATTTAACTAAAAAACAAAATAAATAAATAACAACAATTGCAACAACTACCGCAACAATAACACATCACAACACAAATGGCGCTCACTTTTGTAGCGACCAGTCAGCAGCCAACACTAGGTACTAAATTAATAGAAGAAATAATACAAAAAATTTGCTAAAAATAAATCCCAACACAAATCAAGCGAAAACAACACAACAAACAGCAATAAATAATAAAAAAACCAAAAACAAAACGAAATAAACCCGAAACAGAACATGTTAAAACCTGCCAAAATAGCAAATAACTACAACAACAACAACAATAGATATCCGCACAGCTAAACAGAATTTTAAATAGTAAAAAAACACTATTTTTTTCAGAAAATTTTTTTTGCGCAAAAGGCCAGCAACAAAAACTCAAAACTGACGTATATATTGTTGTACCACCACTATTATACTGAAAACAAACAAACAAACTGACCCTGCAGTTTTCTGTTTAACCCTTTTAGTTCTTAAGTGTCACTATACCCAGCAGTTAAGCAAGTAGTCAATGTATCCCTAATAGACAGTAATCGTTACAAATGTCTTATCACTTGGCTGACTCCAATTTATACATATATTTTGGTTATTTGACACGTATGTGCTCTTTGTAGTGCTGAGAGAAGACAATTGGTTACTTTATACATCCCAGGTAATCTAGCGTGAGGACAATGGTTACTTAAGTGTCTCTAAGTAATCTAGAGTGTAGTCACTTTTGTGAGTAATTCATTCAAACTGGTTTTATACAAAGTTTAGAAGTCAATGCACTTTAGTGTCTCTTAGTACCCTATAGTGAAGTCACTTTAAACGTTAATTTTGTACTGCACTTTAGAAAGTAGTTATTTTACCCACCAGAAACAATCCGAACAAAGGTTTGTTTACAAGCTATTGGACTGCCTATGATATGTCTTTTTAGCTGACTATTTGAGGTTAATTAGCATCCGTACATTTATAAATAACTAGTTATGTAGCTGATCAAGTTACCAGTTATGTAGCTAGTAAGGTAACTGAAGCTATTTAACCAGTATGTGAATCCAATGCGTTGACTACTTTCGACCAGCTATTAGACAGTCTCATTGTAGTCAAAAATGGTCAATTGACCCCCTGCTTAGGACTTGCACGTGTTAAAATAACTAGTCATGTAGCTATTGAAGTAACTAGTTCCCACCCTAAATGATGGGTAACATCACTAGTTCATGACTGTCTCCTAGAATTGCTGGGTAATGTCTGTTTACTTGGCTCATTTGATACATCCATACATACATATGTATGTGTTCTTTGTAATGCATTGATAAGTCATTTGATTACTTGCTACATAATAGGTAATCTAGAGTAAAGTCAATTGTCACTTTAGTGTCTCTTAGTAATGTGTAGAAAGTGGACACTTTAACGTTTTATTTGTTCTGCACTTTTTTCATTTTACCCAGCATAAATAATCTATTGGAGAGTCAATTGTCATCTTGAAATTTTGTAATTTGAAGTGTACACTATTACAACATTTTATTTACAATAGATGGCGTATCTTTTGAACGCGGTTTTTTGATTTTAATAACTTATCTGCCGTTTATTCTCACTTAGTTAGTAAACAACAAAATGTCGTATTTTGTATCAACGAATCTTCATATGCGAGAAGTTTTGCTTTACTCCTTTAATTTGAAAAAAAGTGCCGCTTAAGCACACCGACTGCTCACCAAAGCTGGTTTATGCAGTTCAGATGTGGTGGTTTTGACACGGAACACAAAGATCGCCCAGGCCAACCAAAAAAGTTTGAAAACCAAGAATTGGTGCAATTTCAAAACGTTTGCAAGCAGCAGGATTCATTCAAAAGCAGGGAAATTGAAGCTGAGAGTCCTTGAAATACGATTTTGTATGTCTGAAATGCTGCTTGACGCTATAAAAGAAAATAATTTTTGAAACGAATTATTACTTGCGATAAAAAATAACCCGAAGCATAAGAGATCATATGTGAAGGTCGACCAGCCGAATGGACACCAAAGTCAAATATCCATGTAGCTAAGGTAATGCTCTGTATTTGGTGGGAGCAAAAGTGTCATATCTATTGTTACAAATGTGCAATGACGATTCGAGTTTAACGGTCTGTAACGACTGCCTGCAGCATTCGTCATATTTGAGGGCACGTCCATTATGATGCATCAGTAGCATGCGGTTGTTGGCATTGTTTGTAAGTATGGCAACACTAAATGTTTGGGCTGCTGGCAATGACATCGAAGGCTCTGGAATTCGAATGTACTAGTATGTCCGTTAAGAGCATTGTAGAAGATTCCCGATAGATGGCGCGTGTATAAATAGTGGCAGAGGTGGCAGTCATTGGCGCTGTTAGAGTTAACATCAACTGTCTTGTGCATTTAAGCTTGTACGTGTGTGTGAATTTCTGCGAATTGATAAACGTGTATAAAGACACTGAGTGATTATTTAGACTGCTGTTATTGTACATTTTAAATAAATAAAGAGTTGATACAATTTAAAACTACTAAAACTGCTTTTATTTGCAATCAAAAGTATCCAGGTTTATTTAAAGGAAATAAACCCCGTTTTTAAAAGGTAAAAACGTAACACTATTATAAGCTGCTGAAATCTGATCACAGCATCACATGTTAACTGTAATATTTCATCATGACAACGCTTGGCCACATGTTGTAATACCTGTTCAAAACTATTTAGAAAGAAGTGGTTGGGAAGTTTTGCCTCACTCGTCTTATAGTCCAGACTTTGCTTCGCCCGACTGCTATTTGTTTCAAACGATGGAGAACGCTCTCTCTGAGATACGCTTCACTTCAGAACTATCTATTAAATGAATTAAGTTCAAAATCATGAGTTCTTTAATAACATGATGTCAAGTAATTATTGGATTTGGAAAATCTGTAAAAAGCGACAATTACGTTCCAACTACTAAGAACTAACTATTAGACTGTCTTTTATCTGATACTTGCTTGGTTGAGTAGTAACAAAACTGCCCTTAAGACTGAGTATTAGGCATCATTTAGCTTCCATCTAGGACACGCACGTCTGTCAAAATAACTCAGTACACAGTTGGTCCAGTAACCAGTTGGATAGTTAAGTAGTAAGGTAACTGACTCCGTGTAACCCGTATCTATAACAAGGTGACCCTAAATTATAGGTAAATCACTAGTGCGGGACAGTCACCCAGGACTGCGGGAACTCTCTTGCTAAAGGCACAGTGAGGCAGATTGCTAAATAAACGGTAATAAATATAGAATTTGTAAACTAAGAGGCTCGTGCCTCATTTAGCATTGTTAATATCAAACTTCAAAATCCATGCATATTTATACAAGTAACAAATATCCTAAAAGTTTTTCACATCACACAGTGTCCCACTTATCGCCGAATTGTCCCGCTTTTAGTCATTGAATCCCAATTACGTTTTTTTTTTATCCCATAGCGTCAGTTCTGCTTACCAAAAGGCTCATTATATCACAAACACAATCTTCAAACCAAGAAAGTGAGGTTCACAATTCCAGTTTCACGGATTTCATTGTTGGAAAGAGGGTTGGTGGTTGGCCTCCAAAAGTTTTTCACATTTTATTTCACAAATAATTCGATAGCTCTTCAACCATTTGAATTTTGGAAAGGGGTCTAATTTGTTGACATTCCACATTAGTTTATAAACAGTTTATTTTCGAAATAATTCAATAGCTCGTGAACTGTTGTGTATGAAATTTTATACATTCAGTTGGAAAGGGGTCTAGTGGTTGGATCCCAAAATTTGTTTACATTCCACAGTAGTGTAGTATGAAATTTTACACAGTCAGTGGTGTTTATAAGTTGATTCACATTTGCTTGGTTTCGTAGTTGGAAAGGGGTCTAATAGGTCACCACCAAAAGTTGCTTACACTCCACATTAATTTACAAACAGTTTATTTTCGAAGTAATTCGATGTTGCGTATGAAATTTTACACAGTCGGAGATGTTTCTGAGTTAATTCGCATTTGCACGGTTTCATTGTTGAAAAGGGGGTCAGTGGTTGGTGTAGTATGAAATTTTATACAGTCAGAGGTGCTTATAGAGGTGCTCACCCCCAAAAGTTGTTTACATTCCACATTAGTTTATAAACAGTTTATTTTAGAAATAATTCGATAGCTCTTGAACCAGTTGAAATATCTGTATGAAAATTTACACAGTCACAGCTAAGGTATTTCTGAGTTGATTCAAGTTTCGCATGGTTTTGTAATTGGAAAGGGCTCTAATAGGTCACGCCGAAAAGTTGTTCACATCCCACAGTGGTTTACAAAACTTTTTAATTTAGAATTAATTCGATTGCTTTTAAAGCATTTCAAATACATATATTTATGAAATTTTGCATAGTCGGAGAGCGGAGTTGATTAAAGTTCGCAAAATTGAAAATATTTTTTTTTTAAAAATCGGGTTAATAAATTTTTATTCCCGATTTTGGCCCATTAAAGGTCCGAGTTACTATGGAGTTATATACGCCGTTGGAAAGGTCTTTGAAATGTCTATTATTAGATATCTATATTGTCTATATTAATGACTTAGTAATCTAGTAATCTATACATCAACAAGTAACAGAGCTATATTCAGCTGTGCCGAATCTTATATACCCTTCAGCAAATTATACTTAAAAAAAAAAATTTTATATTTTTAGGTAAACAAAATTAAAAAAAATATATTTTTTATTAATTAGCGAAAAAAATTTTTATTTAAATTTTTTTTTTTTTAAATTTTGTGTGAAAAAAAATTTTATAAAAAAATTTTTTTATAAAAAAATTTTTTTTGGTGAAAAAAAAAAAAAAAAATCAGTGTACCAGTTAACCTTAAGTACTTTTGAAATATCTATTATTGGATATCCATATTGTCTATATTGATGAGTTAGTAATATATATATATAGATCAAAAATAGGTAAAAAATCGAGGTTGTCCTTTTATCTCAGCCATTTGTGGGCCCATTGTGTCGATTTTATGTATGTAAGTTATTTAGGGGCTACGGTAAGTTGATTTCAACATATAGACGGACATGGCTATATCGACTACGACTATATCTATAAGGATCCAGAATGTATTTACTTTGTAGGAATGACAAGCTCATCTCTATGGTGGCCAACTTTGGCATCATTTCTACTTAGATATCAAGTTTTTCTAACAACATCTACCCCATTGTGCAATATAAATATCTAAATTACTCTATTCTGTTTATATTTAAACGTTTTGTGATCTCAGTCATCATTAGCTATTATAAATTGGTTATTTGTTGTTGTCGTTAGTGTAGCTGTTGCGGTTTGTTCTCGTACGAATTTCAATTAAATATTTTAGTTTCACTAATTTGTAGTTGTTTTGTTTACATTTTGGTTGCAGTTCATTTTATTTATTCGTTTTAATTTCTATTAATAAAAGCCAACTCTACAGTACATTCCGCCACTTTTGTAAAGTGTTTTGTTGTAGTTTTTTTTTGTCTTGTTATTCAGAAAGATTTTTTGCAGTATAGTGTAGAAATCAATATATTACGTAGGACAATAAAATTGTTAAAATGTCTTGTTTATATGTATATATTTATAGCTGCACACTTTTACAGACAAAAGAATTTTAAAACAAATGTACAGATGGTCACCTTAATTTATTACCGTTAACGCTAAGCTACCGTTATACCTAAAAGACGTTTTCAGATCGATTATCACTAAAATATCATCACTAATACATACATGCAGAAAAAAAATATAGTTGTGCATTGTTACTGTAACCATTTCAACATGTTTAACAATATTATAGTCACAGTAACTATATATATGATTGTGCTAACAATAATATGGTTAATTTACGATAAACATGATTGTATCAACCATATATATGGTTACAGTAAACATGTATATGTTTGTGACAACCATTTATATGATGAATAATTTTATCATAATATGTTGTTCTCAGATTATGATAGCCATAAGCCGAGATCAACATAATATGGTAAGTCCTTCATCATATAAATGGTTGTCACAAACATATACATGTTTACTGTAACCATATATATGGTTGATACAATCATGTTTATCGTAAATTAAGCATATTATTGTTACCACAATCATATATATAGTTACTGCGACTATAATATTGTTAAAAATGTTGAAATGGTTACAGTAACAATGCACAACTATATTTTTTTTCTGCGTGTATATAGTCAGTGAGTGACACTAAAATACCGTTAACGAAATAACAACAAATGCCGTTACCGTTACCATTACTTTTTAACCATTTTGAATCGGTATACCGATAGGTATGCTAGTATATAGCCAACATTGACCAAAGCAGTAAATTAGGCACCCCTCACACCATTTAAAGGTTAAACATATGAAGTATAAATTGCTAGAATTTTTTTTTTATCAGCAATAACAGTTTTTTTTTATTGTGTGATTAGTACTGCCATATTCGTAAGTACAATTACTTTTATTATACCCTTCACTATGAGTGATAAGGGTATATATACTAAGTTTATCATTCTGTTTGTAAATATTAAAATTTTCTTACAAGAGTCGATATAGCCAAGTACGTCTGTATGTTGAAATCAACTTTCCGAAGTAACCCAATAATTTACTTATATGATTCATACATCAATATATCTGCTATTGTTCCGGTACGGTTGGTATTTAGATTAAGGAAAATCGGCTCATAAATGGCTGAGATCTGAGCAAAAAGCTATGGCTGCCTCGAGTCATCAATATAGATAATATGGATATTGAAAGATAAACACTTCGAAGACATTTCCAACGACGTGTATAACGCCATAGTAGAAATTCAGACCTAAAATGGCTCAAAATCGGGAAAAATATTTTTTAACCCAAGTTTTTTTACCGAGTTTTTTTTGTCAGTCAAAAAAATTTTTCACACAAAATTTTTTTTTTTCACCTAAAAATATTTAAAATTTTTATTTTAAAGTGAAGTGATTCAGCACAGCAGAATATAGCTATTTTACTTGTTTATTTTTATTTTTATAATTAACAATGTTAATTTTAAACATTTCAACTCTCATATCAGTATTTTTCCGTTTAATTTCACCCATTCGTGGGTCGTGTTAGCTGTCAGTTGGATTGGGCCGTTAAACTGAAAGTGTGCTGTAATCAATCGACATGTTGTATAGATTATTGTTACAAAATAATAAAACAAGTCAAGCTCGACCATATGATACCCTACAGCGCATAGTGGGTTCAATTGCAAATAAAGAAAATAATAAATTTCCAAGCGTTGGTTTATTTCCTATAAATAAAAACTTTTGATTGCAAATAAAAGCAGTTTAAGTAGTTTAAAATTGTAACAACTTTTTATTTATATTAAATGTACAACAACTGATTAAATGGTCACTATGTGTTTTTAATACACACACGTTTATAATGTACAAACTTAAATGTACAAGACAGCTGATGTTAACTCTAACAGCGCCTATGATAAACTCAACTCACGACTGCTACCTCTGCCACTATTTATACACACTGCCATCATCATCCGAGTAGCCTAGATTATTCTTAACGGTCAAAACTCGTATGTTCGAATTCTAGAGCTTTCTATGTTAATGTTAGCAGCTTAAACATTTAGTGTTGCCATACTTACAAACAATGCTAATAACCATACATATGCTATCAACATTGTTGATAAGTAGAAGCTTCTACTGATGGAAATGTTTATAAACACGATGAATGTTACAGACCGTTAAATTCAAATCGCTAGTTGGAAATTCATAACAATATTAATGAAATACTAAAAAATAAAAATGTCGTTAGAATTTTTTTGGATTGTGACCATTTGTACTAAATATTGCTGAATTTCGTGGCTGCAGCGCCAAATTTCTTACTGCAATGCACAGATGATAGTGGGATTGTTAATCCGATAAAACAATCTAGTGGGCCCATTGTGATTACCGAAACGAGAGCGTAAAGGATTAGAAAAAGTCTCATGCAAGAATTTAATTTTTTCGCATTTTGTATGACATGTGGCAGCGCCTTGTAAAAACTACATGTCGGAAACATCTTTATCATCCAATTTAGGCAGAAAGAAAGAACTGTGTTATTATACCCTTCAACTTCGTAAGAAGGGTATATATAAGTTTGTAATTTCCACAACATAATTTTCCGACCCTATAAAGTATATATATTCTGGATCCTTATAGATAGCGGAGTCGATTTAGCCATGTCCGTCTGTCTGTCTGTTGAAATCAATTTTCTGAAGACCCCAGATATCTTCGGGATCCAAATCTTCAATAATTCTGTCAGACATGCTTTCGAGAAGTTTCCTATTTAAAATCAGCAAAATCCATCCATAAATAACGGAGATTTGAGCAAAAATCCGAGACAATCTCTATTTTTGGCCTATTTTTTCATAAATATAGACAATATGGATATCTAATGATAGATATTTCAAAGTTCATTGCAACGATGTATATAAGGCTATACTAAGTTGGACCTACAATGGGTCAAAATCGGGAAAAATATTTTTTAACCCGAATTTTTTCACAAAAAACATTTTTTTGTCATACATTTTTTTCACTAATAAATTAAAAAAAATAAATTTTTCAATTAAAAAAAAAATTTTTTGAAAAATTGGAAAAAAAAATTAATAAACAATTTTAAAAAATTAAAAAAATTTTTTTTTTTAATTTTATTTTAAAGTATTGTTACGTTTTAGAAGTGCACACACACTCTATTACGTACAACCTTAAATGCACAAGACAGTTGATGTTGACTCTAACAGCGCCAATGATAAACTCAACACACGACTGCCATCTCTCGGTAATCTTCTACAATGCTCTTAACGGACATACTAGTACATTCGAATTCTAGAGCTTTCGATGTTAATGTTATCAGCTTAAACATACAGTGCTGCCATACTTACAAACAATGCTAATCAACCGCATGCTATCAACATTGTTGATAAGTAGAAGCTTCTACTAATGGACGTGTTAATAAACATGATGAATGCTGCAGGCAGTCGTTACAGACCGTTAAATTCAAATCGCCATTGCAAAATCGTAACAGTATAATAATTTAAAGTATATAGCTCTCTTACTTGTTGTGTCTCTATATTTCTTTTTAAGCAAACACAAATTGCGAAGCGTTTAGCTTGTCTGCAGATACACCCAGAGTCTTGGCGGGAATCGAACCCGCAACCCTCAGATTGATAGACCAGCACACTACTGCTTGACTAGCCTCATTTTCGAAGATGAAAGCGCAACAAAAAGTGACACGTTGTGCATTCATTTGTTTTTTAACGATAACTTGTGGGTTCTCTGTTAACAGTTTTAGACCGATCGTCACATTATGATCATCAGTACGATTTCTGTAAATATAGAACTTATCACTGTATAATTTTGTCACGTTACGAATATTTATAGATCAGTGATTAACTGAGTTTTGGGATTAGAGCTTTTGTGTTAAATTACTGACCGATCCGCACAAAATTTAAATAAAATGTACTTTGTGTTCAGAATTTTAAATGGATACCAACATACGAGTATGTATTTATTTATTTCAGAAAGTCCTGTTTCTGGAAGACACTTGTATGGAAGCTACTTGAAAACATGCACCGATACAATAAGAGATTTCAATCTATAGATTGCTTGGAAGGATTTCAGCAGGGCAACGCTAAATCGATTCCGAAAATGATTCCAAGTCAATTGGTATATTTTAATGTGGGTGTTATTGTTGAGCATTACAAACATTAGCACAAACCCATAATACCCTCTTCAGCTATAGTAAGGCATAAATACAACCACGACTACAATATATTTTACTGATATACATACATATGTATGTATGTATGGTATGTATATATAGCATAGTACGTGTAGTAAGAGTACAATCTAGTAACTAGCTGTTGGTGTAGTCACTGTTTAAACAATTAAACAGACAATGTGGTGATGACTGACTGACTGGTGTGTTACTGTTACTGTTAATGTTTATTTTGTATTAAATTGTAAAATATTAATTGAACTTTTATTTTTTATTTTTAGTTTTATTTATTCACGTACATTCAATTACATATTTACTCGTACTGGGGCAAATACTTAAATGTATTTGGTTTTACATTTAATTTTGTTGATTTGTTTAGCGATTTAAATTCAGATATTGGGTGCAATAATAACTTTACGTGCTCTTTATCAGCTCTAAACATACATACAGTACATACAGTATAAATAGATGTAGAAATTTAACTTAGAATAATTGAATTAAAAAGACCATCAACACTTTTTAATACACCCAATCATTTGAAAATTGTTTCAGATTTTAATTTTATTACTTAACAAGCTGGTTCAATGGTATTTATTCGTTTGTACTTACATATGTATATTACGTGTATTACGAAGTAATTAAGTATTATTTTTATTTGTATTATGAAAATTATTGTAGCAGTTGTTTGGTTTTTTATTGTTAAATATGATAAAGTATTGATTAATAGATTTCTATAAATAAAAATGGAAACCTGTTCAATATTCAAATTTATATATTACAAATAGTAAAAATTCAAATAAACCACTGTGCTTAAAACAGTAGTAATATTTAACAGTTTATTATTGGGTGTATGACTTCAAGGTATTGGCCTTATTCTGGTAGTTATTCAGCCAATGCTCGCTTCAAACGAATCAGTTGCGCTAGATTTCAGCAGTTCATAGAATAGATAGGACCCTTTTGTTCCCACCAAATACAGATAATTACATTAGCGCCATTGATATTTAGGTTTGCTGTTGATTCGGCTGGGTGGCCGATCCATTTTTCGTTGCAAATATGATTTTCTTTTATAACTTTCAAGCATCATTTGGGACATGCAATGTCGTCTTTCAAGGTCTCTCGGCATCAATTCGTATGGTACCAAGTTTTCCTGCTTTTGATGAATCCTTCTGCTCGCAGACATTTTGAAATTGCTGCTTGAGTAGCACCCGATGATTGTTCAGTTTTACAACAATCTTCATGGAGTTTCAAACGTTTTTTGGCTGGCCTGGGTGATCTTTGTCTTCCGTGTCAAGATCACCACTTCTGAACCACACAAAGCATCTCTCGCACATTGAAACCGATGGAAAACATTCACCATAAACTTTGGTGAGCAATCGGTGTGCTTCAGTGCCACTTTTTTCAAAATAAAGACGTAAAGTAAAACATTGTTGTTAGCGTTATAAAATTCAATAACTAAGTGAGAATAAATGACAGATATATACCCTTCAAAACGACATATAAGTTATTGAAAACAAAAACGGTGTTCATAAGTCATACACCCAATAGTTTAAGATATTTAAAAGCACTGTGGATGTTCTATTCCTTAATTATACCCTTCATCATGAGTGGCAAGGTTATATATAAGTTTGTCATTCCGTTTATAATTTCTACATTTTTCATTTGCTACCCTACAAAGTATTGTTACGAATGTGAAAAGACGATTTGAAATTAACGGTCTGTAACTACTGCCTGCAAACATTCATCATGTTTATGAACACTTCCATTAGTGGAGACTAGCATTGTTTGTAAGTATGGCAACACTAAATGTTGACATCGAAAAGCTCTAGAAATCGAATGTACTAGTATCACAGATGATGAGCAGATACGTCACGGTGTTCAAATGTATCAATGTGGCATCACACATTTAACCCCAACATACTAGTGTCCGTTAAGAGCATTGTAGAAGATTCCCGATAGATGGCGCGTGTATAAATAGTTGCAGAGCTGGCAGTCGTGAGGGGAGTTTATCATTGGCGCTGTTAGAATTAACATCAACTGTCTTGTGTATATAAGGTTGTACGTAATGGAGTGTGTGTGCATTTCTGCGAATTGATAAACGTGTATAAAGACACTGAGTGACTATTTAATTATGTTGTTGTTGTACATTCTAAATAAATTAAGAGTTGTTACAATTTTAAACTACTAAAACTGCTTTTATTTGCAATCAAAAGTATCCGGTTTATTTAAAGGAAATAAACCCATGTTTTTAAAAGGTAAAAACGTAACAGTATATATATTCTGGATCGTTATAGATGGCGAAGTCGATATAGCCATGTTCGTCTGTATGTTGAAATCAACTTTCCGTAACCCCCAAATAACTTATATACATAATTCATACATTAATATATCGGTAATTCTTCCGGCTCGGTTTTTATTAAAAATTGAGAAAATCGGTCCACAAATGGCTGAGATATAAGGAAAAAACCGGGACAACCTCTATTTTTGGCCTATTTTTTATCTATATCTGGATTACTAAGTCATTAATATAGAGAATATGGATATATAATGATAGATATTTAAGTAATTTGGACCTACAATGGTTCAAAATCGAGAAAAAATTTTTTAACCCGATTTTTTAAAGAAAAATTTAAAAAAAAAATTTCGAAAAAATTTTGAAAAAAAAATTGTTTAAAAAAATTTTCTAAAGTCAAATATTCCAAATATGTATCAAAATTAGACCTACCTCCTACTTATTTAGTCTCTAACCAAATATTTTGTTCGCTGCAGGACAGTGTTATTATTATTTATGAATTATGCACAATATATTACAAAATAAATTTTTAATATTAATTTACCATATAAGTACAACATTGTTTTGCACAGTAAGTTATTAATTACTAAATTAAATTATTTTAATGAAATAACCAACATTTTCCAGAATTTCAATATAATTTGTACATAATATGTTTACATAAAATTTTTTCCCAAAACTGTTTAATTATGAGTATAAATTTGTTTATACCAATTACACGGTGCTACGATGGAAAAAAAACTTGTACACTTGCTGAGTACATTACAAATTGTGTCTAGAAATTTCAGAAACACCCTCAAATTCAGAAGTTATTCTAAAAAAAAACCGTTTTCATTAATGTTCGTCAACTTTTTGACCTGTAACTCTGTCAGTTTTAGTCCGACTTTAAATTTTTTTAACGGGTTTGGAAAGAAAAGTGATTTAGCTTTAAAATGACGTACATTTTTTGATACATTTGTAAGTTTTAACTATTGTTATTGTTAAGAATATCTAAAAAAAAAATGTATAAACTTTTTTGATTTTAGTCGCTTTTCATTGTTTATTTTGATATGAAGGCTTATACAAATTTATACTAATGTATATAGGAAATTTAGTTCTTAACAAAACATGGTTTCAATTAATTAAATCGCATGAAAATTGTAAAAGTTATTGAAATTTTCATCAACATCTTTTTTAGTATTTTCTCCCCCAGCGCATATGAATAAAAACAAGTAAGAGAGCTATATTCGGCTGTGCCGAATCTTATATACACTTCACCAAATTATACTTTAAAATAAAAATTTTAAATATTTTTAGGTAAACAAAATAATTTTTTTTTTTCAAAATTTAATTTTTTTTTTTTTTTTTTTTCAAAATTGTTTTAAATTTTTTTCAAAATTTTTTTTTTTAATTTTTTTTTTTAATTTTTTTTTTTTCAAAATTGTTTTTTTTTAATTTTTTTCAACATTTTTTTTGAAAAAAAAAGTTATAAAAAAATCTTCGGGTTGAAAAACAATTTTCCCATTGTAGGTCCAAATTACTATAGCCTTATATAAATCGTTGCAATGGACTTTGAAATATCTATCATTAGGTATCCATATTGTCTATATTAATGACTTAGTAATCGAGATATAGATCAAAAATAGGCCAAATATCGAGGTTGTCCCGGTTTTTTCCTTATATCTCAGCCATTTGTTGGCCGATTTTCTCGATTTTAAATAGCTACCGAGCCGGAAGAATTCCCGATATATTGATGTATCAATTATGTTTGGAAGTTATTTGGGGGCTACGGAAGGTTGATTTCAACATACAGACGGACATGGCTATATCGACTTCGCTCTATATAACGATCCAGATTATATATATACTTTGTGGGGTTGCAAATGAAAAATGTAGAAATTAAAAACGAAAGGACAAACTTGTATATAGCCTTGCCACTCACGGTGAAGGGTATAATAAAAATAAAAAAAAATATATATATTTGTACAATTTTTAATTTACAAAGTAAATTTATTCGAACTTTTTTCAAAAAAAGTTAAATTATTTTTGCAAATATAAAGCGATTTTAACAAGTAATGTCTCATTTGTGTCTATATAAAATTGTCTGAAAAGACTGCAAAAAAAAAAAAGAAAAAAATAGGTTTTCATAGAAAAAAATTAAAAGAACTACTGCTGAATTTGAAAAATGACGAAAAAAAAGCGAAACTTTTTATAAAAACTTACACAATTTTTTTGGATATACATTTTGTGCATACATTTTATGAACTATTCTTTCCTATCCATAATTGTTTAAAATTTTGAAATCGTTTTAAAAATAAAGCTTTTTCAAAATAACTCAAAATTTTGAGGGTGTTTCAAAATCTTTGAAAAACGGTTTTAGTATGTTCCCCCATTTGGTCGCTTTGCAAGTTCTAACAAAAAGTGTTATTTTGTAGCAGAGTGTTATTAACTTAAACATGTTTTGTTATTGAAATTGTTTGTTTTACAACTTGCCTTCAGGAGAAATTTGTAATTAATGATAATGTAAATGTTTTAACTACTAATTTAATACGGTATTTATACCCTTTAGCATGAATGAGGTAGGGGTATATATGAGTTTGTCATTTACATTTTTCATTTGCCACTCGATAAACTATATATATATTCTGTATCTTTATAGTGTCGAAAAAACCATGTTCGCATGTCTGTTGAAATCAACTTTCGGAAGCCTTTAAATAACTTAAAAATATGATCAACACATCAATATAACCGATATAGTCCTGTTTCAGTTGCTATTTAAAATCATGAAAATTATGCCATTAATATCTTAGAAATAAGCAAAAAACCACGACTATCTCCATTTTTATTAACAAGTCATGTAAATGGACAATTTATATATCAAATGAGAGGCCTTATCAACAGCTTTCAAACAACGTATATATGCACTCTTTTGTGGATATTTTCTATGATTATTTTGCTTAAGTGTGGCAATATTTCGTTGATGCAATGTTGAATTTCTGAACTTGTTGGCATACGCCTTTAAATAACCCCATAAAAAGAAATCCAGACGTGTTAAATTACAGCTTATAGCGAACCGGGAAATGTTTCAGGTAGTAAGCGAAGTGTTTCACGCACATCCACATCATATCATGGACAATCACATGTGGGTTCTTTGAAGTGAGCCAATGCTCACTTCAAACGAATCAATTGTATTCACTAATGGTTCCTTGTCATGGTCTGGCCAGATAATAGATAGGACCCTTTTGCTTCTACCAAATACAGAGAATTACCTTAGCGCCATGAATATTTGGTTTTGGTGTCGATTCGGATGGTTGGATGGGCTTCACAACCGATCTCTTACGTTTCTGGTTATTGTAATGGATCCAAAAATTTCCCTGCTTTTGGATGAATCCTTGAATCCTTGCTTGGAAAAGTTTTGAAATTGCAGCTTGAGTAGATCCAAATTTTAAGTTTTTTTCTAATAAAATGTGAAATTTTCCATTTTTTACATAATGTAAACATGATGTAAACAAATGAATTTTAGTCTTAAAACATAATTTAATTTAAGTAAAATGTAAATATAAGAAAATATGATAGAAAATTACATTATTTATATATCTTACATTAGGTAAAATTGGTTAAAAATCCCTAAAATTAATGTAAAATTGAACAAAAATATTTTTTTTTTTACATATTTTACATAATTTACAGATAGGAAATTACAAACAATGTTGATAGGAAACGGGAAAAAAATATTTCATTAAATCCATTGGTTTACAATTTACATAATGTAAAAAAAGTACTTTAGTCTTGAAACCTAATGTTATTAAAGTAAATTAGTAAAAATTGAAATATACTTGGAAAAATTACATTGTTTACATATTTTTGACACAGTGTAAAATATGTTTTTTAATTAATAAACCAAATATTTCATAAAAATTTTAAGTTTTTTCTAATAAAATGTGAAATTTTCCATTTTTTACATAATGTAAACAATGATGTAAACAAATGTATTTTGGTCTTAAAACATAATTTCATTTAAGTAAAATGTAAATATAAGTAAATATAATAGAAAATTACATTATTTACATATTTTACATTATGTAAAATTGATTAAAAAACCATAAAATTAATGTAAAATTTAATAATCATCTTTTTTTTTACATAATTTACAGATAGGAAATTACAAAGGAAATTTATAGGAAACAGGAAAAAATATTTCATTAAATCCATTGCCATTGGTTTACAATTTACATAATGTAAAAAAAGTACTTTAGTCTTGAAACCTAATGTTATTAAAGTAAATTAGTAAAAATTGAAATATACTTGGAAAAATTACATTGTTTACATATTTTTGACACAGTGTAAAAAAGTTATTTTAATTAATAAACCAAATATTTCATACAAATTTTAAGTTTTTTCTAAAAAAATTTGAAATTTTCCATTTTTTACATAATGTAAACATGATGTAAACAAATGTATTTTAGTCTTAAAACATAATTTAATTTTAGTAAAATGTAAATATAAGTAAATATGATAGAAAATTACATTATTTACATATTTTACATTAGGTAAAATTGGTAAAAATCCATAAAATTAATGTAAAAATTGAATAAAAATCTTTTTTTTACATATTTTACATAATTTACAGATAGGAAATAGATAGGAAACAGGATAAAATATTTCATTAAATCCATTTTTTCACAATTTACATAATGTAAAAAAATACTTTAGTCTTGAAACCTAATGATATTAAAGTAAATATGTAAAAATTTAAATACACTTGGAAAAATTACATTGTTTACATATTTTTGACACAGTGTAAAAAAGTTATTTTAATTAATAAACCAAATATTTCACACAAATTTTAAGTTTTTTCTAATAAAATGTGAAATTTTCCATTTTTTACATAATGTAAACAATGATGTAAACAAATGTATTTTAGTCTTAAAACATAATTTCATTTTAGTAAAATGTAAATATAAGTAAATATGATAGAAAATTACATTATTTACATATTTTACATTATGTAAAATTGGTTAAAAAACCATAAAATTAATGTAAAATTTACTAAAAATCTTTTTTTTACATAATTTACAGATAGGAAACAGGAAAAAATATTTCATTAAATCCATTGCCATTGTTTCACAATTTACATAATGTAAAAAAGTACTTTAGTCTTGAATTCTAAGTCTTGAAACCTTATTAAAGTAAATAAGTAAAAATTGAAATATACTTGGAAAAATTACATTGTTTACATATTTTTGACACAGTGTAAAATATGTTTTTTAATTAATAAACCAAATATTTCACACAAATTTTAAGTTTTTTTCTAATAAAATGTGCAATTTTCCATTTTTTACATAATGTAAACATGATGTAAACAAATGTATTTTAGTCTTAAAACATAATTTCATTTTAGTAAAATGTAAATATAAGTAAACATGATAGAAAATTACATTATTTACATATTTTACATAATGTAAAATTGGTTTAAAAACCATACAATTAATGTAAAATTGAATAAAAATCTATTTTTATACATATTTTACATAATTTACAGATAGGAAATTACAAAGAAAATTGATAGGAAACAGGAACAAATATTTCATTAAATCCATTGCCATAGATTTTACAATTTACATAATGTAAAAAAGTACTTTAGTCTTGAAACCTAATGTTATTAAAGTAAATATGTAAAAATTGAAATATACTTGGAAAAATTACATTGTTTACATATTTTTGACACAATATAAAATAGGTATTTTAATTAATAAACCAAATATTTCATACAAATTTTAAGTTTTTTCTAAAAAAATTTGAAATTTTCCATTTTTTACATGATGTAAACAAATGTATTTTAGTCTTAAAACATAATTTCATTTTAGTAAAATGTAAATATAAGTAAATATGATAGAAAATTACATTATTTACATATTTTACATTATGTAAAATTGATTAAAAAACCATAAAATTAATGTAAAATTTAATAATCATCTTTGTTTTTTACATATTTTACATAATTTACATTGTTTTCACAATTTACATAATGTAAAAAAAGTACTTTAGTCATGAAACCTAAGTCTTGAAACCTTATCAAAGTAGATATGTGCAAATTTAAATATACTTGGAAAAATTACATTGTTTACATATTTTTGACATAGTGTAAAAAAGGTATTTGCATAATAAACCAAATATTTCATACAAATTTTAAGTTTTTTTCTAATAAAATGTAAAATTTTCCATTTTTTACATAATGTAAACATGATGTAAACAAATGTATTTTAGTCTTAAAACATGATTTCATTTTAGTAAAATGTAAATATAAGTAAATATGATGAAAAATTACATTATTTACATATTTTACATTAGGTAAAATTGGTTAAAAAACCATAAAATTAATGTAAAATTGAATAAAAATCTTTTTTTTACATAATTTACAGATAGGAAATTACTAAGAAAATTGATAGGAAACAGAAAAAAATATTTCATTAAATCCATTGCCATTGTTTTCACAATTTACATAATGTAAAAAAGTACTTTAGTCTTGAAACCTAAGTCTTGAAATCTTATTAAAGTAAATGTGTAAAAATTTAAATACACTTGGAAAAATTACATTGTTTACATATTTTTGACACAGTGTAAAATAGGTTTTTTAATTAATAAACCAAATATATAATAAAAATTTTAAGTTTTTTCTAAAAAAAATGTGAAATTTTCCATTTTTTACATAATGTAAACATGATGTAAACAAATGTATTTTAGTCTTAAAACGTAAATTCATTTTAGTAAAATGTAAATATAAGTAAATATGATGAAAAATTACATTGTTTACATATTTTACATAATGTAAAATAGCTTACAAATTGAAAAAATTAATGTAAAATTAAAAAAAAAAAATCAAAAATGTTTTGTAATTTTTCATTTCAATTCAAAATATTTACTTACATTTAGCATGAAATAAAAATAGCAAGTACACAATATACGATTATAAGGTAGCCATGATGATTATTTCTCTTCGTGTATTCACATTGAAATATTTTCTTTGGCAGTGAAATCCCAAAACTTAACACCGTGTTTTCGCTAATTTGCAAAATTTTTTTTATTTTTAAAAGCTATTTTTAAAACAGATCAGCAAACATCAATGTGGTGATGATGCCAAAGTATCTTTTTTCTAAAATGACGAACTATTTTATTTGTTTTGGCAAAAATCTGAAAGTGACGTGAAAGCAAATGAACAACATATATATAATATATACTCGTCGTACATACCTGTACGATTATATATTGTCGTCGTACGACTTCAGTAATTGAACATAATAGAATAAACACTATTATGACATGATTTTTACATTTATACAATAATAAATTCAATTGGTCAATTCATCATGTCTCCTATCATGTCATAATGTCCTAATATTTCACGACTCGGCGGCTCGGATTAACCGAATCTTAGGCGTTCGGCGCATGTGAATTTACCAAAATTGTATTTATGTATGTATGTTGTTTTAAAACTTATTGAATATACGTAAAATGGAATTTCTTCTAATGTACAGATTCAGATAAGAAATGTCAGAGTTGCTGGTCTGATGGTTTTCCCCTGCCTTTATGTCTAAATTTAACTAAGTAAATTAGAATCGTGCCAGTACAATGAAGTGAATCAAAATGAGTTGTTATCTTTGTAAAACAAATACCTCGGTGTTGAACTTGATAACACATATTTATGACTATACAAATACTCATATCTACATTTATATATTATATATAGAAGAAACATTATATTATTTGTCATTTTGTTTTTACTCTAATCAAAAATCAAAGTTTATTTTTAATCAGGTGTTGATTTTTATTTAATGACAAGAAAGTAAAGTAATATTATTAAATAAAATCACCCCATATTAAATAAACGGTTTGCGTTCATTATTTTATCAGCATTTATAAGCACTTTAGGCCATATCTACAGTGTTGGAAAAAATAATAGAAACGATAGCATTTTTTTCCAATTTTGTAAGTATATTAGTCAAGTTTAGTTTTGTTAAAAAAAAATTATATGCAGTTTTGTTTATCACACATACAACATAAGAAAAAACATAAACATTCCTCTTTTCATTAATATTTTAATACACTATATGACTAACAATGTAAAGAGTCAATTTTTTTGCTGGAAAAAATAATAGAAACGCGTAAAAGGATTCAATTTTTAGTGGAACATCTTTTTATTTTTTGTTAAAAAATTGTTTTATTTTAATATTTAGAGGCTCTACCTTTGTTTTTCACAACTTCATTGCATCTGTGAGTCATGGAATTAACCAATTTTTTTTTTAAAAAGTCCTTGTCAATGGAAAATCACTCTTCCTGGTTTTTTCCCACAATTGGTCCTTATTTTTCCGACTGATGCCCTCCAGCTTCCTCTTAAACACTCCCCAAAGGTGTTCTATTGGTTTAAGGTCCGGTGACTGTGAACGCCATTCCATAAGAGGTACTTTGTTGACAGCAAACCAATCCTTGGCCAATTTTGAAGAGTGGTTCGGATCACAGTCCAGCTGAGTCTCCCATCTCAAGGACATCTCTTCCTCAGCAAATGGAAGGATTATGCTTTGCAATATATTTACGTAGTCCGGGGCGCATATTTTGTTCTTTATCCAAAATATTGAACAGACACCAGAAGAAGAGAAACACCCCCATATCATGATGTATCCACCGCTGTGCTTGACGGTCTTCTTGAGCTGTGGTCAGACGAAACCTAGATAAATTTGTTTGGATCCCATGGGAAACATTATGTTAGGCACCCACAGAATAAGGCATATGATCCAAAATACATCAAGAATACCGTAAAACACGACGGTGAATCCATCATGATATTGGGGTGTTTCTCTTTTTCTGGTGTCTGTTCAATATTTTCTGGAGTCTGTTCAATATTTTGGATAAAGAACAAAATATGCGCCCCGGACTACGAAAATATATTGCAAGGCATAATCCTTCCATTTTCTGAGACAGAGATGCCCTTGAGATGGGAGTTTCAGCAGGACAATGATTCGAACCACTCTTCAAAATTGGCAAAGGATTGGTTTGCTGTCAACAAAGTACCTCTTATGGAATGGCCCTTAAAGTCTCCGGACATTAACCCACTAGAACACCTTTGGGGAGTGCTCAAGAGGAAGATGGAGGGCATCAGTCGGAAAGATAAGGACGAATTGTGAGAAAAAACCAGGAAGAGTGGTTTTCCATTGAGAAGGACGTTTTCAAAAAAAAATGGTTAATTGCATGAGTCGCAGATGCAATGAAGTTGTGAAAAACAAAGGTAGAGCCTCTAAATATTAAAATAAAACAATTTTTTAACAAAAAATTAAAAGGTGTGCCTCTAAAAATTGAATCCTTTTACGCGTTTCTATTATTTTTTCCAGCAAAAATATTGACTCTTTACATTGTTAGTCATATAGTGTATTAAAATATTAATGAAAAGAGGAATGTTTATGTTTTTTCTTATGTTGTATGTCTGATAAACAAAACTGCATATACATTTTTTTTAACAAAACTAAACTTGACTAATATACTTACAAAACTGGAAGAAAATGCAATCGTTTCTATTATTTTTTCCAACACTGTAAATGTGGGAGATTCTTATAGTGAAATGTATTCGAATTACTCATACATTCGTTTAAGTATTAAAATGATATAAAATTGTTGTTGTTACGAGTACTTATATATATTTGACAGGGTGGATCGATTGAAAACAAAGTGGTAATAAATCTGAATCTTCTAAACTACTGGGCCGATTACAAAATTATGTATGAATCAACCCATATTAAATTTGTGAGATACAGGGTGTTAAAGTTTAGGAAAACTTTGTACAGCTTGTTTCAATGAATGAAACTTTGTAATATTGGTATATGACTTAAAAATGCGGGATTTATAATAGATGGCGTTTCTTGAATACGATTTTTGTTTTGAATAATTGATATGGTTACGTTTTAACCTTTTTAAAACGTTGGTTTATTTCCTTTAAATAAACCGGATACTTTTGATTGCAAATAAAAGCAGTTTTAGGAGTTTAAAATTATAACAACTTTTTATTTATTTAAAATGTACAACAACAACAGTCTAAATAGTCACTCAGTGTCTTTATACACGTTTATCAATTCGCAGAAATACACACACATTTTATAATGTACAAACTTAAATGCACAAGGCAGTTGATGTTAACTCTAACAGCGCCTATGATCAACTCAAGTCACGACTGCAACCTCTAACACTATTTATACACACGCCATATTTCGTGAATCTTCTACAATGCTCTTAACGGACAAATTAGTACATTCGAATTCTAGAGCTTTCGATGTCAATGTTAGCAGCTTAAACATTTAGTGTTGTCATACTTATAAACAATGCTAATAACTGCATGCTATTAACATTGTTGATAAGTAGAAGCTTCTACTGATGGAGGTGTTTATAAACATGATGAATGCTGCATGCAGTCGTTACAGACCGTTAAATTCAAATCGTTATTGCAAATTCAGAACATGCTTTCGTGTGCTATTTATCTCTTATAGTTTCCGAGTTATAAGCATTTCAAAATTGAAATGTTCAAATTTTGCCATACCTTGGTCCGCTTTTTTAAAAATATAGGCCGTACTTTTGAACCGAATGGACTCGAATTTGTTTCATTAGTTAGATAACTAAATTACTAATAATATGCAAAAAATTTCAGAGCAATATCAATTACGGATTCGAAAATAAACGATTTTCAATTTAAAAATTCAAAAATTTGTAGATTTTTTCTATTTTTTGGGCGAAAAGTTGACTAAACTCTTTTCTTATTAAAATAAAACTTTCTTTAAGAACATATAACAGTTTTATGTTTTTCTGTAAGATATCTTTACGGAGAATATTTTGGTATAAAAAACATGTCATATTTTTCGAATAAGTCGCCCCTACGCCCTTCGAAATTTGACCTATTTTTTTAGCAAAATTTTAACTTTGGACCACATGTTCTAAAATCCCAAAGCTGGGATCAGAAAACGGAAAGCAGCTTTGGAAACCTTAATGTGATTCCTATTTATTTTTAAAGTATTTTCCCAGCCCCGAAGGAAATGTAGGACCTGTGGGCAAAATTGTAAAAAATACCATTTTTGTTACATCCTTCCTTGTTCTACCTCTACCCCTACCTAAACTTGAAATATAATGATTTCTTTATAAGTTGTTCTGCAATCGTCGTAAGTTTACATGACTCACAATACGAATACAATGTATTTTAATTGTGTTTGCACTTTAAACTACAAATATTTTGACGAACAATTGTTTTCGCTTTCAATTTAAATCCTTTCGTCTTGGAAATTCTTCAAGTACATGAGTAGGTGTAATACTATTTCATATTTTACAGCAGCAAAAACCATATAACATTTAAATGGAATTTAAAACAAAAGTACAAACCCACTATAGTACCTGAGTACACTGGTACCAGTGGTATTTCCCCGAAATTAGTCAATTACCTTCCAAAAACTAAGTATTTTACAAACTATCAATATTGCGCAGGTAGTATTAAACCACATAATGCAGCTTGTCACACACTGATGTCATAACGAACTCTAGTGTATTATGAAGCGCAAACAATAACGAGAGATAAATCCTTTTTTCGTGTCCCTTAACATTTAACGACCAACAAGTGTCCTTATTGATGTTTTAATGGGTTTTACCGGGAATTTCTATTTCGCTTCATTGTGTTTGTAATGCACACGACGTTGCTGAAAGAGTTTATGGTATGAGATTTAACTAAATTACATAATTGCATCTGGTGCATGTGTGCAAATCAAAAAACATACCAGCAGTTAAGAAAGTAGTCAATGTATGCCTTATAGACAGTAATTCTTTATATAAGAGTTACTATCTGATCACTTGGCTGACTCCAATTTATTTATTTTAAGTCATTTGATACGTAGGTGCTCTTGGTAGCGCAGAGAGAAGTCAGTTGGTTACTTTATACATCCCAGGTAAACTAGCGTGAAGTTAATTATCACTTAAGTGTCCCTAAGTAATCTAGAGTGTAATCACTTTAAGCGTTTTGTGAGTTATTTGTATAAACTGGTTTTAAACACAACAAATTGTGTTTATATAATTTTTATTTTGCTTAAGTGCATGGAAACAATTGTCACTGTTAACGTTTATTATAACTACTGTTATATAAATATATTTCAAAAATCCATAAATATTCTTACCTCTGAGTTTTTCACGGGCATTCTCTAAAGCTGTTTTACGTGCATTTACTGTAGATTCTGCAACAAAAAAACCAAAGAAAAAGTGAAAAATATTCCAATTAATAAATTTTGAAAATTTTAGCTCTTAATAATTCATAAATGTTAAAACACACAATTTTTCATAATTGGCCCCATCCCCACACGCAAGCGAAATTTAGAAACAGAAATATATATGTGTGTGTGTGTTAAATTTGAAATACATACATAAATATTTTAGAAATGCTATAACAACAACCAAAAATACAAAATTTTAAACACCCACACACTGACTTTGACATCTAAAATATAAAACCATAAAATTCCGAATGAAAATAGCAATAATAGCAAACTTAAAATCATCATCATATGTACGATTTATTTCAGTATTTTATATTTTACAAAAGAGAAATAATAACGACAATGTTAATACCCTTCAGTTAAAGAGTAGTTGATGTTGTGGATAACATGACTTTTAATAACCTATTAACATTCGTGTTGTTGGTATTCACTTAGATAGGCTACCAATTAGAATTAAGCCTTGACTATAAAATCATCCTGTATAAAAGCGTTTTAAAACCAATTTGGACATATGGGATTCAACTGTGGGGAACGGCCAGCAATACCAGTATTGATCTTATACAGAGGTCCAAATCGAAAATTCTTACAACATGGCGGATGCACCATGGTAGGGACTTAGAAGTACCACAGGGACTTAGAAGAACCATTTGTAAAGGATGATTTTAAGAAGGTCCTTGATAATCCGTATCCGTTTGCTAGACTTCTTGCACACACCCAAACGCATTCAAGGCTACCATCCCGCTAAGATGATGCCCATTGGTAGAGAGCAATTAGCTCTTGGTAGAGAGTAATTAGTTTTAATTTTAGTTATAAAATTTAAATACATATTGTTACGAATTTGCAATAGCGAATTTAACGGTCTGAAAAGACTGCCTGCAACGATCATCATGTTTATAAACACGTCCATCAGTAGAAGCTTCTACTTATCAACAATGTTGATAGCATGCGGTTATTAGCATTGTTTGTAAGTGTGGCAACACTAAATGTTTAAACATTAGTTTGACCGTTAAGGACATTGTAGAAGATTCCCGATAGATGGCGTGTGTATAAATAGTGGCAGAGGTTGCAGTCGTGAGTTAGTTTATCATAGGCGCTGTTAGAGTTAACATCAAATGTCTTTTACATTTAAGTTTGTACATTATAAAGTGTGTGTGCATTTCTGCGAATTGATAAACGTATAATAGACACTGATTGACTATTTGAACTGTTTGTTGTACATTTTAAATAAATAAAAAGATGTTACAAATTTTAAACTACTGAAACTGCTTTTTATTTGCAATCAAAAGTAACCGGTTTATTTAAAGGAAATAAACCAACGTTTTAAAAAGGTTAAAACGTAACAATATTGTTAGGCCTAAGAAAATAAGGCAGATTCAATAAATAAAAAAAGTTAAACAAAAAAAGTAAGAGAGCTATATTCGGCTGTGCCGAATCTTATATACCCTTCACCAAATTATACTTTAAAATAAAAATTTTAAATATTTTTAGGTAAACAAAATTAATTTTTTTTTTTTCAAAATTTAAAAAAAAAAAATTTTTGTTTTAAAATTGTTTATCAACATTTTTTTTTTAATTTTTAAAATTTATTTGTAAAAAAAAAAATTATGACAATTCTTTTTTTTTGTTAAAAGAAAAATTCGGGTTCAAAAATATTTTTCCTGATTTTGATCCATTGTAGGTCCAAATTTCTATAACCTTATATACATTGCTGCAATAGACTTTGATATCCTTAGTTTCTACATTAATGACTTAGTAATCCAGATATAGATCAAAAATAGGCCAAAAATCGAGGTTGTCCTGTTTTTCTCCTTACCTCAGCCATTAGTGGGCCGATTGTGTCAATAAGTAACCGAGTCGGAAGAATTCCCGATATATTGATGTATGAATCATGTCTGTAAGTCGTACATGGCTATATCACCTTCGCTATCTATAACGATCCAGAATAAACAATACATACTTTTATGGTGGAAAATGAAAAATTTAGAAAATAAAAAGGGTATACAAAATTAAGGCATACAACGATACAACACTACGACACCGATTGTGAATTGGACATACATATGTTAAATATAAAATGAAATATCAGTTATATTTGCATTTATTGGCATTTTGCGATGAGTGCCTTGAGGCATGCTTAAGCATTAGAGTATTAAGGGAACAAAGCCCTTTTAAGCCCTATCTAAACTTGATACATTATAAAGAAAAACAAGATAAAGATTGACAAGTAAGAGAGCTATATTCGGCTGTGCCGAATCTTATATACCCTTCACCAAATTATACTTTAAAATAAAAACTTTAAATATTTTTAGGTAAACATAATTAAATTCTTTTTTTCAAAATTTAAAAAAAAAAAATTTTTTTTTCGAAATTCTTTTTTTTTTAAATTTTTTCGAAATTTTTTTTTTTTTAAATTTATTGATGAAAAAATTTATGACAAACTATTTTTTTGGTGAAAAAAATTCGGGTTCAAAAATATTTTTCCTGATTTTGACCCATTGTAGGTCCAACTTAGTATAGCCTTATATACATCGTTGCAATGGACTTTGAAATATCTATCATTAGATATCCATATTGTCTATATTAATGACTTAGTAATACAGATATAAATAAAAAATGGGCCAAAAATCGAGGTTGTCCCGGGATTTTCCTTATATCTCAGCCATTTGTGGGCCGATTTGCTCGATTTTAAATAGCGACCGAGCCGGAAGAATTCTCGATATATTAATGTATCAATTATGTTTGTAAGTTATTTGGGGGCTACGGAAAGTTGATTTCAACATACAGACGGACAGAGTGGCATGGCTATATCGACTTCGCTATCTACAACGATCCAGAAGATATATACTTTGTGGGGTCGCAAACGAAAAATGTTGAAATCACAAACGGAATGACAAACTTATATATACCCTTGCCACTCAAGGTGAAGGGTATAAAAATGATTTTTATTGAAAAAAATTTTTGGTGAATAAACTTTTTTTTGCAGAAAAAAGTGAATTTTGGATTTGAATTCCGATTTTGATCCATTGTCAATACGAATTTCTATGGCGTTAAATACGTCATGGGAACGGTTTTTGAAATGCCTTTTATTTGATAACTACACTTTCTATGTTAGTGCCTTAGAAATCCAGTTATGGGTAAAAAATCGAGGAAGTCTTAGTTTTTCTGTTGATATCTCAAGCACTTGTGGGCCGATATTCCCGATTTCTATACCATATATATTGATATTGTTACGTTTTAACCTTTTTAAAACGTTGGTTTATTTCCTTTAAATAAACCGGATACTTTTGATTGCAAATAAAAGCCGTTTAGTAGTTTAAAATTGTAACAACTCTTTATTTATTTAAAATGTACAACAACAACAGTTTAAATGGTCACTCAGTGTATTTATATACGTTTATCAATTCGCAGAAATGCACACACATTTTATAATGCACAAACTTAAATTTACAAGACAGTTGATCAACTGCAACCTCCGCCACTATTTATACACGCGCCATCTTTCGTGAATCTTCTACAATGCTCTTAACGGACTAGTATGTTCGAATTCTAGAGCTTTCGAATGTCAACGTTAGCAGCATAATTTATAAACAATGCTAATAACCGCATGCTATCACCATTGTTGATAAGTAGAAGCTTCTACTGATGGACGTGTTTATAAACATGATGAATGCTGCAGGCAGTCGTTACAGACTGTTAAATTGAAATCGCTATTGCAAATTCGTAACAATATATAAAGCATTTTATTAAGTTACTTGAGAGCTATATGGCTACATCGACTCTACGTTTTAGAGTAAAGTGTATTCTGAAAACCGTAGAAATTACAAACAGAATAAGTAACTTATACAGTAGCGAACACGAATATATGTTGGTGAAAAAATATATTCGGTTTAAAAAATATATTTTCTCGACTTTCACCCATTGTTGGTTCGGATTTTTATGGCTTTATATATATATCGTGGTAAAGCTCTTATATACCCATATTGTCTATGTTAATGACTTAGTAATCCAGATATAGATAAAAAATAGTTAAAAAAAAATCGTGGTAGTCGTGGTTTTTTCCTTATATCTCAGCCATTTGTGGACCGATTTTCTCGATTTTAAATAGCAACCTAAATGGACGATAGCGGTTTTATTGATTTAGCAATCATGTATATAAGTTATTTGGGGATTTTGGGAAGTTGATTTCAACATACAGAGGAATATGGTTATGTCGACTCCACTATCTATGACGATCCAGAATATATATACTATATGGGGCCTCTAGGGAAAAATTTGGAAATTACAAACGGAATGACAAATACTCTTTTGCCATTGCCACTTATGGTAAAGGGTATTAAAATATCGCCGTTGATCCCGGTGGTGAAGGAGTTAATGTTTCGCCATTATTAAAAATTAGCAATGGATAAAATATATTTGAAAAAAAATTTAATTTCTGGGTCATTTTGACTCTAGATAAATCAAAAGTTCAAATTTAACTAAAATTGAATGTAACCCTTATGGAAATCTAAAAATAATTTCACCTTTGATTCCGGTGGTGAATGGGTTAACGTTTCCCGATTTCAGCAAAATCTTCATACAATTTTTATGGCTTAAATAATAATATTACAAATTTGCAATAAATCAAATAAATTTGAACAAATTGTTATTCATTTGGGGACAAAATTGACCAACATTTGTTTCTGGGTCATTTTGGTCCCAAGACATTAAAAAAGTAAATTTTCAGTTTTTATTGAATTAAAAATTTAAAAATATTGAAAAATTTTTGGAATTTTTTGTTCATACATTTTGAATTTGGATACGTTTTATAACTATAATTATTCGTATTTTTGAAAAATTGGGCTCCAAAATCTTACACGATTTCATTTGTTTTTATTTTTATTTTGTAGCTTAGTGTTATACTATGGCGCTGTAGTATGTATGCTGCCAGACTAACTAATCCTCTTGCCCCGACTATAGGGGCTGCAACGAGCATGATTCTTATAATCTATTTTTAAAAATTCTGTTTCTGTTTTCTTTTGCTTTCATTTAATTTGATTTTTTTTTGTTAGAATTTTTCTTTTTTTTTTTGGCAAATAATTGCAAATTTGTGCCAGGGAATTTCCAATGAAATAGAAATTTATTTTTAAACAAAAAATGTTGTACGTTTTTTTTTTCCTCAACTAATTTTCTACAGGCAATACGTAGTACATTTAAGTATTTCGTATTTGTTTTAGCGTTTATTGTGCTACACAAATTTCGAAATAAATAATAATTGTATTTAATAGAATGGGGGGGGGATTTATTGGGAAGCAATGGCTATATAAAATGCCAATTATTAATTTCTTTGTAGGAATGCGTATTATTGTGACATTTGAAATAATACCTAGTGCAACTAAGAAAATTTTAGTCAAATTCGTGCTTCAAAGGTTTTGAAGTTAGGAAATTACATTTAAAAGAAGAAAATTTATTAGTTTTTCAGTTTTCTCTAAATTATGAATATACATAACAACACAGACAAAATTTCATATTTTAAATGAATTTCTACATAAACTGTATGAATGCATAAAATTCATTCATTCTCAACATTTTTATTTTCAAACTCATGTATGAATTTCTTCATACATAATAAGTATTATTAAATTGAAAACTTTTTTGTTATTGAACAAGTTTTTCGCAACATTTCATGCTAATTGTTAATCTGAAAATCATCTAAAATTTATATTTTATTATTGTATCCGGAAAAACAGAGAAAAATAAAATATGTTCAAGGAAAATTTCGTTTATTTTCTATTAATACAAATATATTAACGAAAATTCAAATAATTTTCTTCAAATCACATTGGTTTAAATACATAAAATTTGTTTAAGAGAAGCCAAGGTTTGTATGGCTCCTGAAGTAAGGACTGAGATCGAAAAATTCTTAACATTTATATATGTTAATAAAAATGAAACCACTAAACTTACAGTTTTGATTTCTTTTTTATTTGATTGAAATTATTATTACAATTTACAAAAAAAAAAAAAAATTTATAGTTGTAATCACTAATGATGCAATTTTGAACCTTTTTCGGAAACTCTTCCATTAAGGTTTTTATAGTGCTTTCTGTCACTTTGCTCGAACAGGTTGTCCATCTCCGTTTAAAATCTACCACACTTTTGCACACCTTTTTTGTGCTCTTCAATTCTCTTTTAGCAAGAGTCCAATATCTCTCCACTAGCCTTACCTCCAGGCAGTTTCGAGGATTTACCTCTCTTGGTACAAATACCTCATTATTGTTCTTTTACCACTCAAGGTCTTGCTTACCATAGTGCCAGGATGCCAAATCAGGCCAAAAATAGGTGGACACATTGAGAAGTCTTATGAATGGAAGCATCTTCTTTTGTAAACATTCCTTGATGTAAATTTCGGTATTTATACAGCCATTTGTAACAAATGTTTGGCTTCTTTTGCCGCAACTGAATATTGCTTGCCATGCCACAAGAGCTCTTTGGGAAAATTTTCTGCTTTTGGGTCCTAAACTTTTCTATAATATTCCCTCGAGCATCAGCAACATAAAAAATTGAGCCAGAAGCTGTGAAAAATTTCCATACGTACGTTCGTCATGCATTATGCAGCAAGTATATTTTTTGTAAAAAATTTGACTTCAATTTCCGTGCTCTGTCTTTGGCCTCTAAATTTTTAGCAGAATTCCTGTCAGCAACTTTTTGAGCCTTGTATGCTTTTAAACTTGCATTGGCTTTAACTTTTCGTACCAAATAGTCCGAGCACTGAGCTAACCGGGCTGCTTTCCTACCGGAGGTGTTGGGAGCTCTTTTGAAAATGATTTCTATTTTTTTGGCTTTAGAAACATCATGTGGACCATTCCTTCTACCTGAACCAGGTACTGTTTAATAACATTGAAAACAGTTTGACGGCAGACCTTTGATTGTTCAGCCAACTTTTTGTAGGACCAAGTTGGGTTTTGTTGAAAATATTTAATAGTTTTTGTATGAACTTTTTTCTGGTCACTCATTTTAATCAGATTAACAACAAGTGAACATAACTGACATGCTTTACAAAGGTAACTTGATCGAAAAAAAAAACAATCAAATAATACTTGGGTTAAAAGTTTTAATGAAAAACGTGTGTTAAGAATTTTTCGATCTAAGTCCGTAATATATAACAGGTGGCGCAAAAGTAATCCTCCTATCAGAAAATGCTATAAATTTTGCCGATTATTGGTCAAATAAATAGTCAGCAATATTCCGCGTTCTGGAGCAGTGTAGCATAACATTGTTTATTAGCGTGTATTTCGCATGTGTTTACTACACAAATGTCAAAACAGAACTGACATTAGGGGCCAATCGCAAAATTTATAGCATTTTCTGATAGGAGGATTACTTTTGCGCCACCTTGTATAAGTTTGTCATTCCGTTCGTAATTTCCACAATATAATTTTCCGACTTAGCCATATCTGTCTGTTGAAATCAATTTTCTGAAGACCCCAGATATCTTCGGGATCCAAATATTCAATAATTCTGTCAGACATGCTTTCGAGAAGTTTTTTATTTAAAATCAGCAAAATCCGTCCATAAATAACGGAGATATGAGCAAAAATCCGAGACGACCTCTATTTTTGGCCTATTTGTAGTAAAGTTTTAGAAAACGTAATAAACTGCTCACATTTATGAAATTATAAACCTGACATTACCTAACTACCGCTAAGTAATGCATTTAGTATGTAGAAGCCATTAATACGATTTTTCCCGATAAATCTTAACAATCTGATTACAAAAAAGCAATAAAACCACCTGTTCTCCATAAAATAAATTGAATAAAATCATAAAGATTTATTTAGCTTTTTTCAATATTTTTATGCAAGAAGTTTTGCCAACATAAGATAAAGTTAAAGTACATAATCATACATGTATAAATCTCTCAATACATATAAACATTTCATAAAATATCTTTTCAAGGCAGACCCCAGCTAAGTAAGTAGTAGTATCTGCTGTTGGTATGTCTGACTAAGACTTTAGGCGACTGCAAAACGCGATTTATAGGCGTCAGGAACAGACGACTAAGAATGATGACGACAACAGCCAACGGATGATGACGATGATGGGGCAAATAAATAAACCAAACCAAACCAAAGCAACCAACAAGCAACCTTCTGGCAATACATGACCAAGTTTAATACGTTTACCAACTGAAAATGTCTTGCAATAAAAATCGAAACTAAATAACATGTAAGCACGTTGCATACAACAACTATGTATGTATGCATGTATGTTCATGTTGGCATGATGATGATCATTTTTATGTTGTTACAATGTTGTTTTTTTCTTCATTTATTTGTTACGACTTAGTGTTGTAAGTCGCTAATGTTGTAGATTTCTTTACCTTTTCTTTCAGGTCTTAAAACCATATAAAACAATTGCCATTAACATGAAGAACAACATAAAATTCTAAAAAGTCTACTTAAATCAGCCACATTGTCGAGATACAACAGCAGCTACATTTAGTTGGTGAGAGGGGCAATGGTGTGAGGAGGAGGGGTGTTTCTTTGCCAAGATGCATGGCGGCAATGTTTGTAAATGTGTATCTAAAATGCATAAAGGAAAAGCCAAAACAAGTTTGAAAAATAATCGCAAAAAAAAAAAAATAAATAATGAAACACCATGCATTGGCAATACAAAATTCTCATACATAACAAACAACAACAAAAAAAAAAACAATAATGATCATCATGATTAACATTATGCTGCTCATGAAGTTGTTAGTATGTTTGTATTTGTATATCGCTGCAAGTGGGCCCAGTTCTTTTACAGAGTTTGTTTTTGTAGTTGTTAACCATTCCCAAAGCTAGAACCTGTTCTTGTTTTACGAATTCGGCTGTTTTGTGCAGACCCCATAAGCATAATTATGCATATAGTG